>CM042836.1:122979932-123672432 GCA_023653725.1 Bungarus multicinctus | reverse complement strand
CTTCTCCCATCTTTTCTTTCTTCCACTCTCAGTCCAATTTCCTCACTTATTTTCAGCTAAACAATATGCTTTAATGTACTGTTTGGTAGACTGTGAACTTTTTTCAGTCTGCAAAGAATGCTTTAGTGCATGTGGCAGTACACGCATAGCACCTTTCTGCAATATTGTAAAATGTGGCATCTTTCCAAGGCAATGTGGATAGGTGCTATGTTTCATTCCTGTACACTGATGCAAGATTGAATCTGAAGCATTGGACAGCCTAAAATTTTGAATGAAAGTTTGCTTACTGAAAAAATTGCAAGTCTTCCTTTGCCCACTTTAAGATAGTACAAATTATGTACTAGAAAACAGTGAAAACCTAAGCCATGTAACCAGGAGAAGGAGAGGGGGACATAACAGGAACAAGGCTTATTAACAGCTACCATGGGACTAAGACTTCTGGAGAAGATGCTTCAATATGGTTTTCTTTCTAAAAAAAATGCTTAAACAGTTCCTGTACAAAATGCTTTCCAATTAAACTGATGAATCTGACAATTCAAATATTTAGGCAAGTAGTAACATGCTAGTTTTAACTGTGCACTAGTTGCTTAATAATTAATGCTTCATGCAGAGATAATGAAGTTTCATACATGAGATGTTTTATTACATTATGGATTATATTGATGAGATGATTGCTACTGGAAATTGTGTGCTGTTATTTATTTCTAGCATTTTCCCAGCGAAAAGATTACAGTCTGATCCTATATACCACTAGAAAGGAAGAGTAATACTGTGAATAGTACTGCTGCTATTATTACTGTTAGTAGTAATAACAATAATTGCATTTCAAAAGTAAATTTTATTGATATCAGTGCAGTTCTATAGTGTACTAATGTTAATATTTTGCACTTTCAGTTACAGCTCATTTTATGCAACCTAAAGTTTACAAGACATATCTTGCATTATGTAATTAAATTATTTAATAGCAGAATCTACAAAACATTCCAAAAGGAAATATTCTAGTTCATGTCACATATTGAACATGTAGTGGTCTCAATTGTTATTTTCCCAAAGTATGGTGAGAAGATGATTAAAACTGAATACAGAAAATAATTTATTTTCTACTTTGGATTATTCCTTCTGTGGACGGGTAGTCACATGTGTGAGAGTGATGGCCGAACAAACCTGTCAGATTATGGATTTTTTTAAAGTCCATATACTGAGATATAAATTCTTCTTTTACTATGAGCTCTTCCATTGTTTTTACACTATTGCAAGACAGTTTTCTTGCTTTGCTATGCAAAGTAGAGATGGAAGTCTTTAATGAAATGCCCAGAAAGTTATGCAATCAACTTCCTGAGAGGTGTAGGTTTGTTTTATTCTGAACTGCCATTTGGAAGGGTCAAAAATACATTTCTCCCACAAAACATACGATCAGTTTTGTTGTTTGGCTTTTGTTGCCTTTGTTGTGGATCATTTTTATACTATTATGGTTATTTTTATTCAAGGTATCACAAAGGAGCTTAAGAACTATTAAAATAAATTATAACAAATACCAAAAATGCACTAAAAGGACTAACAATGTCTGAAAACCTCCACAAAATAGTTGTAGCTGGAATATATATGCTAGCTTCGTATGTATGAATTGTTCAATAGTCAAAGGATTATACCAAACTGCCTTAGTGGGTCAGAATTAGTAGAGAAATAAGAACAGTGATAAAATGTCCTTTCTCTAGGCTACCATTGTGGTGGCTTTATCATCATGTATGGGGAAGGAGTGGCAGAAACCAATATTTTTATGGAATGGTAAACAAAAACATCCATTGGTGGTGCCATTCTACAGCCATTGCATTCTAGGATATCCAGAGGACAAACAACTATGGGGTAGCCATTGAATCTGTGATGCTAGATCTTAATGGAGGCTGCAACTGAGATCGGCATGTTTGATTTTTGAGTTTCCAGAATGCAATCCAAATTTTGAGGGGAGTCAGTTTTCTTGGAGTCCTCTGTGGCTGTTCAAGGGTTATTAAATCAGTCCACCCTAGGCACTTGATGGACCCAGAACAGTTTTAGAGAGAACTTGAAGTTGGTCCTGAGGCTCTACTTCACAACTTGACTTATTCCTGCTGGGAAAGATCAGGTGATGGCAGCCTTGGATTGAATGTTCCTATATAGATACTGTGTTTGTGTGGATTCTTTAGGGCTCTGTGGTTTTTGAAAGAAGTCCTAGAGATGAAATAGCACAAAGTGTCCCTGGAGGAAAACAAAAAGTAAATTTAACCAAACACACATAGGAGTCTTTATTAAGGAGTACTTTGTGGCAATAAAAGCAGCAGCATGTACTTATATTTCCATTCTTATTGTATCTGCAGATCATTGATTGGTAGCCTTCTTTAAGGTAACTTGATCCCTCTTAGTTAAAGGAGAGCCAAGGCAACCTTTGCAAAGTCACTATGAGAATTAAACTGTTAGATAAAGTCATTCAGTGTTGGATTCTGGCTATTCAGATCCCATGGAGTTGCCTGAGATATGAACTTGCTTGATTAGCTGGGAAGAATTCCAGACTGTCAGTTCTTGGGACAGAGAACTTGGTGTCTTGGAGTTTTGCCACCTGTGTTCTAGATCTTTGTTCCTCTAGGTTGACTAGGCCTCCCAGAAGATGACATGTAGGTAGATGCATGTGGTGGGGAATGTATTTTTGAATGAGGGGACGTTTCACCTGCTTTGAAGAAGGTGGCGATTTGCTCTCTCAATAATTTTTGTCATCTTTGTGGCCAATTTCAGTTGGTGTTAACAGGGTATAAGTGAGGTTGAACTAACATTTCCTCAGTTAGGGAGTACTACAAGGCTCAATGCTCTTATCTTGTGTTTCACATTTACATGAAACCACTATTTGAAGTCATCTGTCAGTTTGGGTTCAAGTATCAACATGAAACGTGCCCCCATGCTGGAGGCTGTGCAGGTCAGGACCCTGGAGGACCCTGAAGGAGGCAGATTACTGTATTTTTCACTCCATAAGACACACTTTGTTTTCCCCCAAAGTGAGTAGAAATGTCTATGCGTCTTATGGAGCAAAGATTGCATTACAGACTGAGCTGTGGTGGTGGGGTCCTTTTACAGTGTCAAACCCTCTCTGAGGATTTGCCATACCTGGGGTGAGGGGGTTAGTGAAGTGGCAGCAACAGGCAGCAGCGGCAAATGGCAGCAGCAATCCCTGCCACCTGGAACAGCTGATTGGCGGTATTCCGGGAGGCTGATCCAATCTTTGATTAGCTGCTTGGCAGCGAAGGCTCCAGCATGTCCTGAAGGAGGCAGCCATCACAGAGGAGGCAGCAGTGGTGGCATTTCCAGTCAGCCAGCCCACTGATCAGCAGGGCTATGGGAGACTGGGATCCAGCCATCGCTCAGCTGACTGGTGGTGGGCGCAACAGAGCGGAGCCCTGACAAGCCACGTGCTGGGGTTATGATAATGTGCTGAAGCTGACCAGGCTATTGCTGTTTGCTGCAAGGGTGGCAGAGGCAGATTTTTTTTCTTGTTTTCCTCCTCTAAACCTAGATGTGTCTTATGGTCAGGAGCGTCTTATGGTATTTAGATTTTTTTAATCAGGTTTCAAGCTGGATTATAACATTGAGATGGCATTAATCGTACTTGTTGATGACCTATGATGGCCTTGGAATGGGGATCATTTGTATCTTTCTATACATCTTTATAGAACGAGTGTCATTCTTCAAAGATGGAAAATTAAATAAAAGTTAGGGTTAGAAGGAATCACAGTTGATCTATGCCAACAGCATTACTGTGTAATACCGTGGCTGCTAGATGTCTCATATGTCTGAAAGACAACATATGGAAGCCACTTTCTACATGCACATACCGCTGGCTAAATGAATATTAAAATAATTTATGCATGTAATAAGATCTTAAAAGAATCTGTATTCCTAAATTCGCTCACTAGGCGATACGTTTTATTGAACTCACTTAAAGATGATTCAGGGAAAGAAAATACATATCTAAGTGTGTGCTGTATAATGTACTCTTAAATTGCAATTTTATGCAAACCTGCTTAGTATTATGCCTCTAGGGAGTTACTTCTAAGTAAATACACTTTGCATTGAGGTGCAGCTTCAGTAATACAACATTCTAGTTTTTTATGCTATGTTTTACTTTCTTTTGCAGAACATGAGAGTACGTACTGTAAAAGGACAAGATTATTTCTCCAAGTCAGGGGCAAAATTTCATGGAAAAATGGAGCAAAAGTTTCTTCTTGTTGACTGTAAGAAAGTTATGTATGGTACATATAGGTAAGAATTTATACACTTATTTGCTTTCAGTATAAACATTTCTTTCTGCTATTTTGCTTGAGGATAATATAACTTCTGCAGTTAAAAGTTACCCAAACTATAGTGCGGCACAAGGGTCTTCTAACTTATCAAGTTTATGACTTATGGACTTCAACTTGCAGAATTTCTGAGCTAACGTGAGGAATTCTGGGAATTGAAGTCCACAAGTCTTAAAGCTGTCAAGTTTGAAGACCCCTAATGTAGCATGTTGAGGACAAGGGCAGGATTTATTTGTGATATAGATTTCAGAGTTTAAAGACTATAATGAGTGAACCATTGGTTTTTCTTGAGGGGAAGGAAGTCAGATTATGAGATCCTTGGTGCTCTCTGAGCTGGGTTGTTTTCTTGCAGATGTTTCATTACCCAACAAGTACCACCAGAGCTATAAGGGGATGGAGGTTGCCCTCTGTTCATCTACAAATGGCTTGCCCTGTCAGTGTTGGTGGGAGTGTTCCACCACCTTCTAGCACTGATGATGTTACCTAGTTGAGTAATGAAATGCAAGAAAACAACTAAGCTTAGAGAGCACCAAGGACTTCACAGTTCAACCCTGAGCTATAGATACTCTCTTTTATTGCAGGTCAGATTGATGAAATTAATATTGCAATGTCGTAATGCAAACCCTACCCCTTTTACCCTCTCACCCAAATCCAGTAGTATCATCCATAACATCCATCGCATATCCCCATTCTGTCATTAAGAGGCAGGGCGGTGGGGAGAGAGACAGAAGAATTAAAAACACAAGAATCTGACATGATTTCTAACCGTATTTCAATTTTTTATACAGTCATGAAGTTTAGTGTGTATTTTAGGGCAAGTAGTCTTTTCGCCTAACATAATATCTCTGTTTAATAGGTGTTAATTCATAGATGGCAAATGGTGGAAATTAATACATGTGAATCTAATTAATAGGCATTGTTTAGAAAGTTCAGAGTGGCTGTCCTGGGATATTCTACTCTCCAGTGGCAGAATCTATTATCTATTTTTTTTAATGGTTGCTCAGCATTGGATGACCGCAGCTTATTTGTTTAATCCTATACTTGTTAACTGGAACTATTTGGAAGAAGGAAGTTCATATACATAAGGAACAAACGATATATGGTACCTTTGAGTTGTCCTTGACCTCTGGCAATTGCTGTTCCTGCAGTTATTTTAGCAACATTTTCAGAGGTGGTTTGCCATTGTCTTATTCCTAGAGAGAGAGGACAGGCACAAAGTCATCCAGTCAGGGTAGGAGTGTGTTTTCACTTATAGTCTGGTCTTTAGAGTGATTCCCAGGAGATTGCACAGATTAATCAAAATAAAAATTGTCCCTTCCCCCTCAGGATCCTAATCTAATGAGAAAAAGGAATAAAAAAGATAAAAGATAAACAGTAAAAAAAATAAAGCCAGACCTTACTGTTATTGAATTCCACTGTTCCATGTCCCACATTCTGAAACTGAACTGTCTATGTAATATTGTTCCAGGTATTTCAAGAGTGCTTTTATATCCTTTACCATGTCTTAGCTCAAGGCCAAACACACATTTATTCCATCTATAATGCAGCTCAAAGGAATTTGTCATCTTTGTACTGCCGTACAAGGATCTTTTGATAATACTTTGTGCAAATAGGAAAAATTAAAATATTAAAAGGAGAAATAAGTTTATGTCAATGTTATATAATTATGAATTATATCAACATCATATCCCCAAGTTTGGATCAGTACCAACACTGCTGGCCTTTTCAAAAGCATTGAAGACCTGGATGTGTTCCTGAGTACGAGGGTTGTGAAGTTGTTGTTTGATTTGTTATAGATTGTTTTTTTTTACCTTATTAGTCATTAGATATATTTTAGCTTGTATAGTCTTAATGTATTTTCATATGTTGTTAATCACCCAGAGTGTTTGTGTAGAGATAAGCAGCCATGTGAATCAAATAGGCAAGCAATAGCTGTCACAAAGATGTGATCAGAACCTTATCCTTTCTGTATTTATGGGGCATACATGTACAAAGTGATACAGCTTCAGTTTCTCTGTCATGACTCTCATCTTGACCCCATGCGGTTGCAGAGAAGAGAAAGTGAACAAGATTTCTTCAAGTTTTTTCCATATAGTATTAAGGCTGGGAAAGCTTCAAAAACTGATGTGCAAATAGTGCTTCAGATTTCAAGCTGTCAGCTCAAGGTTAAAACAGCTAAAATGTCTTTTTCAGGAGCGAACTTCCAATGCAGGAGCCCTCTTTCATTGGGCTTCTGTAGAATTTGACTGTTTTAATTAGTAATAAAGAGATGCTGTTGTTAGACTTCCGTGCAAGTCATACTGAGTGCATATTACCTGATGCATCAGAGCTGAATTGTGAAAAAAAATAACGATTTTTGGATTATAGTGCTAACTATATTAAGTGGCTACACTAAAGCAATTGTTTTTTAGAATTCTGTCTCACAGAATAAATTATAGAAGTAATGTTGGAACAATTTATACCCTTGTTAAATAATGCAGGCAAATTAATTGCAGAATGGGTTCTATTTGGTTAGATGTACTATAACAAAATGCCAATGTTTAACAAGTAATAGAGCTTCCTTTTGGGAAATATAATTGAGGTTTTAATGATAACTATAATTATCTATCCCATGTACTTTTTATAATTCTTTAGAGTACTTGAAATATATTATCTCTGAATGATCATTATATTCATTGTACATTCCAAATTTTTATCAACATTATTTTTTCATGTTAACATCTGAACTATATTTTATCCTCTTGTTTTATCAGGAATATCTTTTTCTTGGGGAGATTTTCAGATTGCTGTTTTGGGTACTTTCATAACTTTTCTTTGGAGATTTTGATCTCTGAATGTAGTAGTTACAAAACAAAACTCTGTCACAAATATATCACATTTTATCTATTCCTGTTTTAAATGGTTAATTATCTTCTTCTTTTTAACTTCCAGCTTTATGTGGTCGTTTGAAAAAGCCAATCTCAGTATGGTCCAGATAATCACAGGACAGCTTGTTGAATCATTTGATGAAGAATTTAGGACACTGTATGCCCGTTCCTCTGTTCCCAGTTCATTTGCTCCAGAATTAATTAGAATCAATAGCTGCCGAGCACTCTGGGAAAATGAAGCCTACCAGCACTCACGTTCTTCCTTAGCTTCCATTTCTAGTCAGCGTAACCTTTCTGGGTGGCAAGACAAAATTCATCATTTAGATCCCACCATTCTGAAAACAAGAGGTACTGCTAGATATGGAATAAATGAAAATGACCAATTCAATCCTAGAAATCATCTACTTCACAAACCCCAATTTGCTCCAGGTTTTCATATGCAGAATAGAATACAGCAATACCAGCCCAATGAAATAAATGAACATTGGAAAAGGCACAGTTATGCAGGGGAGAAGCCAGAAAGGACTCCTTATTTGATGCTCAATAGAACAACTAATCGAGCAAATAATCCATCAAATCTTTGGAAAGTACCCTCCGATAGTCTCAGTATTGTATCTTCATTGCACGGGAGCCATACCAATCACAAGGTGCCTCAACAGAGCTTAGCTGACCGATTTCCACCGCCAAAGCTCAATATTGCAGACAGGAACTCGATTGTACGAAGATCTTTCAACGGCACTGACAGCCATATCCGTTTTCTCCAGCAGAGAATGCCAACTCTTGAGCGCACCACAAAATCTTTTCTACGTAACTGGCGCATTGAATCATATTTAAATGATCAGTCAGATTTCCCGGCGGATTCAAATGGTTCAGGGTTAGGAGATAGGGCCGAGAGTTATGATGCAGCAGATAATATCAAAGCCCATGCCCTTTATGCTCATTCTCGGCTTCGCTCCTCATTTGTTTTCAAGCCCACATTGCCAGAACAGAAAGAAGTAAACAGCTGTGCAAGTTCTTCCAATTCAACGATAATTGGTTCAGAGGGTAGTGAAACACCTAAAGCAACCCCCAATCATATCCTTAAACATAAAGATGAAACTAATGGCAGTAAGGCCGAACCAAGCCCTAACATCCCACTGGAGCCTGATATAGTAAACAATCATACCTTGCAGGTTTCAGAAGATACCAAACCAAGTGCAGCACTACCTGTTGCTAAGGAGAAACCTCCTTATATGTATTCATCTCTAAACAGAAGCAAGCCAGGAGAATTTCGAAAGAATCATCAAAATGAAAATATATTGAAACGGCGAAGTTTTCCCATATTTGATCATTCAAATTCTATTATGGATCATGGTGACAGCAAAGAGGCATCTAGTTATATCTACAGCACATTAAATAGGAATAGATTTAAGAATCCAAAGCCACCTCTAGAAGATATCTGTAAAAACTCGAAAAGCATGCACAGTATGGCAAATCATGTGTCAGATGAGGATAAAAACCATGAAGTTGAACCAAAAGAGTCATCTACTTCCAAGGCTGTTTCTGTAGCTGGGCTAGCTGAACCTAGCAAAGAAGAACCTAATAAAGATACCTCGTCAAAGAAAGAAAACAAGAATTCCCCAAATTTCCTGAAAAAAGGTTCACAGAAACTAAGGTCTTTGTTGAATCTTACACCAGAAAAGAAAGAAACTTTGTCCAAAAACAAAACTCCTGCTTTTTACAGAATGTGTAGCAGTTCTGACACTTTGACATCAGAATCTGACGAAAATCAAAAACCCAAAACCTCTGAAACGAAGACAGATTATTCTCCAAGAAGGAAAAGAACCTCCTCATCAAATTCACAAGGGAGCCTACATAAGAGTAAAGAAGATATTGCCATCAAGCCTAAATCACCCAAATCTCCTAAGCCTCCCAAGTCTCCCAAGCCCCCAAAGTCCCCCAGACCTCCAAAAGCTCCATCTGATGAAAATGCTAAAAGAGGTCCTACCGTGAAACCCTTGGAAAGCATCCTGCTAGAAGTACCTCCTGGTGACCCATCAGCCCCCAGATTTAACACAGAACAAATTCAGTACCAAGATCTCAGAGAGTTGCATGCCAATGCAAACCGTGAGCGAGTAGCCCTGCCTGCTTCTCAAGCAATCCCTCCACAAAGGATGGGTGGCCAAAGCTCTCGCCTGCCCAGCCCAAAGCCTCACGAGGAGTTAATAAGGCCTCGCTTCACTGAAAGGCGGGTTTACAGTCGCTTTGAACCATTCTGCAAAATAGAAAACTCAGCTCAGCCAATGAGCAACACAACCAAAGCCAGCGGTCATTTGCCAGAGGGAAATAGCAAGGCCACTCATAATAATTATGTAAGGAGCAATCAGGTGCTTACTTATAATCCTGGTTTATACCACCCACTACATCCAAATGAAAACAAATTTCGAGGAATTATGCAAAAGTTTGGGAATTTTTTGTATAAAAACAAGTGAAACCTGGGTTTGGGGGGGGGGGGGTTCTTTTAAAATCCTTTCAATGTTGTAAATATCTAACAAATTAGATTGATGGGCAGCTTTCATAAAGCTTAATGGTATAGTTATTGCAGAACACTGCCGTATATGTATATAATAATCATTCCAAAACATTGGCTGGATGGAAGTTTTGGAACTGGATTTTTATGTATTTGTACATTAAATTTGAGATTTGCTCAAATTCAGATTGATGCTTCATATTTTAAAAATAATAATAAAAATATGACACAAGCCAAAGAAAACATTTGAACTCCAGTCACAAAAAGACCACTTATTTCAACAATAGTTCTCCCTTTTTCATAATAAATCCTCATCACACAGTTTATCTGCTTTTTAGCTTTTCCTTGTCTAAGGAAATATGTAACATTGTACATAATATATCATTTTTTTATTGGAAGTACAGAAGAATTCTCTATTTAGCTCCAATTTTCAGTAGCAACCACATGTACACCATGTGCAAACTCACTAATTAATGGGTTAGTTTTATGTATGAGTCAAATCATCTTTCCCACAAATTGTTAAAAATATGCCTTAATACTGCTGGGTTGGGTGCTCAGGAAATTGTCACAGGCTTGCCTTTTTATCTCTTCTTGCATGTATATCTCCTCTCCTGATTTTTTCTAACCATACTTGCCACTTAGGGAACTAATAACGTCTAATGCCTCATAACATGGCTTGCAAGTTTCAAGCAAGTTCAGCACAATTTGTCGTTTTACAGATCACCTAACTAGTGTTAGGGAAAGTAGGAAGTTAGGGAAGAAATCTGTATGCAAAGAAGAGGTAGCTTCCAACTCATTTTAAAACAAATTCTTAGGCCTAGACAATTGTTTTATTAATTATAATATGATGCAAAATATTTAATTATTCTCATTGCCTTTTCAGTATTTACATTTTTTATCTTCTACAACCCCACAGTCATAAGACACATATGCCACTTGTAATGGATGACCCAAGATCTCTGTCTTCTGAATGAACTAGTCATGCTGTTGCTGCTATCAGATTCTTGAAAAGTCCTGGTTTTAGAAAGTCTCACAAGCATAGAGTTTCTTCTGCTTCTGCAATGACACTATTTTATGATTACTGGGTCTTGCAAAAAATAAGGTGTTTTAATAAATGGGTCTTATTTAAAGCATGTGAGTCCTCTAGGAATATAAGGCAAGCCAGGATGCTGGCTGGTTTGGCAACATAAGCAGGCAAGGGTTGGTTTTTACCATAATAATCTCAACTCCCCTGAGGTTTTTATATGTGTCTGCTGTGTCCATGAATGTGAATGTCAAGTTCAGAATCTGAGTAAATCTTACATTTGTAGACCTGCAATCTTTGCAGGTGGATGATTTATAGCAAAGGTCCACTGATGAATTAGTTGAAACACACAAAAAAACCCTTTAATTTCTAAAATGACCTGTTGCACTTTTGCATTGAGGCATTAAATACAGGGTCTTCCAATACCTCAGAGCTTAATATTACACATTGATTAACAACTTACATGTTTACATTAAAATATTTTGTAATTGAAGTATTTTAATCCAATACTATGTAAATATTGATACAGTTCCTTTGAAGTTCTAAAACGCATGAGAAAAAAACATGTTACTGTCATATAAGTTACTGATGTCATATAAGTTACTGATTAAAAAAACCAGAGTTTTCTTAATAAATGTTATGCTGCCAGCCATTCTTTGTTAATCTTCTAGACCAGTGTCCCATACAATTGCATTATATTCAAAACTGCCCTAATACATTTTATGCTAATTTAAAAATTGTTTTCCTTTTCATTGTATAATGATTGAAATGCCAAAAGAGACTTTTCTGTTTCTAAAACAACAAACAAAAAAACCCAGATTGTATGACCTCATTTGGGATACCATTACAATGTAACATTTTAGTGGGCATGCAGAAGAAAAGCTGTTAAAGAATCACAAATGAAATCCCAAGAAATGGAAGTGAAAATGCTTCATTACCTTCTTTAAACAAATGAATTCAAAAAAACATAAATTACAGCTGTTTGTGACGGGAAGAAGAAGATGCATGGGTGTGACCCTCCTTATCCTAGATCTTTTGGCAGCTTTTTGACCATAATACTTCCCTGCGAGAGTTAGGAGTTGGGGAACATGGTTACACTGGTTTTGCTCCTACCTGAATGATCAGGTCAAGATAATGGTTGAGAGGTCAAGATAATGGTTAATGCACTTGATTATGCAGTGCCCAATAACTCAGCTGGTCCAAAATGCTATCCTGATTAACATCTATATAAAATTTTTATTGATTTTATTTATATCCTCCATTATTTTTATTTATAATAAAATACATGCTATAATAAAGCAACAAACATATCTAATAACTTTCTTCCTCCTATTTTCCTCACAACCACCCTGTGAGGTGAGTTAGGCTGAGAAAGTGACTGGCTCAAAGGTAGCTAGCCAACTTTCATGGCTAAGGCTGGAGTTGGAAATCACAATCTCCTGCTTTCTAGCCTGATTCCTTAACCACTAGACCAAACTGGCTCTTTTAACTTGCTCTCCATAGGATCGCAGACCACATGGAAATTTCAGCTGGTCCAAAATACAGCAGAACCTGTAGAATCTGCTTAGGTTTCCCAATGATGCACTTCAAGGTACTGGTTTCAGCCATTTAAAAAATCTTCATGATATCTTGGAGATCACCTCCCCCCCCCTCCCCCCCAATATTTTTTGGGGCATCCTTTTCCCTTCCATGAGTTAAGGAGGCCTGAATGTCAGCATTCTCTAGCAGCTCCTCACCTTTGGAATAGTTTGTCCTGAAGCAAGGATGGGCCCCATCCTGGCTTCCTGATAGCAAATGAAATCAGGACTCTTCCAGAAAACCTTTGGTGATTAATTATAGCCAGTGTCACCATACTGATCAACTTTAGTTCACCATTTTCAATATTTGGAAATCAACATTTGGATTTTATTATTTTAAGTAAGTACTTAATTTCAAGTAATATTGATTTTTCTATTGTATGCTTACACTAAGTTCTGTAAGTATTTGGAGTCCATTAGTTTTCTAGAAGGCTATAGAGGTATTAATACATCATAATAAAAAAGATGAATAAGTCACAGTAGTAGGATTTGGTTACAGAAATTATCCCCCCCAATTATACTGTTGTATGAGGAATAAAGTTGTGAATGAATTTGTTTGATTTATCAATGATTTGGAATCACATGTGCCCCCCATCCCCCCAATGATTAATAATACTGCTGTTATTATGGTTGGTTGCATAGTTAGCCAGTTGTTTAGGCCTTACAGCATTTGCATCTGCTGGCTTCCACAGATGTTTGATATTCAGAAATTAGACCACTCTTCCAATAGTTATTGCTGCCTAAGAAATACCAAGCCATGCATATTTGCAAGCATAACTTAACTGCATGCACACAGCTGATTTTTTTTTTATTCCATTGTCAGAACTCCCAAAATGAAAATAAAAGGTTAATAAAACCAGTTCCTTTTCATCTGATTCAGCATCTTTCCTGATTCATACGCTCAGGAACAGTTAGGAATATGCCTGCTGGCTTCAGAAACCATGATGTAGAAGATAACACCAAATGTCAGCTTCTTAAGAGAGCCAGGCTTTAAATTCAACCTCCAAGTCAGAAATGCTTTTAAGAAAAATGGGTACATGCATGAATGTTCTATGTTCTTGACATCTCTCTTCCCAGAAATCTCTTTACAGACAGTCCTCAACTTACAATAGTTTGTTTAGTGACATTGTAAGTTATAACCGCACCAGAGGTGGTATTTAGGAGGTTCTGACCAATTCTGGAGAACCGGTAGCAGAAATTTTGACTAGTTCGGAGAACCGGCAAATACCATCTCTGACTGGCCCTGCCCCCATCTATTCTCTGCCTCTAAAGTCTTAGCTGATTGGCTGGGTCTTCTTTTGTTGCCCTGCACAGGAGAATGGAGCTGGAAAGCAGGTTGGGGTGAGGAGGGAATGGAGATTTTACGGCATCCTTCCCCTGCCACACCCACCAAGCCACGCCCACATAACTGGTAGTAAACAATTTTGATCCCATCATTGAACGGCATTGAAAACAGTGACTTATGACAGTTTTTCACACTTACAGAGCTATTATTTGCCTTGGTCTAACTTCATAACAATCTCAAAATGACACTAAAATCTTTCCCTCTAAAGGAGGGGAGAGGAATGCCCAGGGCATTGCTTATTCCATTGAAAGAATGCCTCTATAGGGGGGGCATCAGCAGAATAATGCCTGATCCTGCTTGACACTGCATAGAATTTTGCCTGTGTAGAATTTTGCAGGAATTGCACCAAAGAGCACTTGTTTTTATCTTCTGTGGGATTCACCTAAATACCCACTTGAAACATACATAGTAAAAGGAACAGCAGAATTTTTTGTTTTTCTGAAATGCTGCTGATGTCATTGCAACTGCAACAGCATTGCCAAAAAGGCTTTATGAGTTGTAAATCTAATCTTATGAAGCTTCTCCTCTGGTAATACTGATTTGCAAACTAGGGCATACATAACCTTTGCTAGACCAATACTTGAATACAGCTCCGCTGTCTGGAATCTACACTGTATATCAGACATGAATACAATTGAGCGAGTCCAGAAGTATTTTACAGAAGAGTACTACACTCCTGTTTGCAACAAAATATCCTACACCAGCAGACTTGAGATTCTAGGCTTAGACAACCTTGAACTACGCTGCCTAAGATTGAACTTAAGGATATGTTACAATGTCTTACCAGTTAATGAATATTTCAGCTTTAACCACAACAACACAAGAGCACACAACAGATATAAACTTAATGTAAACCACTCCAAACTTGATTGCAGGAAGTATGATTTCAGCAACAGAGTGGTCAATGTCTGGAACTCACTACCTTATTCTGTTGTCACCTGCTTAAACCTCCACTCCTTTACCCTTAAACTAACCTCTATTGATCTCACCCCATTCCTAAGAGGTCTGTAAGGGGCATGCATAAGCGCACAATCGTGCCTACCGCCCCTGTCCTATTGTCCCCAATTGTTAGTTCCTATTTCTTAAATTTATGTTTATTCTTATTTCTATCATATTGTAAGCATTTGACAAAATAAATAAATAATAATGTCAAATGCCCATTTCAAAGAAACTTCTAGCAAATCACTTAAGCCCACAAGGCAATAAGAATGTCTACATTTATTTATTTAAAAAATTATTGGCCACCCAACTCCGATGGATATGCCACACTAAATGAATGGGTTTCCCATATAAAGCAATACGGATGCAATCCATAGGTTTAGTGTTAATGTGGTTCTACACTATGTTCTGCATAGTGAACAGCAACTGTATAGACTATCAGAAATTCATAAATTTTCCCCCAGAGAAAGGCAGAGGAATTAGGGTGAGGGTTTTTTTTTTATGGTTGCAGATTTCCATATCAGTTATTTTCAGAAGAAGCAAAGGAAGTACAGTTATATGTGTGCAACAGCATGTACCTTTCTATAGGATATGTAAGTGTTAGCTGGTGTGTAAGAGAATAGTTTCTATGTACAGGAGGGGTCAAGTTTATAAATGAACATCTTATTTTAATGATATCTAATTTCAATCCAAAGGAGGAAATATTACTTCCTCTTCCTGATCTTCTTTAGAATATGGCTTCTAGAATCTATATATGCAAACATGCTTATAGAGACACTCAAATAGGAGACATGCATTGGGTTGGTAATCCAATACAAGGAAGATAATCATTGTCCAGAGTTTCAGTTCCTCCCTCCCTCCTTCTGCCCCCCCCCCTTTTTTTTTATGGTAGTCAGGAATAAATAGAGATGGTTTTCTGGTAAATAGAGGACAGTCACAGACTTACAAATAATATCCATTTGCATTCTCAATTCGTATGACCAACAGTGAAACAGGCATTGTTTAAAAAAATGCTCCTCGAGATCTAATTCAATGCTTGCGCTTCAAAAGTGGAAGGTATTTTTTTGCAAAACATGCCAGCAAGTCTCCATCACACCAAACAAGAGAAATATAGAAAACTGCTTTCCTTGCAACTGCAAGTTCTCCACCCTGTTCCTAGCCAAGAAAATCTTTTGTAATGTCTCACCCACCCAAAACAGTAGCAAACCTGTTTATTGGCATGACTATATCTAGTTAAGGAAACTCCCAGCTGAGTCATCAAAACTGCAACTTGCACAGCTCAAGAGGGTGCTTCAGTCTCAAGAATGTTACGCCTGCTTCCCAAAACCCTCCATTATACAATAAACGTCTTCCGTATTTTACTGAAAATGGTGGAAAGTTACAGCTTTGTCTGGGCAGCCAACTCAAACAACACCAGAGAACCAGGTACATGTCAGTGCAAAGCTTACCATGCCTTGCCTTGGCACTTCCAACATCTAAAGACTGTCAAGAGAAATACAAATATTTGAAAGCAATTTCTGTGAAACCCTCAGAATCCATAATTGCTCAATGGGGAGTAAACCTGGAGGCTTGACCCTTGATCTTCTCTGCTCAGATCTAATGGAGCTGAATGATGTTATCAGGCCTGAAGGGAATATAATCCTTATTCATCTTAAAGACATTTTCTCACTACTATGGCTGGCCATGCTGCCTGGTAATTACGGAAAACGCTGCTTGCTTTCCTGATGGATGGATGCATTGCATTTTTAAACTGCCACAGTTTCAAGCGACTCTCGACGTTTTCCCTCATAAAATCAGACCGGAAGAACAGACTATAAAGATAAACAAAATAAAATGTTAATTGTAGGTGTCATATGACTGTGGAGACTGCTTTAATATGCAGCTGTCGAGAACCACAGAGATTATCTTTGGGAAGGAATGCAGTAGTTACCAAAAGAAAATAAAAGAATTAAGAAAGTGACTTAACTGACTACATGTAAATCTTCAACTCATAAGAATTTGTTTAATGATTGTTTGAAGTTACAACTGCACTGAAAAAAAGTAACTTTAGATCATTTTTCACACTTAGGACTGTTGCAGCATCCCCATGGTCACATGCTAAAAATTCAGATGCTTGGCCCGGGGTCACGTGAGCAATTTTGTGACCTTTCCACAAGCAACGTCAATGGGAAGCCAGATTCACTTCATAATGATGTTACGAGCAGTGAATTACTTGCCAAATGTGGCAAGAAAACTTGTGAAATGTGGCAAAACTTACTTAACTGTCTTGCTTGGCAACAGGAATTTGGGGCTCAGTTGTGATCATAAGCAGGGGTGGAATTCTACCAATTCGTACCTATTTGCTAGAACCGGTTGTTAACATTCTAAGCAGTTCGGAGAACCGGTTGTTAGAAGAAATTACTGGCCTAATCCTGTAAGGAAGGCAGGAAGGAAGCATTCTGGTGTTGCTTACAGAAACTGCCTCTCCGATAACCCTTATTATATTTTTGGCAGGCCTAGACTTCCTGTCTCAGAAACCTCTCTGGAGTTTTTTTCCCCTCCTTTACTGGTACTTTGCTTGTGTGGAGTGACCATTTAAAGTTACAATGGCACTGAAAAAAGTGACTGATGACCACTTTTCACACTTACGACTGTTGCAGCATCCCCACAGTCATGAGAGGCCAGGCGAGAAGATACGTGCCTTGATATGAGTGATATTGAGTTGACCACACCCAGCCAATAACATGACCACCAAGCCATGTCCACCCAGTCACACGACCACCAAGCCACACCTACCACCTAAGCTACACCCACAGAACCGGTTGTTAAAAAATTTGAATCCCACCCCTGGTCATAAGTCAAGGAATACCTCTGAACTGTTACTGGTATAAGGGGGTGGAGAGGTAAAATGTCAGCTTTTCAAGTTTCTGCTACTATAGCCTACAGGTAGTTCTTGATTTACATGATTTATCATGTAGTGAAAAAGTTCCCAATCCTGGGGCCATGGCCTGTCTTCATTTTTATTAATTGTGAACTATTCCCACCAAGCAATAGGAAATGTGTTGGAGGGAGTAAGAATAGTAAGTTATGCATATTGTAAATTACATATATTGATTTGTAATAATAGCTGGTTTATAGCACCACAAAAACTTTAAATACCCTTTTATGATAATATATTTTATTCATACCAAACCTCTTGTTAATTTCATCTTTGAAAACAAAGGCAATCAGGATTTTACATGGAAAGTATCATTAAAAAAGAATCCTTTTCTATATTATATTGAGGAAATTTTACTTCTTGTGCTGGATGTTGTTTTCTTGTACTTAAGTATTTTTAAGCCTTTTTGAGAAATACGGCTGAAAATGGAGGCAACTAAGCAGTCTAATCGATTTAGTTTACATTGTTAATAAATTTGAAATCAAAACCAGATGCTGAAAACAAAAGAATGATGAAAGAAGGGACAATTTGCTCGATCATATTTTTCTTTGACCCTTACCAGGCGTGGTATTCAGCAGGTTCTGACCAATTCTGGAGAACCGGTAATGGAAATTTTGAGTAGTCCAGAGAACCGGCAAATCCCACCTCTGACTGGAGATTTTAAAGTATCCTTCCCCTGCCACGCCCACAGAACTGGTAGTAAAAATAAATAAATCCCACCACTGACCATTACCCTTCCTTCTTAGCATTACGAAGAAAAAGGCAATCATAATGCTGACCTTCATTTAAAGCAGGTGATTTGACAAGAGTTACTAGATCAGTTAATATACCAGTTCAAGAAATACAATATAAAATTAAGGAGGTGGTGGTGGTGTTTTTTGTCTCTCAAGCTGCCTCCCAGACTACATACAGACTACTCCTTAACTCTCGTGGTTACTGTTTACTTTCCTGGAATGTTGGTTATTATTGATAACTTCTTAGTCACAGAGAATCCAAGCAAAGTCCTTTGTCTTTGAGAAAGCAAAAGAATTTATTCTTGTGCCTCTTCCTAAGATTGGATGTGATCTTTGCCTTCTGGCTTTTCTCTCCACTTTTTCCAGATATGCAAGGTTATCTGATAACAGCTTTGTTGCATGATAGCAGATTGCATGGGCTATTTTATGGCTACAACCAAGTGCTGTAAAGCATCTGGTTTGTGTCTATGCAGTCATCAACAGGCCACATAGTCAGAAGACGTACTTATTATACTTCAGTTATCTTTTTGATTTGAGTCCTGAAATCTGATGCAGACACTGTTTTATTAGCCTTTCCAGTACTTGCTCAGATACTTTTTTCCATTTCTAAATGTGTGCCAACATTTTCAAATGCAGCACCAAATTTCATGCTGGTAGCATGAAGGATCAGCAGGATTGCTCATGAAGCGTGGCATTGTGAGTTAATTACATAGACAAAATTCACAATATAATCATTTCTCTTGTAGTCAAAGTCTGTCGAACTTTATTTCTGGCAATCTCAAGTAAAGTCACTCTTCCAACATCAATTATTTAAATACTAGACAAATCAATTAGAACTTTTAATTGATTGATCATTAAAAGTTCATTTTATTTGGTAAGGATACATTGTGTTTGTACCGAATTAAGAAGAAACTTGTTTATCATTTATTTATGTATATTTTTAACTGAGCTTTATTACTTTATAAGTAAGTCAAGGTGGCAAACATACCTAATATTCCTTCTTCCTCCTGTTTTCCCCTCAACAACCACCCTGTGAGGTAAGTTGAGCTGAGAGAGAAGGACTGGTCAAGAGTCACTCAGAGGGCTTTCATGCCTAATGTGGGACTAGAACTCAGAGTCTCCTGGCGATTGGCCCAGAGTCACCAGCTGGCTTTCATGCCTAAAGTGAACTAGAACTGATTGGCTCCTGCTTTCTGATGCCTTAACAACTAAATTTTATTCTACTTTCATATTACTAGAGTGGTCAACAAACAAAATATTTAAAAGATTATTTCCCCCCATAATGCGAGTGATAACATTTAATTATGAAAATTCAATAGATTTTGTATTGATATGTAAGAAAAAACATACACTGAGGTTTTGATGCTAAAACAGACTTGAGAGGTGTCTGATTCTGGTCCTCACAGCATCTGCCTATACTTGACAGATTCCATCCCCCAAAAGGTATTAAAGAGATCAACTGGTGCTTGCTTTTCCCATCAATCAATGATGCTGGGTAGAAGAGGAATAGTCCAATTTGTTTTTAGACTTTTCTCTAGAACTGCAAGCTAAGACAATCTTTTATTAAGATGTTTGCTCAAGGAATTAATTCAGGCATAAACCTTTCCCAGTGCTGGGTTTTAATGCTTATTCAGGGAAGAGTTTTATTATATGTTGCAGGATTAGCCTTGATCTAGCAAGCAAGTATAAGGGCTAAGAAAGCCGGAGTGTTTCCATATCTCTATAGGTGAGTCAATCTATAGTGCCAAAAATGCAAGCCTCAAATATTTTGAAATCTGTTTTTCTGCTTAGGGGTTCCTTTTCCGAACAGAAATTGAGTTGGTGGTCTTCACTTTTGATTTATAAATGTTCAGTTGGATGTTTTTGGTAGGTTTGTTGCTTCTCCACCTCTGACTTGTAAATCAACTATGTCTGCAAGGCGTTAGCATCATAGAACCCAACCAGACCCAATATACAGGAAATCCATGAAGGATCTAGGATCTAGTGAAAGTTATCTGTGCAAGGTAGCACTGTTACTACACTGATTTTTGTTCCAGCAAAGATCACTGCTCATTGGACATATGAGAAGGAAGGCAGAGGCATCTCTGTTGTACATGTTCAGCAAAATATGGGTTATGTCACTTGCTTCCAAGTACATGACTTTCGATTCCTTCAGTATTTCCTCTCCAATGTATAGGAACCAATGAGGTGCTGAGAGCAGGCCTGGGTCTTTGCAAGCAAAGAATGTTGCAACGGCAACGTCATCGTTACGAGGGATGAACCCAGGGCAGTCAGGACTCTGACATAGTGTGCAGGTTCAAGAAACTCTTTATTGAGTACATTGTCTCAGCATTTAGAAGGATGAAGCTAGCTCTCAATAGTTCCCGCGCTCAGAGACAGTTAAAAGAATAGGATTTCCTACCCTCCTTGTATCTATTAGGTCACATGGACCAATCAGGTCAGCTACCTGTTCTCGCTCAGCTCCAACAGCTGTTGACATAGCCGTGGTTCACACGGCTGGTAGATGTTTTGACTAGCAGCTGAAGCACCACATTCCTACATTCCCCAACCCCTCCCCCCATGAATGGCAACCAAGAAACGAAAGAGAAATAAGCATGAGAAAGAAAGGCTTCAGTTGAGATCATTTTGCAGGTTGACAGACAATTGTCTTCCTTTACAGGAAAAACACTTAGGATTCTACAAATGTTAATATTTCCTGTTAATTCTGCCTTTGGCTGTACTTTATTATATTCATTTTTTCATTTTTATTTTATTTATATTCTGCTTTTATTATCTTTATGAGTAACTCAAGGTGGTGAACACACACCTAGTGCTCCCTTCTCCTATTTTCCTAATAACAACAACCCAGCAAATGAGATTGGACTGCTGAGAGAGAGAGAGAGACTGGCCCAAAGTCATCCAGCTGGCTTTCATGCCTTAATGAAACCCAGCTGGCTTTCATGCTCCTGATGATTTGGCAGAAGTCACCCAGCTGCCTTTTAGTGGAACTAAAACTCCCACTCTCCCAGTTTCTGGCCTGAACCATTAAATCAAAGTGGCTTATTATTGCACTGTATTTTGTAGTCTAATATTATCTTTTGGCTAGTCAATAAAATATTATTATTACAAATGCTAATATGGGCAGCTCATGTGACAATATTCTACCTAACTTTGTTCAGTTCACAATACTGACTTATTTGCTCATGGATAGAGTGGGCAGTCTTTACCTCAAGATGTCTCTTCCAGGCAAAACTTTTATAAACAAATATGATGCTAATACAATAGACCTAACAGACTCAATTCAACCATATTGTCCAGGGCCATACACTGGATCCCCCAAATCTGCTCACACAGAAATCATTAGTGAATTTCCTTTATATCCTTAATAGTGAAGTAAATGTTGGTAATGAATTTGGTGGGAAATGTGGGGAAAAAGCTAATTCTGCCTTCACTCTCTGGAGCACCATTTCTGTTGCCCAAGTTCCAGATGGTTTCCCATCCCAATGCAGATCTGAAAATCACTGGACATTTACCTAATCTTCTAGCTTTGGGACAAAGTGATGATTGATCCTGTGTAGAGCAATTTTTTGATAGTTTGCTTTTGAAAGCTTGAGATCCAGAGGTTGGTTTTTTTTTAATTGTTATACTTTTTTTCTCCAATAGTTAGTTTGGTGTGGTTAAGGCATCAATCCAGAAACTGGGAGATCATTAGTTCTAGTCCTGCCTTAAGCATAGAGCCAGTCTGGTAATTTTTGGCCTCATAATCTTGGGCCAGTCATTCTCTTAGGCCTAAGAAAAAGATATGTGCAAACACTTCTGAAAATCTTGCCAAGAAATCTATTTTTGGCATTGCTCCCTTCAACCTTGCCTCCCCAAAATCTTGTCAAGAATCAAGATCTGCTTTGTGGCATCCTCCCTCCAGCAAGAATTAAAAATTGGTACCTTTCCCAGATTCATCTAGAGTTGGAGGCCTCTAAATTGTATAAAATAAATCATAGATAGATTCATCTAGAGTTGGCGGCCTCTAAATTGTATAAAATAAATCATAGATAGATAAGACAATTACCCTGTAAGATGAATGGAAATTTGCCTGACCTCAATACTTATTAAGGTTAATTTAAGTTATTAATGAAATAGTTAGAGACTTTTGTAGGCTATGAATTAACTAGCTGCATTAGCTGTGCTTTTGCCTGCAAAAAAGTAGCATTTCTTTTGACATCTGCCAGCAAAAGCCAGAGAGTTCGACCACAATGATAATGGCTGTGCTTCCAAAATGTTATACCAGAAGTGAAGTGGGGTGGGGAATATGAATATGATTTCCTTGTCACAAATACCTTCAGAATTTTCAAGGAGCTGCTAAAGTTAAATAGATCAAAGCCAGATGAAAAGTCAGTGGAAACTCTCTGTGATTATAGAATTGTAGGGACAGCGTCTGAACACTACTACATACAATGTTAGAGAAGTGAGTTAGAAAGAGGCTATTGAATGTAACCTTGCTAATATATTTTTTCATGAAAGTGGCCCGTTGCCTGGAGGCTGTGTGGAACTGGATGGGCTGGAACAGGCTTTGACTCAACCCTTCCAAGACTGAGTGGCTGTGGTTTCCGGCGGCCCGATATAGTCAGCTGACTCCGTCGCTGGCTATTGGGGATGAGATCTTGACCCCCCACAGAAGGGGCTCGCAATCTTGGTGTCCTCCTGGATGTACGGCTGTCTTTGGAAGATCACATCACGGCCGTCTCCAGGGAGGCTTTTTATCAGGTTCGCCTGATATGCCAGATGCGGCCCTTTCTTGATCGGGATGCCTTACGCACGGTCACCCATGCCCTAGTCGCCTCCTGCCTGGACTATTGTAATGCCGTCTACATGGGGCTCCCTGCGGGGAGCACCCGGAGGCTTCAACTGGTACAAAATGCGGCCGTGTGGGTGGTTATAGGGGCGTTGAGATACTCCCATGTGACGCCCCTCCTGCGCGAGCTGCATTGGTTGCCGGTGGCCTTCCGGGTTCGCTTTAAAGTATTGGTTTTGGTCTTTAAAGCGCTTCATGGCATCGGACCAGGATACTTACAAGACCGCATTCTGCCAGTAGTCTCCCACTGACCGGTGCGCTCCCACAGAGAGGGTCTCCTCTGGGTCCCGACGCCTTCTATGTGCTGCCTGGTGACCCCGAGGAATAGGGCCTTCTCTGTGGGGGCACCCGCCCTTTGGAATGAACAACGGGGCTACGAACAACCATTGACCTGAGGGCATTCAGATGTGACCTGAAGACCTGGCTCTTTGAGCAGGCCGGCCTGAACTGACTCAAATGGGATTTTAAATAAGGGGTTTTAGATTAGTTGGTTGGGGTACGAAAGTTTTAATTTATTTTAATCGGGGGTTTTAGATTTTTATTTGGGCAGCCTATAATTTAATTCTTTTTTAATCATATTTATATCTGTGTTTTGTATGTATTTTAGTTGGCTGTTCACCGCCCTGAGTCCTGCGGGAGAAGGGCGGTATATAAAATTATGAAATAAATAAATAAATAAACTCAAGTCTGGTCTGATGTAAGTAAATATAAATGCTCATCATACCTGACAAGAACATAATTAAGAGCAAACCAAGTTTTTTCACAGAAATGATTATCGGCCACAGCACCAGATGCAACCAAAGTTAAACAGAAAGTACATACAGTATCTAGTATGGTTTTTCATAAAGGAATAGGTCTTCTCGTGCCTTAAGTGCTCAGTTTTACTTTGAACTTTATCAAGATTTTGTTGTTGTGGTGGTTGTTGGAATGTCCAGGTTTATAGTATTAGCAGGTCAATCCATTTTTTTGTTTTTGTTTTTTCTTAAAAAAAGACACCTCTAGAAAGATGGCATGATTACTTTTGCAGAATCTATGCTGATTTTTCTCAAAAGATTTGTTCCTCTGATGTGCTTAATTATCTTGGTTTGTTTTCGCCAATGTAAAAATTTTTCTTGTTGTTAGTTGCGAAGTTGTGTACGACCCATCGCAATCCCATGGACAACTTTCATCCAGGCCTTCCTATCCTGTACCGTTCTCCAAAGTCCATTTAAGCTCAATGTAAAATTTATTAGTCTATAATTTCCCCTGAATCTCATTTTGAAAAATCGGTGTCACATTGGCTAGCTCCCCGTGCCTTCAACACAGAGAGCCTGGTTTCAGTTTCATATTATGGGCAAGAAATCTTCAGTTTGAGTTCTTTAAAACAAAACCCTTGGGTGGATGCCATCAGAAAGATAGCAATGTGAAACTGTGACATTTATATTGCTTTATTGCGGTTGCCCTCTGCTTTAATAAAAATGAAACGTATTTCTTTCCAAGAAGAAATTATGCATTTTACATTATTGGGAGCAAAGAGCAGGTTAGCAATGTGATTTATCACCATCTGTTTAGAGAATTTTACCAGTTTGCAATTAATTGGGTTTGTATTTTCAGTGAAAGGAAAATGGAACTAATGGATATACTGGCTTAGATTTTTCTTTTTTTAAACTTTCCAAAATGAGTTGAGGAAGGTTTACAGATTTAAAGCAACAGACCAATCATTTGTATGTAAAGGAAGCAATACCCCTTTCATGATTATTTGTTTTCTCTTCCATTCCAAAGCACAATAACTGCTTTGCTAAAGAAGCTCTGAAGTAAAGAACAACACTTTTCTCTGCTTATTAGATGTATTGAAAAGTATCAGGGAACCTTAAATAAATCATTAACATTTTATATGATTATGACGTTTGTGTGTCTTAGAAGTAGGTATTTGATATGCTGACTTTTTTCTGAAAGTTTAGGGGCAGAGTTACATTAATACTTTTTATTTCATTTCTATAGCTGCCCAATTCAACAAGTGGTTCTCTTTATATCAAGCAATATAAAAAAAAATCAACAGATCTAAAGCAATAATTATTTATATTTAGGAAAAATTGGAAATGTTGACTCTGAATAGCAATAGAAATAATAGTTAGACTTATATACCACCATCTAGCATGTTACATTATTCTGTGGACGGTTTACAACGAAGAAGCATCATTTGCATTTTGCCTCCAACGATCTGGGTCCTCATTTTACCAAGTTGGAAGGATGGAAGGCTGAGTCAACCTTGAGCCCTGTCAGGGTTGAACTCCAGGCTGTGGGCAGAGTTTTCCTGCAATGTTGCATTCTAACCACTGTGCAACCAGGACTCTGAAAGAGGCAAACCTAGAATAATTTAGGAACAATTTCTACTTTGGTTTACCATTCTTTTATTTTTATTAATTCAAAATACCTCTAATATTACAAAAAAACCTTTGAAAGGTATGAGAACAATGAAAAGTAATAAACAACTGAACAATTTAAATAAAATAAAATCCAAGACAATACAAATCAGAAAAGGAAATTAGCTAAATGCTTGAGTGAACAGGTACAAATATAGTGATGCTGTAACTTCTATGCGACATGAAGAAGAATTGAAGGATTCTGGTCTTGGGAATGCCCTCTCTTAGGATTAATGGATTAATCTCTTATTGGGTAGGTGAAATCCTTAAAGCTGTAAGTAAACAAACAGGTACATAGGGACAGGTATGCCCTTTTATAGATATACTGTATATCTTTTCGTTCCTCCAATAACTGAAGGCAGTCTTCTGTTATGTTTCCACACATGAAACAATGCTATGTGCTAGATTGGGCTAAGACTAAAAATGACTAGCCTATGACTAGTCCTGACTAGAATAATTAGTCATACAGGAGCTTTGATGGTCTTAATTGCTGTACTACATTGGCTACCTAATAGCTGCAGCTGGAAAAGCAGCTAGAGAGAGAAAAAGGAACTCTTTGCATTTCCATGAGTAATGCTGGATCTAGGGACACCCCAAGTCTTGCGTCTGTTCTTTGAAACAAAACTTCATCTGAAATTCCCTGCACCAGGGAATGGTCTATGTCTCTATCTTATTGTCTCAGTTTATGATGTTTCTCCAATCCATTGCAATGTCCAGATTCCTTTATCGACTCAGATAAAATAGAAGAATAGAGTTCATCTGTATGCAAATTGAGCCTTTAAGGTAGACTGGTCTAACAAACCAATGCCATATCGATGTAAAACCACTTTTATTAGAGTAGCTCTAGTAAAAGAATCCTGCAAGTCTGAATGTGCTTTCCTCCTCTTTCACTTTATTTTGGGTGAATTAAGGAGGGCCTCTCTGAGGTTAAATTTTGGGAATGGACTGAAGCCACAGTTATTGGATCATTGCCATGGTAACAGATCTTGCTGCTGTCCTTCAAGGTCATTTTCTGTGTCTTTTACATAAAGTTTTGCATCAAATGATTCCTAGCAGCTTCATATATTTTTAAATGACATTTGGAGAGAATGGACTACTTTGAAACTCCAGAGCTAAATTGCTATTGCAGTAATAATTTATTAAACCCAGCACAACGTTCTGAACATAGGAATGGAATCAAATGCAGTGCCGCCATGGCCCATTTATTTGAATTTAAAGTTCCTTACTTAGCAATGTTCATATCAAACAATACAAACTGGTGGAATGAACATGACTGTGGTTATTTTATCATGGGCATATTTCCAATCATGTCAATTAAAGAAATTTGTTTATTAAAGAAATCCCCTTGGGTATTGTAAATGCAATGCTCTTAATGCAACTCAAGGAAACCACTGATGAAAGGAAAAAAGCAGCCTTGCCCTTTTGTGATAGGCAAAGTTCTTCCCTTTGTGGATTCAAATTTCCCAGCTGGGAGACATGCAAAATAATTTGGTCAGCTGCGTTGAAAGTCAGAATCAGTTTATTAATAGGAAGGCAGGTAAGAAATCTCACAGCGTTCCTAGGATTAATCTAATAAGTGAGTAAGAAACTCTCTCTTTTATACATTTCAGATCCTTTGATTTGTGTGTGTGTGATGAGTTCCTGTCTCTTGATATTGGGATTTCTTCCTGGGATCTTGATAAGAGTAATTGTTTTATAGTAGCTGTTTGTTCCTGAGTTTCCTGTCCTGCCTTTTGGTTCGCTTTTCCCAAGTTTTATAGCTTGCTATCTATTTGATTTCTATGGGAAAGGATCTGAGCTAGTTTGTGAAGTTTTTCTCTGTATCTCATGTCTGTAATTTTCTCCTTCCTTTTGTTGTGAAAAACTGGCACCAGCTATTTTAATAGGAGAGCAGGGGGAAATTGAAACTTCCAACGCCACAATGTCACGCTCTTTTCCATTACAATGGATCAATCCTAAATCAGAGGAGTATTTGTACTATAATTTTCTGTGTTAGAACCACACTTTTTCAGGAACAGTGAACAATGCAGGAGTTGACAATGTCATACTGTCAAGTTTCGGAGAGGCTTTGTTTAGACACTGTTCATTAAATAAATATCTGAGACTGCACAATGCACTTAGCTAGTTGTTTCCATTCAGGGGTGACAAAACATCCAGAGTGCAAAATGAGACTTTAAGGTGTTGTAAAAGTTCCCCAAGGAATGATACTACAGTGAATGAAAAAAAAGCACCAAATGCACACACATTTAGGGAAGAAATGTGACGATTTGGAAAACTTCCTTAAAAGTTATCGAAAGCTTGAGAACCATTCTACTATGCTATAATCCATGAGTAATAAACTACAAGGGCAGACTAAATTCCCACAAGGAAGTCCCAATATGGCTAAAGTGGGAATCTGGCAGAAATGAAGACTATAAATGAAGTAGACCTTTCCTGTCAGAAATAAGGAGCACCTCTAGGGAACAGAGGCCGTACTATCCACAAGTCAACACTTTCTGTAGATTATTAGAATCAGCTTGGGACATAAAGGATTGAGATTGGTGGAAGATTTTGATTGCAGGCAACAACATGCTTCAGGAGACAGAAGATCAGCCAACATATAATGTCTCTCCAGAGAGCCAGATAAAAAATAGAAGAGTTACACATTGCGAGTTTTAGTGCACTGCAATTATTTATCTCTTCCAGTTCATATTAGCCTTCTTAATCCTGTCTATGGACATTGCCTTCCTTCTGGAATGCAAATTATAACAAAGACAATTGTGGACTTTCTTCACAAGATATTTTTGCCTGTAGCGGGAGAAATATATCATGATTTCTCCTTATACTTAATCAATGTTGTTGCTTTACAACAACAAAGTATTGAAATGTAAATGTATTATTGACTTGGCATTCTCAAAATGTAGTCAGAGCCCCTAAGAGCAATTAGCACACAACATTTAGCTGTATAATTAAAAGCTGTTAAAGGTTTTGGTGGCAGAACATATTTTAAATTGCTTTTCGAAAATGTATACATTTATGTACGACAAGGTTCATACATCATGCTAAGCCATAAGGTGATTTCTCTAGGTTTGGTTTAGAGTGCTGTGTCAATCAAGTCAGTGTTTTATTCAAGAAACCATATTTCAAAATCGTAATGCATAGATAAACCAAACTGAAAGGCATATTCTTTACAATGAAATGAGCTTGTCATTTGGATAATGAACTATGTTTTCTTTTAATATTCTATACAAATAAATGAGTTTTTGTACTTGTCTAAAAATAGCAATATAATGTTTGCAATAAATCACATTAAGTCTGAAAGGCAGAAGAGGAAAACAGCTCATAAACTTTCAATAAAGCCTATTCTCTAAATTCAAAACCATCCATTTAGCAATAGGAGTTTGTTCACAAAGGAAGGGTTTCAGCTTAGACTTGTTACCCAATCCAAAAAAATCCAGTTCAATTATATTGTACAATTGCAACACCTCCGTAAATTGCTACTGAAGTCTCTGAAGTTTACACGCAAAGCAAAGTTCACAATTGCACTGTCGAAAATTAAAATATCTTGACTTAAATGTTTTCATACTTACTGCACTTAAATTAGAAGAAGCTCGCTACATATTTTCCAAAATTCCTTAGTTAGAATAAAAAAGTTGAGGACCAATGTCTTTGATTAAAAGTCACAAGCTTACTTGAGGTGTATGAAGTAGCTACTAGGATTTAAACTGGGATGAAACGGGATGAAAAGAGAGCAGAAGCCAAGGCAATTATATGGACGGAGTTAAGAGGGTAGTGTGCAGCAGTGGTGGGATTCAATTTTTTTTACTACCAGTTCTGTGGGTGTGGCTTGGTGGGCATGGCAGGGGAAGGATACTGTAAAATCTCCAGTCAGAGGTGGGATTTTCCAGTTCTCCAAACTACTCAAAATTTCCGCTACCGGTTCGCCAGAACTGATCAGAGCCTGCTGAATACCACCTCTGGTGTGCAGATTCCTAATGTTGGGCTTCTATAGCTGACCACAACTTTCCCCCTATAACCACTTCTTAAAGAAGGAAAGTAAAATGATGCAATGTGCAGGATGATAGCAAACACATTTGCCACCTGTTTATATGCTGTCCTTTGATGCAGATGTGATTTTGTGTGTGCAAAACCAGGCACTTTATAAAAGAAGGTTTATTGCCTTGCTTTGAATATCGGGTGGCTCCGGAATGCAATTGTTCTCTGTATGGTCAATGAATTCAATTTACAGCATTAGTGACCTCTTGTGCCCATAAAGAGAGGTTATAAATTTGATATTTCCAGGCCGTTTCCATTTCCTAGCTCAGCTGACCCAGCTAACACTTTCTTCTCCAGAAACAAGCTGTTGATAATGGTTTATTGCAGGCTCTCCATTCATTGCCTAACTTTTTCTGGCTTTAGCGAAAAATAAATTTAAAAAGCCACAGCTAAAGTTGCATGGAGAGTGAGTTTGATTTACAATACGATACAGCTAAAGCATCCCATGACACCTTTGTCCACATTTCTTACGTTATTCCTAGCTACATTTGCAGTATTCTTGACCTTGCACAAAACAGCACTGACTTTGGTGAGGTCTCACATCCTATCAGAGATGGTAGAGAATAGTATCACAACATTTTTGACCTAGAATGTCTCTGGGCATGTTCATAGACAGAAATTAGAGATAACGTAAGAAATTTTACCTTCTTCTACCATGCCCTCTACCCCCATTTCTATATCTAGTACCTAATACTGTCCCAAAAGTGCTTCTTCAAGAGGCAATGGGACTTTCTGATTTTTCTTTGAAGATGTTTCGCTTCTCATCCAAGAAGCTTCTTCAGCTCAGAGTTTTTGGGCGAAAAGAGCTCATAGCAAACAATAGGTTTGCTTTGTGATCACCACAAAAAGGTCTGCTCATATGACACCTCCCCCTACACAACTGTCATGACTTATGCCTGTAATGGGCAGGTTCAGGGGTGGGATTCAATTTTTTTAATGGTTCTGTTGGCGTGGCTTAGTTGGTGGGCGTGGCTTGGTGGTCATGTGACTGGCTGGGTGTGGCCAACTCAATATCACTCACATCGAGACATGTAACTCCTCGCCTGGCCTCTCTTGACTGTGGGGATGCTGCAATAGTTGTAAGTGTAAAAAATTGTCATAAGTCACTTTTTTCAGTGCCATTGTAACTTTGAATGGTCACTCCACACAAGCAAAGTACCAGCAAAGGAGGGAAAAAAACTCCAGAGAATTCTAGAGACAGGTAGTCTAGTCCTGCCAAGCATGTAATAAAAGTTAATGGAGAGGCAGTTTCTGTAAACAACACCAGAATGTTTCCTTCCTGCCTTCCTTACAGGATTAGGCCAGTAATTTCTTCTAACAACCAGTTCTCCGAACTCTTTAGAATGTTAAACAACCGGTTCTAGCGAATAGGTGTGAACCTGTAGAATCCCACCCCTGGGCAGGTTCCATTATGGCTGTAAGCAGTGGTGGGATTCAATTTTTTTACTACAGGTTCTGTGGGCATGGCTTGGTGGGTGTGGCAGTGGAAGGATACTGTTAAAATATCCAGTCAGAGGGGGTATTTGCTGGTTCTCTGAACTACTCAAAATTTCTGCTACCAGTTTTCCAGAACTGGTCAGAACCTGCTGAATACTACCTCTGGCTGTAAGTCGAGAATTATCTGTCCTCCTTCTCATCCCCATTCAAAGAAATTCTGAAGTGATTATAGATCAAACACTGGCATGAAATTACTCCAGAGAAGGGAAAGCAATTTTTAACCCCACTCTGATCTAGCTCCAGGCAGGCTTGGCTGAGTTACATGTGTGAGGGAACACATGCTGTTCCACATGCTTTCTGAAGAAGTCACACAGCTGCAGTTGCAGGCATATAACCGCAGAAGTCACACAAACACACTGTTTTAAAATACATAGGCTCTTACATTTACTCCTGCTAGTTAAAACATGATTTCAAAAGAGGTTTTTAGAAACTATTTTGAACACTCATCAATAAGTTTTCATAGTGGTACCATAGCATCAAGGGTGAGAGGGCAAGGTTAAGACCTCACCCCATTCCTAAGAGGTCTGTAAGGGGCGTGCATAAGTGCACAATCATGCCTACCATCCCTGTCCTATTGTCCCCATTTATTTGCACCTATTTCCTGCATTCATACTCATGTTTATTCTTATACTTATTATCTTGTAAGCGATTGACAAATCAAATAAACAAATAAAAATAAATAAATCTCTCTTCACTCGGCAATGACACAAAATTTCTCCAACAACGCAAGGAGTGAAGGCTGGAGGAAATCTCTCTTGTTTTGTTGAAAAACAGAAGTGCTCAGAGCAAGGCTGCAACACCAAGACAGGGAATGAATCTTTTTAAAAAATGATCTCTGGCCTACTTCGATGTATTGTAAACCATTCAGTGCATTGTAGACCAGTTTGGTGAAGTGGTTAAGAAGCTGGTTTAGAAACCAAGAGACTGTGAGTTCTAGTCCCACCTTAGGCATGAAAGCCCTCTGAGTGACTCTTGGCCAGTAACTCCTCTCCCTCAGCCTTCCCCATCAGAGCTTCCCCATTTTTATTTATTTATTTATTTATTTTGTCAAGCAATTATTAGATAACAGATATAAGTATAAACATGGTTATAAATATATGAAATAGATACAAATAAGAAAAACAAAAGGAACAATAAGACAGGGACGGTAGGCACGTTTTGGTGTGCTTATGCATGCCCCCTACAGATCTCTTAGGAAAGGGGTGAGGTCAATAGTAGATAATCTAATGTTGAAGATTTTGGGGTTTGGGGAAGAAACCACAGAGTCAGGTAGAGTATTCCAGACATTGACTACTTTGTTGCTGAAGTCGTATTTCCTGCAATCAAGTTTGGTGCGGTTTATCTTTAGTTTATATCTATTTTGTGCTCTTGTATTGTTTTGGTTAAAGCTGAAGTATTCATTGATAGGTAGGACATTGCAATATATAATTTTATGTACTATACTTAGATCAAACTGAAGGCGGCATAGTTCTAGGTTGTCTAGGTCTAAAATTTCAAGTCTGGTGGCGTAAGGTATTCTGCTACGAGTAGAGGAGTGGAGGACTCTTCTCATAAAATATTTCTGGACTTTCTCACTGTATTAATACCAGATATGTAATGCAGATTCCAAACTGATGAGCTGTATTCAAGTATTGGTCTAGCAAATGTTTTATATGCTCTAGTTAGTAGAGTGATTTTAGCATAATCAATTTTATGCACTGGGAGAGAAGAGAAGAGATACAAAGAGATTCTTCCACAAGGCAGAGGTCTAAGGTAGCCCATTGGCCAGATGTTTCCTATGTCTGTACAGGTAGTCCTCAACTTATGACATAGTGACCATTCAAAGTTACAACAAAGGAACATGATCTTTTTTATAATTATGACCTTTGCAGCATCCCCATGGTCACGTGATCAAAATTCATAGTTACAACAGTTGCAGTGTCCCTGAGGCCATGTGATCTCCTTTTGTGACCTTCTGAGAAGCAAAGTCAATGGGGAAGCCAGATTCACTTAAGAATTGTGTTACTCAATTAACAACTGCAGTGATTCACTTAACAAATGTGGCAAGAAAAGTCATAAAGTAGGGCAAAACTCATCACATTTTTCATTTAGTAACATAAATTCTGGGCTCTGCTGTCGTCATAAGTTGAAGACTACCTATACTAGATGAACCTAAATGCCTTGCTGATTTTAGTCCATCTTTTTTAAAATTTTCTTTTGAATATAGAAATAAGACCTAGCTGGAAGTGTAAGAGAAAGGAGAATTCCCTTTGAAAATCAGTGAGCATAAAAGAAGTGACTATTCTTTCTTCTGCTTGACCCCCCATTTAAAAAAAAATTCTGAGTAATCTGAGTTTTTCTATATTTGAAAAATAAATGCATGGGTCCCCACACTTCAATCAGAAGAGTCTAACCCTTCTTGGTCATTTGACATGCATTCTTCTGGTTTTTATCTTTGTTCTGAAACACTGACCATCTTTCGAGGCCTTTTTTTCAAGTATTGAACTAAAAAAGGAAATCTCAGTTGGTCTTCCTTTGCATCATGGTAGAAATGCTATGGATTTAAATTCAGCGATGAGTCACCCTCAACATGAGCAACGAGGAAAGTTTAATTACGGGTAGTCTTTGACTTACATCCACAGCTGAGCCCTAAATTTCCATTGCTTAGCAAAAAGGTTGTTAAGTGAATTTTGCCCCATTTTACAACCTTTCTTACCACCATCATTAAATGCTCTTTCTTACATAAATGCTCTGTCTTACATAAATGCTCTGCCTTACATATTGGCAAAAAAATCAGAAAATAAAATCAAACTGAATACTCAAGATCTGGTTGATGATCCAAACTCTGTCAAGGACCTTGGAGTACTCATGTCTAATAATCTAAGTGCTAGGGCCCACTGTAACTACATAGCCAAAAAGGCATTAAGAGTTGTTAACCTAATCCTATGTAGCTTTTTCTCCAGCAATATCACACTACTAACTAGAGCATACAAAACATTTGCTAGACCAATACTTGAATACAGCTCATCAGTCTGGAACCCGCATTATGTATCCGATATTAACACAATAGAGAAAGTCCAGAAATATTTCACAAGAAGAGTTCTCCACTCCTCTACTTGTTGCAGAATACCTTATGCCGCCACACTAGAAATTCTAGACCTAGAAAATCTAGAACTATGTCGCCTTCGGTCCGATCTAAGTATAATATATAAAATCATACATTGCAATGTCCTACCTGTCAATGAATACTTCAGCTTCAATCATAACAATACAAGAGCACACAATAGATACAATTTCAAGGAAACTGCACCAAACCTGATTGCAGGAAATACGACTTCAGCAACAGAGTGGTCAATGTCTGGAATACTCTACCTGACTCTGGTTTCTTCCCCAAACTCCAAAAACTTTAACCTTAGACTGTTACTATTGACCTCACCCCTTTCCTAAGAGGTCTGTAGGGGGCGTGCATAAGCGCACCAAAACGTGCCTACCATCCCTGTCCTATTGTTTGTTTTTATTTTTCTTATATGTATTTATTTCTTGTATTCATAACTATGTTTATGCTTATACCTATTATCTTGTAAGTGATTGGCAAATCAAATAAATAAATGAATGAATCACTGCAGTTCAGTTAGTAAGATGATTATGAAGTGAATCTGGATTCCCATTAACTTTGCTCATCAGAAGGACGTCAAAGATGACTGCTGCTCCCTCAGACACTCCCACCACCATACATACATGCCAAGCATCTGAAGTTTGATCATTGATCACAGGGAATGCTGCAAAAGTGTGAAAAACGATCATCAGTCACTTTTTTCAGTCTACCCTAACTTCGAATGGTCACTAAATGAGTGGTTGTAAATCAAGGACTACCTGTACTATGAGGCACAGTTTCCCAGATCATCAGGATTTCATTTGCTTCCGGTATTTCATTCTCTTAATGGCTCCATGCCAGACCTTAAGCTGATCATGCCTTTTGTTCAAGACTTGTTGTTCGAGACTATTCCAAGAATGCATGTTTAGGCTTGTGCTGCAAACAGAGGAACTTAGGTTAGTTAAGGCTAATTCAACCTACTGGTTTCAATATTACTCACTGTTCCCATTAAAACATTCATCCAGCAATTCCTCTAAAGGAAGAATCATACAAAAAAATAAAAACAATATTTCTATCTTCTACATCGCACCAAAATCACTATTTAAACTGGTTTGGGGTTTTTTTCCTCCCCGTAGACTCCATCAAGATGCTCAACATTCCCCATAGAAGTCATTAAGTGTAAGATTCGTATTGCAAGCGCTTAGGCGAATTGTTCCATTTTGTGTTGTGTGGTTACGCAGCAAAGCTGTAAAATAGTTAGGCCTCTAATTAACACAAAGCAAAGCAGGGACTGAAAGCCAGTTTGGTGTAGTGGTTAAAGGTGCTAGATTGGAAGTGGAATAGTGTGAGTTTACTTCGGCCTTAGGCACAAAGTCATATGGGTGACTTTAGGCCAGTCATTCTCTCTCTCATCCCTAGGAAAAAAGACGAGGGCAAACCTGTTTCAAAAATGCTGCCAAGAAAACTGCACCAGCTTGTCTGTGTAATCATCAGGAATCAAGGCTGACTCAAAGGCACACATTTGCATTTATTTAACATAAGAGCAACTAACTTCAGTGTTCAGGGTGTCATTTCTTGGTGGCTTTACTGTTACCAGAAACATTTGCTGCACACGTTAGTCATCCAACTTACGTTGCCTGCAGTACAATCTTATTCCAATTTATTATGGAATAATTTCCTATCTGCTCCATTGCATGAACTTGATCTACAACAAAGATTATAGCAACTTAGCTGGGTTCCTTAGCTTCAGTTTGATTTGGAGAGGCAACATTACAGTGTTAGGAGAAGTAAGATACAGTTGCAAAATTTGTGGGCTCTCAAATGCCTTCCAGAAGTAAATACCAGAGGTGGTATTCAGCAGGTCCTGACCAGTTCTGGAGAACTGGTAATGGAAATTTTGAATAATTTGGAATACCACCTCTAACTGGCCCCGCCCCCATCTACTCTCTGCCTCCCAAGTCCCAGCTGCTTGGCTGGGTCTTCTTTTATTGCCCTGCACAGGAGAACGGAGCTGGAAAGAAGGTTAGTGGGGTGGAGAGAGAATGGAGATTTTAAAGTATCCTTCCCCTGCCACGCCCACCAAGCCACGCCCACCAAGCCAAGCCATGCCCACCAGCCATGTCCACAGAACCGGTAGCAAAACAATTTGAATTCTACCACTGCCACCTCTTTTTACTTACTTACTTAGAAAATTTATATAGCTTCCCAACTCACTCATGGTGTTTGTTTTCTGGGCAGTTTACAGAAATAAAACCCTAATACAAAACCAAATAATTCCCTGTCCCTGTGGTGAGAACAATCAAACCAACCCCTTGATGGGTTTCATATCATCCTGGGATCCCTAGGCCTGCTTGCAAAATCACATCTTCATGGCCTTTTGGAAAGTGGGGAGCCACTCGTATTTCTGCAGGGATGATGGTACTACCATCCCTGCAGAAATACAATTGGTCCCACTTTGACACTTTTCCAAAAGGCCATGAAGATGTGCTTTTGTGATGATGGTCCTCAGGGAGGGAGTCACCATGGAGAAAAACCTTCTTGGTCCCACATGATGAGGCTCCTTAAGAGAGGAGATCCATAACATCCCCTGCCTCTCCTTCTCTTAGAAAGCTCTATACTAGTCTGCTGGGATTCCATCACATACTATTGATTCTTTTAAGAAACAACTTGTTGGGTTAAACAGATTCTAATATTGTGCTAAGTTCAAGCAGACCATGACTTAGGCAGACACTGAAAAAATAAGGGGGGGCATCTTTCATCAGTGAACTCATTAAATCTCCGTATTTAAAACACCTTGGCTGCAGTTGGTAGAGCACATTCTAAAGCAGGGGTGCTCAAACTTTTTAAACGGGGGGCCACTGTCCTTCAGATAGTTGGGGGGCTGGACCGGCTGGGTAGGTGTGGCTAGGTGGTCATTTGACTGGGTGGGAATGGCCAATTTAGCAGTCCATTAAAAATACACACAAATGAAAGTTTGTTTTGCTCTTGGGGGTGTTTTATTTGCTTTTGTTTGCTTGTTGCTCTTTTAGTTGACTTTTCTTTTTACTAGATCATTTTTTAAGTTGTTTAGGAGTCTCGTGGTCCACTTCAGGAAACTCAGTTTTGCAACAATTCTTCTCAGCCCCAAGGAGCTTACAATCAACAAGTCTCTCTGTCTGTCTCTCCCTCCCTCCCTCTCTCTCTGTCTCTCTTGTCTCTCTCTCTCTCTTTCCCTCCCCCTCTCTGTGTCTCTCGGTCCCCTGGAGGGTTGAACTGGTGCTGAACTGGTGCTGGGTGATGGGAATCTGATGTCCAGAGGCTGACCAGTGGCGTACCGAAGACTAGCTGGCCGGTCCAGAGGCAAGGCAATCCCACAGTCTCCCCAAAAGTAACACATCTTTTTCACTTGAAGACTAATCTGGCTGGTGGGTGGGTGAGTGGGTGGCCCTCCTCCTCCAATCCAGTCCTCCTTTAGCACTCTGCTGGCCATGTGGAAGACCCAGGAGGCCTCAGCACATCCCGTTTTTCACCTCCCCCACCTCCAGTAGCTCTCTGATGGCTTCCAGAAGCCTTCTGCCAGCCAAAAATGGGCTAGTAGCACTATGCCTTACCTTCCAGTTCCAGCCCACAGGGCTCGTAGAGGTAAGTTCTGCGCTTGGCTGAACAGTGGGAGCCAGCGGGTGGGTGGGATGATGTGGACAGGGCAGCCTCGTGGTCTCTCAGGGGCCAGATTAATGGCTTTGGTGGGCCATATCCGGCCTGTGGGCCATAGTTTGCCATCAGATCTAAGGATCCCATGGAAGTGGTGAGACCATTAAATGACTGGTATAAGTTTCTATTATAAGTTGGAAAGGATAGATTCTGCTGATTGTTTAGGTTCTGTTTTAATTGGGTACTGTATATAGTCCAGAGTCACATGCAAAGTAAAATGGGCAGCTACAAAAAATAAATACATAATCAAAGGGGAGAGGAACTGTGGGTAGGTGTGGGGAGACAGTACCAGCAGAAATGGAGAGAAAATAATAGAGTGCTTTTCCCCCAAGGCATTTTCCCTGCCCTTTAACTCAGGGCAGCTTGCTGAGGATTCTCTAAAATGATATATATGACATTGATTAAATATACAGTACTTGATTGACTGGACACAGAGTTATCAACTCTATCATGAATGATGTGCATTTGAAAAAAAAAGGGTAGTTTTCCCCTCCCTGCCCAGCTAGGTGGCAGCATCAAATCAGCTTTCATTAATTTGAAAGCTAAATTGGGTCAGAATTAATGAGTATTTTGAGTGGGGAAATGTAAAAAAAAAAAAATTCTTAGAATGGTAGGTAAGAAGGAAAAAATGGAACAGAAGGCAGTAAAAATGTATTATGCATTATTGCCAAGATATGTGTCTATGTAATGATCAGTAGTTATGCTTGACTCAAAGGAGATTTTATTTTGATTTTCCTATCCCGCAAAGGATGAGATTGTATAAGCAATCTATATACTACTAAAACTCTCATATCTGTTTGTCTGCTTCTATAAGCTTCAACTGGGAGAAATGGTACATCATAGGGCAACCATTTTAAAATTGTTTTTTAAGGTACTTCAGATGAACTTCACAAGGTGCTTCAGATGAGCTAATTTACAAAATGTGTCCAAAATCTGGAACCAATTATTCCCATGGCATTGAAATTTGGAAATATTGGCCACTTCAGCTCCACTCCTGTGGTCACACAATCAACATTTCTAGGGCTCATGAACAGCTTCTCACAAGTCAATGGGGAAGATAGCAGGAAGTCTAAACTTGATTGTGATTGCTGAAACTCTCTGCCAGCTTCACATAAACAAAATCAGTGAGGAATTCAGCAAGAAAACTAGTAGGCAGACAGGCGTTGGCTTTTGCGGGAGGGAACAAGGAGGTGTGTAAGAGGCACAGTGAGAGTTGGGAAAAGAGAACAGGGGTGTGCAAGAAGGATACACAAAGATGAAGGGATATGCCTGAAAGGTATGGTGAGGATCAGGGAGGGTGACTAGGTTGCAGTGCAAGTTAGGGAGAATGCATAAGGGTGTGTGAGTGACCAGCATGGCACACACACTGAGGAACTAGGATAGGATGCATAGATAGGTGAGATTTACTCAAGCAACTTGCAACCTTCTTTGCTGGCTTCCCCATGGACACTCTTCCTTCAAGATCAGGGGTGGGATTCTCCTGGTTTGGACTGGTTCGGGTGAACCTCTTGTTCCAATGATCAGCTGGTTCTGAACCGGTTCTCTCCACCTGCCCGCCCCTACTCTTTCCTGTGCTTTATGTCCTTTTGTTAGAGCACAGCTGATTCCTGTGGCAGAGTGGTTAGCTGTTTTGTTCAGCTGCAGTTGACGGTGAGTATTAGTTTTTTTAAATGCGGAGAGAGCGCTCACCAAACCGGTTGTTATACTGGTTGAATCGCATCCCTGTTCAATATTCACACAAACAAAGTCAGTGGGGAAGCCAGCAGGAAATCAGATATTGATCCCATTCCCACTGCTGTTTTGCCTGCCTGTGGTCATTCCCTTGATCTGATTAGGTAATCATTTCTCTGAAATGATGACACATCTGAAACAGTGACCCAGTGATCATAGGTTTAGTGTTATTTCAATATGTTGTGCTTCTCAAAATGAAGAGAAGCCACTTCACTGCTACAGTTCAATATATTTTTTAAATTCTCATTGAAAATGAGCAACAGAAAATTACAAAGTATTCTAACTACTAATTATAAATCAGAGTGGATCATTTTGTAACTGCTATAAAAAGATAGCAAGACATCACAATAAGAGTGGTAAGGGACAGACAATTCTAAGAATATGTTACTTTGGGAAGGGAGGGAGGGAGGGAGGGAGGGAGAAGGAAGGAAGGAAGGATACCAAAATGTTCTCTATATCTATTTTTGCCTTTTTTTTTTTCTTGAACATTTTAGGTATATATTTTATGTAAGAGGAGAGGTTAAAAAAACAATAGATTTAGCATACTTTTCAATTTTTAAAAACCCATGTTTTTTTTTCCAGAAATAACCGTAATGACCATATTACATTTATGTTCTTGGAGAGGTAGTGAAACTAATGCTTATTAAAATATATTGTTCCATTTCAGTGAGAAGTAATAACTTATATTAACTCAAGCTCAGCTTTACCTCAATGTGGGTGCTGACTTTTGAAATGAGAAAATGAACGTATAATCAGAAGATTTATTGTTTAGCATTGGAAGCACAAATATATAGCTCCAACTATTTAGCAGTTTGCAAAATTAATTAATATAGATAAGCCATGGATGACTGTAATGAATTCTGAGTTTAATTTATCAATATATGTATGTCTGTAATATAGTTCTTATATATTTTTTTCTTCTTCTTTTACACACACGCACACACACACACGTTTTTGTAAATTTGCACGTGCTTGTATGCTTGCGCGAGCAAAGCCGAAAACACCAGCCTGATGATGGCAAGTGAGATCTCGTCAAAACGTTTCCCAGATAGTCTCAATCTTACACGGGAAAAGACCCAAACACACCGAGACCTGCATATATTATATATATATATATTCAGTTAGTAAACAATTTTTCTGAGCTATAATTCCATTTTTTCACTGGCATGTCAAACCTGTTTCCTTTCTTCAGTGATTAACCAATCATATTTTGAATAAAGAATCACTTATCTAGTTTGACAAATAAACATTTCTTGGAAACTGCTGTTGGTAGCTAAAACTCTCCCTCATCCCCAAGTGACAACCTCCTTTCTGTAATTTAAATAAAGCCATTTTGTTGTCCCAGGCTCTTCCTAGACATTGTTGTATTGTTTCTGGCAATTAACTGCATCTGGCTATGTTCACAAGAAGGTTCAATTAGAAATTTGGTTCAGGCTTTTTTGTTACGTAAAACATTGTGATCAGAAAGGCTCTTTGCATTGCAAATGGAAAATATAGAAGTGACCCTTTCATCTTGTCCTTTAGCTTAATATACTTGGAAGTTTTACAGATGACATTTCCAGCGTATACTTTGAACATTTTCACCATTTTTCTCTTTTGGAAAGATTTTGGAATTGGTTTGCTACGCCTGGAGGCCTGACAGTAGTCTGGTTTAGGTGATTGCAAATGTGGTTTTAGTCATGAACGTGTGTTCTAATTACCCTTATGCTGTTTATTGCAGAATAATTTTTTTAAAGTTGTTATACTTACTGTACATGAAATTTCTTTTGCAAAGGGTGGAAGGAAAATGACCTTCTATGATGAAACTTGACATTTTGAAGGTTCTTAGTATCCAAAAAGCAGTTAAGATGGCATTTCCTACAGTGATTAAGAAAGGAAGTGGGTGAACCCAGTATTTACGTGGAAGATCTGGACAAAACATGTTGGAGACCACTGTTTTATGGTCTCCTTGTGGGGAGCATCTCTATGGAGCACTTATGGGCAATCCTTGTTTCTCCCGTTTATCCAGAGTGGTTCCAATCTGTTGCTGGCTCCTTGTTCTGCTGACTCCAGTGAAGCTGTCTTCAGCTCTGCCATTGCTTCTCTGGAAGTAATTCAAAGTAACTCAATGAGTTTCCATAGAGAAGAGTGTTTTAATTGCCAAAATCAAGACAACCACTGTTTGGTCTATATCTTTGTTATCACCTAATGCAGCCAGATATAGTAGCTGCTTTGGGTGTGTTTTTTTTCTTTTAGTCTTGGATTCTAATGATATTATTATACACAGGCTCCAATTATAATTTACTTTTATTGACACCAATGTTCTCCAGATCTGTTTCCCTATCTTTGTGATATCGTCACACCCAATGTAAGTAAGGTAACTGAACCACTTGAAAAGATATGAAATAGGATGGGAAAAATGACTGTATCAAAACAGTATCAAAAGTAAGAAAAGTGCATTTGAATAAAAGCAAATTGCTATGATTAAAGTAAGTGGTAAAAAATTTGCGGGGGAGAGGACATCCTGCATTCTAACAATAATTATTGGATTTATTCTCTATATTGACAAACCCGTGATGGTGAACCTGTGGCACATGTGCCACAGGTGGTATGCAGAGCCATTTGTGTGGGCATGCGAGCCACAGCCAAACTTACCTTCACTGCCATTCACATGCCTCCCAGCTGATTTTCAGCCCGTTTGAGGCTTTTTTCGGCCTCCCAGAGGCTTGAGGGAAGCCTCTGCAGCCTCGGGAGGCTGTAAAATGGACCTTCCAGAAATGCCAGAAGTGATGAAACTGGAAGTGACGAAGCCAGAAAGGCTGCACAGACTTCTGTGCAGCCTTTGTGGTTTCGTCACTTCCAGAGCCATTGGAAGGCTGAAAAAGGCCTAAACTGGGCAGAAAAATCAGTTGGGAGGCGCGCCCGTGCGCAGTTCAGGTAAGGGGGCAGCGTGGAGGATGTTGCGCATGCTTGCGCGGGGAGGCCAGGTTGCATTGCACTATGGGTGCTGACACATGCATGCTTTCGGCACACCACAACAAAAAGGTTTGCCATCATTGCTTCACATTGTTACTCTCTTGGCCTCGACACTCTGTTCTCCTTGCTAAAATCCAAATGTCTCTAGCCATCTGGGTGAGGTTAAATGTCTCCTGTATCATCGCAAACTACAATGGCGTGAATACACAAATGAGTAATCCCCTTTATAGCCATGTTAAATGTATCTGCATAAGGCAGATTAATGTTGCAAAGGAAGACTGGCTCCTGTCCAGGCTTGGTAAATAGACAGTTTTTATTGCTCTTCTTTTCATGTCAAAGATGCTTGTGTTTTCTTTGACACTGTAACAGGTGCTGAGCCTCAGAGTCAGTTTGTTAGCTTAGAATTTGCACACCCTTCGACTCCATTACCAAAATAATGTGCGGTCATTAGTAACGCTGCAGTGTGAATAAAAATAAACCAAAGAAATCTTAATAAAGTGAAACTAAAATATACAGTAAAGTGGCCAAAATGATAATTGGAAAGAAAAACCATTGTTGTTGTTGTTGTTGTTATAAACTACAAAGCACTCAGGCAATTCACCTAATGGGGGTGTTATAAGAAATTTGTGATTCTGAGTGCATTCAATTCCCATTTTCTATGGAAACGCTATAATGTCCCCCCTGCCGGTCTTTGAAAATGGCAAAAATCATACAGGATGAAATATTCCATTGGGAAACCAGGCCACTTAAGACACAATAGCCAGACTTAATAACTTCTGGAGTGAAGGCAAAAACTGCAATTGGTGGCATGATTGCCCAAAACGGATGGAACGTGTCCTATTTTCTTCCCCCATTACTTCACTCTCATTTCTTCAGTCTCCATATTCTCCATCTTATTGTTGGAACTGCCTAGAACAGTGTGCTAATCCACGTCTGCAAGTACGTGGAGGGCAGTGGTGGGATTTAATTTTTTTACTACCGGTTCTGTGGGAATGGCTTGGTTGTTGTGGCAGGGGAAGGATACTGTAAAATCTCCAGTCAGAGTTGGTATTTGCTGGTTCTCCGAACTACTCAAACTTTCCGCTACCTGTTCTCCAGAACTGGCCAGAACCTGCTGAACACCACCTCTGGTGGCGGGCATTATGAATTCAGCTGCTGCATTTGAAACACACATGCGGGTATGCAGTTCAAATCACATTATCGGTCTAAACATTTGTTTTGAAATAGAAGGAATCTTCTTATCCCACCTTTCTGCATATCCATGCACCAGATTGTATTCTACATGTCCCGTTGTCACTGTAAATGAAAAATGACTAGAAGCCATTTAAATCCCAATAAAAGAAACTTTGATCAATATCATATTCCTATCCCATCGCTGACAGAGTAGTAGGTATTGAAAGCTTACTGAAAGTATGGTTCTAAAAACTTCATAGAATTTGGGGATAGTTGTATATTGCTGGAAATTACTTCGATATTGGTGGGAAAAAAGGCATTTTCACATAATAAATGAAAGCATCTGAGCTTGCCTTAGAAATATAAATTTTAAAAGGAATAGATATTATAAATAGCAGTCATGGCTTTCCCAATGAGACTTAGCTCACGGTGGGATTCAAATTTCTTAACAACTGGTTCTGTGATTGTGGGCTAATTTGTGGGTGTGGCTTAGTGGTCATGTGACTGGGTGGGCATGGCTTGTATGTAAATATTATAAATATTGATGTAAATATTGATTTTTTTATTTAAAAAAGAGCAACTTTTACCCAAAAGCAGGCAAGGCAGGCAGGCGTTGCTCATAGAATCACAGATTCACTTAGAGATCTATCTATCTGCAATCGGCTACCTGAGTCTGTAACATAAAATTTGTTTGCAAGCAAATTCATAAAATTTGCTAACAAGCAAACTCACCAAATTAACTCACAACACACCCTGTATGTAAATATTGAATTTTTTTATTAAAAAAAGAGCAACTTTTACCCCAAAGCAGGCAGGCAGATTGAATTGCTCACAGAATCACAGATTAACTTAGAGATCTATCTATCTGAAATCAGCTACCTGAGTCAGTCACATAGAATTTATAATCACTGAACCGGTAGTAACACTGGTTGAATCCCACCCACACAGTTAGGAATGTCCCTAAAATGGTACACATTATACCTCTGCTTTGTGAACTGCATTGGTTGCCAGTTTACTTCTGGATCCAATTCAAGATGATGGTTTTGGCCTTTAAAGCCCTTCATAGCATGCAGTTGAGTTATTCGAGTGATTTCCTCTCCTCATTACATCAGCCAACCCAGTTATATCCAGCAAAAGATGCGTGCCATGAGTCTATCTGCTATACTTCACAAGTCCCAGGAGGTGGGCCTTTTCTGCCTTGGCATCTGCCTTATGCAACATTCTTCTCCCTGCCCTGAGGTGAATCTAATCTTCATCCCTATTGATTTTCTTGAAGTCTCACAAAACCTGGTTATGCCATCAGGCCTGGCAACCCTGAGGAACTGGAAAGGTACCATTGTTATTAACCTCTGTTGCTCTCTGTTAGATGTCCCAATTTTGATTTTGATTTTCTGAATATCATTTTATTGTATGTCACCCAGGACCACTTTTTCATGGTGACCATGTTAATTGCGTGAATAAATAAATCAAGAGTATGTAACATCTTTATAAACAGCACAATCACGTTGCTTTTTCTTTTCTGTAGAAACGTGAGATATTCTGCAACCTACAGGAACCGAACAAACAAATCTATTCTAGGTTGTTGTTTTTCCTCTTCTTAGCCTTTGTCCTACTTCTTTTGCTCAGCACTTGATTTGCTCTGTGCTTGCCTAGGCCTCACAACAAAACATGACGCGACAATAACCTGTGACAAGCAGGTTGTTTTTCAACCTGCTTGTCACAGATCAAATCTGGGCTTGGAAAAGGCTAAGAGGGAGGGACTTCTCCCAAGGTTACCTAGCTGGTTTTGGTACTTAGAAGCTGGGTCTCCCTACTTCTAGTCCAGCCCCTTTAATCAATATACCAGAATGGCTCTCAAGTGAATCCCCTGCACCATTGCATTAAATACCTGTTTCAGGTACAATGGCTAAGAAAATTAAATACTAAATTTATATCCATCTTTATTTTGTGCAACTTAAGGTAGTGTACATAATGCTTTCTCTTGCTGCTTTTTCCATGACGAGAGCAAAGGTAGGCTAGACTGAGAGAGTGGAATTGGTCCAAAGTCACCCAGCTGGCTCCCATGCCTACAGGAAGTGTAGAATTCATGGTCTTCCACTTTCTACTCTAGCATCTTAACTATGACACCAAACTGACTCTCAATTGTTTGAATCACCTGATTCACCAGTTGCGGCCCTTTCTGGATCGGGACGCCTTACGCACGGTCACTCATGTTCTTGTCACCTCCCGCCTGGACTATTGTAACACTCTCTACATGGGGCTCCCTGTGGGGAGCACCTGGAGGCTTCAACTGGTGCAAAATGCGGCCGCACGGGTGGTGTTGGGGGTGTCAAGAAACTCCCATGTGACGTCTCTCCTGCGCGAGCTGCATTGGTTGCTGGTGGCCTTCTGGGTTCATTTCAAGGTTCTGGTTTTGACCTTTAAAGTGATCCATGGCATTGGACCCTGCTATTTGCAAGACTGCGTTCTGCCGGTAGTCTCCCACCGACCTGTGCGCTCCCACAGGGAGGGCCTCCTTCGGGTCCCGACGGCATCTATGTGCTGCCTGGTGACCCCGAGGAACAGAACCTTCTCTGTGGGGGCACCCACCCTCTGGAATGGGTTGCCTCCTGAGCTACATAAGACCGCCGACCTGAGAGCATTCAGACGTGCGCTGAAAATTTGGCTCTTTGAACAGGATGGCCTGGGCTGATTTTAAATGGGAGTTTTAAAGTGTAATTTTAGATATTGGGGTTTTAAATTTTGGGGTTTTAAATTTGGGGTTTTTATTGTAATTTATTGGGGTTGGGTATAAATTTTAGTGGCAGCCTTAATATATTTAATTTTCTTTTAACTTTTGTAAAGTGTAATGTGTTATAGTTGGCTGTACACCGCCCTGAGTCCTTCGGGAGAAGGGCAATATATAAATGTATTATAAATAAATAAATAAATTGATATTCATAATTCTATTAATTAATTAGCTTCTGTACACAAATTCCTCGTGTGTCTAATCCCACTTGGCCAAATAAAATACAGCAGTACCTTGGTACTTAATTGCTTTGAAACTCATCGAATTTGGTACTCACTGCATTTTGTCACAAACATTTTGTCCAGGTATTCATCATTCATTTGGTACTTAACCCACAAGCTAGAAGTTGTCAATGTCAGCTGCTTTGTGACTCACTCCATTATTCCTTATGGGAAAACTTTGTTTGATACTCATCGTTTTTGGTATTCATCACACCTCCCAGTACTGAGGTACTACTGAAGGTGGCCTGACCAAAGCTATTTTGAAATGTCAGTGGAGCTGAGGGTTAGGAAGTGGGGAAATAGAAATAATGGGTTTTGTAGCCAAAACAAAATACTTTCTCCTGGAAACTAAGGACATTCCTACAGATGGCCAGAGGAAGGAGGAGTGACATTACCAGGCAACTGGACGGCACCTTGATTGGACCATGTGACTGATAGTTTGGGAAAGGGGGAAAGCTTTTACTTCTAATTAAGGTGAAAATCACAGGAACATTCAGAGTTGGTTTTCACCAACCTGTGTCAATATGTTATCCAATAAAACTATTGTTTGAGGAATCCACCTGCCTCTGAGTTTTGTTTGCTATGGGCGTATTCCTTGAAACCCTGACAGTATTCCATTTCCATTAATAAATTAATTGAAGGCACATCAGAAGACAGACAGTGGGAATTCATTTTAAATTTAGGAACCAACCTATCTTGAGGTTGATATCAGGTTTTTTTACTGAACCACACATTACATTTATTATAGAGTGGCATGGAGCCAAGATTCCAATGCAAAAAAATCCCAAAACAAAACATTTTGCAGGATACAGAGGTTCCATAACACTTATCCAAAAACCAGCTGTGTTTTTCCAAGGTTTGTGGAAGTGTCCTCAGCTGCAGCACTATCCCCAAAAAGATATGTTTGGTTTAGCAAGTTATGGAGAGATACAAGCTGTGAAGCACCTTTTTGCCTTTGAATCTAAAGTCTACCATAGGCGTAATTTTTAATGAGATCTGTATCTTCTTATGCAATCCATCACAACATTGCAGACATAATCACAATTATTTATTTATTTATTTATTTATTTATTTATTTATTTATTTATTTATTTTTAACATTTATATACCGCCCTTCTCCCGAAGGACTCAGGGCAGTGTACAGCCAAATCTACCCCAATCCATACAAAAGTTAAAATACTATTAAATCATAGGCTGTTAAGATAAAAAACCAACCCTCCCCCTAGACATTTTAAAACCCCAAATTAAGATACAAATTTAAAAGGAGACAATTAAAAGCTCGTGTCAGCCCAGGCCAGCCTGCTCAAAGAGCCAGGTTTTTAATGCACGCCTGAAGGCCCTCAGGTCCGTGTTGGTGCGGATCTCAGGTGGCAGAGTATTCCAGAGGGCAGGGGCCCCCACAGAGAAGGCCCTACTCCTGGGGGCCACCAGATGACACATGGAGGCCGACGGCACCCGGAGAAGGCCTTCCCTGTGGGAACGCACCGGTCTGTTGGAAATCACCAGCAGAATGCGGTCCTGCAGGTAACCTGGCCCAATGCCATGGATCGCTTTGAAGGTCAAAACTAGAACCTTAAAGCGAACCCGGAAAGCCACCGGCAACCAATGCAGCTCGCGCAGGAGAGGCGTCACATGGGAGCTACGCGACGCCCCCATAATCACCCGCGCGGCTGCATTTTGCACCAGTTGGAGTCTCCGGGTGCTCTTTCCCAAAGATTGAAGGCAATAACGTAGTAGGGCATATGCTTCCATGCAATAGGACCCAGACTTGATCTTCAACTCCTTTGAGGTAGAATTAATAGAGCCTCCTGTCTCTATCCCAATCACCATTGACTGTAGGCAGGACAACCCATGATGGCACATAAGGCAACATCCCAGAGGTGGTATTCAGCAGGTTCTGACCTGTTCTGGAGAACCAGTAGTGGAAATTTTGAGTAGTTCAAAAAACTGGCAAATACCACCTCTGACTGGAGGTTTTACGGTATCCTTCCTCTGCCATGCCCACCAAGCTATGCCCACAGAACCGGTAGTAAAAAAAAAAATTTGAATCCCACCACTGCAACATCCCATATACCAAACCTCATACTGCAATAGATTAACTTTGTTTTTCAATTCTCACAAGTTCCGTTGAGTTGTTTGTTTCTCTTTCACAATGGAGTACTTAATCTCCTAGGGAAAATGTGGCAATTCCCCTCCCCCCCCCCATGACTGTCTCTAACTTAATGAGATGTCATTTCCAACCAGCAAGCTTGAGACAAGATAGGATGCATCACTGTCCTCCCAAAACATCCGCCCGTATTAAGAAGCCTGCCAGCTGGAATTTAACTGACTAACCTGAGGAGACTTGGGACAGACACTTGTGGCAATTCCAAAAGGAAGATCAGATTTCTGGCAGAGCACCCAGTCTCCTTCACCTACACAGTTCACTTGATATGACAGCTGGGATCATATGATCTCACCAGGTCATGACTTAATCTTATTCTTTTCCTGTTTTTTCAAAGTAAGGAGAAAAAGCAGTGCAGTAGCAACTGGGTTTTTCTTGAATCCAATTACTGGCTGATAATTGGGTACTGATTGCTAAGATTTCTTTGCTCACCTCCTGCTGACCTATTGACCAGGAAGGACACATTCTGGTAGGTTGTTAGTTGTATTTAAGCACTAGAGATTCCCAGAACAGAAATGAGTCAGTAACTTTAATAATCAGAATACCACTCTCAAGATCTGCTCCATTTTAAATGTGGAATTAAAAGTCTCGGGCAATAAGAAAGTCTAAAATGATCTGAAGTCTACAAATGTCCTTGGAAAACTGAAGAGAGAAATTAGGAAATATCAGGATATTTACCCATATAGTAGGGCTGTATTACTCTTTATCCTTCTCATCTTGCCTATTACCTGCTCCTATTGGTATCTTATGATTTATCACTTTGTTGTTTGTATATACACTGAGAACTTATGTTTGTATGTACACTGTATGTTTGTAGTACACTGAGAGCTTATGCATCGAAGACAAATTCCTTGTGTGTCCGATCACACTTATTTATTTATTTATTAAATTTTTATATCGCTCCCTCTCCCAAAAAGGGACTCGGGGCGGTGTACAGCCCAGATAAAACAACACAATTAGTAGAAAATTTAAAACAGATTTAAAAGAATTAAACTAGTGGCTGGAAATATAAAATTACAGTAACGCAATAAAAGCACGGTAAAAAAGTTAAAAATTACCAAAAATTTTAAACCCTAGTAATTAATACTAGGCCAGACCGGCCTGTTGGAAAAGGTGGGTGTTTAATGCATGTCGGAAGGCCCTCAGGTCAGTAATGACCCGCATCTCCAGGGGTAATTCATTCCAGAGGGAGGGTGCCCCCGCAGAGAAGGCCCGCACCCTCGGGGCCACCAGCCGGCATCGTCCAGCTGACGGCACCCCAAGGAGGCCCACCCTGTGGGAGCGCACTGGCCGGCAGGAGGCCGATGGTGGCAGCAGGCGGTCCCGTAAGTACCTGGGTCCCAAGCCATGGAGCGCTTTACTTGACCAATAAGCTATTCTATTCTATTCTATTCTATTCTATTCTATTCTATTCTATTCTATTCTATTCTATTCTATTCTATTCTATTCTATTCTATTCTATTCTTCCAATCCTCCTTTCCTGTCACTGAGGAACAGAATTCATATAAGACCTTCCAAAAGTTTGAGTTCATCTTAGATTCTTTGGATACCGCTAACAACATTCACCATTTCAAAAGAAGATAATTTGAAAGGAGAACTGCTTTTTTCTTTCTGGAGAAATTCTTTCTGATAACATTCTACAATGTTTGACTTTTAATTGAGCAAAAGTAATATAATTCTCCTGCGAATTTAGTATAATAACCATGAGCTTTGTGAAAGAAACATTTGACCTAATAAATAATGCATAAGTATTGATAAATTAATCAATGAAATAAAACAGTTTGGAGCCATTTAGTGCCATTAGTCTGGAGAAACCTCTTCATTTAATATCCTGTGTACGCTTTGTAAGTTCCTCACTGACACAAGGGAAAAGTGGGGAATAGTTGGTAAAGATAAGCTACAGTGAGAAAAAGATCAAGACATCTATTTCTTGATTCTATTAAAATTTAAAAGATCAAGAAGCAACTAATACGTCACCCAGTTCAGGTTCAAGGTGAACTAGACAAAAGTTGTTTTTTCACAAGGAGAAGCATCTGCTAAAGAATGGATAAATTGACTCATTTAAAATTTAATTGTGCCATAAACTTGGGAAACAGCTTTTCAGATTACATGGGATATTGTAAAATGTTGCTTCTGTTCTGCTCTGAATCTTCTACAATATTTTTTTTTAAATCAATGTTAACTACCAAAGATATTGACTTCATCTCTCAGGCCTTTTATTATGGATGTAAATGTCTTTCAGAATGGACTGCTATAAATACACTATTACATGCTTACATTTTATTATTATTTGCATTTTAAAACATGGGCTTTAACCTAGGGCAGTGGTAGGGAACCTTGGCTCTTTTATCACTTATGGACTTCAACTCCCAGAATTCCTGAATGAGCTATAAAAAGTTCCCCATCCCTGGCCTACTGGTTTTTCAGTTGTGAGGGAAATCAATTTTTGATTTGAATGGGATTGTTCAATATACAAATGTCCTAATTTTTGACTTGAATGATCAATATTCTTTATATATCCTACATTTGTATATTAAACAGTCCCATTCAAGTCAAAATTGATTTTCCTCACAACTGAAAAACCACTAGGCCAGGGATGTTGAAACTTTTATGGCTCACTCAGGAATTCTGGGAGTTGAAGTCCATCAGTGATAAAAGAGCCAAGGTTCCCTACCGCTGACCTAGGGGAATCCTATTGCCCTTGACTTAGATAAAATGCATGAAAAGTATCATAAGATTCTTTTAAATGTCAAAACTCTAGACTGGGCTTTCTGTGTTTTGGAGTTTTGGTGGAAGACCAGTGATTTTTTTTTTTTTAGTTTTTTCCTATAGGATAATAGGACACCTCTTCATTTTCTCCAAAGATGCCTGCTTAATTACCCTTCTTCACAAAACCTACTACTTATTGATAATTGGAATATTTGTTTTGCATCTTTTTCCACATTCAAAATTTTATTAATATGAAATACAAAAACACAAAAGAAAGTAATAGGAAAATAAGGGAGGGACAAGGGAAAGGAAAAGTGTAAGGCAAAAGGAAAAAAGAAGAAAAAAGCATTGACTTCCAACTCTCTTTGGTGCAATAGAATAAGATAATAACCTCACACCTCAACTTGTTTACTTTTATACAATAATACTAGCCCTTTCTATAATAACAAACCTATTTAAACCCCAAATCAAAGTTTCACCTTTTTCCACCTCAAGTCCAAAATCCAAAAGCAGTTTCTAAGCAGAAGTAAAGCTAATTGTGTTCTTGTCTTTAATCAGAGCACTCAGTTTGGCCATTTCTGTTAACTCTACCAACTTTTGCAGCCATTCATTCATTGTAGGAATCAAAATGTCCTTCCATTTTTGTGCATAATCTTGCTGCTATCAACATATATAACATCAAAGTCCCATTTCCCCCACAAATCTTTTCCCATTAAACCCAAAAGAAAAATCTTAAGTTTTATCTTTATATTCACTTTAAGAATCTTCTGTACTGAGATGTGAATCCTACTGCAATATTTCTTTGCTCTGTAACATGTCCACCATAAATGATAAAAGGTCCCTGTTTTTGTATCCTTGCATGGAATGTCATCTTACCATTCGCCCTGCTTATCTTTCGACATAGATGTTTACTACCACCTGTGTGAAGTACATTTCTTGTTATGAACACATGGGAATCCTGATGCTTGATTTGTACCCATGTTCCATTTTCGTGAAATTTCATGTGACTTGCTTAAGAGGGCTAAGCATGAATACCCAGCAGTCTAGCAAATGGATAAAGCTACTCCCTGCCTGAACTGTGCAAAGGAAATCAATTCCAGCCTCCAATGCAGTGCATTTATTTGAGCATCAAATAGAACGGGATTATAAATTGCTAACTGCTTTTTAAAATTAAACAAATTTCCTAATAACTCCGGCAGATAGTGGAAGACAGGGGACCCTGGCATGCTATGATTCATGGGGTTGCAGAAAGTAGTACATGACTTAGTAAATGAACAACAACAACACATTTCCCAGAAAACTTACCAGGAACTTTCTGGATCCTTGTAGGGGACTATATAGCATAGTTATTCTTTGAACTCTGACAGCTGCTTGAAAATGAGGCAAATTTCATCCAAAATTTATTGTGGGGCTGGGGGAGAAACAGATTCTAAAGAGAGAACATCTACATGACCTATTAGTCATTTGAATGTCTTGTTCACATGTCTTCTAGATAGGTGCTCCTATCCAAGCAATTCCTGCTTTATGAGGGAGTTGGCTTGGTATAGGAATTCCTGTTAATGTTGGTCTGACTGGAGTTGTCATGTTTCTTGTTTAAAGAAAACGATTAGCTGGAGAGGGGCAATGTGGATCTGATTGCTAAGATTTTGAAATTGTATTTTACGTTTAGTCTTCACAACTGGTGCAGACAAAAATAGTCTGAGAAGACTTGTTCTACTTTCAAGAGCAAAGAATCTTCTTTCTCCACTCCTCCGTGAACAACAAATGCATTCATCTGGGGAAATTATTTATTGGTGCCTGGACTTGTGGACCAAAAGGTTGACAGTTCAAGTGACAGGATGAGCTCCTGTTCTTGCCCTAGCTCCTGCCCACCTAGCAGTTTGAAAACAGGCAAATGCAAGTAGATAAATAGGTACCATTTTTGTGGGAAGGTAATAGGGTTCTGTGCACTTTGGCGTACATTCATGCCAGCCTCATGACCACAGAAATGTTGTCAGACAACACTGGCTCCCTCAGCTAATAAATGGAGATGAGCACCCACCCCCCACCCCCCAGAGTCAAATAGGACTGGAATGGGGAAACTTTTACCTTTACCTTTATGCTAGTGGTAAATAGGATTGTCCCTCCCTCCAGTGGTGGGATTCAAAAAAATTTACTACCAGTTCTATGGGTGTGGCGTGGCAGGTGTGGCTTGGTGGGCCTGGCAGGGGAAGATACTTCAAAATCTCCATTCCCTCCCCACCTCACTAACCTGCTTTCCAGCTCTGTTCTCCTGTGCAGGGCAACAAAAGAAGACCCACCAGGGATGGAATTCAACTGGTGTTGAAACTACCTGTTTGGTGACTTCGCACCCAATGCATGCATGTAAAAGAACCTTAAGCTGTGCCGCACTGAAAGCTGAAAAGCGCTGTGTGCTGGTGCGCAGCATTTGAAAAGCCTCTTTTCTCCTGCTTTTTTAACCTCAGCTGTGCAGTGGAATACAACTGAGGTTGAAAAAGTAGGAAATAAAGGACAGGTAAGAGCCGGGGCGGGCAGATGGGTCAAACAGCAGCAAACACTGAACCGGTTCGGTGTCTGCTGCTCTTCAGAGCTACCAGTTCTTTAGAACCAGACAGAACCGGTAGCATCCCACCCCTGGATCCAGCTGATCAGTTGGGACTCAGGAGGCAGGGGGCAGTCAAAGGTGGTATTTGCCGGTTCTCCAAACTACTCAAAATTTCTGCTACTGGTTCTCCAGAACTGGTCAGAACCTGCTGAATACCACCTCTGCCTCCCTCCCTCCCTCCCTTCCTTCATGGAAGGACAGAATATCCTGCAAGAATTCTGAATGGAATGTTTGCTTCAAGTCCATGAAGTTAAGCAAGGGTAACATTCTCATCAATACCCAAGCAATTTTCTATAGAGTTCACTAGTCATGGGGAAGCAACCATCCAATATTATTTTATTCTTGTGCTATGTGATATGCCATAATTTTCCAAAGTCAGGCAGAATCAAAACACTTGAAAGGAGAGCAGAGCCTTCATTCCTTGAGAATAAAAATGCTCCCTTACAAGAGATTTAAAAAAAACCCAATCTGTGATTCATTCATCCAATCCAAAGCATCACTGTATCACTGAAGGCAATGGATTGTTCAAACCTCTAATCGAAGAGTAAAAGGGCACCTTCAAAAGTCCTTGGTAGATTTACAACCCCACTCAGTTGCAAGTGTGCACAGGTACGTACACACACTCTCCCTTCTCATTTCATGATCTCTAGAGTCCCTCGGAACATGCTGCATTTTTCATTTTGCCTGTCACTGCAAGAATGTGCTTCGCACACCCTCTGGCTGAATTAAGAAGCTATATACAGGAATTGCTTCTCATGCCTGCTGTTGTGTTACGACGACCTCGATGCCTCTGGAGCTGCAGCAAGCATCCTGCCACTGGGAGCTCCTTGATGCAAAGCTAGTAGAGGAAGTTTTACCTGGCTCTTTTGATACACCTGGCTCTCCCCCCCCCCATTTTCCTCTTTCTGCCTACTTTTTTTTCTTCCCCTATTGCTGAATGCAGTTACGTCTGATAGGTAGAAATCCCTGAAAGACCGAATTCAGACCCAGAGCAGAACCAGCTATGTCTGTGACTCAAGTGGAAGATGGCTTTCTTTCTTGCACAAACTGGTCTTCTAATGTGTCAGTGAATGGGACTCAGAAATCCTTTGCAAGCCCTCTCCCGGACTATGATGAGGAAGAATTTCTACAATATCTCTGGAAGGAATATCTGCATCCCAAGGAATATGAATGGGTACTCATTGTTGGCTATATTATTGTATTTCTTATGGCTCTCATAGGAAACATCCTAGGTGAGTACCATTTTGTCTAGTTGCTTCTTGATGTAAGTTAGATATTTGCAGGGACTCATCCAGGCAGTTGCCAACAGTCAAAGCCTACACATTATCAAACATCCCAGCAGCACAACCCTGGGAATTAGGAACACCATTTCTCTTTTTTAGTCATTTAAGATCCATAGAAGTTTTTATTTATTCAGAAGCTGTTGGTGTGAGAAACACCTATGCTTTCTTTAAGTTACTGAGTTGTAATAAGACTTAATTGAATTTTGCACTACATTCATAAGTATATACATTAGTGGCCTTATGCAGTTTTCATGAGAGCTACAATGAAGCTATCCATCTGCTTGGGGGTAAAATGAGCATTAAAGATGGAATTAAGTCTATGACTCTATTCCATATGGGATAATATTATTCACAGTTTCACAACGGAGCATTAGAAAGTGTATTTCTCCATCCAGACTTTGTAGAAACTCAGTAATCAGGAAGGAATATCTTGAACTTTGCCATCCAGTTATTATGTGAAATGTCTTATTAATAGTAAGTATATGCATAAAATATATTGAAGATAAAAAGTAATCCCTTCTACCCAAAGGCATTTGAGTATTAGTATAATTGTAATTATTACTGTTATTCTTACTGTTATCTGCTAAGCAAAGGTGCCCAGCTCTTCAACTTTCATTCAGTTCTGCACATAGTTCTTGACTATGAGCCTCTCTTGTAATTCCATTCATATTAATACAGTTGTGAATGGCTATTTTTACTCATGGCTCATTCATGCTGTTAGAATTATCAATGAGATTTTGAATGAGAATATACAGCCTTATGATAGTCAATACTGAGAATCACAAAAATTCTATTCATGCTCCAGTGTATGTTTGCTTAGATATAAAACAGAAAGAGGGTGAGCAAAATGCAGCTGTGTGGGATAGATACGATTTTTTTTTTTTTTACCGGAATCTCATGATTGGAGAAGTGGTTCAAAAGATAAACATCATGAACTGCAAATTCTGTGCCATGAACTCCTCATTAGTGCCACAGCTGAATGAAGGTCTCGGTTCTTTGCCCCAAAAACATTCCTAATTATTCCAAGCTTCTTCAGGATTTTTTCATTTAGACCAAGAGGGGCCCATTTGATGGTTTCTTTTATTAAACAACTCGGAAACAGAAATCTTTGGTGAACTTTGTGCCCTGCTTGTAATAGGGAATATCTGAGAGTTAAAACAAATACAGCTTGCAATGTTCCTTTGACTTTCCCCAGGAAAGAAAACAAAAGATGGAGAAAACAAAGGAGAAATGCAGGGAATAAGTTGAGGTGACACAGCTCCTGAGGAAAGCAGGAATGTAGGAAAGAATCCAGACACATCTTAATAATATTGTACATAAAATGGGAGGTTGATGTGGAACAAAATAACCTAAACTTAGGAATATAGCTTGAGAAGTGAGAAGAAAAACAGCTTATTTTAATAATAATTCTGTACAGTAATTTAGATAAAAATTGGATCTACAGAGGCACCATTCATTATAGATTATCTGGTGGAAAGATTATCTGGTGTTTTCAAAAGACAGCTGGCGAAAGGATTTTCTAGGATGAAGAGATCTTATTTGACAGTTACGAGTATTTTGAAAAACATATGCAAAAAGGACGTGTCTGTATTTCAATCATCATAGCTACTTGTAGGACAAGAACCCCCGGTTTATTTTATTTCACATGAAGCAGCAAAATTCAGCCTAGTACATAAAATTTATAGAAACAACATATAAAATGTGTGTCAAAACATAAAATACCAGAGCAGTAAATTATTTTAAAAATACAGAGTACAAGTGATGTATTGTAATCCAAAGTTTTTAAGAGTAACCCTTGATCGGTTCTTAACCTATAGGGAAAACTTAAGAAAAACCATGGATTAAAAAACAACAACAACCAAGAACAATATTCTTTGTAAACTCTCTGGCACCAGCTCTGGAGCAAGTGTTACAGTTCTTAGAACCCCCAATTCATAGCCTGCTAGTACCAGTTGAATTGCAAATACAAACAATCCACAGCCCACTGGGGTTTCTTGTCCCTGTTCTCCATAAACTTCACATCGAACAGAAGGGAGAAGTTAGGGTAGTTGCAGGTCTGTACAGTGTATCCCTTCCAAAGACTTGGGAAGAAGGACTACATTAAGTAAAATTATAAACCTGGGAAGAAGACAGTCAAACCAAATATATTCCTAGGATTGGATACCCACAGTTAATATCATCCAGAGTTGTTCTATTATTGCCATCAGCTGGATGGTTAGTAGTTTGTTGGCTATATCTGCAGAATTTGGAGTTCATTACATCAAAAATGTAATATTCCAAGAGTTTTATTAAAAGCATCATTACACAAATATGGAAGGAAAAATATACATTAGATTTAAGCAATGAGTTTTGATAGATGTTGTGGTTGTTTTGTTTTTATTTCATTCTTATTTTGAGAAAGGGGCAAAGAAACAGCATTGTTGAAATTAACTATACATTTTCACAGTTAAATTAAATCCCCTTTCCTTTTTTAATGGTATGGTTATTTATGTTAGGTTATATTAAATTCTTAATGGTGTTCTACATATTATTTTATTAATTATCTAGACACAATACAAATAGAACACCCCACCCCATTCTTTGCCCTGCTATTCAGAGATACACTGTTTGACAATATGAAAATTCTATTTTTTACCATCATAATTAACACATTTTATAGGCTTTCTTCCAATAATTTCTATAATCCTCATCCAGACTGGAGATGTTTACCACAACTGTGGCATGACTTCAAGGTTTTGATCAGCCCAAAGACTGAAGTGAACACCAGAGTTTACTTCCAAAATGTAACCTCTTAAGACAAGACCTATTGACCCAGAAATAATTCAACATCTCTTATACCATTTTTCTCTCTTTGCTTTCAAGTTTGTCATTCCTAGTGTGTCTGTCCCTTTGCAAATGCTTGTGGCAAGATATAATTTAGTGGTGTTTACATGTGAATTACAAAACCATTTCCATTCAATAGTGGTGTTTCTTAAGTCCAAAGGTAGAGTTAAAAAACAATATTTAACAGATCTTGAAATGGCAATCCTATTTGTATATGATCTCAAGCCCACAATGACAAACCATACACAATGATCAGACTTCCATATATTAACCCAATACTAGATTTAAATACACCACAATCCAACAAGAAAAATGCTGTATATCTTAATCATATTCTTAATTCTATGTTCACTCAGAATCTGTCGATTTCCCCAATAAATTTCTCTTCTACTCAACAGCTAGGGAGAACTATAATAGTTCTTATTTTTAGTGGGTACATAAAGGAAACTGAAGGTGAGTTTCTTAAGACTGAAATGCTTAAATTGCTGTAGTTTCTAAAAGAGCAGCTCACAGGCAAGCAGTTACACATCCCTTTGTGGTCCTCTAAGGGCAGAATCAAACTCCTCCCTATCTCTCTCTTACAATCTGACCAGCAGGTTCAGTTTGCTAAGCCTCTTCTTAGAAGCAGCAGCATATCCTTCAAATCTAGTACATAGAGCCCAATGCTCATACTGCAGCTTGGAACTTTGTGTTGGACAGTAGAGAGAAGTCACAACATTTTGCAATGGTTTCCCACCCATCCCTTTGGCCAATAAATGGCAGCATCGTGAAGGACTTTGCAAAACAGGCCAAATGTTCATATCTACCTATGTTTGGATTACAAAACACGCTCAGTTCTCAGCTATATAGTCTTGCTTTAAAACTAACCTGATAAATCTAAGGTTTATTCCACAATCTAGTCAAACCTGTTAGTTTTCCAGTTCCTAAGAGTGTTCTTCCTATCCTTTCTGGTAGTAGTCTGAGTTACTGAATAGCTGTGGGGATGTGAATTAATCAGATGAGCAATTTAATCCTGGTTTTAAAACTGAACAGTTTTTGCTGGTGTCGGTCAGTGTTGCATAAGAACACTAGAATACAACTGCCTTTCTGCATTTAATCATGTAGCAATATCCGCACACTTTCTAATATGTTCTGGCTATTTTTTTATCTGAATCCTAATGTGTTCTTTAATATATCATTCAAATGATTTCTTTTGCCTTTTAAGAAATCACAACCCACTGGCCTTACATCTTCTCATTTTATATAAAGTACAGAACAAAAAGTCAAAATACAGATGGTCTCTTCAGTGGCTCCATTTTCTCAAATTCTCTGTTACGTATTAGCATACTTACCTGTGATTGGTTGGTCCATGGCAGTGGGAAATTAGAAGAGCTGTCACTGGCTACAGCCGCAAGTAGCCTGATTGTAAAAGGGCTGCCGCGGTTTCTCCGGACAGCAGTCCTGGAGAGAAATAAAAATGACTGAGTTCTATACTGGCTTCCTGAGTCTCAATCCCGCGATTTAACACTGGCAATGAAGGTGGGATATTGAGACAAAGGGAACCAGTGAGCATGTGGTAACCGAGGAACACTGGCAATCCATCGAGATGAGATGGCCGGAAACAATGTACCATCCGCACCGTTCGATCCAACAACCGAAGACTAGGAATCATACATCGACCAATTTCTCATGTTCCTCAAAGGGAGCAACCTCAACAATATCTCAGAACACAGGAAGAGAGCCATTTTCCTTACACATTGCAGTCCTGCTGTATTCAAAATGGCCAAGGCATTAGCGGCACCCACCGACATGAAAACAATGGCATGGCTGGACTGAAGAGAATACTGAGAGCTCACTACACACCAACCGTATCCTGTTTCATCAAACGGCATGAATGTTATTGGCGTGACCAGAAAGAAGGCAAAAGCATAGGTGATTTCATTGCAACCCTGAGGGACATCACCGGAGCATGCAAATTCCTAAACATGGATGACGCCATGAGAGACCGAGTGGTTTTGGGACTGAGACACCTCACATTACAAGGCCGATTATTAACGAAACCCAAAATAACACTCAAGGAAGTGATAGAAGAAGCCACCGCAGCAGAAGCAACACAGAAATCGAAGCTGCCATGCAGAAAATGAATAAAGCACTCCCGAAAAACACAAAAAAACACCACCACAACCCACCACGATGACATCAAGTCCGCATCAGAAGATGAAGAGGAAGACGAAGGGGTAAATCAACTCCATTTGGAACAGAGCAAAAAGGGCTGGTGCGGAAGAAGAAAAGAATTTTGTTGTGCCGGGTGCAAGGGAAACCATCCATGTTCCGAGTGCCGTTTCATAGATGCAATATGCAAACATTCCAAACGGTGGGCACACATTGCAAGGGCCTTCAGAGCAAGGAAAAACTACATCCTTAGACAAAAATGGAACACCCCCTGAGAGAGGGAGAAACAAACAGGAAGCCATTGGAACCAAGACAATTGAAACAGATGAGGGAAAGAGGCCACCAATGGAAGAGATGAAACACACCAGACGGTGACCATCGGACACTCAAACATGACAAATGCCCGGGAGGTACATGTCCAGGTCGAAATAGAGGGGCAGCCTTGCTGGATGAAAGTTGACTCAGGCTCATATTTATCAATGGTATCATGGGATACCATAAAAAGACTGATACCAGAAATAAGCCGGGAAGGACTCAAAAGACAAACACTAATGCTGAAAGACTACCAGGGGAACAGAATTCCAGTAGTAGGTACCAGACAATTCAAAGTAACATTCAAAAAATACACCAGAGTCTTCCCACTAACTATAGTCGACCGGAACCAATCCAGCCTACTGGGACTCAAATGGTTCACACCATTGGGAATCGAAGTCACAGGAATAAATAGCATCACCGAGACAGATTGGGAAGAGAACCTGATGGAGGAATTCCGAGACATGTTTGACGGAGAGCTGGGCAAGTACCGGGGACCCCCAATTTCCTTTAACCTAAACCCAACCATAACCCCTATAAGACTAAAGGCGAAGCGCGTCCCTTTTGTGCTTAAACCAAAGATCGATGAGCAATTGGATAAGCTCATCCATAAGCACACAAGGGGTCCTAGAGCCAATTGACCACGCAAAGTGGGAAACCCCGATTGTCACACCAATTAAACCAGACGGGTCTGTGCGCATCTGCGGGGACTACAAAGCAACCCTTAACCACATGCTCCAACAAAGCACATACCCTGTCCCAGTGGTACAACATCTATTACGTTCCCTTGGGGGCGGGGGGAATCTTCGCGAAACTAGACCTCGCACAGGCATACCAACAATTGCCAGTTGACCCTGAAACTGCAGAAGCTCAGACAATCATGATATACAGGGTGGCATTTAAATGCAACAGATTACAATTTGGAGTCAGCGTCGCCCCAGGGGACACCTATTGCAAGGGATTAAAGGGGTGGTGCTTTATTTTGACGATGTCCTCGTATCAGCCAAGGACAAAGAACAATTGTGTAACCGCCTAAGGAAAGTCCTAAGCAAATTCAAGGAGGCGAGACTAAAAGTGAAAAAGGAGAAGTGCCAATTAGCTGCCAACAAGGTTGAATTCCTAGGATATCTTATAGACAGTGAAGAAATCCACCCCACAGGAAAAAAAGTCAGAGCAATCAAGGAAGCCCCCAGACCTGCGAATAAAACGGATCTGCAAGCATTCTTAGGACTCATTAACTTTTATAATATATTCCTACCACAGAAAGCAACTATTGCAGAACCACTACACAGGTTGCTTGACAAGAAAGCAGCCTGGGCCTGGGGGCAATGGGAAGAAATGGTGTTCCAGGAAATAAAAAACTTGATCACATCAGACCACGTACTAATACAATATAGCGAAACACTACCAATAACCCTAACCTGTGATGCATCATCTTTCGGCGTCGGCACTATCCTCAGCCATGTATCACCCAATGAGAAAAGCACCCATAGCATTCTACTCAAAAACTCTGTCAAAACCAGAGCAGAACTACAGCCAACTAGACAAAGAGGCATTGGCCGTGGTCATCAGGATCAAGCATTTCCACGAGTATATCTACTTGAATTTCACCCTTGTCACAGATCACAAGCCACTCTTGGGCATCATCGCAGGAAACAAAGCAACACCAAACATACTGTCACCACGGATGACGAGGTGGTCGGAATTCTTGGCTGTATACAACTACAACCTTAACATACCAGCCCGGAAAGGACATAGATCATGCAGACGCGCTTAGCCATTGCCCTTTACCTGACATAGAAGAAGACCCAGCACTAACCACATTGACCCTCCAAATAGAGACATTAAGGAACCTACCAATAACAGAAGCCGACATCATGAGAGAGACGACTAGAGACAAAACACTGGCACGAATTTTAAATTGGGTAGGAAAAGTCTGGCCAGAGACTGAGATTGACGAAAACATCAAACCATTCCGGAACAGACAAACAGAACTGTCCATGTTAAAAGAGTGCATACTACGGGGGGATCGGGTGGTAATACCAAATGTTTTAAGGGAAAGCATACTAGAAATGTTACATGAGGGACATCCGGGTATTGTTAAAATGAAATCCCTGGCAAGGAGTTATGTGTGGTGGCCAGGGATGGACAAGGAGATAGGAGACTGGGTAGCAATGTGTAAATGCTGCCAGGAATCTAGGCCAACACCCCAACAGCACCAAAACATGAATGGGAAACACCAAGGGGATCATGGTCAAGGTTACACATTGATTTTGTGGGCCCAACCAAAGGACACACTTCCCTAATAGTCATAGACGCTTACTCCAAATGGCTAGAAGTAAGCATCATGCACTCCACCACAACAGAAGCCATCATTAGACAGTTCAGGAAACTGTTTGCAACACATGGGTTGCCGGATTTAATTGTATCCGACAATGAGCCTCAATTCACAGCAATACCATTCGAGGGGTTTTTAGCACAACATGGGATAAGGCATGCATTAACAGCACCAAGACACCCATCAATGAACAGACGGGTGGAATGTATGGTACGTTACACAAAGGAAACATTACAAAAGCTAGGGCTTGGATACACACAAGAAAAAATAGATAAACTACTAACCATACATTACATAACACCCAGTGCAACAACAAATAAAAGCCCAGCTGAATTACTAATGGGAAGGAAACTAAGATCAAGCCTAGACAGACGACACCCCACGTATACCCCAAAAAACCAGTAGACTCCTCAAGTAAATGCTGCACATTTCAAACAGGGGACCCAGTATACGCAAAAAACCTTACGGGGGAACCATTGTGGAGACCAGTGACAGTGACACAAATAACCGGACCCTGTTCTTACAGGGTAGGCACAATGGACGGCAGGAACTGGAAGAGACCTCAGATCTAGAGTTACAAGGGGTAACACAGACCGACACATGGAAGGGGGGGAGACCCCTCAAACATAACCATAGGGGAGGGGGGAGACCTCTCAAACAGACAAAACACAAGGAGAGAGGGAGGGGGAGACCCTCCACAAGCGAGAATAATAACAGAACAAACCCTGACTACCAAAAACACACAACCCCCACTAATAACAATAGCTCTGGTCAGAAAATGCAGGCACGTACCTGAGACCAGGGAAGAAGGCAGCATGGGGAGACAGGAGGAGGTCCAGGATGATGGCCTGGAAGCAATTCCTGGCAGGAGTGGCCAGGCCGGCTCAACCAGCCAGGAAATTCCTGGTAGGACCGGCATGGCTGATTCAACCTTCCAGGAGGTTCCAAGAAGAGGGACGTGAGGAACAACAGACCCGTCCAAACAATTCAGAGACCAAACCGCGACTGAGCTGTGCAGGTCCGGTCACAACCATAAAAGCCCTGCCTACCTACGTGATTACGTATGGTAGGCGAGGCCAGATTGGTTAGACCAGACCAGGTGGGGAGTGGGGAGGGGTGTTACGTATTAGCATACTTACCTGTTTTTGGTTAGTCCGTGGCAGCGGGAAATTAGAAGAGCCATCACTGGCTACAGCCGTGAGCTGCCCGACTGTAAAAGGGCTGCTGTGGTTTCTCTGGACAACAGTCCTGGAGAGAAATAAAAATGACTGAGTTCTACGCTGGAGTGTCATTCCCGTGATTTAACATTCTTCTAAAAAAGAATCAAGGCCATGCTGGAGCACTTGCTCACCTCTTTCAAGGTCTCTGCAGTTTACTCTTTCTTGGTCATTTATTGTCAAGGCATTATAAAGAATGTGTAACCCTCCAGAAATGATTGAATTTCAGTTCCTATTCAGCATGCTGGATGTGAAATATAAACACTGGGGAGGTCCAAAAATATAGGGGAAGAGTGATAGGGCAGGAAGTATTGGAGATTTTTCAGAAAATATAGGAGTTGTTTGGCAAAACTGAAATTTTGAAATCTACAGGTTTTACAATGCAGTAAAAGGAAAGCCACCTTGGGGTCAAACTCAATTTTTGGTGACATTGTGGATATATTCATGTGGTTCTCTTAGAAACTGTGGAGAAGTGGTTAAACAACCCTGATTTGGGATCCTTTTTCCCATGTCTACTCTGTCCTAAAGTGCTGAGAATTCCTAGTGAAATAATGTAGTAACCAGATCCAACCCTTTTTGACATCAGCAAAGGTGGGTTATTTCTGCATTCAGATTTTCCCTATAGCTGTTGTCATGGAGAAATTTCATGAAGAAGTTCAACTAGGGAAAATAAATAAACTTTCCTCCCCATGCTCTGTGCAGGGGTAGGGAACTATGGCCCTTTTATGACTTGTGGACTTCAACTCCCAGAATTCCTAAACCACATATGCTGGCTCAGGAATTCTGGGAGTTGAAGCTCACAAGTCATAAAGGGCCATAGTCATCCACCCCCATTGCTCTATAGGCTCGTTTTAGATTGATGGTGTCAGACTTAGTCTTGCCTCAAAATGGAACAGGCTGAATTATATACTAGGTATTTAAAATCAGACATAATTTGGATCCTAAGAAAAGGAGTGCCAAGACAGACATCAGGCAGATTTTCCACAGGCACAGTAGTGGGAGGCAGATTCCCCAGACTTAAATATACGAATCGTCTGTTTTGGTTAAAAAAAAAAAATCTGCTATAAAAGGACCAGTTGAAAACATGCTACACTTGATTATGATTAACCAAATTCGGAGGTCCTGATGCCTTGCTGAGTATTACAGGAGTGAGAAGGTGAGAATTCAAATGCATGATGACACCCTAAAACCCATGTTTCATGACGACAAACTTGATGAGGGAAAAAAAACCAAAGGATCTTCCGGGTTTCCAAAGAGATGCTACTTTTTGACTTCTGCCTCTCAATATGGCAAAGAAATGGGAGGCCCTTTTCAGAAGAAAGCAGAACAGGCTTCAAGTAAATTTCCAGTTGTTATTCAGAGATAGATAATGCAGAGCAATAAGAAACCTCTGATACTTAGGAAATAAATTCACTACGGTTCCCTATGAAATAGGTAATTGAAAATATTTCTAGTTTTTTTTTTTCAACCAGAAGCAGGCAATCTTTCTGGAATTGGGAACATACATGGAATTCAGAGAGACTTAGAGCAGTATTTTTCAATCTTGCCAACCTTAAGACATGTGGACTTCATTCCCAGAATTCATCAAACAGCTTGGCTGGCTGGGGAATTCTGGGAGTTGAAGTCCACACAGCTTAGGGGTTAGGAAGGTTGAGAAACACTGATTTAGAGCATCACATAAAATGGCTGTCATGGAAGTCTAGTTATTCAAATGTAGAAAATAAAATGGATTTTACGTGAGAGACTATTCACTAAAAGCAGGCAGGAAGGTGTGGGGAAACAAGAATCAACTAACAGATGCTCACTAGAAAACTAGGGCTTTACTGTAGAATAACTGAAATAACATTTTCCCCTTCCACAGACATTCACTGACATTCTCCATGTATAACACATTAATTTTCCATGGTAATGTATAGAACAAAAGAGTGGGTTGCTAGGTGTAGAAGAAAGATCTGATGGAATCAATCATCTGAAGAGCTAAAGCATCAAAGCATATGAGACACCAAGAGTCTCATATGCTTTGACAAGAGTGGCAAACTCTTTTTTTGCCATGTGTATATATACATTCAAACTAGACTGTGATGTTTCCCTGTGTTATATGTCTGTGTGTGTGTGGAGTGTTATATAATGATTATCTTTTCAGAGTTGAATTAATGTATGCTGATTAGTGTACATTTAAAGTGACAATAAAGATTTTTATTCTATTCTATTCCCTGACTGAAACCATAGAGCAAAGCCATTGTTACCTTCTTGAGAACATTACACTGCCTTCCAGCCGTTTTCTCCTTCCATATATACAGCCCTTGGGTCTCCAATGCACTACTGTAAACCTGTTTGATTTTCCCTCTGTACTGTCTCTCTTTCCACTCTCTTGAACAAATAGAGTATTGAGGAGGACCGAATCATAGATTCAAAGGGCTAGAAGGGACCTTTTGGAAGTCTTCTCATCCAACTCTCCTGCCTAAGGAGAGGGATCAAGAAGCCTAAAGGTCTGGCACTGGCAGGAACAATAAATGCCCTTGTTGCAGGAAAGTTAAAAATTTTTTTAGCATTTTGCAATGGTTTCTAAATTTGTCAAAACTCCTGCAGAAATATAGTGATGCAAAGGCTCCAAAAGGGAAAAAAAAATAGGATAAATTGGAGAGGGAAATATTTCTGAAAAAGACAAAAAGCAAGGTGTTATTTTTAATGTCTCCATTTTGGAAGCGTTCGCTTTTTCTTAAAAGTAATTTCACTGAGTCAGGAAGACAATCCTAGCTACATTCAGGGGTGGGATCCGACAGGATTAACTACCAGTTCGGTGATTTACGAGGTTTGGTGATTTACGATGTTGCTTCCCTGCACGCTTCCGGCCGCGCGCCTGTAAATCGTCATCAGCATGCTGCGTGCAGAGAAGCAGCCTTTCAAAAAGCCCCTTTTTCCTGCTTTTTAAACTGTAGCTGTGCCTCGCATGGCAGCTGAAGTTGAAAAAATCAGGAAATAAAGGTCAAGTAAAAGCCCGGGTGGGTGGGTGGGCAAAAACATCAGCAGACATAAAACTGGTTCTATGTCTGCTGCTTTTCAGAACTACCGGTTCTACAGAGGTGGACAGAACCGGTAGAAACCCACCCCTGGTTACATTCCAACTCACTTATTAATGAATGTACTCCTTAGGCCAGTTTATGACCATGAAACAAAGCTCAGGCTTTCAAGTTCTGGATAAATTTTTATCAGTCAAGGTACAGGAAAAAGCAGATTTGGAGCACTTGGTTACCATCTTATTTCAATGAGAACTATGCCACAGATAATCAAATTTCTTTCAAATGCTAACCCTGATTCAAGTTGGACAAAGATTCCTCCCACCCAAGAGCTACTGGAATCGAAACAAAACATAGTTGATGTCAGGATTCCAGCAGTTACCCCAAATAAATCATGAGTCTTGAGCCAAACTTGTTTTAATTTTAAAAATATAAAACCTGGATTTTAACTCATGTTGTAGATAAAACTCTTAGATTTGTGGATGCCGGTGAGATTATTTTTGACCAGTTCTCTGTCATTATTGGAATAGCAACCTGTATTATTTTCATTCTTTCCATTATGTTCTCATGTTCATTATGTCTCCTTTCTGATGTCCTACCTCTGTAAATATTCAATCTGTGCAGAGGTTGTCATCCTCCAAACAAAAGATTTAATTATACAGGCTAATAGGAATGCTAGTGAAGGCTATCAGCTAATGCACATTTAGGTTCCTTTATCAGGTGCTGCTAGACTGCAGTGAATAAATAGCCTGAGCTTTGGTATCTGGTGACTTTTCCATGAGATGGATTCTCTTGGAAGTACCTTGTCTGTAGCTTAATTGAAATTTCTCCAATTTAATATCATCTGTTAATTTAATTGCTAAGGTCAATTGCTGGTATTGATGGGAAAAAGTATTAAAATAGAAACCCTCTGAATTTATCTTCTTTGAGTGCTGGCAGGTCTTTAATTTTCTGGGTTCCTTTAAAAGCCACAGTAGTGTTAGCCAATTTGGAACATCACATCTGAATGATATCTGAAGAGCCATAGGAAAAAGTCAATTCTATTTTAGAAATCCAGGGTTAGAGTTCAGCAGCAAAAGGGGGAGTAGGATCTTCTGGAAAACAGTCTGCTTAGGAAATCTAGTTTCTATCATTCAAGTATCAAGAGTATTTTCCATGTATAATTAAATTTGTATTGCACCCCAGATGATTTCTTATTTTATTTGTTCTACAATCTTGTAAGGCATACTAGGCTGAGAAAAGAAAAAATAGAATCAACCACCCAATTAATTTCTGGAATTTAAAAATTACGTTCTGCTATGAAACATTTAATATTATTTAAACAACAGCATTTACATATCCCACTGTATCAATGTATGGTAGCAGAAGATAAGCTGTTTCAAGTAAAGCTGCCTCTTGCAATTGAATGCTGGTGATTTTGTCAATGCTGGTGGTATTCAAATGATGCCCAGATGTTTGGGGATTGCACCTAAGATTCCTATTACCATTGGTATTAAAATATCAAGAGGGATGAATTGTTCGATGATTATTAGAAGCATAACAATTTTCTCCCTCTCGCTCAGTTCTAGTATTCTGCTAATTTTATCCCATTGAATATATTCACTTTAGGTTGGAGAATTGGTCAAATACATTAGAGTTGGAAGTCTACGGAGATTCTCAGCCATCCATGTCATGGCTGTCCCAAAGGTGCTTTTCCAAAAGACAACTGGACTTTGTTTTTCCTTGAAGACGTTTCACTTCTCATCCAAGAAACTTCTTCAGAAGATCTTCTTCCAAGAACTGAAGAAGCTTCTTGGTTGAGAAGCAAAACATCTTCAAGGAAAAACAAAGTCCAATTGCCTTTTGAAAAAACACCTTTCAGACAGCCATGACATGGATGGCTGAGAATCTCCATAGACATCCAACTCTAATGTATTTAACTGATTCTCCAACCTAAATTGAATATATTCAATGAGATAAAATTAGCAGAATACTAGAACTGAGTGACAGGGAGAAAATTGTTATGCTTCTAATAATCATCAAACAATTCATCCCTCTTGATATTTTAATTCCAGTGGTAATAGGAACAGTTGGATGCAACTTGAAAGCTTCTGTCTAACTCTTGTTCTGACCAATATGCCTCATTCACAGTTATGCTACTTCTAAACAGCTATATCCCAGAACATTGTTGGCAGTCAGACAGATTATTGATTCACTGTCAATATTAGTCAGTGAAATTATCACATGGAGGAACATTGACCTCTATAGTTACATTCATCCATGCATTGTCGAGGCGTCAGCTAGCCTGTCAACTATTCCTTCCTTTGTCCATTCAAATGTACTGTATATTCTCTACCAAAGGGGTCACTTGAAAAGATGTACTGTCTGCAGAGATAGGGAGCAAGGTCATTTTGCGCTTCAAAAACTATTGGGGGAAGTGAGGCTGGCCATTTCCCACATTGAAACAGTTCCTGCAAGCTTAAATAAGAAAAAGCGTGTATTTATTTCCAAGTTGTGTCTAGTAATGCAGGAAGGAAATAGATCAGGAGAAAGTGATAAGGAGGAGAAAAACAGCCCGTGAAACATTATTCTAACAGTATTGATACTCTTTCAATTATTTTCCCCTCCAATTATTTTGGAACACATTCAATCTCTTTTCTTTTTTGCCTTTCCCCCCACAATTATATCTATCTCCTTTGCCCTGGCTTTCTCTAAGTTATTCAGAACATGGGCATGGTCTTACAATCACAAGTTACAACCCCATGACCTAATAGGGTAGGCTGCAAAATATAATTATTGTGCAATTCCCATTTGGCTTCCTATTGAGAATGTGTTATTCACTCTCAGTGTATTTTAACCACTAATTTTGTGTGTGTGTGTGTGTGTGTGTGTGTGTGTGTGAGAGAGAGAGAGAGAGAGAGAGAGAGAGAGATGAATATGGTTTATTTATATGGTTGTTTGCATTGCTTGCATGCCTCCCATTCTCATAGGCTCTAGGTGAGTAATAATATAAACAAATAAAATATTCCAAAACCAGTTAATCTCCATGGTCTGTGTTCACCACTCCTGTGTTTCTTCTCACAGGGAATATGTAAAGAGTCTATCCATTAAGACAGCATGGTGCATGCTTCCTGCTCAGCAAACAGATGCTCCACTGGATCTGTTGGCTGCTTATATCTTGATGAAAGTTTGTGCTTGAATAATTATACATAATCTTCAGGAATGTGAACATCTAAGATTAACTTGACTTGCAAGTCAACTTCTTTTCCCCATTTCTCAACCATTCCCACCGATTAGTGAGCTTCTTTTGTGTGAGTGAAAATGTACTTTTGGAGAAAGAAAAGCTAACAGATAACAGATAATCAGAGTTGGAAAGGACCTTGTAGGTCATCTAGTCCAACCCCCCGCCCAAGCAGGAGACCCTACAACATTTCTGACAAATGGCAGTCCAATCTCTTCTTGAAAATCTCAAGTGATGGTGCTCCCACAACTTCCAAGGGCAAACTGTTCCATTGATTGATTATTCCATTGGTTGATTGTTCTGAAATATCTGCAAGAAAACAATCAAGGACTCCATAGTAGTGGTTCAGTTGGTGATAGGCCTGGAACTAATGGCATTTTTTTGGAGACGATGCTTAGGTAGAAAATATATAAAATTCTGTCTTTTAGATAAGATGCATAGTGATATGAGAATGTTCACTACTTGTTCCATTTCTCGGGAATCCTACCTGTTCCACTACTCGTTTAGTAATTTCACGTGTGTGCGCACCAGGAGTGGGATTCAAATTTTGAACAACCGGTTCTGTGGGCGTGGCTTAGTTGGTGGGCATGGCTTGGTGGTCATGTTATTGGCTGGGTGTGACCAACTCAATATCACTCGCATTGAGGCATGCATCTCTTTGTCTGGCCTCTCATGACTGTGGGGATGCTGCAACAGTCCTAAGTGTGAAAAATGGTCATAAGCCATTTTTTTTCAATACCATTGTAACTTTAAATGGTCACTCCATGCAAAGTACCAGCAAAGGAGTGGAAAAAAACTCCAGACAAATTCCTGAGACAGGAAGTCTAGGCCTGCCAAGAATGTAATAAGGGTTAAAGGAGAGACAGTTTCTGTAAGCAACACCAGAATGTTTCCTTCCTGCCTTCCTTACAGGATTAGGCCAGTAATTTCTTCTAACAACTGGTTCTCTGAACTGCTTAGAATGTTAACAGCCAGTTCTAGTGAATAGATGCGAACTGGTAGAATCCCACCGCTGGTGCGCATGCACCTAACATGCATGCACAGCTTTCCCCACACCAGTTGGGGCCTGCAGCACCAATCAGCTGAGAGGATAAAGAAAAGTGCAGGGGCAGGTGAAAGGGTTGATCTTGTGCTTTTCTCCTCTCCGCTGATTGTGGAGGCTTTTTTTCTTCCTCTCAGCTGATCGTGAACCGGTCCAAACCAGTAGCATACCACCACTGGTTCACTTCTGTGTATGGAAACGTATGATCCTTATTAAATCATTATTCCAGCCATTGTCTATCCATTGCAGGATGAAGGCCTGTTCTGCATGTTTCCAACCAATATGGTTGAGTTTTCTTTTGCCAATTGGGCCCGCAATACTTGCTGATGTATATTCTCTACCATCGATCCATCTTGTTTTAGGTCTCTTTTGTGGATGCTTTTTATCAAGTGGGATCCATTCAGTAACTGCCTTAGTCCAGCTGCCTTCAGTTCTTTTTGTGATGTAACCAGCCCATTTCCATTTCCATTCTTTTACTATCGTACTTTTGTTCGTTCTCAAATCCATATGCAGGTCTTTCTATCATATCTTGTGATGCACTGCAACTCCTAATTTGCCCCTTCCTCATCCAAAGGTAACCCCTCATTCTTAAAGGGAACCATTTCATCTACACCAGAGGTCCCCAAACTTGGCAACTTTAAAACTTGTGGACTTCAACTCCCAGAATTCCTCAGCCAGCATAGTTTGGGGACACCTGTTCTATATTGTCCATGTATGAAAACCAAACACAATATTCCATAGTTGGCCTCTTGCAGTTGTTTCAACTGCTATCCTAATTTATGTGGATAACTCACCTTGCCAAAGCTTTTAATTCTCTCCCACTCTGTTCTTCATAACTGTCCCTGTCTAGTTATCCTGGGCATGAATAGTTTGCAGTTCTGGGGAGAAACAAGAAAAGATCTAAACCTGCTAGAATTATCGCTGATCTAATAATGCTCTGAAACAGACCAGCCAGGGTACTGCTGGGCTCCAAGAATGCAGTGAAGCACTCCATATTTTTTAAAGTGAATTCTTATCATTTTCTCTTAGTGAAGCCTACAATATCAAGTCTTTCCCAATTCACCTGGATTTGCAATTGATTTTCCATGCTTGCCATCAAGAAATTGAATCTCTTTTATTTCTTGGAGAGAGTAGGGACCCTTCCATTCTATTAGTTGGAGGCTTTGCATGAGCTCTCTCCTGTCTGGTCTATTCCAATCACTTTAGCTCTCCTTTTCCCTCCCTCACTCCAGAGAGGATTTCCTGAACAGCCAATGGAGGTTTTTGAAAACAAAAACAAATGGTTGTATGAAGTATGGATAATCTCATGGGGATAGAGTTACTCTAATCATCTTGTCAATGTCCACCGTGGCCCAAATATGCCCTCCACTCTGTGAACAAAGTTAGGGTTGAATTAAAGATTGTGTGAGGATCCGAGATCATTGCATGTCTTCTGATTATGAATATGATGAAATGGCTCAGGAGTAAATGGGTTTGAGGTGTTTGAATGAATGGATGGAATGGGGTGTCTGTCTGTCTGTCTGGATGGATGGCTGGATGGCTGGTTGATTGACTGTTTAATTATATTACCAAAAGTTCTCGTGTGAAAGGGAAGGTGTTACTTTCTAAGATTTTTTTTAAAAAAACTGAATAGAATCAAGTTGCATTTCTTCTTTTGATCTTTAAAACCACAATCTTCTGTTCCTCTATTCAGTGGGGTATGTTTGCCCTTCAGTTCAGTTATGTCCAGTTCTCAGAGACTGCCTGAACAAATCCTTGCATTTTTCTTGACAAAGTTTTCTAAAGTTGAGGGAAAGTGATTGGCCCAAAGTCCCCCAGATGCAGGCTTTGTGCCTTGGGCAGGACTAAAATTCACGGTCTCCTGATTTCCAGCTTTAGCCATAATCCCAATTAAATACTTGTGATACAAGATTGTGATACATGGACACTTAACTATAAATAAGACAATTTGGAATTTTAGCCTTTATTACAATATGTGAATTGTCTATGATAAATGGAAATTTCAAAGTAATATATGGAGTGAATTGTAATGTCTATGATAAATGGAAATTTCAAATATGAAACAATCTGGACATAAAATCTCAACTATACACTTCCACTGCAGTGGTGGAATTCAAAAACTTTTACTACCAGTTCTGTGGGTGTGGTTTGGTGGGCATGGCCATGTGACTGGGTGGGCATGGCTTTTTTTGCAGCCCCCACCCGTTTTTGGGAGCTTTTTAGCCTCAGAGAAGCCTTGGGGGGGGGTGTTTGCTCCCCTAATGCTCCTCTGGGGCTCTGGAAGAAAAGGAACAGAGCATGGGAGGGGCATGCAGCACCCCTCCAAGCTCTGCTTTGGGAGCTTCCTAGCCTCAGAGGAGCCTCTAGGGAGGGGGTGTTTTTGCTCCCCTAAGGCTCCTCTGGGGCTCTGGAAGGCAAAAATGGAGGGGGCTGAGCTCCTCCCTCCATTTTTTGCCTTCCTGGGCCTCAGCAAGGGGAATCCTAGCACAGCTGATTTATTTACAGCTGATAATCGGGAGGGGAAAAAAAGAAAGAAATACCTTAGGTGAATGTCAGGCAGGTGGGTGGGGTGAATGAGCATCGGGCCGGAGGGCGACCGGGTGGGAGGCATGGCCAGCCAGAACTTACCATGGGTTTGGCAACCCATACCAAATTCTTGCTACCAGTTCGCCCATTCCGGTGAGAACCAGTTGAATACCACCACTGCTCCACTGAACACATACTATGTGCACCATCTACAGGCAGTCCTCAACTTACAGTGGCATTTGACCCTGGAATTTCCATTATTAGGTAAAGAAAAAGGTTTCCCTCGCACATATGTGCTAGTCGTTTCTGGCTCTAGGGGGTGGTGTTCATCTCTGTTACAAAGCTGAAGAGCCAGCACAGTCCGAAGATGTCTCCATGGTCATGTAGCATGACTAAACACCGAAGGCGCATGGAACGCTACTACCTTCTCACCAAAGTGGTCCCTATTTTTTTACTTGCATTTTTACATGCTTTCAAACTGCTAGGTTGGCAGAAGCTGGGACAAGTAACAGGAGCTCACTCCGTTATGCAATGCTAGAGATTTGAACCACCAAACTGCTGACCTTTCTGATAGACAAGCTCAGCTTCTTAGCCACTGAGCTTACTTACTTCCTAAAGTAAGACTGCATCGCTCAGTGATGGCAATCCTTGCAGTCCCAGTTGCTTAGGTATTATGTTCTCATTAGTAATCCGCAATGTTTTCAAACATCATGTCTTCTGAACTGCCACCACTGTTGAAACAAGAATAACCCTTGTCAAATCTTTCGGACCACGCCATCCACACCTACATGCAACCTGGAAGGCACTCCAGAATTCACCTGTTTTCCTACCCCTTTGCAAAGTTTGCCATCTTACCCACGAGGTTATCCACCTTGGAATAATGAGAGACATACTGGGGGCCAGTTCTGAGAAATGGACACCTCAGATTCAAAGAGTTGGGAGTTTAATACACAAAGACTTTTCCATTTTACTTCTCATATACTTGAGATCTTCTGCATGGCAAGGCTGATCGAGCAGTTGCTTGGAATAACAGAAACCAAGCGCTGCTTCTACTGCATTCTGTAGCAGTGCCTATTTCGACTACCCACAGACACAGATACACAGCTCAGTAGAATAGGTATTTGGGCACCTCAGGGCAAGTTGGATCTCATCCAGCACTTGTCTCCAGAGATTATGGTAGATTATTGAATATTGCATGGCATTTGTGAAGGTCATAAGAATGTCCTGCTGAAGAATGACTCATTTGCTTTGGCATCTGCCATCCCAGGGGTTAGCAGAAAATTAGGGTAGGAGCCTTGCCCTGAAAACTCCTAGACTCAGGATGACAACTAGCAGGAGGCAATTGTTATCCTCTCTTGTCTAGCAGATGTCATCTTGAATCATTTCCCGCATGTCCAATATAGTTATCAAGAGGACTGGTGTATGCTGCTCTGTTTTCAGAGACTTGCCTGTCCTGAGGACATCTCCTGGGTTACGTGCACATATTATGCTCAACCCTCTTTCAAATTTGTCCAGTGGCCCTGCAGGTTTGTGGTTGGTTACTAATTCCTTCTCCTTTGTAAGAGCTGTGGTGGTGGAGTGCTTAGAATGCAGTATTGCAGGCAAACTCTGCCCACAGTCAGCAGTTCGACAGTGACCAGCTCAAGGCTGACTCAGCCTTCCTATCCTTCTGGGGTCAATAAAATGAGGTGCCGGATTGTTGAGGGCAATATGGTAATTCTATAAACTGCATAGGGAGGACTGTAAAGCACTGTGAAGCAGTATATAACTCTTAAGTGCTATTGCTATTGCTATTGTTGAGCATGTTTTTCCTCTTGGAGCATTCCAGGGCAGAAGGAGAAAGTTAGGGAACATGTCTCCTGCCCCACTTTCCACCTTTCATGGCCCAGCTAATCAGGGTAGGAGAACCGGTTGGCCCATGGAGCAGAAGAGTCACACACTGTATATGGACTACTGCTACTTCCATCCACCCCTTTTTGTTCCCTTGACAACTTTTCTTTTTTCACTCACAATCCCTTCCATTCCCCTGGCTGCCTGCCTATAGTCGGAGAAGGGATTGATGATGAAGGAAACGTTTCTAGAACTATCGTACAGAAGATGGCGGTGCAGGAATTCAGCATCCCCCAGAGATGTTTGACCCCACCGACACCCTGGATTTTGGGTCTTGCCAAAATCACTGCAGATAAAACTGGCAAGACCACAGCTGAACTGTGGGCATCATTACAAAGAGAGGATTTGTGGGAATGCATCCAAAGGAATCCCCCCCCCCCCACCTGCACTGGCACTAAAGCCGAGAATCCCGCAAGGCGTATGTGTGTTATCTGTCAGAAATAGCAGGCATTCATTTCCCTTGATTGCTATCAGTGCTCTGCAGAGCTGATCTAGTTTAACTGCCGCAGTCAACTGTGCAATTAGGGCTTCATATTGCTCTTTTTTATTTATGTAAACAAATATTGGAAACTTGAACTATTGAGAATAAAAAGTTGAGAAATGTGCCATTTTGATCAGACTTATAATTTTCACAACAAACTGGTCCAAAACATGCATATGTTGCTGAGATAAATTGCAGTCGGAGCCATCTGTATGTAATGCTGCCTGGATGGGGAAGGGTTATAGATAGCAAGCAAGCAGATGTTGCCAAAAGTTGGCTAGCACCAAGACATAATTGAGTTGTAGTGCTGGCGCAGTGGTTAGAATGAAGTATTGCTGGCTAATTCCTCTGACGACAAGGGGTTCAATCCTCACAAGCTCAAAGTTGACTCAGCCTTTCATCCTTCTGAGATTGGTAAAAATGAGGACTCACATTGTTAGGGGCAATATGCTGCCTAAGCAGTTGCTTAGAGAGGACTGCAAAGCAATATGAAACAATATACAAGTCTAATGTTATTGCTATAACAGACGCCTAATTCCAAGACAGGATTTGGTCTGACTAAACTCTAAACATGAACAGCAGTCTTGTTTTGCAAAATCTGGCAAGTTTTTCTTCCCGGGTTACTTCACCTAAGACAAAATGCTATATTTTTCATTTTCTTTTAAAGTGAAAATGTTACCCCATAAGGTCATGAATTGTGCAATGATGAGATTCACATAAGACTTCAGTACAACACTCAGAAGTTTAATTTTTTTTTTTAAGGCCCAGTGTTTTCTACAAGTTTATTGCTGCCTATTGCTTGCTTGTTGGCTTGCTTGCTTATGCGCCATTAAACCAGTGCTGACATTTAGCAGCCGCCTAAACAGACCTTGGGGGTGTGGATGTGGGTGTGGCTGATCTGTCCTCAGTCTGGCCGTTCAGATCTCCTAACAGTAGTGGAGAAACAAGCCAACAAAATCACTTATGCATGAGGGAGAAGAGAAACAATAGGGAGAAAGCATCTTTTACACATGCAGTAAACTCATACTGCCACATGTACTGGGTTAGCTTGCTGGTATCCAAATAGCAATGCTCACAGGCCACATACTTGGGACATTTTTCTCTATTTGAGGATGTGGGCCAGAGGTGGGTATTCAGCAGGTTCTGACCAGTTCTGGAGAACTGGTAGCGGAAATTTTGAGTAGTTCAGAGAACCAGCAAATACCACCTCTGACTGGAGATTTTACAGTATCCTTCCCCTGCCATGCCCACCAAGCCACACCCACAGAACCAATAGTAAAAAAAACTTAGAATCCAATCACTGATGTGGGCCAGCCTTGAAGTAAGGTTATACCACTTTACGTGTCTCTGCAAATGGGACAAAACGTCTGAGAAAACCAGAAGTGTTCTATGCTTGAAAGCTCATTTTTTTCTATAGGAAAACTATTCTATATACACTGGAGATCTAATTCCATCGCCAAGTATTGACTGACACACACTGGCAGAAGGAATTCACTGCACTCATTTCACACATTTCTGTGTGAACAGGGAAAAACAGTGGTAAAGATTCTGTTTTTTCATTGGATTGATAGATTGGATTTATTCTGCGTGGTTTAGATTTATTCTGATTTATTCCACCAACAAGAGATTCCAAAGTTCCTCTGGGGAATTCTATTGCAGTTGGTTTTTGTTTTTGTTTTTGCCAAAAGCAGAATACAAAATGGGACATAAAGCATTCTTTCATAGCAGATCATCCAAAAAAAGCCTGGGGACACTCTTGAAATGGTAATAACTAGACTGTTGGTGGAATCATAATATTATTAGGTTTTTATTCCATCATTATTACTTTATAGATCACTCAAGGCAGTGAACACTCCTTCCTCTTTCCTGTTTTCCTTAGAACAACCCTGCAAGGTGGGATGGGCTGAGAAAGAGCGACTAGCCCAAAGTTATCCAGCTGGCTTTCATGGCTAAAGTAGAACTAGAACTCTTAGTCTCCTGGTTTCTCACCTGGCACCTTAATTATTATACCAAACTGGCTGTCTATCCTACGTAGATGTCTATAGAGATTCTCAGTCATTCAAGTCACAGTTGTTTCAACTGGACTGTTTTTTCCCCTTCATTTGCCTCCCCCTCTCCATCACAACTGATGAAGCCTCCTGGATGAGAAGCGAAATGTTTTCTTTTTCTACCCTAAGGAAAAACCAGTCCACATGGCCTGTTGAAAAAGCACCTTTGAGACTATCCTAGGTAGGTTGAATAATAAGTGTTGTGGTCAATTTTGACCTGCAATATTGATGATTGGCTCAGAAGTAAATTCAGTTGAGCGCAGTGGGATTGATTCCATTATAAGGTTGGGCATTTGCCAGCAGCAGGTGTGGACGGCTGAGGTCTCGGAGAGCGGCAGCAGGTGTGGTTTGCCGGCAGCAGGTGTGGACAGCTGAGGTCTCAGAGAGCGAGGACTCAGATGAGGGGGCCTGTGTGTGATGCAGGAATGGGGCCAGGACCATCAGAGAGTGGAATGCTGCCTTTGGAGATTGTGGAGGCTGGCAGCAGTGATGAAGAGGCCCCCGAGGAGCCCGTGCCCAGCGCGAATGCGTACAGGGCTGCTCAAAAGAAAAAGCAGCTGCAGCAGCACGAGCAATTTAGGAGTAAGACTGCAAGGAAATGGCCCCTCCCTCAAGAGGTAAAAGCCAGCTGAGAAACTGCAGTTTTTTGCAGAAGGCAAAGAAGTTTGATACTCGAGCCTGGTAGACGTTAGAATATGAGTTGGTGTTTGGAGGCTCTTTGATTTATTATTTAGGAAATTTATCTGTTGTTCTTAGCAGCCTTGCAAAAACTTGGCAAGGAACGTTTTTATATATATAATAAATTTTAGTAAGTTTCCAAATTTTAAAAACATAAAACAAAATTTTATACATTGTTATCAACATCAAGACATCTTTTGCATCTCCTCACATTTTTCAGTATATGTATTTACTTATTCTTTTACCATTGCATCTTACTCTTACTATAAATCAATATCTTTTATCCTTACGCCTCAATCTTCTCCATGGTATATTTACATATTTATATATTCCCTCATTCTTTTCCTAATTGCCATTTTATTTTTATTTCTAAACCACTCATCACAGGCATCCCAGGCCCTATAATAAATTGAATCTTCTCTGTCTTTTATTTTCATTGTTAGACTGTCCATCTCTATACAATCTATTATTTTTTTTAATAACCATGCCTTCGGGTGGAACCTTTTTTTCCTTCCAGAGTTGTGCATACGAAATCCTTGCAGCTGTTAATATATATAACATATCTATCTGTTTTATTGCATTTTTGTGTTACTATACCTAATAAAAAAGTTTCTGGATTAAATTCAATTTTCTGATTTGTGATTTCTTCTATCCATTGTCTAATTGTATTTCAATATTTTTTCACTTCCTGACTTGTCCATCAGGTATGAAAATAAGTGCCCTTTTCTTTTCCACATTTCCAACAATTTGGGTCTGAGTTAAACATTTTTGCCAATCTAGCGGAAGGAAGGTGCCATCTGTAGAACATTTTGTATTAATTTTCCTTGTATGCTGTGGATGTAATTAGTTTGTAATTTGATCCCCACATTCTCTCCCAATTTTCCAGGTCTATATTATGGCCAACATTATTTGCCCATACCACCATCGTCTCTTTGACCACTTCGTCTTCCATTTTAAAATCTAGTAGAAAATTATATATTCTTGAAAACATTTTCTTTTCCATTTCTTGTAGAATTTTATCTAATTGATGCTTTTCCATACAGAAACCAAATTATTCTTTGTTCTTCTGATGTCTTGCCTGAATTTGCATGTAGGGCCACCAGTCTATCTTCATATTTTGTTGCTGTAATTCTTGTCTCGTTTTTAATCTTCCTTGTGTGTCTAATAGGTCTTTGTAACTCCTCTTTTTTCCCAGATCCATTGCATTTGGGTAGATTTCTGCTTCCATAGTTGACAACCAGTTTGGTATTTTAGTATAATGGTTCTTTTTAATCTTGTTCCATGTCCGAATTAATGAATCTCTAATCATGTGTCTCTGAAAATATGCATGCTGTTTACATTTCCCATCCCATAGGAAACTATGCCACCCTCTCTGCAAATTGTGACCCTCTATTGACAATACTCTTCTATTTTCCAGGTTGATCCAATCTTTAATCCATACCATAGCCACAGCCTGGTAATACGTTTCCTAGTCAGGGAGGCTCTTTCTTGTCAGAGCTAAGTAGTTGGAAGCAGCCTTTTATCTGTGAAGAAACAGGATTCGTAAATGAAACAGTAAAAGGTTGTGCTGGTACCTTTGTCTTGTGTTTACTCTCTTGGAACCAGGTTTGGATCAGAACAGGCATCCAGGCAGCTGCTACCAAATAACTACTTTAAGGATTAAAGCATAGCATCACTTCCAAACTTGAAAACATTGACAGATAGGTCTATTCTTCCATTTTTAAAACAAACTTCGGACAGGCATATTCAATACGAATACAGGTAGTCCTCGACTTACAAACACAATGGAGCCCAAAATTTCCATTGTTAAGTGAGACATTTGTTGAATGAGTTTTGCCCCATTTCATGAACTTTCTTGCTACCATTGTTAAGTGAATCACTGCAATTGATAAGTTAGTAACCAGCTATTAAGTGAATCCGGCTTTCCCCGTTGACTTCCCTTGTCAGAAAGTCACAAAGGATCACATGACCCCGAGACATAGTGACGGTCATTACTATGTACCACTTGCCAAGCACCTGAATTTTGATCACATGATTATGGGGAGGCTGCAAAGTTCTTAACTGTGAAAAATGATTGTAAGTCACTTTTTTTCAGTGCTGTTGTAACTTTGAACAGTCACTAAATAAACAGTTGTAAGTCGAGGGCTATCCGTACCAGGATGTTGAATTGAGGGTTTGATGAAGATATGCTGAGATGTACAGGGCACACGAAATCTCTCATTGGAAGAGCCTAGAGCAGGAGTGTCAAACTCAAGGCCTGGGGCAGGGCAGATCTGGCCCATGGAGTGCTTAGACCTGGCTCACGGGGCTGCCCTGGGAATAGTGAAGGACTGGCCCGCGATGCCTCTGCCAGTGAAAATCAAGCTCAGAGGGCCACAGGCAGCTGTCCTGAGCTCCATTTTCGCTGGCAGAGAGTTGCTGAAGGCCGTCACAGCCAAAAATGGAACTTGGGAGCCTGTTTTCATTGGCAGAGCGCTTGGGCTACCACAGGTTCCCCCAACACGAGTGATGTCAAGCTGGCCACCCCCACCCTAGCCACGCCCCCCTGCCCCCTGATGCGGGCCTCAATGAAATCGAGTTTGACACCCCTGGCTTTAGAGCGAAGAAATTGTCTTCTGATGAGATGGATGGAAAACAAATTGAATTAATTAATTAATTAATTAATTAATTAATCACCCTTCCCAAGAGAAGAGTTGACCCCTACAGTGTGACCCCTACTTGGGGCAAAAAAGTATTTAGTCAGCCACCAATTGTGCAAGTTCTCCCAGTTAAAAAGATGAGAGAGGCCTGTAATTGTCATCATAGGTATACCTCACCTATTAGAGACAAAATGTGAAAACAAATCCAGAAAATCACATTGTCTGATTTGGAAAGACAACTTGCACAATTGGTGGCTGACTAAATACTTTTTTGCCCCACTGTAGAAGGCCTTTTCCTTTTCCCAGGTCAGAGTTGTTATAGTATCACTCTTTGCTGCTTCTCTTTATTATTGTGATTGTACTGTGGTTTATATTTATTATCGTGGTTATTATGGTTCCTGGTCTTTCTCTCCCTCTCATGCTGATTTGGGGTTTTCATGTAGTTTTTATATTATTTTACTCTTTATGATAACTGTTGACTCTCTACCTGGAAAATTCCTGAGATGAAATTCTCCAAATATACATAGAGAAAGTGGCATTGAAGTGTAGTCGAAGGGAAAACTAGTTTGGTGCATGAGTTAAAATGTTCAATTGAGATTGGGGGAACCCATGTTGCAACCAGCTTTATTCACATAATCTCTCTGGGTGATTGTGAGCCACTTTCTTCTTTCCCCTCATATATGGCCCAGTATTATGGAGGTAGAGAAAATGGAAGGAAGGATGCTTTGTACAATACCTTGAGCTTTTGAAGGAAACACGGGCTATAGATCCAAATTAGGAAATAAACAGATTAAGTTAGGAAACACGGGCTATAGATTAGGAAACACGGGCTATAGATCCAAATTAGGAAATAAACAGATTAAGTCCAGGGAGCTCAAGTTCTTCACAGTTCTTTCTTTTTTTTCCCTAATTTTAAGTCTCAGTCTCAGTACTGCATTAACCATTAGTAGACAGGAGCGATTAAAAGGCCTTCAGCTCTGTTCATTAAAAATTGTAGGGATTTCACTGAACTGACAAAATGCAACTGTGCCTATATAAACCTTCCCGATATGGAGAGTGAGCTCTCTCTTTCTCACACTCACTCACTCTCTCCCTCCTTTCCTCCCTCCCCCTCCCTCTCTCTTTCTCTCTCTCTTCTCCTCTTTCCTCCCCTCCCATCAATCTTTGAGGCATCTTTGGCCATTACACAATTTTGCTCCTATAATTGCTTTGCCCTGCACTATATAGGAGAGGTTAATCAGTCGAGTTTCCAAGTAGGAGGAAGAAATAGCTTAGTCAATCAATATTTGAGGACAGTGACAAATGACGCAACCCTTGCTGAAACTGATGTGTATTCCTCACCGATCCTCCTTCACTATTTTGGTTTAGCTGTCTGTCTCCCAATGCCTTTTCCGTCCTGGGCTGACATCTTTGCAAAATCAGTTTGTGTTGCAGTGTGGAAAAATCATCACATGAGGACTGTGACCAATTACTTTATCGTCAACCTCTCCTTGGCCGATGTCCTGGTCACTCTCACTTGCCTTCCTGCAACACTAGTGGTGGATATCACCGAGACGTGGTTCCTTGGCAACAGACTCTGCAAGGTGATCCCTTATTTGCAGGTATTGTTTGCCAGGGTTGTGGTACACATTGAAAAACAAGCTAGGTTGGGGTTTTGATGCTACTGAACCGATAATTCAGAAGCTAGTTTGTGATTAACGCATTGCTTCATAGCAAACAAAAAAGGATCATTCTGAAAATTAGACTCAGAGAGGTTTAATTATCTCACGGTCAGGTGTATGCCATTTGTAATTGTACATTTGCTATAACATCTGAGTAAAGTAGAAACCAAAGCATAAAACTGTACATAGAATAAGCAAAGCAGGAAATAAATTTTACTCCGAAGCAATCTGGTAGAATACGTGAAAAGAAGCTAAACATACTAACAATTAAAACGATAGTTTCCTACAGTCAAGACATTACAAGTGTGCAAAAGACTGGGCATTGCCATGGTTCCAGGTATCCACAGAATAATTTTATGAAAAAAAGTGGGCAAAACAATGGCATGGATGAGTGATCCCATGGCCTCTACAATTAAAACTAAAAAGGTTTTGGATAACACATTCAGATGATATGTGAAGAGGAATACACTCCAATACAGGTAGTCCTCAACTTACAACAGTTCGTTTAGTGACCAAAGTTACAACAGCGCTGAAAAAAAGTGACTTACGATCGTTTTTCACAGTTACGGCCTTTGCCGCATCCCCGTGAACACGTGATCAAAATTCAGGTGTTTGGCAACTGGCTCATATATTTATGATGGTTGCAATGTCCCAGAGTCATGTGATCATCTTTTTGCGACTTTCTGATCAGCAAGGTCAATGGGGAAATCAGATTCACTTAACAACCATGTTACTCACTTAACAACTGTAGTGATGTAGCAAAAAAACCAGTCATAAAATGGGGCAAGACTCACTTAACACATTTCTCACTTAGCAACAGAAATTCAGGGCTCAATTGTGGTCATAGGTTGAGGACTCTCTGTGTAGTCAGTTCCTGATAATTTGGTTTTCACGTGAAAGCATGGAAGTTCCTATTACATAATACTTGCTATATGGATGAGAATGAATGAGTGAGGTTCTCCATACAAAAGAGACCCTACAGTTGAGATTCTTCAGTCCCATGGACACTCTTGAGCATATATGGCTGCAACAGCATAGGAGCCCAATACGAAGTCTTCTGCGACGTCAACAGGAGTGCCAACCCTGGAGGCCAAAATCTCATTCCTACATTCCCAACTCACAAGAAACAAGAGCTGCCTGCTAACATGTCTGCCTAGTACAGTAATGGATGACCTGGTTTCATAACGTGCACTGCAAACAAGATTTTGATAATGCTTTGTAGTGGAACACCCCCTCCTCCCCCGGTAACAAGTTAAAATCAAAATCCTCCTTCCTTCCTGCACCCAACATATTGGAAGCACACATATGGATTGTTACTCACCTGGTTTTCTTTTGTGCTGTGAAAAACTCCCTGCTTATCATCAGGGAGAGAAATTTTAGCCTAACTTTCTCATGATGTATCAGAATACAGGAAATGTTCTTTTTTTTTTTTTTGGACTGCTTTAAAAAAATGGAATTTAGATCTTGTCAGCCCTTATTAGCAGTGCAAAGTCATAATATAGCCCAACTGAATCCGGCTTTCCTAGAAATAGGATGAGGGTTAAAGAGGTTGCTGAGTGGCGCAGTGGTTAGAGTGCAGTACAGCAGGCCACTTCTGCTGCCTACTGGCTGCCTACAATTTGGCACTTCAAATCCCACCAGGCTCAAGATTGACTCAGCCTTCCATCCTTCCGAGGTGGATAAAATGAGGACCCTAATTGTTGGGGGCAATAGGCTGACTCTGTAAAACCGCTTAGAGAGGGCTGTAAAGCACTGTGAAGCAGTATATGAGTCTAAGTGCTATTGTTACTGGCAACTAAGCTGTTCTGATTGTAACCATGGTGGGAGAGACTGTTCCTCTGATGATGCTTCTTTTGTCACTCACTGTATGTTGTTTTCTGGCGTTCCTCTTTTTCCCTCTGTAGACCGTGTCAGTCTCTGTTTCTGTACTGACCCTTAGCTGCATCGCACTGGATCGATGGTATGCAATTTGTCACCCGCTGATGTTCAAAAGCACAGCCAAGCGAGCCAGGAACAGCATCCTTGTTATCTGGATGGTCTCCTGCTTTATCATGATCCCCCAGGCAATTGTTATGGAGTGCAGCAGCATGTTTCCTGGATTAGCTAACAAGACCATCTTGTTCACTGTCTGCGATGAGCATTGGGGAGGTGAGTGCTGGTGGCATTGAGCTTGAGATGTACATGGCTCACTGTGTCAGGAGGGGAAAAAAGACAGCTGGTTTTATCAAGTCTGTTACAGGAGACTAATTAGACTTTATTGGTTGGCAGATTTCTTTTGTATATAACTTTCAGTGCTAAGGGGCGCCTTTCTTTGACTTTAATCTCTAAAATATTAGTTACGATATATCAGCCATATCACTACGGTAATTCAGTCATGTTCTGCCATTCAAGAGGAGAACTGTTGATCACCTGATCTGTACTTTAGCACTTTGCCTTAGAAGAGGCCATGGACCTGGGTAGCTAACAGATTGCCTGAAGCTCAGAAATCAGGATGACTAATTTGGGGTCCCAAGTCGCCTTTTGATAAGGGCCTCCAGGTCTCCCTGCACCTATTGCTGAAGACTCAGAGCCATTTCTGACATTTTGCCTTGGCCAATGGTTGAACACTGTCACATGAAATAATTCACTTTAAGCATACAGAGTCCCTCAACTTCCCTACCAAATTCAATCCTGTCAATGATTTAGTTCCACTCATTCTATAGCACTCCACATTCAAATAATTGTGCCCTTTGCCTTAGAAAATTGTCTGCCACTTAAGGTCCTTCTGTATGTCCCTCAGACTGAATTACTGGAGTATAGACTAACAATCAGAGGTGGTATTCAGCAAGTTCTGACCAGTTCTGAAGAACCCATAGCAGAAATTTTGAGTAGTTCAGAGAACCGGCAAATACCACCTCTGACTGGCCCTGCCCCCATCTATTCTCTGCCTCCTAAGTCCCAGCTGATCAGCTGGGTCTTCTTTTGTTGCCCTGCACAGGACAACGGAGCTGGAAAGCAGGTTAGTGGGTGGGAAGGGAATCGGAATTTGCAGTAACTTTCCCCCAGGAGTGGGGAGGGAATGGGGATTTTGCAATAACCTTCCCCTGCCACATCCACCAAACCACGCCCACCAAGCCATGCCCACAGAACCAGTAGTAAAAAAAAATGAATCCCACCACTGCTAACAATGATAGGAAGAATCCATCCATCCTCCCTCTCTCCCTTCCTTCCTCCCTTCCTTCCTTCTTCTCTCTCCTAACCATCATTGTTGCAAAATCTGGAAACACCAACTAAGACCAGGGCTTCATTTCTAAAGGATTTCCAAGATTTCCTCCCCTTCAGGACCTTCTTTAAGTCACTGAAGTTGCACATAAAAAACGTTAATAAAGGTTTTAACAGCAAAGCAGCAGCACTGCTTCATTTCAAAGACTCATCCAACATTTCCTGTGACCTTCTGGAAATGCCAGAAGTTTTGGTATGGGAAAAGAACGTACTGAGCTTCTTTTCCTGGCCAGTTATAGGTCCTTAATAAGAACTTCATCATCAGTGCTTATTTAAAATAATTATAAACTGCCCCTCCTTCTCTTCAGGAGGTATACCCGGAATTTAACATTTCCACATACTAACACAATAATATAAAACACATCAATTAAAATATTACAATACATCATAAGACAGTGGTCGTACTCAATCCAGTTCTTCAGTGTCCAGGAGAATATAAGGTTTTCTTTTAAAAAAAAATACTTTATAAATATTTTACTTGAACAATAAATCATTTGCTCTTCCACTTTGTATAAAATTGAGTCCCATTTATGTTCACCTGAACCAGCTTTTACAGCATACCAATAAAGGAGAATGTTTATAGCTCAGGGTTGACATGAGGAGTCCTTGGTGCTCTCTGAGCTTGGTTGTTTCCTTGCAGACATTTCATTTCCCTAACTAGGTAACATCATCAGTGCATCACAGCATATAATAGCAGATCAAATGAGGTATTATTTATGTACTGTTTTATTTCCTTTGCAGCGGAATTTTTCCCCAAAATGTATCACACCTGTTTCTTCCTGATAACCTATCTGGCTCCATTGTGTCTTATGGTGCTGGCCTACTTACAGATATTTCAAAAGCTGTGGTGTCAGCAGGTGGGTCCTTTTGCTACGAAATCCGTCTTTCGGACTTATGCCAGCTAAGCCTTTTAACCTCAAAGGAATTGTGCAATTGATTGACAGGTAGAGTGATATAGTTTGAGATAAATTATCCTCGGCAATGCAATGTTTGCACCATCAACAATCTAGCAAAAATAAATAATTCCATGCCCCTAACCAGGAGTTTATTAATTTAACATTAACACTAAAATATTGAGATGTTATACATCCTGCTAGGAATGTTTATTTTTCTCCTGTATTTCCATATTTCTTAAATTATGTCTAAATGAAGGGATAAGGGAAGAAACTGAAGCATAACTGAAAATAAAGTTCTGATGAATATTTCCTAAACAAATTTCCACTGTATTAAATGCATTTACTTTTTTAAACGTAATATTAAACAAGGGTCCTTGCTGCTTTCATTCATGGAAAATACATTAGGTTTGATTTTTGAATGTAATTGTTGAAATGAGCATGCTCCAATTTGTTTTTTTGCTTGCTTGCTTGTTTAAAACACTGGTATAGCTGCCCATCTTCCAACTCTGGGCGGCTCCCAATTATGTTAAAAGAACATATTCACTACCGGTATTAGTTATTCTAATAAACTCACTGCCATTAAGATAGCAGATATATCATATTTAATTGTTAAAAAAATTAACAAGCATTATCAGTGGTGGGATTCAGCCAGTTCACCGCTTCGGGTGAACCGGTTGTTAACTTTCTGAGAGTTTGGTGAACTGGTTGTTGGAAGAAATCATTAGGGCAGAGAACCGGTTGTTAAATTATTTGAATCCCACATTGACCATTATGTGTTTTCTCCCCATTCATGGGGTTAGAGAACATCATCAAGAAAATCAGTTACAGTGGTACCTTGATAGTCAACTGCTCTGAAACTCATCAAATTTGGTACATTTTGATGCAAACACTTTGTCCTGGTACCCATAGTTTACTTGCACAAGCTAGATGGTGTGGGCTGCCTTGTGACTCACTACATTATTCCTTATGATAAAAAAAATTGTTTGATACTCATCACCCCTCCTAGAACCAATTAACATGAAGTACTGAGGTACCGCTATATTTAACAAGTAACCCTTATAGTTGTCAAGTTTCTGTTTCTTATGTGTAAATGTAAAACGATTTCCACATTTTTAGCACATGCTGTATGTCTTCGGAATAGAGTGGAGAGTTTTTGGCTTGTTTAGAATATATATTCCACCCCCAAAAAAACCAATCTTATCTTCTTTACTTTGATTTTTGACCCATTCATCCAGTACATCAAGTGTTTTACAAATGTGATATACGACAATGGAGAGAGAAAAAAACAAAGGGAAAAAAAACTAAAAATACCAACAAAATGAAGAAAAGAAAGATTCGGTCCAATGTTTCTTCCTATTATTAGCCCTCGAGCACGTGGAATAATAAGGATCAATTTTCCCATTCTAATTATCCTCAGCCAATTTTAAGAGAGAGAACAAGCATATCTTAGTAACCCAAGATTTTAAATCTGAGGCTATTCTATCTTTCCTTTATAGAAGAACAATCTATAATCCCAAGTTAGATCCATAGCTCTTCCCACAGAGGTAAATCCCCAAATTTGTGGTATTTAATTCTAATGTGTATTTGCATCCTATAATACACTTTCTAACTTTACCCTATGATAAACTTTATAACTATTGTGGAAACAGACTGCTCCTAACAAAAAGGGTTTAGACTTAAACAATGTTGTTTCCCCAAGGATTCCTTCCATCTTCATCATAGGAAGATAATCATGCTAAAGATGTTCACATTCTCTGTGATCATGTAGCCATGCTGATGAGTGGAAACGGATCTACTTTGCAACGTTCACTGAGTGAGTAATCAGTGCAAAATTTCCCTTGGGTCAAAAACGGCAACCATTAAGATTTCGATTGTTGTGTGTTCTCAGATTCCAGGAACATCATCCATCGTTCAGAGGAAATGGAGGCTGCTGCAATCCACAGCACAGACGCGGGAACTGGGACCACCAGCACATTTGAGGATTAGTGTGGTGGCAGCTGAAATCAAGCAAATTAAAACCAGGAGGAAAACAGCCCGGATGCTGATGGTTGTGCTCTTGGTTTTTGCCCTCTGCTACCTCCCCATTAGCATTCTCAACATCTTGAAAAGGTACTTCCATGAGCAAAGTCTGGAGATATTAAAAATAGATAGCTTGGGTATCTGTCTGGGGTGTGAAAATATATTCAACAATAATTGGGTGGCTATCATTTTTATTGAGAGCCCGCTATGTCTACAGGTAGTTCTTGATTTAGGACCACAATTGGAACTGGAACATCTGTTGCTAAGTGAGGCAGTTGTTAAGTGAGTCTCCCCCAGTTTTACAATCTTTTTTTATTAATAGTTTTAGTTATTTTTGTATCCTGTCTATAAAGATTCTCAGTCATCCAGGTCACGGTTGTCCCAAAGATGTTTTTTTCAAGAGGCAACTGGATTTTCTGGGTTTTTCTTTGAAGACATTTCACTTCTCATCCAAGAAGCTTCTTCAGTTCAGACAGGATAGTGAGGAATGGAAAGAGTTACATTCCTTGCAAGCAGTTGGACATTTGCATCCTTTTAAAGGGTCGTTGAAGCACTTGGAGGTTTATCTGTGTCCCCGGGGTCAGCTGAGTAGTGCTCGTGGTTCCTGTAGCCTGCAATTTTTTCCTCTGGAGTTTTTTTTTTTATCCAGTCCTTATTTATACAAATAATTCAAAATGGCTGACATATCCAACACACCTTGCTACTGTTGTTAAGCAGATGATGTAATCCTTAAGCAAATCATGCAGCCGTTAAACAAATCTGTCTTATCTCCCACTGACTTTGCTTGTCAGAAGCTGGGAAGGACACAAAATGGAGATCCAGGGATGCCAGGATGCTAAAACCATCATAAATGCATGCCGGTTGCTAAGCGCTCAATTGTGATCATGTGATTGCGGGGACACTCTGCTGGTTGTAAGTGCAAGAACCAGGAGAGGTCACTATTTTCCGTGCCATTGTAACTTTGAATGGTCATTCAACAAATGTATTTAAGTTGAAGACTATCTGTATTTTTTTCTCCCACACAAGCAATTGGGGTAGGATAAAATTTTCATGGGTGCTAATAGGATTTATTTTCATATAAGGTTCATTACAGGTCATTTCAAGGTTATTTGTGCTCCTCTCTCCCCTCATGCTTTTTTATTAATAGGCTGATTTTAAAGTTTAAAATACATTAATAATAAAAATATGTCTCTGAATGTTATCAGCATGTCCTGAAAGAGGTAACTTTGGAAGCAATGCAGGAAAAAGCAGTCAGAAAGCTGCAGGAGACACTTACTGACACTAGAGGGCCCATCAGCCTACAGGCTCAGCTGAAGAAGCATGGGCAGTATTGCTATACAAGGGGGAGGAAATATTGTTCTAGTGAGGAGCCAAACTCTGAGAACAACATAAGCAAGAAGACCTCATACTGCTGAAAATTATCAACACTAGTCCTGAGGAAGTTCCCCCTTGGTCAGAGCTGGTCAGCAGAAGTTGGCCAGTAGATCATTTCTACAAGCATCAAGGCCAACAAGGATTGTAGATCATTTTTTCTTACAGTCCTCCAGAAATGTCAGAATTCATTTTCCTTCATCATCTGTCAGCAGTCTGGGTAGAAAGGGTTTGGGAGTTAGGAGTCCAATACACCTGGAGGGCTTTAAAATGGAGAATGTTGGCATTCTTAAGGCTTTCAGTTCTTTCCAGATTATGATTCGGATTAAGATTGCAGAGTTAATGCTAATCCTTTCTAGGAATGTTACTGTTTGCATTTCATGCACTTAATGTTTCATCAAGATTGTTGACCTCAATTCATGACTCAATATTGTCAAAAGAAATCAAATCAAATTGCAGGTTAGAAAAGTATGCATATTGAATGCCACATCTCTACTGAATGGGATGCTGACTTTATCATGGGATTCACTGATAAAAAAAAATGTTTCTGTTTAGAACATAGAATAATGTTGGAAGGGACCTTGGGGGCCATCTAGTCCAACCTCCCTGCCCAGACTGTCCAGTCTCATTTGTAGATTTGGAATGTACATAATCTGGCAATACGTTGTACATTATATTACTTATTGTTATGAAAGAGAACTGTATCAGGGACGCTGAAATAATTCTCAGCCCAGAGAACCCTTTCTTAGTGGCGTTCACTGATTTCTGCAATAAATCCTCTTTTTTTGTAGATAAATTCATACCTCTTGTGGCAGAGAATCCTGGAAAAGGGCCTTCTGTATATAATTTTAAAGGTCAGGCTGGCTTGGGAGAGACATAGTCTTAACAATTATGAGAAAAGGTATGAGTAGTCCCTACTCAGGTATTCACATATTCAGTTAGGAGTCAGTGGGCAGCATAAATCCAGTCATTACTGTATATTTAGAAACTGATTATTATAGCATTTATCTAGAATTCAGGTGTCAAATGCACTGTGTTACCTTGATGTCACATGACATATTGTGACATTTTTTTGCCTTCATGGAGCTGGGATGGATGTTTCCTGTGTGTAATGCATTTGGCCCATGGGCCGCCAATTTGACACCCCTGGTCTAGAATCTATACTTTTACCTCTGTTGGAGAATTCAGACATGTATACAATTCCTCATTCAACTAAGATGAGCATGAGTAAACTAGTGAAGTGGTACTGTTATTACCAACATCCCTTTGTCTGATATTTCTTTGTTCATGTGTTGCTTTTATAGCATTTTTCATAATTTTGAATGTTTTTAATGATTAATGATGACAATGCATTTGGGTATTTATTGATTATGTTAGCTGTGTTATATCAGCTTGTTTGGAGAGACAGGCAACTAGATAAATGATATAAATAAATAAAAATGCATCTGGTTCTTGGCATGTGTGGACCTTAGTTGTGTCAAGGTACATCCAAGCAACATGACAATTGTATATAAGAGGTGATACATACGGAGAACACCCTTTGCAACTTCAAGTTGCTATAGTTACAACACCACTGCACTCATTTGGAATTCAGAATTTTGATCTGTATACCATGCAACTATTTTACATGTTTATCAATATCAGAAATATGATACATTTTCTACTTCTAACATTTTTTTCCTTCTTTTTGTAAGAGTTTTTGGGATGTTTAACAATGCTGAAGATCGAGAAACAGTGTACGCTTGGTTTACTTTCTCCCACTGGCTTGTATACGCAAATAGTGCAGCCAACCCAATTATTTACAACTTTCTTAGTGGTAAGTTGATTCCTTATGCGTTTTTATCAGGTTAAAAAAACAAGAGAGCTGAAGAGTTAATGCAATTTATTTACTTTGCTGTATTTATGGTATTCTAACAGAGAAAGATACTTTTACTACTGTTGTACAGAGGGAGGAAACAGAGACTTAAAGAAAATGCATCATTCAAGCAATTCAATAAACATATCTAGAATTTGAGTACACATTGTTAAATATATATACATTTATGTTATATATACATTTCATTTCAATATGAAACAGATTTTTACTTTTAGGTCAGTTTTCCATTAGTTGCAGGCATACAAAAAAAGCAAACAATGGACAAATTTCAACACACCAGAAGATCTGCCTAATGTTGCAACAGATGATCTGCCTGATATTATTGGTTGATTTGATTTGATTTCTATAGCTGTCCATCTAAACCAGTGACTGGGCAGTTTAGAATTCTGAAAATACAGAACAATTAAAATAATAAAAAAATATAATATGAAGTATGTTCTCCTTGATATATAGGAGATAATGATTTCATTCCTCATTAACTTCTTAACTAATGATCAAGTTCAAGAACTTTTTAATATATCTCTTTGAATTGGTGCTTGAGCTAAAAAGAAAGAATTGGCCTTCACCAATATCTTCCTCTGCAAAACATTCCCTCACCTCCTGCAATCCCTTATGCTAAAAGAGCCCAGTCGTCCTGGATTTAAACCACGGAGGTTCTGGTTTGAATCCTCCCACAATCAGAGAGCTCGTGGGGTGATTTTTTAATTAAAAAAAAAACAGCCTTTCTCTCATGTTCATTTTATATTTACTGACAAAAAGATAAAGGAAGACTAGTATAGATCTATTTCAAGCTATTTAGCTCTCATCACCTAGCCAGTCAACACAAAAATAGTTTTGTCATGAAAGCGAAGGCTGCCTGCAAAGGCTCCTGGATTGGGACTGAAAGAAGAAAACGGAAGCAGTATGCTCCATCCCATAATTGGGTAAACCAAGTTGCCCTGATAGACCAGTCTCACCGGAAAAAAACACTTAGTCTTTCTCTCACTCAGATCAATCTAGATCATTTTGGAGATATATTCACAAAAACCATACTGTGCTCTGGAGAAAAATAGGAAAATAGATACAATCTGGGTAATAAAGGCTTCTGTACCTCCCACTGCATACCAAGAATAATTAAGAGTTGAAAACTTTTGCCCAGGGTGCTTATAACAGGATGAAAGGGTGATTTCCCTGCTGTTTGCTTTGCATTGCTTTGCTTCTATCCTATCCTACCTTATCCTATCCTATCCTATTCTTTGCACCTTTAAGACAGCACAGATGTTCAAGCCCTAATCTCAGTTTAAAAAGATGATTTTGCTACATGCTTCACCAATTCTGCACACAGGAACTCAAAATCAGAATAACAATTACATACATAAATCATCTTAGAAAACCTGTCACCCTTCCCAGGTAGACCGACAGGAAACATGACCAGATTAGCTAATTATTGTCAGGCTCCATTAACAGAATCTTGCAAGTCTGAAAAATACAAATCTCCCACCATCTCCTTTACAGTCTGATAACCCAGGAAGGAGTCCTTTCTGAGCCTCTTCCTTCACCCATTATGCAGCTTTGGGCTATGCTTCCTCTTATCTGACCACTCCTTAGGTAGCATCTCTTCTTTCCTACCCTGCCTCCCAAGGCCATTCCCATATATACCATTACATCCCCTGCTGCAAAACTGCCATCTTGTTGCCTTCTCTGGATTATGCAAATCACAGCAGACACTTTGAATGGAAAAGAAACAAATGTAGCAACTGAGTTATGCACACCCTGTTTGGGAGGATATTGTCTGGCTGCTTCTTCATGATGGTCTTGGTCTTTGATTCGACAGGAAAATTTCGGGAAGAATTTAAAGCTGCTTTTTCTTGCTGCTGCTTTGGTCTTGGCCATCACCAAAATGCCCCATCCAGAGGAAGGAGAAGCATGGACAGTCGGAAGTCTCTGACTACTCAGACCAGCAATGTTGATCATGCTGCAAAGCTCTCAGAACATGTTGCCTTGACTGGTATAGTCTCACTGCCCACAAACAGCCCTGGATTTATTGGGAGCTGATAAATGGTTACTTTCTGTGATGAATCATTGTCAATCGATCTGTGAATCCAGTTATCTTTTGGTCCAGGGACCAAAACCTTGAAAACTGCAAAGTGAAACAACAGATTATAACAAAGATAAAATAGTCTAATATACAAAATTGGATGATTTAAAAAGAAAAGAAAAGGAAACAGAACTTTGTTTGGAAATGAATGTGATTTTTTTTTCCTAGCATATACTATTCAACTGTAAGAAATGATGGTTGGGAGAAAAATATGCACCTCATTTTCATTGGTATGATCTGTTGATGGGCTTGGTTCCTATCCAAAAAATGTTTCCTTGTAAGATTTAAATTAATCAGAAGGAATTGAACAATGAAATTATTATGAAATAATAATACAAAGAAATGGTAGAGAAAGCATGTAGTGTCACTTTTTAATGCTTTTATCAGTGGCCATAGGAATAGTCTGTATTTTCCCTGTGTAATGAATGCATTTTGTGTGTGTGTGTGTAAGTTCTTTTGCTATCCTATTCTTTGATATTTCTTATGCCTCAGCAAGTTGGATCCCATTCCATTCTGTTCTCAGAGAATTAAACTGACAGACAAGCAGATTAAGACCTAAATCCATTATCTTTCTTTCCAACTTTTGCTTACAATGCAAACAATTAAAAAAGGTCAAGTCATTTCTTCCTTTCTCATTTTATACCAAAATTTTAAGGATGTCCTGTTGGTTAATGGTGAACTTATTCTTCATGTCTGGGAGCTTATGTAATCCAAACAGATGAATATGCTGGAAATAATAAGCAAAGAAAATGCTACTTGTAAGAGTCATTCGTCTTACTTTGGAAAGGGGCTCACTCAGTGCAGAAGAACCAACAGCCTTTTGGCATCCTGGCCCAGACATCTGAAAGGTCAGAATTGCCTCTTTAAATTGCAATTGGAAATTAATACCCAGTCCTGATACCTTGTATGCTTTAGCTTCTATTTGCTCAGAATGCTGTCTAAATAAATAATTACTCTAATTGCCTAATGCTGTATATTAATATGTCTTTTTAAATTTTTGATGAACATAAAATCAGAGAACCTAAAGTTTTTAGGAGGGAAGAGAGAGAGAGACAGAGAGGGAGGAAATGAGGGAGGGAGGGAGACAGGACGGAGGGAGGGAGGGAAGGAAACATATAGATAGATAGATGGTAGATACATAGATGATAGATAGACAGAGATAGATAGATAGATAGAATACAAATAGATTGCAATAAATATAGAGATGATGTTATAGATAGATATCACAGATAGATAGATAGATAGATATATAGATAGATAGATAGATAGATAGATAGATAGATAGATAGATAGATAGAAAAATGAAATACAGATGATAGATAGATAGATTGATAGATAGAAATAGATGATAGATGTCTATGGAGATTTTCAGTCATCTAGGTCATAGTTGGCTCAAAGGTGCCTTTTCAAGAATCAACTGGACTTTCTTTATTTTTCCTTGAAGATATTTCACTTCTCATCCAAGAAGCTAGTCCAGTTGCCTCTTGAAAAGACATTGGAGAGAGAGAGAGAGGGAAGGAGGGAGGGAGGGAGAGAGAGAGACAGAGAGAACATATATTATTAACACAACAGATCTTCAAATATCACCTTCAAATACCTTGACAGTAGTAGATTAAACATGTTTTCATTTTTATATTTTTCTTAGCAATATCTATCTCACACATTCCCAAACACTAGCAATTCTAATAAGTACAGTATATGGAACTGTTTTGACCTGCTGCCCAAACTTCATTTCTTTCACCTCCATTGATTTATATAATAACAATTCAATAAAAACTTTTTCTGTTCTTTCCAGAATTCCTGCACTAAAATTCTATTGCAGAGAACTGAATTTGAATGACTTGTTTTCCTCCATATTTCACATTCCCTACAGCTTTATAAGTCCTTCCCAGCTCACCTTCTCCAGATTTTGGACCAACATTCAATGACCTTGAACTTTTCCTGTTGATTTAGGATTTATGAGAATCACTGACTAATCAAATCTAGAAAGCTGTTGCTCCTCTGCTGTTGTAGAATGATGCTCATATGTGCCTTTTCTCTCTCATTTACATATTGTTTTTCCTCTATGGTTATCAGCCTGGCAGCACAGTACACAATGCAGCAAATTTCACATGTTTCAGTAATAAATTATGCCCTTGGATTTTTGCCTGCTTTCAGCCTAGAGAAGATCTAATTCTCTTTTAATAATCAGTAATTTTTCTTCAGGACCATGAAATTTAAGCTTATTTCCAGACCTCACTAAATCTCAATCAACAATTTTGGCTTAGCATGATATGCAAGCCCAATTCAGGTGATTAGCTTATGAATCAGTGTGCTTTTTGAACCCAGAAAATTGGGTTCAGTTTTATTTAACTGTATGTAATGTGTTCATATGTCAAGTGAACATGGGCTGATGAATTATAACGAAATTCAAGCACAGAAGGAAATTCAGGAATCAAGCCAAAGGCGAATTGGCTATTTTTCTGGCTTTAATGAAAGAGTAGATCGTTATTCAACAAGCATATTTGATCAGCAGTTGGCTTTATCGTAGCTTGGACCTCTCCAACAGGTGTGAAAGAGAGAGAGGCTGTACTATCTCTCCAGCAAACTGCAGAGCCGGGAGGTGGGAAAGCGGGCGGGTGTCCCGCCGACTCTGATTGGACCAACCGCAAGCGTTTGCTACGAGCGGAGCGCTGTCCGTCGGAGCTTGGTACTGAAATGATTCCTCGTGTTTAAAGGGAGACTTCAGAGAGGATTAAAAGGCAACAGGTAGTTTGCTGTGCTCAGTCTACCTGGAACCTCCTCAGCCATGAAGTCCATTCTGTTCGTCGTTGGTAAGTTTGCTCTAGTATAACAGGAGTCTCTGTTTCTCTCCCTCCCTTATCTCATTCACCTTATCTATGATCTTTCTCTCTCTCTCCCTCTCCCTCTCTCTCTCTCTCTCTTTGTCTCCTATTTATCATATCTACTTATCTGCTATCTCATCTAGATATCATCTATCTCACCTATATTTATCTATATCTATCTATCTGTAACTGGGATGATTCTCAATTATATTTGCTAGGATTGCAGCCTTGCTTGCCTGCTAAAGGGGTAAAAAGAGTTACCTTGTGTGGAGATGGGCAGCAAACAAATTTAACAAATAAAAACATTAAAAAATAAATAAAATATTTGGCAGCATAAAAATGTGCACCAACATGTGTCTCTATCACTTTCCCAATTGCACTGAAAATAATAATGGGTAATCTATCTATTATCTCCAAGATCATTTCTTTCCTGTCACTTTCTCTCCTTCTTCCCCATTCTATTTTAACATGATAAAAAGAAACAATGGCCTTAATTAATTTTTTTAAACCAGTTTGGACTAGTGGTTTAAGCACCAGCCTTAGATATGAAAGCCAGCTGGGTAATCTTGGGCCAGTCACTCTCAGCTCTGGGAAGCAGGCAAGGACAAACCTTCCAAGAAAACTGCAATTACAAAGAGTTAACAATGACTTGAAGACACCTAAAATAACTTTTTAAAGGCTAATGTATAAGCTTGTATGATCCTTAGGGTAGAACAGGATTTAAAATATAAATAACCAAATTATTCTATTTGTTTTCCCCCTCAATCCTTAATTACACTTTCCTTATAGTTGCAATTATTTTCTGTCTACCTATAGTTTTCATTTATGATCTGTATAAGAAAATAAGTAATTAGCTCACACAATCAATCAAACCCAAAGGACTCAAGGAACACTTCTCCTAAGGTTCTAGAATTTACCATATTCAGACTTACTACAAGGTTTTATTTTATTTTTTTGCTTTTGTTTTGTTTTTGGGAGAGAAGCCCATGAGTTATATACATTTCAAGAGGATCGTGGAAATACAGTCAAGATGAGAAAGAAAAGCTATGTGTAAAGATTGGCTTTTTGTGTTTGTTTTACTTCCTCCCCTGTTTCTCTTAGGAACTTTTTCATTGGCTAGATTCAGATCCTCAGATTTTTGTCTTCAGTTAATATAATCTGCATGGAGGTGAAAAGCAGCAAAAGAGTTCAGGAAATTCAGTGAAGGAAGGATTTCGCAGTCATAGTCAATATTTTGTGTTGTGTTGGAGATAGAGTTGCTATTCAGGCCAGCACCCATTTCAACTGCAAGCCACATAATGCAGAGGCCAATAAAAATGTTAGAATAAATGTGTTCTATCTGCATGAGTAGCTTTCTTCTGCCCAGGGCTACAGCTGCTGTGTAAAGCCTGGCTAATCCTTTAAATACTTTCTGGCTCTAGACACTTCCTGAGTCATTTGTGCTTCTTGTTCTTAGAGGCCGTGTCTGATTGGAATAGTTCTCATCTATCCCTGGTAAGGTTAGAAACAAATTATTGATGAACAAGTGCTAACATCATGCTTTAATACCATCCCCAGAATAGTGTTTGCTTGGTTTTGTGATATTTTCCTTTTGGAAGACTGCTTTTTGCTAGAGATGTCATCTATATTTAGGCAATATATTTCAGTGGATGTGCTGACCTACTCAAACCTATAAATATCCAGTAGACATGGAAGTGGAAGCCTTGTTTAAACAAATGTTTGCAAAGTAAAAAGCCTAAGAGCATGCAAGGCCACAAGAAGAATGATTGCTACAATTAGTCATTTTTCTTTTTGGCCAGGCATGAAAAAAGGAAGGAAGAATTAGTGAATATAGGCATACAGAATGCATTAATATAAAACTGAAAGGATATTTTGTGTCTTAGCTTCCTTTCTCTCTTGGTTAGCTAGTTTTAAAACAGCAGTTTTAAATAAATCCAGAAAATCTGATTAAGCTATGTCATTCAGCTCACTGTAACCTGCGAGTGAGTTTTACCAAACCCTGATTTTTAAAAATAAAAATAAAACAATTTTCCAACCAGTTGTCTACTAGATGTCATGGAATTTAATTCCTGCAATACAAGCACTAATGGTAAGATGAGAGGCAAAGAAATTTAATAAATAAATAAATAATTACTCCACAGAATGGCAATGCCCAGGGATTGGTACCTAGTTGGACAAGACTAATATAATATCATATCCCTATTTCATTAGGCATTTTAGGAAGCCCTTCAGACAACTGTATGCTTAAAAAAACATACCAAGCAAACATTAGCAAAATCTATTCAGATTAGGCAAATTGGATACATCATATAATTTTGTTCTATAAGTCGGACCAAGATTCAGTTAGAAAATCACATTTGTTGTGCCAATAACAGCAGGAAATGTCAATATATAATCCATGTAGACTGCTATATACCCATGTAGCAGTCCAAGGGATTGCTCATTGATGTAGAATTTCCTTCTACTGTATTTCTAACCCAGACCCCAAACCTAATGGGGCAGGTAGTTCTCTAATGCAGATAGTTCATTGTTGCAGGTGCAGCTTCATCAAAGGTAAATGAGGGTTCTTGATGATTTGCAAATGGTCATCTGCATTGTTACTCCAGAATCTCTTTGAAAATGGGTTTTCTTCAGATCAAATATGCACAGTATTGAGCTGTAATTGAAAGTGTGTCCTAGGAAAAATTCCCAAAATTGCATTTTTCCAGGCTTCTTTCTTTTGGGGAGGATTGTCCTATCAGTTTAATACATCTTTGATAATAATTCATCAGGACAGCATCAACCTGGGAAAGTCCCGATAACTGTACCAGAAACCAAGCATAAGAGACATTAACTAAAATCAAAAGCAGGATAGAAAACAAGTTGGTAAATGTGGGAGTGAGTTCGGTATCTTTAAGACACTAATGAAGATTTTGTCTCCAATCCATGGGGATATATGGAATAGAGAAGATGGATGAGATGGAGATGGAGAGAGAGATGAGAGAGAGAGAGATGAGAGAGAGAGAGAGAGAGACAGACAGACAGACAGACAGACAGACAGACAGACAGACAGGAAAGAGAGATACAGTTTGTTTCATCTATTCCATCCTGTGCATATCAATTTAATTGCAGTTCTTCCTATTCCCAGTCAACATGTCCCTATTTATGTTAGTTAAGGATGGTGCGAATTATAAACAATTCGTTTGGGAAAGGAACTGAGCCCAGTGGAACTCACATATTATATTTCTGTTTTATCAGGAGCCTCTGATATTTTTAAATTTGGTGTTGTCTTGTGCTTTTTACAAGGTTTTTTTTTTTCTTATTGTCATTCATATGTATTGTAAGTCACCCAGAGTTATCTGGTGAAGATAAGTGGCCATGTACATTTGGTTGATAAATAAATGAATAAATCAGAATAAATAGCTAACATACTGAACAAGTATAAATGAACCACACTTTAATCAATTTATATTGCCTGATTTACAGTGCTGGTTCTGTATTCCCTGAATGCGTGTGCCTCCCAGGCACAGATGTCAAAGTGTCAGCAACTGAAAGAGAGATGTGTGGCTGCAGGAAATGGATGTGAAAGTGTCTGGAATTTACTTGAAGAAGTTTGTTACATTTCAGGTAACTTGTATAAAGCCATATATTGCAGAAAGAGCATTTCATACAACTTCTGTAAACATTTATATGTACAACAAAAGAAAAAAGGAACTGCTCTTAACAGATCCCAAGAGATAAAAAAAATCCTCTGGTTCAAATTATAACTGAGAGTCTCCCAGGCATTTGTTTTTTTAATAAACAAAAAAAAAGTTGAACCAATCACTAGTGATTACTTTGAGGTGTACTATCTTTAGATCAAAAATTGAAGGGAAAAACTTTACCACCCCAAAATTTATTTTGTATTACTCCCACTATTCTGTAATAAAGGAAACAATGAGGAAAAGTCTGATTTGGGCAAGATTATATCTCTGGCCTTTCAGCTGAGCAGCTGAGTCAATTTTATGACCAAGCCTCATGATACCTGTAAAAGAAAGGTACACCATTTAACACAGCTCCTAACCAGCTGAAGAGTAGACTGAAATCTTGTTATTTTGCTAATTAAATGTTGAACACCATCCAATGTGCCTCTGAACTGTGACCTTTCTGTCTCTGAGCAACCGAGAAATGTTGCACAACCCTAAAAATCCCCCCTTCCCTAGGCTGGAGGACTTTTACTGACTTTTGCCCTGATTAGTAAAACTTGATAAAAACTGTGGTAGGTAATTGTTTACATCTTTCAGGGGTAGTTCATGTCATGAGAAGATTTTTAATGGCATACATTAACACCCCCCTTGGATTATTCAAAATTTTAAATAGTAAAAGAACCTTGAAAATTGTAGAAGTAAAATGTTGAGTCTTGATCGTGTCACAGATTTTTCTTAGAAAAATGAAGTGCTGATTTTTCATAAATATATATCTATATTAACAGTATTGTATTTCTGAAATCTAGGCAACAGCTGTGCAATAAAAGATTCAACCAACTGTAATAAAATAATTCAGTTTTTAGTTGACCAGTTCCCAGAATTTAAAGACTGCATCTGCATAAAAGATAACTGCAGCATCAGAATGTGGCTGGGGAAAAAATGTTCCAGTGATAAAGGTAACTGTCAACTTTTTGTTATCAGATAAAATAAGAGCATTGTATAATGGTTTTGTTCTAAGAAAAAAAAACATTCCTCACTTTAAGGAACTCATCAAATCAAGCAATCATATGATTATATCAACCAATGTCTAATTAGAAACTTCATGGCTCTTGCAAGCACTGCTACTGGACTTTAGCTTGTCACCCCCCTCAAAAAATGGTCACATTCATAAAAAATGAATATTTTGAAATCATTTCTAAGTTACTACTTAAAACAGCATGCAGATTAAAGCCTGCCAGATGTATATTCTAACTTCTGGAATTGCAAAACCACCCGGAACAGAAGCCCATTAATTCCAGCAATAGCTTCTAAATCAGCCATTTTTATACAGAGTACAGCAAGAGAGGGAGAAAATGGTCGAATGTCTAGAAATTGTTCAGCCAAAGTGGAGAAGAAACATTGGAGACAAAGGGAATTCTACGGACCAAGTTATAATTAAACAGCTCTCTGAAAAAAGAAAAACAGCAACTTGGACAGTAATTGAGTGGAATAAAATCTGTGAAAAACGGAAGTGCCTTATTCTCTCACCTGTTCTCTTGAAATTTTATTATGACAATTAAAAGGAGCCCTTGTGAGGAATAAAGAACAGGCAATAGACAGCTGCAGTGTCTGTGAAAGAATGTTATCTAATGCAGGGGTCTCCAACCTTGACAACTTTAAGACTTTTGGACTTCAACTCCCAGAGTTCCTCAGCCAGCTTTGCTTTGATTTCTTTTTCTATTTTCTTTCTTATTTTTTCATCCTGGTTCCTTGTTTATTTTTCTCTTCAATAACTATTATATCTTAAAAAGAGAGAGAAAGAGAAAAAGCAGCACTTCTGAGAGTCGGATGGCCCCTCTACTATTGGCCTTCTAGAAAGCCTTAAAAACTGGGCAATGGATGATTGGATGACCCTGTTTAGGAAATGGTTTTAAGATGGGAACAGTCTGGCATTTGGCCTGTAATTGTGTTATGTAATTGTCTTAACTCTGTTTTTATTTTGTTTCGTCTTTAAATCCTATGTTAACTGACCAGACTCCCACTTTGCAAGTGGAATAGACTAGTCATAAAAACTGCAAAACAAACAAGCAGACAACTTTGGGCTCCAGAGTGCCACTGAAATGAAAGCCCTATCATTGCAATCTCCTGAATCCTTTCTCTAGCACCTGTTACTAAATCTGGCAGAACCACTTTCTACTGTTGTCTTCATTTTTAAGCAGGAAACACTCCAAATGCTGGCATAGGGCATCCTCGTCGTGTCTTCCGAAGTCTGGAGGAAATATCTAAATGTCTTCTGGGTCAGCCTACCTACATGACATACTTTCACCTTCCTTCCACCATTGTGCTACCTGCTGTAATTTCCTATCACCCAAACAAATTCAATCCACATTATTAAAAGATTCCCTCCTCCTGTCCTAAGAACATCTAGTAAGTCGATATCCTCCTCCTCCTCCCTCCTCAACTGTCCCTGCTGCAGCATCACAGGAGATTCTCTGCAGTGCTACCATCCTGCTTTACCCCATCAATATGTAGATGCCAGAACTGCCATGCACCCCAGAGGGGAGGAAGCTAATAAGAGGGTGGGAGGGACAAGAAACAGGAAAACAAAAACAAAAACCAAATGCCTGCCAGGGATATGAGCTAATCGACCCCAAGGTTACAACCAAGGGAATGGAATCCAAACCATCACTGAGCCCACCAAAACCTTGGGACTTTTACCAAACAATTTATTTGAATCTAATTGGGGACCTGAGAGGTAACTGGGGAGGGAGAACCTGGGAAAGAGGAAAGTAATTAGTCAGCTTTTGTGCTCAAACCTCAGATCTGTTTTTTTCTATCCTGTAACAACTTGGCTTTAGTAAAGTTATTGTTCTGACCCAAGCCTCGTTCAAATCAAATAAACACAAAGCAAACCTTTTTAATGCGTCTCTGTGAATTCTGTTCATTCACAGCAAAGAGTCATTAAAACTAATTGTCCCACATAAGAGCAAGCCCTTTCAAGGTTACAAAAGGCTGCCAAGAATACAAGATTAACTGCAGAGAAATATTCCAAACCAAAAAATCTCCAAACATGAACCAGAATAGACAAGACTTCCACAAGAACTTGGAGCTGAAAGAACTTCTTTGCTTTCTGCAAAGGAGCCAACCCCAAAGGCTGGCTTTTATCCCTTATGGGAGGAGCCATCACCTTGCAGACTTACACCCAAGTCGCCCATGCTGTTTCAGCTGCTCTTTCCTTCGAGCAGTCCTGCACATGCACGCACTGAGCACTCACACCCCGGAATCCTGCTGCCAGACTCCACAAGCTCCGAAGGCAGCACCCCACTCTCCGATAGTCCTGGCCCCATTCCTGCATCACATGCAGGTCCCTCATCCGGATCCTCACTCTCAGAGATCTCAGCCATCCACACCTGTTACTGGCGATTCACAACAGTTATTCCTTTCACTGAACATGCAGTCAAAAGCTCTTTCTTTCTAAGCCACTGAGTCGGGACAGATCTGACATCATCCTTGACAGTCAGACACATTTTTTTTGTAGGCACAGATAACAAAGAAAAGAAATCAATTAAGGCTGAGTACATTCATCCTGAGGTCCCAAGAGCCTCATGTGGCCATGACAGTTCTTGGATGGAATTGACCCCAGAGACTTTCAAAACTGTTGCTAGACTGTAGAGCTGAGCATCCTTCCTAAACGTTTCCAAAGAATGGCTTGGTGCAAAGAGCCTGTCCCTTCTCTGCCATTCATTAAAGGATATGTTTATTGTTATTATTATTCTTAGTCTGTGTGAGCCTGGGGAAAAAACCCCCTCTGCTTTAAAGAATATACATGTTAAAGTTAAGCCACCTGGAAGAAAAAATTGTTAATTGTTGCATCAAGGATGAGTAATTGCGAGTATAAAGTGTATTGAGATTTAATTAAAGGAAAATGAAAAGAATCTGAAATGAACTCTCATCTCTTCACAGGGAACTTAGAAACTTCCTCCAGCACAGATATTCAATTCAGACCTCCAGATCAGATAAAACCCCCAGGGATGGTCCGCTCAAACCAACTTGGAAATGACTGCTCGGTTGCCAAGGATCTCTGTCGAAAAGACCACACCTGTTTTACACAATACAAGACATTCCAGAGAGTGTGCAGAGCAGAGATAGCGAAATGCAGCCTAGAAATGGTGGTAGAGCAATGCTTTGCCGCATGGAAGCTGCTCAAAAAAACAGTGATGGGCAGTTGCACGTGTCCACAGCCTGTGCATAAAAAATGTGTTAAAATATGGAAAAATATTTTTAACAACACATGCTTGCAGTCCACTCAGGAATATCAAGACTCTGCCACTGGGAAAGAAACCTATGCAGTTCAGGAAACTCAAAGCCACAATCCAGGTAAATGCTTTATCTTTTAAACCACAGTCACTTATAAGGAAGTTGCAGTCTTCAATCTCTCTCTTGCATTGTCTTTCCTCTACTCCCTACAAAATACTTATAGTTTCACTGTCCCTTAGATAATACTGCACTGCACAGTGTCTTACATTTCTCGTGATTGTACCATCAGTTTAAGACAAATGGCTTGAGAGTCAGCAAGGCTCAACCTGAAGTCAATTGATGTATAGTAAACCATGGTTCAGATAAGGACGATTTAGTGGCTTTCACATAGCTACTGATTTCAATACTCTCCAAATTTTTACAGGTTATAACATTCAGAATCTGAATGTTTACAGAATCTAATAATTTCATAGTTGGTAAGGCAAAAATCTGAATTTTGCTTTTAAGTAGATGTGTATAAACTTGGGTTGTAGAAATGATTTAAAGTTGTAAAAGTTTGAGTGGCTAGGGGAGACTAACCTTCTTTAAAAAAATTTTTTAATTTTTATTTTTTTTAACTAGAGTCAGCAACCATGCAGCAGAAACTCATTTCTATTTGTAGACGGTGGTTATTGCCCTACTTAGACATCAAAACAGAATTTCTATTGTATACAGATGGTCCTTGACTTAACACTCTTTGTTTAGTGACTGTTTGAAATTACAACAACACTGAAAAAAGTGACTTATGACTAATTTTCGTACTTATGACCACTGCAACATCCCTACAGTCACGTGATCAAACTTAGGCACATGGCAATTGGTATGTATCTATGACAGTTGCATTGTCCTGGGGTCATGTGATCAATAGAGAAAAGTAAAGTCCTACACTTAGGCAAGAACCAAAAGTACACATACAGACTGAGTGAAACCAGGCTCAATAGCAGTAACTATGAGAGGGATCTTGGAGTCTTAGTGTGGACCACCAGCTAAATATGAGCCAGCAATGTGCAGCAGCAGCCAAAAAAGCTAATGCAATCCTAAATTGCATTAACAGAGGGATACAGTCAAGATCAAGTGAGGTACTAATACCACTCTATAAAGTCTTAGTAAGACCACACCTAGAGTACTGCATCCAGTTTTGGTCACCACATTATAAAAAAGATGTTTAGACTCTAGAAAAAGTACAGAGAAGAGCAACCAGGATGATTAGGGGACTGGAGATTAAAACATACGAAGAATGGTTACAGGAACTGGGCTTGACTAGTCTAGTGAAGAGAAGCACCAGGACACATGATAACAGTCTTCCAATATTTTTTTAAACAAGTTTTATTCAGTTTTCCACATTTTAACATCTCTTTTTAGAGAACAGCATGATTACAGGTTTCACATATACATACAAATATGACCAGTTACACATTCTATTTTTGTATTCAATTTCTTGTCTTAACGATGCTTTTATACATTTTCTATTTTATTATATTGTTCCACATGCTTATCTCATTTTTTAATTCACATATATTAACTTCATAATTATTATACTTTAGTACTTTTAACTGTCACATTTGTATATTACCTTTTAAATTCTAATTAATAACACTCCTATAAATTGATTTCCCCCCTAACATATCAGTTTAAGTGTGCCACCTCTAAGTTACATATTCATTAATTATCTCCCGTTTTAAATCCCATTAAGTGTTTGACATTTCATTACCTAAAACATTAATATTAATAATCCCATTTAAAACTGCATAACATATATAAATCAGATTCTGCATGGTTTCCCCTTTTTAATTTCCTCAGGTTTATCTACAATTTCAAAAAAAAATATAAGGACATATTAATCTACTCATTTAATCCTAGACCCTGATATTAATTCCATTTCAGCTCTCCTCCTATAACATTTTATTTATTTCAGTATATTTAATACACGTATGCCATTAATTATTCCATTCATATTTAAACAAGATAAAACAAAATCAGCATTCCAATCCTAAAAGTATTTCAATATATTTGATAAACATATTCCATTATTTATTACAATTATCTCTATACATAAAGGAAAAGAGCATTGCATTATCAAAAAATAATTCTATTTTCCATCTTATCAATCTATATGTCCCCATTTCACAACTACACATTTTTTTATGTTACTCCCCAATATCTTGCAGAATCCCCTCTCCAAATATCATTCAGCCATTATCTCTATATCTAGTTAAACGATTTCCCCCATTTTTTAAAAATTCCCATATTTCTTGGCTCTCAAATCCTGTTTCTTTTTCTTTCCTTCCCCTAATATTTTCTCCTTTATTCTTTCACTCCAGTTTTTAACCCGCTCTCTGTTTATAACTCCCTTCCGCCATTCAAATTTCTGCTGTTTCTTTCCTGTTTTAATTTTCTGGATATTCCCCTCTTTATTCAATTTCCCACATCTCTGATATTTATTTCCAATTCATTTCCTCTTTCTTTCCAGATTTCTTTGTTCTTGATAGTAATTAAAGATGGCTTCTTCTAGGATTTGCTTCACCTCCTCTTCTATCCTTTGTCTTTGCTGTTCAAACTTCGCAATCACATCTTCAAAAAATTTAAAAACAAAGCCCAGAGTTTCACCTCGTTCTTTAATGTTTCTTTCATATTTCTAAGTTCCATTTTTAATGCCTGAAGAGATATTGCCATTTTACAGCTTTCTAATTAGTCCAAATAGTGTCTTAAAAGTTAATTTCCAACAGTCCGTTTTTATTTTCTTCCTCTCAAATTTTAATCCTCAACTAATCCAACACCAAATCCATATCAGAATCCACAATCAGTCCAAGGGCAGAATCTTTACATTTCTTTCTTTGTTTCAATATTTCAACTTTTCAAAGTTCTTGTTTAATTGTATCAAGTTTCCTTGTATTTTTAAGAAACAGAGTCTTTTAAAAGGAAACAAGTTAGGTTTAACTCAGATGGCACTCTTTGTTCTGACAAGTCCACACCTTCTCTTTTCTTTTTCCTTCCCAATTATTCAGAGCTTTTTAAATTACAATCTTTCAAGAGTGTCAAATCCAATTGATGTTAAATTTTCTCTTTAACCATCTATAGTTCAGTTTTATTAGTGCCTATATAAAATCAATATATACTTATCCAAGTAGATTAGATGATTCCTCCTCCAGCTTCTACCTCTCTCAGTTCAAAGCTGTGCCACTGTCAAAGGCAATTCACACCTTTTTTCTCCCCTTTCTATTCACTGCTTTAAATCTTTTCTTAAAAATTCTTTAAAATATTAATCCTGGGGGTACTTTCCATTTAAATATATCATCCCATTCCTCCTACTGTTTGCTTCTTTCTCTCCTGCACAAGCTTATTCCAGTCTCATCTTCCCCTTCAGGGTGGCCATTTTAGACCACCGCTTCAGATGTCTTCAGGAGGGAGCAATTGCCAAGCCGGGGAAGGGATTTGCGACTCCTCTCTACCCGGCTGATGGTCTCCCCTTCCTCCGTTGCTCCTATGAGGTGGTTTCTGTCCCAAATCTGGTTGATCAGAGCTCTCCGACGCCAAAGCAAGGACCAAAGCCACACACAATTGCGGTCAGCGGTCCGTCTTCAGAGAAGCTCAAAACCGGAAGAACAGTCTTCCAATATTTGAGGGGATGCCACAGAGAGGAAGGGGTCAAGCTATTTTCTAAAGCACCTGTAGGCCAGACAAGGAATAATGGATGGAAACTGAACAAGGAGAGATTTAACCTGGAAATAAGGAGAAACTTTCTGACAGTGAGAACAATCAACCAATGGAACAGCTTGCCCTCAGAAGTTGTAGGAGCTTCATCACTTGTGACTTTCAAGAAGAGATTGAACTGTCATTTGTCAGAAATGGTGTAGGGTCTACCGCTTGGTTGGGGGGTTGGACTAGATGACTTATAAGGTCCCTTCCAAATCTGATTATCTGTTATCTGATCACCATTTCTAACCTTCCCTGCTAGCTTCCGACAAGCAAAATTACTCTGGGAAATCGGATTCACTTAACAAGCACACAATTTGTATAATACTTCAGTAAGACACCAGCTTAACAATTGTGGCCAAAAAAAGTTCATAAAATGGGGTGCAACTCATTTAACAACTGTCTCGCTAATTCACAGAAATTTTGGGCTCCATTATGGTTGTAAGGTGAGAACTATTTCTAAATAAATCAAATACGCTCACTTATTTGAATTCTTTGCATCTAATTCCACATTGCTGTAATACAATATAACTAAAATATCATCTGCCCAGTCTTGTTATTATTGTTAAATTTCAATGTCTCCTGGGAAATTTAGAAAAAAGAAATTTGATTTGCAAATGCATAGATCATGCAGGAAGAATGTTCTTACAGGCATTAATCAGTATGGTCAAGATCATGTCTTAACGCGGAAGTTGTATTAAAGTTGTCACTTTTAATTCAAACAATGTTGTGTCTATGGAAAGTGAGAACTAAGAAGCCATTTAAACGTAATTAAATGAAAAGCCATGTCCAGCATTACTCTGAGAAACTCCTCTGCAATGTAAGCTATCATATTAAAACTGTCCATGGAATGTGATTGTTTTGTCAGAATGAATGATAACAGGCACTGTGATGTCACAATGCAAGCTCATTACATGTACGCAGTGCACAAAAGGGGTGGAGTTTATATTGGTTGTGATCAGGGTTGGGATTCAATCGGTGTTACTATCGGTTCGGTGACTATGTTTTGTGTGCGCACGTGTAAAAAAAACCTTAAGCTGTGCCACCCAAACAGCTGAAAAGCACTGTGCGCAGGTGCACAGCATTTGAAAAGCCTCTTTTTTCCTGCTTTTTCAATCTCAACTGTGCCACACAAAGCAGCTGAGGTTGAAAAAGCAGGAAATAAAGGACAGGTAAGAGCCCTGGTGGGTGGTTGGGCCAAACAGAACCAGTTCGGTGTCTGCTGCTGTTCAGAGCTACCGGTTCTTTAGAACCGGGCAAAACCGGTAGCATCCCATCCCTGATTGTGATGCTGTGGGACTAGGCCGAAGCCACCTTACCTAAAAGTGTTGAAGGCATGTTAACAGAGTTGGCAAAAGCCAGGAAAAGTTCCCTGGGACGGAGAGGAACCAGGTCATTAAAGGAACAAAAGAACAAAGGAGTTGGGCCTGCATGGGAAGCCCTTCCTCACCACTTTTTATTCTGGGGAAATAAAAAGAGGTCCTGAAGCTTGCCCAGACTTTTGAGACATTTTTGGATCCCAGACTTAGTGACTTCCTTCCTTCTGGCTAGTGCCTGGAATCCTGGGAGTGGACCAGTGGTGGGATTCAAATTTTTTATTGTGGACGTGGCTTGGTGAGCGTGGCAGGGGAAGGATACTGCAAAGTCTCCATTCTCTCCCCACCCCACTAACCTGCTTTCCAGGTCCGCTCAGCTGGGGCTCAGGAGGCAGAGAATAGATGGGGGCAGGGCCAGTCAGAGTTGGTATTTGCCAGTTCTCCGAACTACTCAAAATTTCCACTACCTGTTCTCCAGAACTGGTCAGAACCTGCTGAACACCATCTCTGGAGTGGACACTGGGTAAGTATGGATGAAAGAGAGTGTGTGTGTAAGACCAAAAATATATCAGTAAAAGTTTGCTGCATTTTTAAATTCACTGGGTCTCTGTGTATTTTAAAGAACTGTTTGTGCCTCAGTGCTCAGTGGTTCAGTTGTTTTGGGATCGATGTGGCAGTTTTCCAAGGCCTGGGAATGTGTGATTGAGGTACCATAAATTGAACCAGAGAGCACAGTTGAGTAACAATGCTTGCTTTGTCTTTACTTTATCTTCCCCTATGAAGATAATTGCCTATGTATTGTATACTATCACAAATATCTTAGAAGTGAAGCGTCTTCATGCAAAATCTGGATATTAGAATAGAAGGGACTAAACAGAGATCTATTAGAAAGGAGTTCTAAAAAACTGAACCCAATACTGAAAAGGCTGTTTCCATACTCATAATAATGCATTTCATTAGTGTAAGAGAGGACTCAAGAAAAGAATTGTTTCAATATCTTTCATTAGCTTTATTTAGTTGAACTTAATGTACAGGTAGTCCTTGACTTATGATGATTCATTTACTGACAGTTCAAAGTTATGATGCTGCTGAAAAAAGTTCAATCCTCGTACTTATGACCAATTCTGCACTTACAATATTGTACCCCATGGCCCTGTGATCACCATTTGGGCCATTCACTTAATGCCCACAGCAATTCAATTAATGATCATTGTAAAAAATGGTCATCAATTTGGGCACAACTCAACTTACAATCATATCACCGCACCATAGAAATTCTGGCCCTAATTTTGGTCATAAGTCAAAGGCTACCTGAAGTGATGTTCCCCTGTTGACCACTTGACCTCACTTTGGAACCTGCATCTTGCAATCCATTGATTTTGAACAGTTATATCTCTTTTCTTGCAGATCACATGAATGCAAAATCACAGTGGATGTTATCAGCACTTTCAAACTATGGTAAAAATCAATGCTGATATTTCTTCTGGGATCCACATAGGTTGAATTGGCCTAAATCAATGTAGTTTTGCACATCACAGTCCTAGGAAAATACACAGACTGTCTCATTCTCATTCAGATGGTTAATATTTTTGTGTGGTAATGTAGCCAGAGGCTAAACACATCACACAAAGCTTTCTCCCATAGATCTCTTCTTTGGCATTGATAAATCCTCCTTACATTGTCTCACCAGATGAGAAACAGAGAAATGGGATTTCCCAGTTGTAATATGCTACTTTAATCTCCAAAAAGACTAACTTTACTGTATTATGTCATTGACCATGATAACGCTGATGTCTAACAACAGACATCTGTAAGAAGAAGCTGTGCAAAAAATCAAAAGTCTCTCTGCTTTGGTATTCTGCTTCTACCTTTGCAAACTGAATGCCTGTGTAAAGATCTCAAGCAGTTGTACAAATGTAATATCCACACATCACATTGCCCCTAGCGCTAATAGGACCAAGGATTTAAGTCAGGGGTCTCCAAATTTGGCAACTTTAAGACTTGTGGAGCTTAACCTCCCAGAATTCTCCAGCCAGCATTGAGTTGAAGTCCACAAGTCTTAAAAGTTGCCAACTTTGGAAACTTAGGGAATTGCTGGTCAGAATGGCTTTGAGAGATGGGGAAAAAGAGTCCTGAGAGAGCCTTAAGTTGCCTATCACTGGTATGAGCACTTCAAAAGACGGTTAAGGATCAAATCCAAGGGTTTGCCAGATCATTCTTGACTCTCAGATCTTTTAATTGTATTTTGCTTTGTTCTTTCCTTAAGAGTACAAGCAGCCGCCATCCTGCTTCCAAGCAAACATGGAATGTGTGAATGATGAAGTCTGCAACAAGCAGTTGTCTTTATATCTCCAAGTGTGCCAAATAAACGGAAGCTCCTGTGATATAAACCGATGCCGTGCAGCCCTACACGCCTTCTATACCAATATGCCTTTTCAGGTGGCTCAGATGCTGACCTTTTGCAACTGTAGGCAGTCAGACGACAACTGCCATCAAGCCAGACAATTCCTCCATGGCCATCCATGTGCCATCCAAATGGTCCCAACACCTAGCTGTGTTCATGTGATGCAATTGTGTCGGGAAAACAAGCTTTGCTGGTATGTACTTTTGCTTGCATGCAGAAGTGGACTTAATATGAAAATACACAAATGGTCGATTAGTCTATCCAGAAGTGATATTCAGCAGGTTCTGACCAGTTCTGGCGAACCGGTAGTGGAAATTTTGAGTAGTTTGGAGAACCGGCAAATACCACCTCTGACTGGCCCCACCCCCACTTATTCTCTGCCTCCCAAGTCCCAGCTGATTGACTGGGTCTTCCTTTGTTGCCCTGCACAGGAGAATGGAGCTGGGAAGCAGGTTAGTGGGGTGAGGAGGGAACGGGGATTTTGCAGTATCCTTCCCCTGCCATGCCCATCAAGCCACGCCACCAAACCACGCCATGCCCTCCAAGCCACGCCCACAGAACTAGTAGTAAAATTTTTTGAATCCCACCACTGAGTCTATCTATTTAGATGACAGTACCTAATGTTTCCTAAATTTTCAAGATTAAAATTATTGTATGGTACAGAATAAGTTGAGGCTAACATTGTTATTTCCCTGTGATTTAAGTCTTCCTTTTAATCTTCTCTAATTTATGAGCTTCAGCAGGACATATTAAATAAGCAAATTTTAATTGTTCATCAATGTGAATCATATACATTTAATCTTAAGTGGCGGTCCAGGCTACCCTTTCTCCATCCCATGCATTCTTTTAATAAGAGATGTTGCTTCCCCCTCCAAATATTCTTTCAGGCCATTTACAACAGGTAGTCTCCACTTACAATCATTTGTTCAGTGACTGTTCAAAGTTACAATGGCAAGAAAAAAAATAATTTACAACTGGCCCTCCCCAACTGTTGGAGCATCCCAACAGTTACATGATCAAACTTTGAGGGGCTTTGCAATTGGTAGGTACTTATGATAGTTGTAGCATCTCACAGTGACATGATTGCCATTTCCAGTCTACCTCCAATGAGCCAAGCCAGTCAAGTTAGCTGGATTTGCTTAAGGGCCACATGATCCATGTCACATTTGCAGTGATTGCCTTAAAAATCATGGCAAAAAGGCAGGGATGGGATTTGACCTGTATAACTACCAGTTCCGTTCTGCGTCACGCGCACATGCGCGAGTTGTGCGAGTCATGCGAGTGCAATTTATGACCTGCTGAGCTGCCCGGACAGCTGAGCAGCACTGTGTGTGGGTGCGCAGTAGTTGGAAAAGCCCTTTTTTTCCTGCTTTTTCAACCTTAGCTGTGCCGCACAAAGCAGCTGCACTTGAAAAAGCAGGAAATAAAGGACAGGTAAGAGCCCGGGCGTGGGTGAGCGGATGGGCCAAAACAGCAGCAGACACAGAACTGTTCTGTATCTGCTGCTCTTCAGAGCTACTGGTTCTGTAGAGCCGGACAGAATCAGTAGAATCCCACCCCTGCAAAAAGGTCACAAAGTCAGGTGCAACTCCCTTAACAGCCATCTTGCTTAGCAACAGAAATTCTGGACCCAATTGTGATAGGAAGAGGGGGACAACTGTAATCCTTTCCAGCCCAAATACTGTACAACTGATAACCCATTGCTTGGAATAATTGTGAAATTATAAGTAAAATGCAGTATTTTGAATAGGCCCTCCTTCATATTCCTTACTTTAGTTCTCGTAAGAGATTCCCACTCTACTTTCCTTCCATCCACTCTCATATGCCCCACGCTTGATTGTTGCACATCACAATCAAAAGGAACCTTTATATATCTCTATATTTATGCTCCCCTCGCTCTGCCTTGTGTTTCCAAAGGAGTAAATATGAGGCATTTACGTCAAAGTGTTTAAAACACGTCAGCAAAGACTGCCTTGAAGAAAACTCCTGCCTCAAGACTTGGAGCGCCATTGACCCAATTTGTTCGGAGGGCGTCGACTGCAGAGCTGCTTATGTGGACCTGTGGGGATCCGTCCTTCGAGTCAAGTGTACCTGTGAGGCCGCATCACAAGCTGAGCAGTCGGTGTGCCAGTGGTTCCATCGTATACTCCATGGCAAGGTTTGCTTACGTAAGTCGATCTGGTTAAGCCTTGACATGGTTTACTTTTAACTCAGAAGATAGCATCATCTGCTTCAGATGCTAAGCTTGGAGACCAAGTAGGGCCCGGCCAGGTTAGTCCATGGATGGGAGACTCCTAAGAAATAGTAAGCTCTTTGTTATACCAGGAAGTGGAAAGCATTTCCCAAAGAAAGCAACAGAAAATTACTTCTCTATTATTGTTCGGTATATTGTATGTAGCTGCTCGTGAAGTCACCAGAGCTGAGCTAAAGCTGGAAAGGATTCTTTTAACTTGGTGCAATCATTCAGTGTCTTCCTGGAAGGGCCTTCCTTGTAGGGGATGATAGATGGGGAAATAGAATGAATGGGCATCAAAGCGAAAGCTAGTGATCTCCTCCATTTTTTACTCTAGTTCAGGGGTGTCAAACTCATGGTGTCATGGTGGCGTCATGGTGGCATCACGTGACATATTGGGACTTTTTCCTCTTCGCTAAACCAGGTGTGAGTGTGGCCAGCATGTGACGCATCCGGTCCACCAGCAGGGAGTTTGACAGCCCTACTCTAGATCTACTCCACAGTTGTTTCAGCTCTGTTGCCTAAAGCCATAATCACCCCTCAAAAATGACATCTGGGGGAATATCCCTCAGGATAAACAAAGATGTCTCTCCCCCAACCATGTTTGAAGCACACAGGCACTTGTTCCACACAAAATCGGGGTTCCAGCTATCAGATTTCAATTTCAGCATTTTCAGCATTTAAGATCAGTGCTGGAGAACCCTACAGATGTGGTCTATTTTTAAACTCAAGCAGCCTTAAAGCCATGGGTCTCGGTGCCTAATTGACTGCTTGCAATGCTTGTACTCACAAACATTTTGAATATTACATATGTATGGGATAGAATCATACTTTACCTTTGTGAAGAGAAGCAGTGCACATGTGAAAGGTCCCATTTGATTTCTGAGTGGCTACCCTTCAAAATGTAAAAACAATGTGATTCAATTTATTTTAAAAACAAATTTTATTGAAATTACATGATGCTCGTTAAACAGATTTAACTGCTTCTCATGCATAAAACCATTAGAAGTTACCATTTGGAGGGATGCTGGGATTCGCACTCAAAAATTTGAGTGGGCCATATCAAAAAATGTATGGTTTCAAGTTGTGCAAAGAAATCATCTGAATAAACATTTAAAAGGGAGGATTCAGAGATCTGGAGAAGTTGCATTTGAATTGGGGTTTATACAATTCCATAGGATGAGAACCAGAATTCAAATATGAGAAAATCAGAATCTTAATCAAGTGGATAAGTTTCAAGAAGGAAGGATTTAGCAGGAGTGCTATTGACACAAGTAAATGTACCACTAAATGATAACATGTCATTAATAACTTTATTTTCTTTAGCACAGCATAAGACCTGCACAAATCATTTCTTGCTTGGAACTGTAAATATTTATTTATTTATTTTTATTTATTTGATTTGTCAATCACTTACAAGATAATATGTATAAGTATATACATAGTTATGAATACATGAAATGGGTACATATAAGAAAAATAAAAGAAACAATAGGACAGTGACGGTAGGCACGTTGGTGCGCTTATGCACACCCCATACAGACCTCTTAGGAAAGGGGTGAGGTCAATAGTAGACAGTCTAAGGTTAAAGTTTGGGGGGTTTGGGGAAGAAACCACAAAGTCAGGTAGAGTATTTAATAACCAGTTGATAGGGAGGGACAAGTAGAGCTCTCTCTACTCTGTGTGTGTGTATGTATGTATGTGTGTGTGTTACTTTGATGTATTATATAATGTCATCTCTATTATTTTAGATAAAAGAAATCTAGTTACAGTACACAAATAAAATAAGAATATTTAGTTTGAATTAGTAATACAATCATACTCCTACTTTATCAGATGTAGGAGTATGATTGTATTACTAATTCAAACTAAATATTCTTATTTTATTTGTGTACTGTAACTAGATTTCTTTTATCTAAAATAATTACAGCTAGAATCTCTTTCTACTTCTCTCATTTCCTGGAGACATAATATGTAACAAACTGTGCCTGAGGCTTATTTTTGGCCAAAGCACCTATATAATCAAAGGAAGCGACATCATGTTTGGGGAGATAGAAGTAAACATGAGGTTTGCAAAAATTAAAAAAAAAACAAAAAATTCCTTCATGTTCTTTTATTTTTATTTTGAAGAAAGAGGTTTCCTAAAACAACTCCAGGAGATTTTGGGATGGGGGGCAGAGAGAATGGGGAACAGTGAAAGGAGAGAGAAAGGAAAGGAGTCATCAGGCTGGCTGGCAAGCATCCAATGGGAAAGCACGCCATGAGGCCATACCAGAATGTCCTTTCTACTCATTTTCACACCGTCTCGTTTTTATATTCTCTCCTGTTTAAAGGCCAGATATCAGGTGGAGGCGCTGACCTTTACTCATCACAGATAGAACTCCCTGGAAAAATACTTCCTGTAACTGGCGAACAGTCTTTGTTTTACGGTAAGCTGGACTTTCAAAAAGAAAGGAAACCTCCATTTCTGCCACGGACCCTGGAGGTTTACAAAGGATGAAGTCTGCAGAGGGAAGAGCACAGGTGATGCTGGAGGTATAAGGGGGGAGGGGGCAGGAGGCTGCTGAAACCAGTCCTGTTCTGGTCCTTGTTCTTATCTGGAAGGAGAGAAGGGTTAGGCCACTTTACATTCAAGAGAATGTAAATATCTTCAGTTTAAATGGAAAGTGGGATCATTTGCCTGATCTTTCCCTACGGATACCCTTCGCCAAATGCTGGTGTTTGGTCTGGGACTCTTAATCTGGCATGTGCTGATATAGCCTCATGTATTACTGTTCTTGGGATGTTGTTGCTGCCTGATTCCCAGCAATTCAGGGAGGATGGTAAACAGCCCTGGTACTTTATAGCCTCATCCGTATGTGTGCGTGAGAGAGAGAGAGAGAAAGGGAGAGACAGAGGCATAGGGAGAGATATTTAGCTGAAGCACCTGCTCATCTGTTTCTGAAATTTGCAAGGAAATAGTATATACTCCTGGCTGATTCATGCAATTAAATTTGCAATTTAAATATTACTATTAGATTGGATGCACTTTAACTTTTAATTGTTTTCCCACTTTAATTCTAGATGACACAATCATTACTATTCTATTTGTCTCCTGCATCATTCTTATCCTGGGAATAATCCTTTTGGCTTTGTTAAAGACCAGGTAATTTCTGCAAAAGGTAGTCTCTGATGTATTGCATTTTCTAGGTTAGGGAAGAGACTCAACTGCTTGTTTCTCTCAGCATACACCCTTTCCCCGATCTCTAGCCATTTTTATCTATTGTTTCCAGGAAAATGGTGACATCTTGATGGGAGAAAGAAACAGAGAAATACTTAGAACAAGTATGAGTAAAGTTGAATAATCAACATTTTAAAAATGGTATTCTATACATGGCACTCACAGGTCTATTTCTAGCCTACCTAACTTTGTTATTTTAAATTTAATTTTAAGTTTTAAATGAATTGCAAAGCTTCTATTACTTCTTTGGATCAAATATGGGCTGAATACAAAATAGTGGGGAGCTGCGATCCATTGCATTGTTGGGAAATATCACTGCCTGCCCCCCTTCCAAAGACAAAGCTGGGGTGGTAGAGAACTTCCTAGGATACTACTACTGGTGGGGCTCTAACTGGCGTACCTTCTTCTAAATGGGTGATGGGCCTTTTCAAATGCAAGCAGCCATTTATTGAAAGGAGTCATAATATGGTCTCCAAAATGCTTCCACCGGCCCTGGTTTACCATAGGGGGAGGCAATATGTTGCCCCCTAAATAATTTGGACTACAGATCCCATCAGTCCAAGCTAGCATAGAACATGGATATTCTGCAGGGCATCCAGTCGTAATACTCACAGAATATGGGCCATTCTGCAGAATGGCCTAAATAACAGCACATTATCATCCTGACGTATCAGATAAAATGCATTATAGCTACTATTCATGCTAATGGACCATAAATAATAATAATATAGGAACATTTACAACTCTACTTTCCCAGATATACAGGCACATTTAAGCTAATGTTAAGCACTGTTTAATCCTATTTATTTCAATGAAAGAAGATAGGTTTAATTCCCTTTTAAAAATCAATGAGACTTAAAAGGGCTTGACAGTGACTAGATCCTGCCCAGAGTTTACCCAGCTATCGATTTTAGCCAAGCAGAATGAAGTGCTCAGGCTACCTGGGTCCGTTAATGCAACACCTGTTTGTTTGTTTTCAGAGCCTGCACAGCCGTTTATCTGCCAAAGAAATTTTCCTCCCAGGTGCATTTATCGGAGACGCTCCCAAGCCCTTTTATCAGAAACAATTCGACAACTCTGGATTATCCGCTGGGCCAAAAATGCTCATTCTGATATTCCTGTAATAAAGAGGCCATTTTATTGTGTGAAATCTCTTTGGAGAAACAAAACAAAACAAACAACAACAACAAAAAAAATGGGAAGGGCAGAATCCATAACCATAATCGGCCACTTTGGCAAACATTGGGCAATCTATAACATATATCTAGAGTTCTTTTTCTTCCTTGTAGCATTTGACTGCCTAGGCTATTTGTTTTAGAATTAAGCCACAGGGACACAGCATTATACCGAGTATAGAACAGTATCTTATCTAGAAAATACATGTTCCTGAGCTTTTGTTTGCTAAGATAGCGTGAATCTAAGAGCAAACCTGTTTGGTATAATGGTTGACAAAAGATAAACCTCCTTTCCGAGGCTATCGTAACTTTGAATGGCTGTTAAACAGCTGGTCATAAGTCAAGGACTACAGGTAGTTAATCACTGATAAGGTCTATGGATATATTGCAAACATTACCCAGAAGAGTTTATAAGCTAAATAATCTAAGAGCCAAACTGAAATCTGAAAAATACACCTAAAGGTGGTAAAAGTGCACATTTAGCAAACTGGTCATTTTTTCTGATTGTTACCCTAGTTCATTTAATTGACTTGTAGAAATCATAGTAAAATGAGCCATTGCTTTGAACGAAGACAAGTAATTGATTATTCTTCCTGTTTGCTTACTTGTTTGTTTCTTATTTGCTTGCTCTTAATGTACACATACCGGTAGAATTCTCTTTGTCACTTTTAGGTCAATGGCAGCAAACAATTCTTGGTGTGCATTTGTTCAGGTATTTTCAGCTGTTTTCACTAAAACAAATGGTCAAAACTTCATCGGCTGTTGTGTATGAAGTACTAGTACTATGAAAGGTTTGAAGGATCAGATTACTATATACAGGTAGCCTTCATTTATTGTCCACTTATGAAATGACTCTTTGAAGTTACACAACTTTGTTGAATCAGATGTACTTACAATCAGTTAGTTTTGGCCGTAACAGTATCACCACAATCATGATTGTTATTTGTGTGCTTGGCAACTAGCTCGCAATTACAATGACATAGCATCTGGGGGTGGGGTTTCCCACGATTCCCATTGGCCAACTTCACTATCAGTATCAGAGGCCGGCGTTAAGACAAAACCTATTCTAAAGATGGATTTTTCCTTTAATTTTACCAGACATTTTCTGACTTTACAGTTTGAGACTTAGAATTCATCTCCAAATCCAAAAGGGCCTTACACAAAATTCCCCTGTGGGTAGAACCTATTCTACCAGCAATGATAATCATGGAGAATCATTTCAAGGCATTGTGAAGAGTCTAGTTGTTCTTGCTAGCTGCAGTGGAAGATATCTCTCTTAAAACCTGTTGGATGTCTGTAAAACCTGATCATGTCAGTAACACTGTCCATGTTCCTCTTAATCCAACAAAGAGGAATGGTGAACAGCTCCTACTCACTGTTAAAACAAGTGAAGAACCAATCTCTACTGGTATGGAACTGATCGCAGTGAGGATCTTGAGCACTACATGTAATTGCTTCCATGGGCCATTCATATGTGGAAGTGAGTCGGCCTACACCCTTTGTGTAACTTGGTCTGCAGGTGTGAAAATCAGGTCCTCATTATCCTCCCTTTCACCCCCAGTACAACTAGTTATTTGCGTGCTGACATATAATTTGTTTTAATTTCTGAAAACTCATGCAGAGAAAAAATCTGTCAAGATAAACTCATTTTTTGGTGAGTCGTTGCTCATAATAGCTGATTGGAAATGCTGATTAACAAAAAAGTAATTAGTGGTAAATATATTCTCTTCAGGTAATTATAGACCAGGGGTATCAAACTCGTGGCACCACATTTTTCCCCTTCACTAAACCAGGTGGGGGCAGAACCAGCACATCTGGCCCACGGGCTGTGAGTTTGACACCCCTGCTATAGATCAATAACATCAATTTTGAATGAAAAGTGCAGTCAATAATTATTGATGTCTTGTGCCCAGATGGTTTACTTGTAATTGATGATATATTTTGGAGGATACCTTGTATTTTTTTCATATCTTAAGATACAGACTATATCTTGGTGAAAATAATGAATAGATGTACAGGACATCTTCAACTTATACCCACAATTGAGCCCAAAAATTATATTGTTAAGTGAGACCTTTGTTAAGTGAGTTTTGCCCCATTTTATGACCTTTCTTGCACAGTTAAGTGAATCACTGCAGTTGTTAGGTTAGCAACACCGTTTTCATGTGAATCAGGCAAGTTGATCACACGATCCCGGGACACTGCAACCGTCATAAATATGAGTCAGTTGCCAAGTGTCAGAATTTTGTTCATGTGATTGTGGGGGTGCCATAAAGGTCATAAGTGTGAAAAACAGTCATAAGTCACTTTTTTTAGTGGCGTAATTTCAAACAGTCACTAAATGAACTGTTGTATGTTAAGGGCTACCTATACTTAGTGAAATGATAATAGTGAAATGTTTACATGGTCTTTCTTTATAGCCAATAATTACATCCTATTATTTTTCAACCCAAGACCCAATTCTCACTGGGAATTTTTCCAGGAAACTGGAAAGTAGGCAAACCTTTTCTCTTCTTAACAGAGTTGTGTATGAGATAGACATAACTTTCTGTATAAAAGACACAGATTCAGAAAAGTATTGGGAAGGTATTTTTTGTATAATTCATTGTTCACTGCGCTTTATAAAATACTGGCCCTTTTCTAGTTCACAAGGACCGAAAAATGCTTTCTATATCTGAACTGATGAGATTGTAGAAAGACAGAAGTGATTAAAGAAGTGAATAATCTACAGTAATTAGCATGCTCAATTGCATTCCTTTGTGATGCCATCACTGAAGAAAATCCAATATAAGAAACATGATCTGAACATTTCCACTTTTGGCTTTAAGGGACATATTCTTGATCCACTACTGTAGGCAAAATAGATAGCATGGATACTCTATAATCCTAAATCCTAAAATGGGAATCTAATTTTAAAAACAAATATTGCAAGGGCATTTCTGCTGTATCTGAAGTAGTTACAGTACTTGTCAGAATATGGGACACAATTTCTAATGGGATTGGCAGGGATAAAATATTTTATTTTTGTTCCCAGTCCACAGTTCTAATTCAAATTTGGCCAGCTATTTATTTGGCTGAGAGGTATATGCACAGAAGAACCTGGATAAATATCACCCCTTCTCTTTTGAATGGCATTGTGGGAGAGTGATTAACATTGCCACAGTACAGCCACAACTTTTCAGGAAGTTTGCATAGTGAAGTAAAATTTGCTCCTCTAAACATCCTTACTAAAAAAAAAAAAAACCCAACAACACAGCAGCAGTATTAAATATCATTTACTCAAAAATGAGAGATTAAAGTTGATTACAATGACTGTAATGTATGTCACAACTATAGGAGGACGCCACAAATTTGGAGAATGTGGCAGGCTGCCATTTCCCACAAACTCTTGGAACAAGATAAAGTCCTTCATATTCTTAACAGATGTCAGGCATAGTAAAACACTGCAAAAATGCTACTCATAGCAAATCCAGTTTTGGCTCTCGGTTTAGAGCATAATGACTTGGGAAACAGAAAGAGGTAATTTGCAGAAATAAACTGTACAACAGGCCACACACAACGATGGACCTCATAAATTGCTGCAAATATTTATGAGACACTAAAAGCTTGATTAAGAGCTAACAATGTACTTACTGTCTTTAAAATTCTGCAGCCCATTGTATCCAAGACGGCTAAAAAGATTAGCTTAAGTGAAGCAATTAAATCCCCTAATCCAGACTTTATTACCCACCAGACCAAATGCAATTTGTCCATTATTCTCTTTTTGCAATCCAAGATTTTATTTACGTCATTTCTTCTTACGCTGGGCATTAATCTTTATCTCAGTGGCTGTGCTCAATCTAATTCGAATACATATTTTCAAAATAGGAGACTGACCATATTGTGCCCCTTCTTGTGGCACTTTAGCATAGTGTGAGGGTTTCTTACAGACTGAGAGTTGCAGTTGATCACGTAACAGAAGTTAAAAGAGCTTTGAACAGAGATGCCTTTTATTGATTTTATATTTTGCATATACTTGTTCAGAGTTTTATAAATATATCATCTAGTACACGGACAAATATTTCCAGAAACATACACATATACAATACATTTTAAACAAAGATATAAAAATGGAAGGAAATTGAATAAAGTCCTAAGGCATTTTAAAAGAGTCACCAATACATTATGACATATATTTTCCTGAATTAGTCACCATGGATGGCTACCTTCTATCACTTCTTACTACCATTAGCCAAGCTGGTTTGAGGCTGATAATGTTCAACACATTTGGACCATCCTATATTGCTTACGCATAGTTTGGAGTCCAATCTGCATATTGATTTATTATATGCCATCAAATCAGTGTGGATTCTTAATGATTTTCTCCATGAAGATCGGCCCTTAACTTGGGTCTTTCAGAGGTGCCTCCATCACTACTGGAGCCGAGTCCATCCATCTTGCTGCTAGTGATCCTCTTCTCTTCTCTTCTCTTCTCTTCTCTTCTCTTCTCTTCTCTTCTCTTCTCTTCTCTTCCACCATTCCCAGCATCAGAGCCTTCTCTAGAGAGCTAGGTCAAACATAATGTGTTTGAAGTAGGATAATTTGAGCCTGGTCATTTATGCTTGGAATGAGAACTCAAGAGGTTGATTTGTTTGATGATTCATCTCTAACATCAAAAGCATCAATACTCTTTCTATCCTGCTTCTTCAAAGTCCAACTTCCATACAGTGTCTCACGGAAAACCATTGGCTGCACACCTCTGATCTTGGTAGTACAGACACATCACAGCATGTGAATATTTTTTTCCAAGGCATTTATGGCTGCTCTTGCTCTACCAAGTACTAGATTGTGGCACATTTCTTGATTGTTTGTCCCTTCACTATTGATATGCAGAACTCATAGCAAGATAAACTCAGTTCAAATTCAGTAACACTACATTATGTAACAGTATGCTTGCTCAATTCAGATTGTCTCAAACTTATTTTTTAATTCATGTAGCAAGCCTACTTCATTTGTAAGCAAGAGTATGCACCCTTGTTGGTAGAGTACCACAATAGAGGAACATTTATATACTAAAAGCATCACATCAGAAGTTGACTATGATCTGATAAAGAGAGACCATGATAAATTACAATAGGCACCATCCAAGAACCCAAAGGGGAAAAAATCATTCAGCAATTCAAGTGAAGGCTTTCTACTTTGGTCTTTTAATTCATGACTGCCATTGACCTCATATCAACTGTAATGCTAGTGTTCCCTTCAGATGATTTTTTTTTTTAAATTGCAATATGCTTGTTTCTGCAACTATAAACAGGAAATGCCTACTGATGGATAAATATTTAACTTTTTAAGAATGCCACCATTTCTTTTCCAGCTCAATTACTGAATGAAGCTTGAGCAACTTTAGAATTGGTCTTCTTGTTCAAAGCTCTGCAGATGAAGTTGCCAGCTTCCATAACTTTGTAAAGATCCACACCCTAAAATTGAGGAAGAAAGAGAAAGAAATATTTTTAATATGTTTATTCATATATAACCATTCAAGATATTCAGCAGGAAAGGGAAATAGAGCATGCTTTGTGATGATCCTAAATTCTTCATCAAACATCCATATCCTGAAAACCTTCTGAGTCTGCTTAACTGACTTACCTTCTATATACTTTAGTGTCTGGCAGCATTCTAATACTTTTATGTCCCCAATGCTTTTTAACAACTACATCACATACCTTTGGATTACAATACTTCAAAGAATTTTATAGGGGCCTCTTAAGTTGGTTCAGAACTTGCAGTTACATTATCTAAACTGGGTATCTGAATTACCCAAACTTCAGAGTGATCATCTTTTAAAATTATTACTACTTTTGTGTCTTCGAGCTAGTGTTGACTCATGGCAACTGTCTTGGATTAGTCCCTGCAGTTTTTTTGACAAGATTTTAAAAGTAGTTTGCCTTTGTCTTTTTCCTACAGCTGAGTGACTGGTCCAAAGTTACCCAGCTGGCCTTTTGTTCTAAGATGGGACTAGAACTCAGAGACTCCCAATTTCTAGCCTGATGCATTGACCACTACACCAAACTGGCTCTCCAGTCTGATAACTAGGAGAAGAGAAATATAATCATATTATACTTATGCCCTGAAAACAATAATGTTAACACTATTTGGCCTTGGTATAATTAAAAAATTTGGCTCAGACCCTTATTCATTGCTTGTAACCAGAACATCTGAAGATCCTAGTCCTTCAGAGCCTCCGGTATATCATGATAACTGATGCTTGATTTAAAATGCAATAGGACCACTTGGTGATGGCACCCTAAATCTGAAACTGTCAATATACGCTCCGCAGACATTAACGTTGTATAATATTGGTGCCAGATATAGCTTCTTTTATTTTCTATTATAGGTTAGTTTTTGCTTGCTTATGGTCTTTTTTTCCCTTCAATTTGGCTAATTGCTTTTATACTTTTAAATTACGGTATTTCAAAGGTTTGCTTTTGCTGTGTGGGTATGTACGCGTGTGTGTTTTAATATTACTTTTTTAAGCCACTCTGAAAAGTTATTTACCTATCAAATCAAGATCCATTGTTCTATGAAATTAAGGGATGAACAATCTAATTAAAGCCATTGGGAATAAGTCAATCTCCTTTTCTTTGTGTTAGCCCAAAAGTACTGGAAGACAAATATTATGTCCTCTTCAATAGGCTAGATACACTTAGTTCTCTCAACTGTTTGTCATACAATTTAACGTCCAGACCCTTTATCATCGTTGTTGCTTTCTCTGCACATTTTCCAGCATCTCAACATTGTGTATCATGAATGATGGGTTAATTGCTCAATTAATCAATCAATTGAATGGGCAAAATCTAGCAAAACCCAGGAAACTCAAACTTTCAACAACCAACCAAGCAAAAAGTGGGCTTTGAAACAGAGAAGAGGAAAGCCCACTGCCCTTCTTCAGAGTCATGGAGGAGAGCATCTAGTTTCCAAGGAGTAAGAAATATGCCACAATTTGAAGCAGGCTTACAGAAGTGGAAGAAATTAAGCCATCTACATTGTAAACTGATCTCAAATCTATCTGTTTTGCTTTACCTACAAGGTGCTGTTCCTCCATGCGTTTTTGCACCTGGAAGGTCAACTGTGAACTACAACCTACAGAATGCAAGACATTTCATTTATTTACATTTCATTTATTTGTTACTGTATTATTTTTCCAAATAACTGAAGGTGGAGAACATATCCAACACATTTCTTCCTTCTCTTTTCCACACATCAACAACCCTATGAGGTAAGCCGGGCTGAGAGAGAGTGACTGGTCCAAAATCATCCAGCTGGCTTTCATGACTAAGATGGGATCTGAACTCATGGTTTTCCTGCTTTCTAGCGTTGACTAAACTAGCTCCTTTTTCCTTTTCTTTATCTCTCATGGTCATCAGTGTTCCATTAGCTTCTTAGCCTTAACCTGCATATCAAACAACTGGTACTTCCTTCTGAAATTCTCCTCTCTGTCTCATTCTGGTAGGGGAATTTAGCCTTTCATCCATCCTGGCCACCCAACTTAACTATAAAGGGGAAGGAGAGGGAGAAAAAGGAGAATCCCCTGGCCTCTTCCTGAGACTGGCTTCAAGAGGAAATGTCTTTATGAAGAATGAATGGAGGCAGGGACCAGACAGACCCCTCCACAGACTAAAGAGGAAATCTTAGGGACTATTGAAAGTGAGTATTCGTGCCAGAGTGTAAGAACATGTTCCAGTACAGACACATACATTTTTTATTTATTTATTTGTTTGTTTATTTATTTATCCCCTTTATTATTTTTATAACAAACTCAAGGTGACAAATGTATCTAATACTTCCTTTTCCCCCTGTTTGCCCCACAACAATAATCTTGTGAGGTGGGTTGGGCAGAGAGAGAGCGAGTGCCTACCCCAAAGTCATCCAGTCAATTTTCATGGCTAAGGCAGAACTAGAACTCACAGTGTCCTGGTTTCTAGTGTGGTGCCTTCACCACTAGACAAAAAGTCTAGTTTTGTCTAAAGTCTTTTGGCAAAAGACGGTTTCTATTTTAGCTTAAGATGGAGGAAACGAAAAGAATCCTGCTGCTAGAGAAATGAGCTAGTCAGGGAATCTAAAAGTGGCATCAGATTCAAACTGAGATCCCATACATACTTCTACTTGGAAGTAAATTTATCGAATGCATATCTAGGCACAAAGTAAACTAGCAAGAAATCTGACGAGCAGAGACTTCTGCAAAAATAGTACTGTTTTGGGATTCTAATATTCTTTTGACTCATACACGTTATCCTAAAAAAAAATGTTTCGGCACCTTAAATCAAATGTTCACTTGCCAGATGTTCATTGAGCTGACCTTTGCAAAATTATACACAGCCATGTCTTAGCTTTCCCAAAGTAAACTGACAATTTGATCTAATCATTGTGAACCTTGTTCTAAACGAGGAATTAATTGTGACTTCAAAGGTCTCAGCTCATCTGAAAGTACAACTGCTTTTAAAAAGATCCATTGTGTTCTTTAGCAGCAACCCAAGAAAGAACATGTAAATGGGAATAATATAAACATAGGGCAATGTTTAATTCTAGCAAATGGAATCTGCTATCAATAATTTGATAAGAAAATAAACTCCAAAGTTTAGAATTCAAGTAATAGTGAGGGTTAAAACTGTTTTAAAAAGAGTTTTATAATTGCTTGGGATCCATTCCTATCCTGGGAAAATCAGTTAGGCCTTTATACAAAATCACACACGCACAAATAAAATTAAGAGAAAAATTAGGTAATCCCTTTGTAACACGGATATATCTGTTCTGTGGAAAAGCCAATTTTCCCAGACAAATTGCTGTCCTAGAATACATTGGTGGGCACTGATTGATTCATTTACCAAATCTGTATAGCCTTTTAGTGCAAGGTGTAAAAGAGTAACACATTATACTGTCTGAAATCAATACAACAGGCATGACATATATGCTATTTCAATGACAACGCCCCCCCCGCCCCCCCCCCAATTTGAGCAATTATGCAGAATCCAATAAAAATATGAGAATTACTTACTGTGTTGATTCCCATGCCATTAAGCATGTATATCACATCTTCTGTGGCTACATTTCCAGTGGCACCTTTCGCATAAGGGCAACCTCCTAAGCCCGAAACAGAGGAATCCACAACATGAACTCCCATCTAGAAAACAATAAGGATAGATATTCCATCGGAGAGATAGTCCTCAATTAAAAATGCTCACTAGTGTATTCTGCATAAAATTTTTTAGCAACATTTTCTGCAATCTATATTTGAGCATGCCTTCCTTTAATAATCCAGATGCCATTTTAGTCTTATGCTATCGTACTTTAACCTTGATTGTGCATGGCTTATTTTAGATAAACATTCAACACAGCTGCAACACAATTATGCCATTTCTAAAATACAGTCATAGCATCTGGAGACTATTTATTGGGAACTCATCACTATTGTCAAATAGTCCTAATTTGATATAGGGCTATTTACAACTAGGAACTTAGTTCTAAAATGGATGTTTCTGAGATTACAATTAATTTCGTCCTCGAGTTCAAATATAACACAGCCAATGTTTTTATGAATGCTGTTCATGTTTGAATAATAATACATTATAAACTCATATAGACTCAAATCATTTTATATCTCATAGAGCAATCTTACATTAATATAACTCAAGGCATACAGCAGACTGATGCAAAAGGCAAAATACAAACTTTACAGAAGCCCCAAAATACTGAATTATTTTTAAAAAGCTACTTGTCAGACTTATATGCAATGAGAAGCATTTTTCTGAAGCTAAAGTGAGTATGGAAAATAGTTTAGAAATTCATATGATGAAGCATTAAAATAATGTATTCTTATTAAATGTAGATAGAGTAATATAAATGCTATTCATAAAATCAGACAATATAATCAAAAGGAGCACATGATGAAAATGTAATAAGAAAGAACACATAAATCTGAATAAGCAAACAATAAAAATATAATAGCAGCAAGAGGAAAAGTTATTAAAATGCACAAAATTAAATTATATATTATAGACCCAGTTCCACAATAAGTACCCAATTAAAAGTGACTTCAATTTGTCACAAAATAAACACTTTGGAGAATCCAGGTGACATTATCAGCTTATATTTTTAAATCTGTATTTCAAATGTGTTTTCCCATGGTTTTCCCAGCTCTATGGAGCTACTGTTTGAAATATGTAACACTAAAATATCTATCATTACACGGAATAAGCTGCACCGATCTATTGTTACGAAGCTAACCATGAAACGTGATTGCTGTGTTTTGTAATACTTTCAGCTGTTTTGCATTCAATGATATATATTATCAGCTAGACAAACTTTGGATCTGCAGCTTCAGAAGCTTACATTCCTTGCACATTTTATTACCATTGTCACTGACCATTTCACCACCACTGACCATTAATTGTCTGGGTTTTTGTCCCTTGGTTAGATTGAGATTCTTCCCTTCAATCTATTTTCTGTAGGAAGAATTGAATATTTTATGCTTCCTTCTCAATTTTACCATGACAAAGACAAAAAGTTCTGAAATGGAGCCATGTATACCAGTGCACAATTTCCTTAATAAATCTTATTTATATTTTTGAACCATAAGCATCTGTCTCAAAGTACTCTAAGAGTATTGTCTCCAAAGATTCTACTCACATATGCCTGTTCTGCTAAACACAAATTCCCCAGAGTAAATAGAAGGATGCCCACAAGGGTTAAAATAAATTACTCATTCAGTCTGGGAATACAGACAGGCAATGCTGACATAGGCACATAAGTAACTAATGTATGCAGGCGCTACTAGCCCAGTGGATAGGATTTTGGCTAATCAGGGTCTTTAGATAAACAACTTTGAGCCCACTGGAATAAAAGCAGTAGCTAGTAGAATAAATACTTTCTTTAAATTGTGTTTTTATTTATACAATGAAAAACAAATTGTATACTGAACAAGAGTTTTAATATTAAAAAGTTTAGTGTAAAAGTTTTGACAGGAAGTTCACCAAAGTGCAGTGGGACAAGTCGAGCATCTCTCCTTAAAGCACTGAAGCAGCCACATTCTCCAAAATGTTCAGGGCAACTATTTTGAAGATTTTTCCCTGTTGTCTCTAGGTATAGTCACTTTTTTTTATATTGGTGATGATTCCAGTGGATGGAATTTCTATACATACCTATTCATATGCTGACAACCTGCCAGGGGACATAGTGGTGTTGATGGTTCAAGGAGTATTAAACCAACTTTGCAACTAATCCTACTGAATGCCCAGAGCTCATGAAGAAAAATTAGGCCTGATACAGCTTAAATGCAGATATGAAAATGTGATTAACATTCTGAATCAAACACCACCCAACAAATTACTTTAGGGGACTGTCAGATGGATCTCCAGCATGGGTTTTCCCTATGATGTTTGCTTTCTATCGGCTGCCATAGTAACAGAGAGAGGGGGCATGGCATTAGAGTTTGGGTAGTGACCTGGTGTGAAGAACACCCATGTGAATAAAAAGGGAGGTTTGCTCTCATGAATTACTGTGCTGCTGAATTGAGTTGTTTAAATCCAGTCAAGTCCAGCTGTCCTGGAACTCCAGGTGGACGAAAACACCTGAAGATGTGCTCCACATGACACTATGTGGGATGAGGATTGGACATTCAGCCTGGGTCCCTGGGGGGAGGGATTTGTGGAAACTTTCAATATGTAACTTTCGCGCCTTTTGGCTCAGATCTTGCTTTTCTTAGCTGCTATCATTTCAAACTCAGTAAAAGTACCTCTTCTCTCCTTCAATGGAGTCGGGGGGTTTCTTTCTTGGGTTTTGAATGGAGGCAGGCCTGACAGAGACTATATTTGCATCCTCTTTGTAATTTAGTGTTAATTTAATGCATGAAGGATGTACATGCAATTAAAAGTATAGTAATTACCGGTACTTTTTAAAGTGAAAAGTATTCTTTTGCTAAACACTTGGTGGCACTGTTGCCTTAAGCTGGGCTAATTTTTTTTCCCTTGATAAATTCTGATAACAGAAAGATTATGTTTAAGATTTTGATTTTGCTTATTTTTAAACTAAAAGTTAACAATAAAAGGTGGCTTTTTTCCAATTTTTTTAAAATATCAAATTACAATATATGACATATTTTATCTATACAAACCTATCCTGAAGCAATTCAAGAATAATTTATTACAGGCTTAATAAATACATCTTTAAAAAAATACATTATTACCAGATGAAATCTACCTTACTGATCTCATGGTGAGAACAAAATTGACAAAGTACCGTAGCTTTCTCATAATCCTGGAATTATTAATCTTTAGCTGGATCATGGAAATAGTTTTTAAAGGCCCAGCATTCTCAACCAAGATCCCAATGTGGCGCCTATACCCCAGTTCATAACAGTAGATAACTTTCTTTCCTTTAAAGCCTAAAAGATATTTTCTCCTGTAAAAGTGATGATATCTGTGTTCAGAAAAAAAAATCCTGAATAATGAATGCCTAGAGCAGAGGTATCAAACTCGATTTCATTGAGGGCTGCATCAGGGTTGTGTTTGACCTTTTGTGGCTGGGGGTGGGTGGCTGTGGCTGGGGTGGCTGTGACCAGGGTGGAAATGGCCAGCTCGATGTCACTCATTGAGGCTTCATTTTCAATTGAGACAGCCTCCTGCAGCTCTTTACCAGCAAAAATGGAGCCCTGGGAGCCTCCGCGCAGCCCACTCAGGCTGTTTTCGGTCATGATGGCCTCCTGCAGCCCTCTGCCAGTGGAAACGGAGCTTGGGCAGGCCACCTGCCACCTGCCCGAGCTCCATTTCTGCTGGCAGAGGGCTGCAAGAGGCTGCCACAGCTCTGTTTTCTCTGGCAGAGGCACAGCAGGCCAGTTCTTCGCCATTTTCAGGGCGACCCCATGGACCAGATCTAAGCACCCCTCAGGCCAGATCCAGCCCGTGGGCCTTGAGTTTGACACTCCTGGCCTAGAGGGTGGCCAAGAGCTACAATTGTTGGTATCTTATTACTGCCATCTTCTGGCCCTCTTAATTTTTGCAGCCAACATATGGTATCTCTACTACTGAAGACCAAAAACTGTGAATTCCAAGGTTACAATTTTAAGGACAGTTTTTACTCTTTATTAGGTTTTTTTTTAAGGTCCTGACTCACATGCATTTGGGCAAGGTTGCTTTGAAATTCACAAATTTGCTGTATGTACTGAATCAAGCAGAGGTGGTATCCAACAGGTTCTGACCATTTCTGGAGAACTGGTAGCAGAAATTTTGAGTAGTTCGGAGAACTGGCAAATACCACCTCTGACTGGCCCCACCCTCATCTATTCTCTACCTCCCAAGTCCCAGCTGGTCCCACTGTTTTTTTTTTGTTGTTGTTGTCCTGTATAGGAGAATGGAGCTGGAAAGCAAAATTAGCGGGGTGGGGTGGGATGGGAATGGAGATTTTACAGTATCCTTCCCCTGCCATGCCCACCAAGTCACACCACACCCACAGAACCAGTAATAAAACAATTTGAATCCCACCACTGGAATCAAGGCTGTCCAACCTTTGCTGACTAGGAAATTCTGGAAATTGAGGTCCACAAGTCTTAAAGTTGCCAAGGTTGGCCACCCCTGTAGTAAATGTTCTGCTATTTCCAGGATTATTTTGTCTAATAATGAAATCTTGACAGTAGAAAACATTCTGGTGATGACTACTGATCATTCCATTTTGGACTATGTTTTTGATAATATAACCAATAGTTTAGCTTCAAAATATTCAATTAGTTCATAGATTTTATCTTTTTTCCTGCTCTATATAAGTGCATAGAACATACAGCTAAGAATATTTTATCTTTTCTTCCCCATGGTAATGTTCAAACTGTTATTTTGCACATTAGGACACAGTATCATTAATTCAGCAAATTGTGTAATTGATCTGCATGTACAATGCGCCCTGCATACATTTGGGAGGAAAGATACCTGTTATTGGTTTAGCAATTTTCTACTCATGAAAAAAAAATAGCTGATCTAGAAAAAAAAAAACCTAATCAGAGCAAAGTCTGATTGGTCTTTGGATGATAAACTAGCACGATATCCCCAGACCGTAGGCCCGGCTGAGGACTAACTGAGAAAAGAAAAATAGGCATTGTTATCACTTCTGAACTGTTGTCATGACGTTCTATTTGAAGAAAATCTTACTAAAATCAAGCAACTCCTTTTTTTTCAAGCTCCCCTACTTCTGCATCCTATCTTATTCTGTTCTAGAGAGTTATCAACCCTTCAGAATAGTTTTGGGCAAGGAGGATGGAAAGGAAAAAAAACCTAAAAATTAAATAAACAGTTCATCAAGCTACATACAAACCATCTACGTCTTTGACCCCCAACCTTTTCGGCACCAGGGACCGGTTCCATGGAGAAAGGTTTTTCCATGGACCAGAGGAGTCATGATTTTGTGTGCTGCCTGTATCTTTCAGATGGGGCTTTGTTTGTTTGCACAATCTGGTTCCTGGCATGCTGCGGATTGATGCCAGTCCATGGACTGGGGACCCCTGATTTACCGTAGATCTAACTAGATCTACAGCAATTCAGGATAGATTACTATTTACAGACAGTAAATATTTCTTTAGTCCACTTTATTGTCATTGCACCTCGTACAAGGAATTCAAACACCATCTTCAGTGCACATCATGACCATGAAAATAAACAGAAACACACATCCTTCACACTCCACACATTGAATTGAAACACCCCCCCCCCCCGACACCGCACCAACACTGCACTATATAGCAGAATTCAAAAGAGCTACTGCCCTGGGATAGAAGCTGTTTTTCAGCCTATTTGTCCTTGTTTTTATTATTCTATACTATCTGCCAGATGGTAATAGTTCAAAAAAAAGGTGCCCAGGATGAGATGAATCTTTGAGAATGCTTTGAACTTCCTTAAGGCAGGAGGGGAGAGGGCAACCAATGATCTTCTGGGCAATAACATTAACCCTCTGGAGTGCTTTCCTACCTGCCACTGTGCAATTGGCAAACCATACAGAGGTGCAGTAAGTTAAGATACTCTTTATGATGCAGCAGTAGAAGGTCACCAGCAGTTTTTCATTCAGTTGATGTTTTCTGAGAAATCTCAGGTAGTATAATCTCTGCTGGGCCTTTTTGACCAGTGCTGCAATGTGAGCGCCCCAGGTCAGGTCCTTTTTTATGGTAACATACTCAGAAACTTAAAACTGGCCCACTCGGTCTCCCTTGATGAGCAAGGGCCAGATGTCTAATCTGTTCCTTCTATAGTCCACAATAAGCTCCTTGGTCTTATTGGTGTTGAGGACCAATTTATTGTCTCCACACCACAAAAGCAACTGGTCCACCTCATCTCGGTAGATGAGTCCCACAACTATTGTATCACTGCAAATTTAGTAATAGTATTACTAGCGTGAGTGGGAATGCACTGACTGTTTGAAGTTACAATATGTGATGACCCAGGGTGGGATACAAAATAAACACAGTCACAAAAAACATGTGAAGCCCCTTTTATTCCTTCACTTTGCTTCCAAATATCCTTGACTAGAGACAAAAAACTCCCACACAAGCAGTTACAAGAAGGAGGAAATGCCATTTAAATTATAAAGAGCAAAAAACAACACAAACCAGGCAAGATAAGGGCTTGAAGACGTCCACAGATATCAGAACACACACTGAAAAGGACACTAAACTCAGAGAGGAACAATAAACTAGAGATATTTCCATGCTGTTTCCAGCACTCGCCCGTACGCATCCATCTTCTTATCCAGTTGTCACAGCTTCAGCTCATGAAGAGGATCAAGGCCCTCTGCTCCCCAGTAGACCACATCTCTCCCTTATCCTCTCCTCCCTGTGTGCCCTAGGATGGAGAGGGGATGGGCCTGGGCCCTCTGACTGTGCAGCCGTCCGTCCTTTGACTTCCCAGCCACCTCTGCCCTTTCCCAGCCTCCTCCACAACCTCCAGAGCCACACTTCCACTTCTCTCAGAGGCAGTCTCCACCAGGGGCATGACACAATAGCACTGATTTACAACTGGTCCTTACACTGATGACCATCGCAACACCTCCATGTTTATGTGATCTATATTTAGGCACTTGGCAAGATGGCTACAGCTTCCCAGGGATCATGGGATCACTGTTTTCAACCTTCCCAGCCAGCTTCTGGCAACCAAAGTCAAGAGGGAGAAGCCCGATTTGTTTAACAATTGCGGGAGTCGCTTAACAACTGCAGTGCTTCACTTTAAAGGGGTTGTGAAATCAGGTCTGACTCGCTTATTAACCGCCTTGCTTAACAACAGAAATTCTGGACCCAATGTGTGGGGTCATACATTCAGGATTACCTGTAACTGCAATGCAATGGTCTGCTTTGCACATCTGTCCAAAGCTAGGCCCCACTTAAGTTCAGCAGGACTAGACTCAGTAAACAGCTAAAAGAGCTGCAGTCTCCATCCCCTCATGCTGGTGAAGGAGCTCTACTGTTCTGCAAACAGTATTAACTGAGCTTTGTAAAACATATCAGTAAAGCTGTGAAGATAAAAGTTCCCTATTACTTCTGCCATTTAGCCCATCAGAAGACTAACACGAGTGACTGATCCTATTATAGGTTATATTATATCCTATTATATTTTCTTTTTGGTGTCATTAATCTATTTATAGCTGGACTCAAGAGATCTGCTATTTATCATTATAAAATGTAAAGCCAAATGTCCCCCGCTCCTCTTCTTCTTCTTTTTCCAGGAGTGCCACAGATTAACAGGTTAGAATGTTTTCCACATGTCTTGTTTTACTGTCAAGAGAATATTAAACCCATTTTCCAGCTTCCGTAGTTCAACCAGATGTCCACTGATCCCATGGCGACAGCAAAATTGGCAAAATAGCCTTCTCCTGACCCCAGCATTGTTTTATCAAGGATCACTTTAAAGGTATAAAGGGCCATTTCTTGCTGAGATGTGTAATGTTTTTCAGCCCTTTCCCCTGCAATTACCACAAAGTGCTGACTTGGTTGAACTACTGATAGGCAGTAGTATTTTTTAGGATGCCTCTTACACTGAGCTGTAATTGCTGTTTGTGTTGGCCCCAGAAAGGTACCAAGTTTTGTTTCCAGTGTACATTTCCAGACTCTGGTTTCAGTAATATCAGCATCGGATATGGTCACGGGCACATGTTTTGTTGTGTAAACATTTGACGGTAATTTCCTCTGTCAATCTCTACCGGCTAGCCTCTAATTATCAAAGACCTCAGATGGACAATTTCAAAAATAATTTCTAGGGCTCCAATTGCTTTCCTTTCGCTGATTTTCGTCTTCTTTTCCTCAGCAAGTCAGCCTGCCAAATGCACCTAAATCAAAATTCAGTCTTTGGATTAATTTTAGATTATTTTTGCTAGTGCGCCTGAGGTGGGATGGCATTTGCAGTGACTCCATATTCTTTTGCCTTGCACTAAACCGGCCTTCCTTCACCTGACAGCTTCCAGATGTGCTGGGATTACCAGTCACAGTATCCCCATCCAAAATGGCTATGAGCCATATTGCTGGGAGTTCTGGAAGGGGAGAGTCCCAAAACATCTGGAGAACTCTAGGTTGGGTGGGGGCTGCACTAAATTATTGACACATGATAGTGAGATGGGTTTTTGTTATATTCTCTCTTTTAAATGATATTTCTCTTTTGTTCTTGTACAATGTTTTGTAATGCCGTTTACTAGTATTCCATTAGTACACAAATATTGTGTCTGAAACCACAAGTTAAAACCTGTCTTTTTTTTCTCTTCAAACTATAGCATCTGTTTTCCCACTTTTGAGTGCACCCCAATTATTTCAATGGGAAATGTAAAATATACTTTTTTACCTTTTAAAAATACAGCTTAGTTCATAAAAATGTTGTTTCATATTTACTGGACTCCCCAAAGAATGTTTATAAAAAGAAATTTGAGGTGTTTAGGTTTGTACAATTTGGTTTGATCCAGCCATACCTCCCTCTTGGTTTCAAGTCACACCTTAAATGGGAAAGAGTGAAACAGTAAAGATGTTAAGACTTAACTCTTAAAATATGAAATTAGTTTTTCATGAAAAGAAGTAGATATTGCTGTTTAATATGATACGAGAGAAGCTCACACTGAAGCAACTGAATAAAGTCAACTTGAATTGGATTGCAAGGAAATAACATTTTTTTTATTATGGCAGCAATGGTTCAATCGAGTAAGCTACTTAAGCCCAGGGAAGATGTGAATCTCTTGTTTGAGGTTTGTAAAGGAATGGAAAGGATGAAAAACTCAGACTTTATAACAAGTACAGAATATTGCCAAAGCTTAGATATGCAATACATGCCTGTGAGATTTTATTCATTAGAATATAAGCCTATTTTAATGGCCTACCATTGAACTAAGCCTTCTCCAAGGCCATTCAATGATTTCTTGAAGACTATTCAAGGGCTTATCTTTCCCATCCTCTCCTTCTTCTCTATAAATATAAACTCAACCCTCCCTCCCCAGTAACATTTCTGTATTACCTCCTCCTAACTGCATTGTTCAGACATTGTCTATTTTCAACAAGGGAAAGTGAACTAGAATAATGTCACTCCTCCAGCCCTTTTTATCTCAAGTTCCCCTGATTGTTTTATCCTTGATGCAAATTTAATAAATGATCACCCTGTGTAGTCCTATTTATAAATTTGTTAAAAAGAAGAAATTGTTCCTGCCTCTCAATACTTCTCTCCTTAGTATGTGGAGGAGTAAGCTCTGAGGGTGGAGAGTTGCCTTGAATGTGAGTAGAATTCTCTATGGCAGTGTTTCTCAAGCTTAGGAGTTTTAAGAGGTGTGGACTTCAACTCCCAGAATTTGGGGACTGGGAAATTTTGGGAGTTGAAGTTCACACTTCTTAAAGCTCTCAAGCCTGAGAAACACTGCTCTGTGATTGGCAACTCTGTTGATCACTTACCACCAAACAGAGTGCTACTTGCCTTTAAATACCTACAAGCAGAATTTGGTGCCAACTCTTCTCTTTTACTAAATTCCCTGGCTTTCCCAAGAAATTTAGAGGAAAAGTAACATGCCCGATCCCTTTTTCATTATGCATAGCTAAATGCTCTGTTCAGAGGAACTTGAATAACTTTCTTAGAATAGGAAGTAGACAGGAAATAGACTCTCTGTAGCCAGGCTTGCTGTTATACTGTTATAACTTTTGCTAATAGAGTCTAACTATGCCTTGCTAAATATAATAAGGAAATCGCTTGAAAATGAAGAGAGAGGGGAAAAAAAACTCCTCTGCATCTATTTCATTTAGGGATTCTCGTTACATTTACCACCGATCCTTGGTCAATCCCTTGTTTCTTTCACTTGTCTAGAAATGATGCAGCTTATTATCACACATATAGTGTGCTTCCGCCATGAAGACATTCCATCTCTATTTGAAATTGGAACATTAATAATATATTTTACAAAGCCAATGGGACATACTTATTAGGAAAAATGCTATAGCAGCACCACTAGAGACATCATTACATCTGAACCAAGAAGCTGAATTGTAAACCACACATGCAGAGATGTCGACACAATCCTAAGGGAGGAAGAATCTTAGAAGACGTTTCACAATTGGGTCTTAGTTTAACAAACCATTAATTCAGTCGAAACTCTTTTGGCCAATAGAGTGCTGAGAGCTACTAATGAGTGTTACTACCTAATTCCAAGTTTTTTTACTATTTATGAAGTGCAAAATGATTTTTCAAAACCAGACCCCCAAGATGGGAAAATCAAATGATGATTCCTTCTGCTAATGGAAAGCAGGCAATGATAGATGGATTTTGGCTGCCTACGAAGAGCTGAAACAGTCAGAGTTCCATATTTAATTAGAAAAGCTGAAATGGAAATGACTGCCAGTAGAAAGCAATTTACCAAAGCCCAAAGGAAACTCCGAGTTATAAGAGCTGTATAAAATGGTGGGCCCAAAGTCACCTCTAATATCATCCTTTTTTCTTCAATGAAGACGAGGCTTCTACATTTCCACCTCTAAATGGTACATAGTTCTTATACCTAGTTGACATAGAAACTCCTCTGAGTGTTTGACAGATACTTGAGGAATGTTACATTCAAAACATGAAAACGGTAGGGAAAAATTACTGAGGTTTTGAACCAGCGCCAGCTCTCTTCTTATTCTCAAACTGAGCACTTGAAATAAGGTTGTACACTCAGAATGATCCAGAACTGCTGCCAAGTTTCTGCAGTTGCAAAGTATTGTGCTAAACTTAAGCTTCTTGTCAACACTTGGTTTAGCTCCCTACATCCATTCCAACCTCCCCAAATCCCTTTTGAGCTCCAGATTTATTGTCAAATGCCAAGGCCCACAAAACCTACTCAGCCGTCCTACTCTGGTTGTCGTTCCAATCCACACCAAACTTATGACCCTCCAGATACTGTTCAACTACAACTCTAAGCACTTCTTGCTGTTGCCAATAGGTGTTGTGTTTAGCAACCTCTGGAGGTATTGCGATTGTCCTCTGTGTGTGTGTGTGTGTATGTGTGTGTGTGTGTGTGTAGAGAGAGGGGAAGAGGGGGAGAGAGAAAGAGAGAGAGAGATGTTTTCCCTTCGCTGTAACACCTGGAATGCCAATGTCCCTGGTAGAAAACTATTATTAATAAAAGAGAACATTTGTAGTTCAGGATTAAAATGAGGGGTCCTTGATGCTCTCTGAGCTTGGTTATTTTATTGCAGATGTTTCATTATCCAACTAGTTACACCATCAGTGCTAAAGTGATTAAATTGCCCACTTTGAATAATGAAATGTCTATAAGAAAACATCCAGAGCACCAAGGACCCCTCACTATTATGTGGCTATTTATACAAAGAATGTTCTAAGAACGTCATCAGTCATAAAGCATAGACTTGCCATAAGAGTTCTTTATGCCTGTCTTTCACATATCAATTAGGCTAAGGCTTCAGGCCAGCGTTCAAATTTCACAGATATTCCTTTTTGTTAGAAACATCATGTGAATATAATTTTCTAGCAAAAATAAATAAATCATGACACTTCATGCAGCTTGCCTCACTGAGGTCTATTCAGAGAAAATAGAACAAATACCCGATCGGATTAAAGTTTTATATGAGGCAAGAATTAACCAGACTGTACAATCACAAGGTCCTTAAATATTGCTTACAGGACTTTTAAAGTAGCAGCATGTTAACTGTTTAGGTATGGACTTCATGAATGAATGAATGACATCTAAAATATTATAAGTTCCCATGCCTGAACACTGAAATCTTGTGAGACATAATAATTCCAAAACATTTCACCTCGTTTAATCCTTTAATTGCAGAATTACAGTATATATAAGATGTTGCATCTGTTTTGGTCCCTATAAATACTACATCACTGACCCTTGCCTGAAAATACATTCACCTATTATTATTAGATATTTTAAACCCTTTTTATAGTGCCCTGTTTTTGTTTCACATGTTTTTCCCCCCCATAGTTAGTGCCACTAAGAAAACATAAACTAGAATCCGTAAGAGAAGCTCACAGTTTATTTCTTCTACAGCACCATGTTAAGAATATTAACAGGGTCTTTTTCAGAAACTTTACTTCCAATGAATTCATTTGCTGGATTCAAGAACCCATATGTATTTATAAAATAAGCCCTGTTACACATACTGCTTTTCGGGGGCCAAAATTTTCTTTGCTTCCTGAAGTATATATATTGCCCTTATCCAAAAATATCCGATCTGTATTGTTTATCCCTCTATTTATTTATTTTTTTCAGTTTAATAGTAGATAACTGGAAATCTCATCTTCAGTTTCCATGGTTCTATAAGAAACATGTTAAAGAAGCAGAATCAGCAGATCAAAATTTTGACTACCTTCCTGGTATGATTTCCAAACAGGAAGCTGTTTTCCATTTTCCATTTGCATTTCTTTCCAATATTGTACAACATTTCTGTTTACACTACCATTAAAGCTTTTAAAAGGAAACAGACAGCACCAAAAAAGAAAAGAAAGAAACAGTCCCACCAATATTTTCCTTTTTCCTGATTTTTTTTCTATTTCATTTTTTCACGGATTGCAAAATTTGGAAGTCTATTGTTGCTTTTTGTCAATGGTCAAAGCCAAGATAGCATATCAGTTACAACGGCAGTCTGTGAGTGTTACTGCGCTGACCCTAAAAAAGACCCTGAAGCTATATTCCTCAGCATTTTCCTTCAGTTTCACCAAAGGTGAAACCATGCATTACTTACAATCTGAAAATGTTATTTCATGTGCTTTTGATCCCACCAATGTTCTACAGTACGTTTTCCTTTTCCTTACCATAATGTGCTGCCATAGGAGAATCATTCTCTCACCACTTAGCCCACAATATAGAAGGCAAGAAAGCATGGCCACTTTAAAAAGCAATCCCTTTCTGGGCGAGATCCCTTATTCAGTGGTTTAGATATTACTAAGAGCCAGCCAAGAGTTACTGGATTTTTGAAGAGCACCCATATTAATTTCATAAATAAACAAATGGCCAGCAATCTATTTTTGCTACAGCTGCTAGAAGAAGACATTCAGAAAGTTTCCATAGAGGCAACAGAGGAAGAGGATGAAAAAGGACATGCTTCCTTCCAAGATGTGATGGGCATGATACATGGAGCATATAATGCCACAAATCCCGCCCTGCCCCCTTAATATGCCTTTTGATTAAAATTTTCAAGATAACTCAGAGATTTCCCTGCATTTGTTTTTTTAAAATTATCTTGCAAATCGAACTCATCCATGTACGTGTGCCCAAGACCTAAAACAATATCACATATACCTGCTGCTTGAAAAGATTGCTGATTCCAGACATCAAGCCCAACAAGACAAATGACAACTGAGTGATTCTATCAGAACAGAAAAAGTAATGGAGATGCAGCTATTCTACTACGTTGTTGGGCACAACATTTATAGAAAAAAAAAATAGAAGGTCAACCAAAAGTTGCTCAATTTTAATAGGAAACAGTAACTATTTTTTGTAGTTAAGTTAATCAGAAATTTCTCTGAACATCTTCCTAATTTGTTTCTTCAGATAAATTAAGCAGATGCATTGTCTTCAGAGATCTAAGAGTAATTTAGAAGTCAGTCAGCTGATAACTGAAGGTGGTGATGATGATTAAAAAGAGCTTTAGGAAATGCACCAGGGGAAAAGCCACTTAATCTTTTCCTGTCCTGTATTTTGTTGTTGCTATTATTGTTGTTACAAAAAAGGAAAAAAAAACTGCCCTGAAAACTGATTTATTCAGAATGGTTTCTCAGTTCCAAACATCCACTATTTTATTGTGTCCATGCCACTACAATTTCTGCTTATTTGTGAAAAATATGGAAGACTTAACTAATGTCCTTTATCTTATTTTTGTCCTATTTAAACTCTTGCACTTCTGATTTATATTCATAACATACTGTAAATACATATACACAGACACAAAATAGGTGACAAATATCTTTTAAATGCTGTTTCCTTCTTGGAGAGCTGGGTTCCAGCTTTAGGTTCTCCTGTAGATTTGGATGATGTAAATAGAATCAGCAGCCCTGGCTTCCACCACCCCTGATTTTTAACAACATTTATCTTACTATCAGACTTACTTGCTTCATATTCATACTCATATTCATGAATATATGAGTATATCTCTGTCTGCCTGTCTGTCTGTCTATTATCTATCTATCCATCATCTATCTTTGTGTGTGTATACATGTGTGTGTACTAATCCAAAGAAGGGGGGAGAAAGAAAGAGACAATAGTACAAAAAGAAAAGATAGAAATAAATAAAAAGAAACTTCTAATTTCCTTTGCAGCAAATACAAGTATGATTATAAAATTATCTCTTACTCTATGATTACAAAACAGCTCTATTTCTTCCATTACCTAATTTTTTCTAATCATCAAAACCTCAAATCAAAAGTCCATTTTCTGTTTCATGCAGAGAATCTACAAGGGGATTCCAGTCAGCAATAAATACAGATGTGGCCTCTAATCAAAGAAGCCAATTTATCCATCTCTACAAGTCCCATAATCTTTATCAACCATATCTCCATTGCAGATAATACCAAACGTTTCCACTTCGGGGCATATAATAATCTCATTGCAGTTATCCTATACACAACTCAAGTACCATGTCTTTTCCTCAAAGACTATTTAAAATGCTTACCTCAATTTTACTCCTTCCTGCAGTAATGGGCTCTGCAAGATATCTGAATCTGTAGAGCACATAAATCCTCTCTGCTGGTAATGAAGTGTATATTCAGAAATGAGATTTCTAAACTGCTATGTTGCAAGTAAAAGACAATTAGGCCACATGATAATATGGCCTCTTCAGCCCCCATCCCATGCCCTTGGAATAGCATCAAATCAATCCCAAAACTGAGCAGCTCAGCAAATACCTACATTTCTTTTCCCCCTTCTTTTCTCCAATCTACATAAGCATATGAATGAAGGAGGGTTGTGAAGATAAACACAAGAGGCTGGAAGTTACCTGCAAAGCTGTAAGAATATTGGCTAAGGCCTGGCCGTAGGTGTCATGGCAATGCACTGCCACAGCAGACAATGGAACTTCCATCATAACAGATTCCAGCGTTCTCTTCATACTGCCAGGGGTCCCCACTCCAATGGTATCTCCCAAAGAGACCTCATAGCATCCCATACTATATAGCTTTTTTGAGACCTGATTAGGGAGAAACAGAGTTCTTTCAAATATAAGTGAGAGGTAACAAGGGAAATATCAATGGTCTATTTTAATGTTACAAATTCACGTGTGCCAAAGAAGAATTTCTGAGATATTAGGAACCCATTCATTTTTTTTCTTCAGCTGGTACATTTCTACCTCCTTTCCAAGATTTATGGAGCATCTAAACCTGATGGCTTAAAATTTTGGGAATTTTAGTCACAATGGGTCTGGAAGGCATGGGGTGGGAAAAACAGATCTAAATTGCCAAATCAATCTTTGCGCTTACATATGCATGTCACATTGCCACCTTGTAGGCCTTTTAAATCGAGATTTGACAGAACAATAAAACATTCCGCTAGGTTTTAGTCAGCCTAAACCAGTGGTGGGCAACCTTTTTTTTCAACTGAGCCAAATCTCGCCAAAACCACGATTGAAATTTATTTTGAGAGCCACATTTTTAAAACCGAAAATACATAGGATGGTACACTGTTTTTGATGACACGCTGCTGATTTGGGAGGTGCAGTCTTCTTCTGAGGGCGGCAGACAAAGAGAGGATGCTGCCTCGCCGCGGCGCTACACAGAAAGTCACCCCCCTTTATACCACATGACCCGACTGGAGCTGTGTGGAGCCGGCCGCCGGGGCTGCACACAGGGCGCGCACTGACAGAGGCTAGCTGCAGAGTCCTGACTCCTGGGGCGGCCACCCGAGAGGAGGGAGGGGAGCGGGCACCCGGCACACAGAAGAGCCGCATTAAAGTGTGTAAAGAGCCGCATGTGGCTCGCGAGCTGCAGCTTGCCGACCACTGGCCTAAACCAATTAAGACTGGGAAAAGGCCCCTCTGATATTGCAGTATATTGTCTGTTTAACAAATGAAAACCAAAGCAAATCCCTGTTCCATATTCAGGTAGCCCTCGAATTACAATCCCAATTGAACCTGGAATTTTGATTAGAAGTCGCTGTAGTCATAAGTTGAGTCATTATCAGACCAAGCTCAATTTTACAAACATTTTTATGATAATGGTTAAGTAAAACACCTTGGTAATTATGCAAAATCCAAACTCAGGTTACCCAAAAGATAGGCTGGAAAGTGACCAAAAAAAAACCTTTGCAAAACACAACCGCATGACCATGGGACACTGCAACTGGTCATAAATGCGAACCAGCTGCTGTGCCGTAATTGTGACCTCATGACCACACTGGTAGTGCAGCAGCCTAACTTTGAGGTGGTAGGTAACTTTTATTGAATCCATCGTCAATTCAAAAAGGTTGTGAGTCAAGGATTATCAATAACTAGCTGAGTTGTATTTTTAGTCTGGTTTCCAATTTTAAAAAGTATTCAGAGTTTACACCCCTTCCCTCTTTTTAAGGGGAGGGAGAAATAAACTCATGTTTTTAAAAATGCAGAGCATGAGGGACTACTTTTCTCGGAATGAGGCTTTTCTTTGTTTGGGGTGGCAAGTCAAAGCTTGTTGTCCAAGAAACAGAGGAGTGATGAATCAATGGCCAGCCCTCTGCTGTTCCGCCATTTCTATTCCAGAGATAAACATTTACACACACATTCTTTTTCACATGGGTGGTTCTTAGACTTAAAAACATACTTTTGTTGCTTCTGCAGTCCATCTACACCTCAGATGTAGAAAAGGCAGATTGTATAAATTCTATCAGCTTTAATACTAAATCTTGGCTTCAGCCGAAGTGTTCGTGACATGTTCAGGAAGGCGCCTTTATTGCATCGAATGAAGAAAATCCCCACCATATGTTTTACTTTCTGACTTACTAAGTCACAGTGGGAGCTGATGCTTCTATTGTTATCGGAACCGACAGTTATTCTTGCTTCTGTAAATATACACACATAGTATATTTGATGGCAGCTAATAGCTATGGCTCATGCTATTTGGATTGGAGATGGAGGCCACTTATTGTCTAATACAGCTAATAGACAAGATGTCAAATTATATAGCTGAAATATAATTTTTTTTCCCCTTCAGTGAGAAGAACTGACACTGATTTAAAGATTAGAAGTCCCTCTCAAAGTACTTGGCAGTTCCCTTTCATAGTGCATTATATATAAATAAATATATGTCAAGCATATTCCTGAATTCCCAGTTTTAATTATCACAAGGGAATGAATCATGCATGCAGCCATCCCTCTAAATTTCAAAGAATAAGGAATTGCAGAGGGATATTTAATACGCACATATTCTGGTTTGGTTTTAATTTAGAAGAAATAATCTTACTTCAGCAACCTTAGCTGGAGGAATAGTTCCTTCATAAGGGCATCCCAAAGCACAAGACACATACCTAAACAGGGAAAAGAGGTACATTGTTGATATGTATAATTCTCACAAGCAATCACCATTTTTTAAATCTAGTATGTACAATTAGAAAAAAAATGTAATGGTGCACAAATTTAGTCTGCAAAAATAAAATAGACTAAAATACTGAAAAAATCGAATGCAACCTATCAGCCACCTAGTCACAAATAATATGCCATATACCTAAATGCATAATACTGGAGAAAAATAAATCCAATGTTCTTATCACATTTATTTTTAACTACTGTAAATGTATTTATATTTACAATTTGACTTCTACTGTCCAGTTCAAACCAGCATATCATCTGTACTGAGATCACAAAATAAAATATTGCAATGTTGGGAATGATGATTCTGTGTATGATTCAAGAAGTGATATGCCAATGCAAGGCACCTTCCCTTCAAAGGATGAAAGGCTCATGCAGCGGACTTCAATCAGGATATTGCCAAAGCAGCCGCCCAATTCAGAATACTTACATATTATATAAATGGGAATTCCATGCAGCTGACAATTCCAGGCCTGCCATAATCTGCCCCACGCTTAAACAGAACTTTGACAATAACCTATTTTGGTGCAAAATCCATTGTTACAGAACTAAAGAGCTCTGAATTTATTTCAAATTCCGGAACTGTCTTTCATTCAAAAAATTGTCGCTTCTACCTTTTCCCCAGTATACTGGGAGGGAGGAAGACTAATAGAACATTGCTAATTTATCTGTAAGTCTTACATCACCTTCTCTCCATCCCTATTATAGTATACTACAACCTGCTTCTAGGAGCTTACATCAGCTAACCAGCAGCTACCTTCCCTGTCTCCCTACCAGAGGCTCACTGCGGGTTTTTCTGTTTTCAAGCCTATAGTTAAAATTTTACAAGCCATCTCAATCTTTCCAGCTGCCATTAAAATATTACTGTAGCTATGCTCATTGAAGGCATGTCTGACATCTGTCTTTCCACTACACACATTGTATAGCTACACGCACTGTATAGTATATATCCAACTCTACCTGCCCATACTTCATTTACATTCTTGTCCGTTAGGTAGCTTGCAGTTCCAACCCAAATGTATATAAGTCAATTTTTTTGCATTTTCAAAGACTATTTTTTGATGACTCATGGGAAAAGTGATTAAAAAAAACCCACTCATCTAAAAAAAAAGAAAAAAACCAGAAAATAATGGATGGAATACTAGCAACTCCACCTGGAAAACTCCTGGGAATCGAAACTATAAGTTATTATGGACGTTGGTCTTTAGAAGGAACATTTATGAAATATAGCTGGATAATTTATCAGCTCTCATTAAATAAAAATAAATCCACACAGAAGATAGTCCCAAATAGAAGTCCAGCTCTTGCATGAATATGATGGTTACAAAAGCAGATACACAGAGACAGACAGAGACAGACAGACAGACAGACAGACAGAGTCAAGATAGAGATTTGACTAACACAGCCAAATGCAGAGAGATCCCCAACAATCTAGTCTGAGACACAGATGCTGCTGCTTCCTGTTTATTATTATACTGTATATCTGAATATAATTTACACTGTTCATTGTAGAAGCATTTATTTTCATTGGGAAATTCATGTCTGAAGAACAGATATGCATCCTAAAAGCAAATTCTTAATATGGCAGTTGATATTTTCTTAGCGAATGTTATATTATAAAACCTCCAAATAATTGCTGCCAGAACACTAGGAAATAAAGGGAGGTTGTAATAATAACCTTAAAATGTCTTCTAATTAAAGTAAAGCTTTAAAAAAGAATAGGATTTTGGATAGTTCCAAATGTATTCCAAAATTGCTCACCGCAAAGTACCATACTAGATGATGCAACACATTTTGAATAGATTTTTATAATTTATTCAACAGATTTCATAATAATAGGAGTGTTTACAACAAAACTTAAATAAAACTATTGCTGTCATTCCTCAATCCTATTCCCAATATAGATTGTAGGTCTATTTTCTGATTTCAAACTTCAACAAACATGAACAATATTATGGCCATTTATAGCAAAAAAATACTTAATATGAAAAATACCACTGCTGATAAAAGAATACAAATAATTTTCATTTCCTTTAAGCAGATATGACACTTTATATTTTCATTACATTGGATGCTTTTCCTGCCAACTGAACTTTACAAATGAAGCAAAACATTTAATTTTGCTTCATGGAAGTAAAGTCAATCACTTGTACCATCCACAAATGGACTCTCTTTTACTTATAAATAGAGACACGTTTGTGGAATCACAGTTTGCTTACTTGGGATTTTATTTGCTTTTTTTAAAAGTTAAAAGATAGCTTCAAGTTGCAGATTGATGTTAAAGGTGAGTTCCAAATCTGTTATGAACTCCCATTTTTCTCAAAATTAAGACATTGGAAACCTCACTATGTAAAGTTCATAGTCTCTCAAAGTATGATCAGTAGTCCCTCAAAGTATCAAAACTGGAGCCTGGGGTTACCTACTGAACAGAGGTTCAAGACTGAGAGAAAGAGTTGTCCCAGCCTGTTAAATTTTGCTAGACTACTAAATGATGTAGTGTTGGTTGCTAACTTGGATATTTTAAAAGAGTGTTCAAACTAATTTATGACATACAGGAGAAACTCAAAAAATTAGAATTTCGTGCAAAAGTTCATTTATTTCAGTAATGCAACTTAAAAGGTGAAACTAATATATGAGATAGACTCATTACATGCAAAGCAAGATAGTTCAAGCCGTGATTTGTCATAATTGTGATGATTATGGCTTATAGCTCATGAAAACCCCAAATCCACAACCTCAGAAAATCAGAATATTACATGCAATCAATCAAACAAGGATTGTACATAGAACAATATCAGACCTCTGAAAAGTATAACCATGCATACAGTATGTACTCAGTACTTGGTTTGGGCCCCTTTTGCAGCAATTGCTGCCTCAATGTGGCATGGCATGGAAGATATCAGCCTGTGGCACTGATGAGGTGTTATGGAAAACCAGGATGCTTCAATAGCAGCCTTCAGCTCTTCTGCATTGTTCAGTCTCATGTCTCTCATCTTTCTCTTGGCAATGCCCCATAGATTCTCTATGGAGTTCAGGTCAGGCGAGTTTGCTGGCCAATCAAGCACAGTAATCCCACGGTCATTAAACCAGGTTTTGGTGCTTTTGGCAGTGTGGGCAGGTGCCAAGTTCTGCTGGAAAATGAAGTCAGCATCCCCATAAAGCTTGTCTGTGGAAGGAAGCATGAAGTGCTCCAAAATCTCCTGGTAGACAGCTGCGTTGACCCTGGACTTAATGAAGCACAGTGGACCAACACCAGCAGATGACATGGCTCCCCAAATCAACAGAGACTGTGGAAACTTCACACTGGACTTCAAGCATCTTGCAGTGCGTGCCTCTCCATTCTTCAGACTCTGGGTCCTTGGTTTCCAAATGAGATGCAAAAGTTGCTCTCATCAGAAAAGAGGACTTTGGACCACCGAGCAACAGACCAGTTCTGTTTTTCTTTAGCTCAGATAAGACGCTTCTGACGTTGTTTGTTGTTCAGGAGCAGCTTGACAAGAGGAATATGACATTTGAAGCCCATGTCCAGGATCCGTCTGTGTGTGGTGGCTCTTGATGCACTGACTCCAGCCTCAGTCCACTCCTTGTGAAAGTCCCCAACACTTTTGAATGGCCTTTTCCTGACAATCCTCTCCAGACTTCGGTCATCCCTGCTGCTTGTGCACCTTTTTCTTCCACACCTTCCTCTTCCACATAACTTTCTATTAATGTGATTTGATACAGCACTTTGGGAACATCCAACTTCATTTGCAATTACCTTTTGAGGCTATCCCTCCTTATGGAGGGTGTCAATGATGGTTTTCTGCACAACTGCCAGGTCAGCAGTCTTTCCCATGATTGTGATTCCTACCAAACCTGATTGAGAGACCATTTAAAGGCTCAGGAACCCTTTGCAGGCGTTATGGCTTAATTAGCTGATTAGAGTAGGACACTTTGAGCCTAGAATATTGAACCTTTTCACAATATTCTAATTTTCTAAGATTGTGGATTTGGGGTTTTCATGAGCTATAAGCCATAATCATCTCAATTATGACAAATCACAGCTTGAACTATCTTGCTTTGCATGTAATGAGTCTATCTCATATATTAGATTCACCTTTTAAGTTGCATTACTGAAATAAAATGAACTTTTGCACGATATTCTAATTTTTTGAGTTTCACCTGTATAAAGTTATTAATTTTTTATAATGGAGGTAAATCACATCTTAACAAACATTTTCAGTGAAAATAACAGGAAGATTCTATTCTGTTCAACAATCTGCTTGTGGATTTCCCATTGGTATCTGTTTAGCTCCCCCACCAAAAATTTTTTTGAATAGGACCTGAGTCTAACCGAACACTGTTCATATTCAAGGAACCATGGGGCTATTTTAATAGTCTTGTAAAGCAAGATCCCAAAAAATAAACATTGTGCTTTACAATCCTTACTCCATTTTCATCTCGCTGTACTTTGAGTGAGTCAGATCATACATAGAAACAGCATGATTTGCCAAGACCACCCAGTCAGTGTCTTGGCTAGCAGGCATTTAAAGTGGTCTAAATGTGACATGTTATTCACCTGCTTCACTGTCCTTAGTTTAATTGCAATATATTTATTTAAGGGTTTTTTTAAATCATGGATTGCATTTGCATTTCCTAACAGGAGAGTGTCTGTGATTATATACACTTAGATATCGGGAAGGTGCTGGGATAGCTTTGAATTCTTTTAAAAGATAATAGCTTTCTGTGCAGTATGTATTACCAGATCACCAGGAACACTTTAGTCCAATTGAGTATAGAAAATATATTTAAAATATTTTGATGGCTGTATTTTTAACACATTTCTTTGAATTGTGGCCTTACAGGATGTTTTAAACTGGTAGGAAAAGTGCTGCTGGACTGGGGATAGCATTCATGAATTTGTCTGATAATATGTCTCCCTTTATCTCTGTAACATAAATATCTGTAATATCCATTTACTAAGCCAGCTTCTTTGAATATTGACCCTATATTGTTCAGGAATTTTATTCACTCTGTCATCCATGATAGGCAACTTGCTTTATGATACAATTCAGAATTTACTAATTAAAATAACTCTGTTTGCAGAAGTTGGGAAAATCATGTTGAACAGCAAAATACACTTTTAACCAGTTCTACTGGAACTGAGAATTGTAGTAAAAGGTCAACTTTAGAGGGGAGAAAATATGTTCCCTATATTTTCCCCTCCAAGGTTGACTCTAGACATGTTTATGCATAAAGGACATTTCTACCAGAAAGTCTTCAAAGCTTTCATGGTAAGCCTTCACGAGGTAGTGGTAACTGCAAATCCAGATGGGATTTTATTTCTGAACGAAATAGGTTCAGAATGATTTGCAAAACCCCTCCATTCAGGGCTTAGCTTCACCATATCTTGCAGCAGCAATTCAAAGCATTAATAATTACAGGTTGTTCAGAAGAACCACTTCTTCTCCTCATTTTGAAACTTCAGCTAATTAATTTCATACACTAGATAATATATGTAAATATGGAGATCGGGTGTATGAGTAATGAATAATGATATTTACTTATCTTTTTTAAAAAAAATAGTAAGCATATGACATCTTTCAATAAACAGTTCAAGCCTTCCATATGTCAGTTGATAAACATGAATATATATCAACGCTGGATGATCTTGGACCAAAGCCGGTCCAGCTGTAGCAATGGAACTTAAGAAACCTCTCTAAAGCTTTCAAGGAGATTTTTTTCCATTACATTTACCCACTGATGTTGATCTATTTTTGCAATATAAACTCTAATTTGCCAGGAAAAACAGGATATAAAGCTTGAAACTCTTAACATGATTTCTGAAAGGTCCAAATTTGCCAGAATGCCTACAGTTATACCAAAGTTGATGGTATCAAAAGCCATTAAGTAGCTTAGAAAAACCATCAGGTCCTCATACCACATCTAGTTTCTATATTCCAGCCTAGGTCATCCATCAAAATAATCTTAGGATTACATCCCAACCAAAAGCCCAGGATACATTTAAACAGAACACAGTTGCATCCAAATATATTGGGACCACATCTCTCTATTTTTTATTTTTATTTTTTTTGAGCCTTACACCATTTACTCTTTTTGAACTCCTACCCAAGAATGCTTGAAATGGCCTTGCAGTTACCAGGATCTTCCAGCTCAGAAGATCTTTCCAATAAGGACATTATGACTACTAGCAGCAACATAATCCACTTTGATGAATGCATTAATCACCCCCTTAACCATGGAATCTATCCCATCCAAGCCAAACTAATCATTTAGTAAGAACAAGGTATTGGGCAAGACAGTGGCGGTCCTCATCTCCACATATATTATGTGCTAAAACTCCATGGACTAGCAGTAACCTCTCTGTCCTGCTGCAACACTGGAGTCCAAATTAAGACAAATTACATCAGCTTTTTCTGCAAATAATGCAAATAATGATGATGAAAAAATGCTATGTAGAACAGGAAAGTCCCAAGGGTGCTTTTCCCAAAAGGCATCTGGACTTTGTTTTTCCTTGATAGTGTTTCGCTTCTCATCCAAGAAGCTTTTTTAGTTCTCAGAACTGAAGAAATTTCTTGGATAAGGAATGAAACAGCTTCAAGCAAGAACAAAGAAAGTCCAGTTGGCTTTTGAAAAAAGCATCTTTGGGACAACCAGGGCCTGGATGACTAAGAATCTCCATAGACATAGAACAGAAATGCATTGTTGGCTATTCTTTGTGGGTACAAATGCAAGAAAATTAGTGAACACTCATTGTTGCATTCATAGTCAAGGAAAGGATTTCAAATAGGAGTTAAGTTGAACTACATTCCTTTTTTGATTGAATCCATCCTGAACATTCCTTCACAGATCATTACCAATCACTTTAATTGCTGTAAATTTAATAAGAGACTGCTGGGAAGGAAGAAACCTTTGGAGATATCCGGACAATCGGAGGGTTCCAGAAATGGATCTTAAGAAAATGTTGGGAGTTCTTCAAATACATTGAAAAACTACACAAGAGAAGTTATCCAATCTATGCATGGATATGATATGTAAATTGGGATTTACAAGGATGTGAGTATTGCTGTAAATCTCTTAAGCAGAATTCTAGGTATTTAGCCAGTCCGAAGTGAAACACCTGCAGCTTTATCACAGAAATGAAATAACTAAGACTCAATCTTAAGTCTTATGTTGAATGTCTGACAGAACAGACTGGGGTTCACTTCTGAGAAAAAAAAAACAAAAAATTGTGCTGCAAATTAAAAAACTATCTCAATTTTAGTCAGTGTGAAAATATTGCAAAGAAATGGTCATATTAATAAAATAAATAATTATTACCCTCGCACTGGAATATCCATATTTCTTGCAGATTTAACTACAGCCTCAAATCTGTCCAGGCTTTCTTCTATAGTACAATTGATATTTATTTTACTGAAAGTCTCAGATGCTGCACCAAACACTGACACTTCAGTTGCTCCAGCAGCTATCTACAAAAGGAAACAGAACAGGAAGAAAAAAACCCATCATTTTTCTGAAGTAAATGGGAACTATACAATTATAGAATATACTGTACATTATTTTAACAGTAGTTCCTTACTGTAGCAAGAATAACCCAAAAGTAGTCTAGCCATAATTAATCAAATTTACATGGAGTCATTCCAAGAGAAAATTAGCTCCAGTTAAATATCTTAAGATCTAGATAGTCATTATTAATATAGGAACTGCTACTAACTAAAATCTTCTCAGTGGTGTCTGATATCAGACCCCACTTAGTGGAGTAAGGATTCAAGACTAAAGTAGAAAAGATGAGGCATTATGTTACGCTATTATTTCTTAATCTTTGTTCCAGTCCATCGGCTTTTATTCTGAAAGGTAAGTGGAGATACTGAGTGAACTGAAACTCATTTACAAACTAGGAAAAGAGAGGAGTAGTGCAATTTCTGTCACTTGGGGGATCACCAAGTTTGATGTGTGTACCAAAAGAGGGAGGCGTCAGGGAGCTTAAGAGGTAAAATGTGGATCCTGATCATCAGCACCTATTTATCCCCATACTGAAGGAAATAATGGTTGTACCCATTAAAATTGATGACATAAGACTGCATATTTGGCACTCTCAGAATAAGCCATAATGTAGTTTGTTTATTTTGATACAATAGCTTGATTGAATAAGGTAGTCCTCAACATACAACCATTAATTTACTGACTATTCAATGATGCAACAGCACTGAAAAAAGGTATCTTATGACTGTTTTTCACACTTGCGACCATTGCAGCATCCCCAAGGTCATGTGATCAAAATTGGGATACACCCAGCAACTGGCATGCATTTACGATGGTTGCAGTTTCCCAGGGTTACGTGATCATCGCCTTTTGCGACCCCTTGACAAGTAAAGTCAATGGGGAAGCCTGATTCACTTAACGATCGTATTACTAACTTAACAACTTCAGTGTTTCACTTAACAATTGTGGCAAGAAAAGTTGTAAAATGGGGCAAAACTCATTTAACATAAGTCTTGCTTAGCAATGGGCATCTTGGGCTCAATCCTCATAAGTCGAGGATTGCCTATATATATATATATTAGAGTTTATAAACCATGCTACAGAAGTTAATGGGGACTAGAGGTTGTTAAATAATTATTTGATCCAGCCATTGGAATATGATCCTCTTGACTGCAAGTTCTCAGGACTCGGTTTGCGAAAGGAAAAGACATCCCAGCCATTTTCCCAGCAGCATCACAAGCAAGGCAGCAATGGTACCACACTGTTTCATGCTGGAATACTTCATCCCACTTCTGCCTGCATCCTCAGTAGGGACATGAGGATTCTACTGTGAAGAGATTTCTTTAACGCTTGGTACATGTGCTGTCTGCACACTGCAGCAAGCAAGAGATGTGGATATGCCCCAAATTTGGCACAAGACACACATTTCAAGGAATCTAAATCCTGATTAATGTATTTTGGAGTTAACTTCAAGAATGGAAGCTATCTCTAATTTTGTTATTTTTAATTATACAATTCTTTGAATGCTTTTGGAAGGATTTTTTCCTTAATTTCTATCAAAAAGAGTGTTCTTTTTTATGTTTACCATAGCAAAGAGCACCAGTTTATTTGTTAACTATTATCCTGAATTTATCTTGGGGCTGAAAGAAGGTAACTGGCTCAAAGTCTCCCAATAGGCGTCTGGGGATAAAGGTGGATTCAAACTTGCAACTCCCCAATCTGTACCATGCTATTTTCATTCTATGCATACAGTACATATACATTCATACATACATACAGCAGAATGGAAACCATGAAGATTAGGAGTAAGGACTGGATAACGGACTCCAGGATATCGTTTTATTCCCTTCAGTACTTCTGAATGATCTGCCATCTTTAAAAAAAAAAATCATTTCACAAGGTTATATTATAGTACCTGATGCCTACCTCATGGCATTAATAAAGGAACACAAATAACACAACCCATTTACAAAAACCAGATAACCAGATAAAATTGAGAATGTATGCAAGATAATATAGTTAGTATTATTAACATTTGAGCCATGGTGTTGCAGTGATTAGAATGCAGTACTGCAGAGCTAACTCACTGCTCACTCCAGGAGTTCGATCCTGAGTGGCTCAAGGTTGACTCAGCCTTCCATCCTTCCGAGGTGGATAAAATGAGAACCTAGATTCTTGGGGGCAATAGGCTGATTCTGTAAACCGCTTAGAGAGGGCTGTAAAGCACATAAGTCTAAGTGCTATTGCTATTGCTAACATTTGTTCTCTTTCTCTATATATTGCATGGTTGTTACGTGGCACTAGGTGTAGGAGCATCTCAGTATATGTTCTTTCTGCACCAACTCAGAAAGCTCAAACTGCCCAAGGAGCTACTGATACAGTTCTACAGAGGAATTAATGAGTCTATCATCTGCACCTCTATAACTTGTCTGGTTTGGTTCTGCAACCCAACAAGAGAGACACAGACTTCAGAGAGTAATTAGGACTGCAGAAAAAACAATTGCTATTTACCTTCCATTGAGGACCTGTATACTTCATGAGACAAAAAGAGGGCTGTGAAAATATTTACAGACACCTCGCATCCTGGACATAAACTATTTCAACTCCTACCCTCAAAATGATGCTATAGAGCAGTGCATACCAGAACAACTAGACACAAGGACAGTTTTTTCGCAAACACCATCGCTCCACTAAACAAATAATTCCCTCAATACTGTCAAACTATTTACTAAGTCTGCATTACTATTAGTATTACTATTAATCCTTCCTTTCACCCATCTCCTCCTACTTATGACTGTATGACTGTAACTTTGTTGCTTGCATCTTAACTATTTTTATTGACTGTTTCCTAGTATGATTTGATTGCTTATTGTACCCTATGACTATTATTAAGTGTTGTACCTTACGGTTCTTGACTCTTTTCTTTTATGTACACTGAGAACATATGCACCAAGACAAATTCCTTGTGTATCCAATCACACTTGGCCAATAAAGTATTCTATTCTATTCTCTTTTAGTATGCCACAAGAAACTGTGTTGTGAGTAAGATATTGAATTGAGATTTGGGGTGGGCAGTCTGAGTTCTTGCTCAACATGAAGCTGCTTGTTGTCCCTGGATTTGCTCTCAGCCCAAATAAATGACCATATTTTTGTTGTGATAGTAAAAGGAAGTGAGACTCATATGTTTACCATCTTGAGGTTGCAGAGGAAAGACGTATTTGTGCAATCATAACAAAGCTTTAAACCCTTAATTAAATAAAGAATGTTCCTCATACCACCTAGGATAAGGCAAATCTTTAAAATGAAATTTACTTTATTTACTGAAATACAAAACCAATGCGACAACATTAATGCTTTTGAATATTATGGGACTCCTGGAAATATGGTTAAAAAGCTAAATATAAAATACAATTCAAGCACCATGAACCTTAATAGTTTCGAATAGATTTTCTACAACCATTTTTATTCCTGATAATTTTTCTTGAGAGTAAAGTCTTATTTTAACATTAATGTTTCTGCAATCCCTGTAAGAAATGCAATTGGATACTTAAGCCATACACATTCCAGCGGCACCCGTTTATCATTCTTGGCAATTTCAATTATAGGTGTGGGATTCTGTTTTACATGGCACATTGCTACTGCAAACCCTTTACTTCTTCTGGCTATTTTAACTAAAAAAAATCATCGCCAAAAAAAACATTTGTAAAGAAGTGGTAAAAATTCAAAAATACCTTTAAGAAAGAAAAGATGGAAAAGTAACTAGCTACAATTTTATGATCTAAGAAAAGGCTGATCTAAGGGGATACAGTTAAGATCATGCTTCACTGGCAAGCAATGTGACCTTAGTATGTAAACAAATTTAATGCAAACATCACACTGTTGCATTATACATGCAGCATTGAATTAGAAACAAAATGAGATTGTTTTCCACCCCTTATATATGGCCAACCTAGACCAAATTTGCTACTGAAGGAGCCTCACTGGGGAAAAAAAGAAATTAAGAAAACATTTTTAAAAACTAAGGAAGTGAAAAGAGTAGTTATGGTGGCCTTAAATATTCCTTGAAGTAAAGTAAGTATCAGAATATTATATTACGCTATAAAATGACAATAAGAAAAATCCAAAATGATTTTTTAAAGAACACAAGGGATGCCTATTAGTATAGGCAATTTAAACAGATTTTGTTAATGCTAACACAAGGTAGAGAGAGAGAGAGAGAGAGGGAGAGGATAGATGTACGTACATACACAGTATGTACACACACAGTATATGTGTGTGTGTGTATACACACACACACACACACACACAGTGTGTTTATGCGCGCATGTGTGTGTGTGTGTGTTTTATGTTTTCACGGGTATTTATATGTATGGTATTTAGGTTTCTTCGGGTATTTTCCCACGTCTTAATATTTGCGCTTTTATTATAGCGACGTTTCGGCAGAATCTCATCTACCATCCTCAGGCTTGTGTATTGGGTTCTTTTTAATTTTGTGTGTCAGGCTTGGCAGTTGTTTTTTGTTTGAATTTGGTGCTGGCTTTCTGCTTTATTTGAATGGTTTTTTTCCTCATCCTGATTGGCTGGGAGTCTAGGTCTGTTTTTATTGGTCTTCGAGTTGCTGTGTTTTTGATTGGTTGGCAACATTGTGTTTTGTGCGTTGGGGTTTCTTAGTGCAGCTTGGTTTCTTGTGAATGGTCGATAATTATTTATTAGGGAGCTAGGTTTTATTTGGGTAGCGGCTGGGGCGTGTTTGGGCTGGAGGTATTGGGGGGGGGTTCTGTTTGTGTCCAGGTGTTTGCCTGGATTGTGGTATAGAGATTTTTTTTGTTTGTGAATGCAGCCTTCCAGATGATTGATAGTCTGGTGGAGTCATCTCTTCTACTCATACTATTAGGTCTTTTATCAATTTCTATGGCTTTTCTGATGATTCTGTAGCCGGGGTTTTCTATAGTAGCTAGAACACACTTCCTCACTAGTCCAACATATGAAAGCCACAGGTCATAGCATAGACTTCAATGGCACCAAAACCCTAGCTACTATAGAAAACCCCAGCTAAAGAATTATATATATATATATAATATGCACACACACAGTATATTACTGAAAGTTTTAAATACAAAAATTAATACAAAGGTTCAAATGGAAAAAAGAAAAAAAAAGAAAAGAAAAACTGCACAAAAAGAAGAAGAAGAAAGCTAAAAGGGAAATAGAAAAGAACGAAAAAAGATATAAAGAAGTGGCTTCTGTTCTTCTTTAACAGCAGTTATAAATGCAATTGTAGATTTGCCTTTTTCTCTAACATTACACTGTGACTTTCTTCTTTTTATAATCTTGCCTATGTAATCATCAAAACCACAGAGCATAAGTACTTTTTTTTCTGTTTTATGCAAAATGTCCATAAGGGTTTCCAGTCAGTGATAAACATACTGTAGATATTTCCCTTTCTCTAATCAGATAGGTCAATTTGGCCACCTCAGGAAAATCTATCATCTTCACCAACCATATCTCTGTTGTTGTTACATATTGCTAAATCTTTCCATCTCTGTGTGTCCAATAATTTTGCTGTGTTGTCATATATAAAACGAAGTGCCATGACTTTTTTCCAACTGTTTATCCATCTGTCCCAAAAGGATTTTTTTTCAGTTGTATATTAATCTTTAAAATCTTCCAAATTCGTTTATGCATTTGAACCTCAAATCTTTTAGTTTTAATGGGAGTTAATTCTTTTCTCTTTTTTTCTATCCTGTACAGAAGATTGTCAGTATGAGGTGTCATGAGTTTGCTAGAAGGACCATGCTGCAGTTTGTCCCCAAAATAAGTGTAGGTGTTATTAATCTTCCATCACTACCACTTCATGTGTCTTTAAAAACTCTGCATATTTGCCTTTGGAAGGCATTGCCACATCCTCCCTTGGTTGAGGAGGGCAAAGAGGCATTAACAACAGTATTGCATTTGTTTTTAATCCAGATTCTCTCCATAGTATTGCCAGATTCATTCATTTGGATTTCTGGGCAAGGATATTTTAATGTTTTAATTGCTGGGCAAGGATATTTTAATGTTTTAATTGCTGGTGCAACAACTATTCTATTTCTGTTGCTTCTGCTCCTTTTGAACAAATAGTATCATGCAATTGCTCTATTCTAATTACAGAAATCATCCCACACAAGTTATCCCTGTCTCCATTTTAACTATGAAATCGTATCTGCTTTTCTGTATGCTGGTACAAGCTCATTCTATTCATTTCCCATGTTTGGAACATTTTTATAGAAAATGGCAATTATAATCCAAGGTTCTTACTACAATAGAGATATGTGAATAGCTCTTATTTTTTATTGCAGAAGCTGCAGGCAGGAGTGAGTGATCTGCTTTGTGAATTCAGGCTATCAATAGCATTAACTTTTCATCATGTCATTTTCCCAAAGAAATTCATGTTTCATTTCAGAGGCTGCTGTTTGCCTAGTAGACGGGAAGATCCTATAAAGAAATCCAAATTTCCTGCAACAGATAATAATCAGTGGGATGATAATCAGTGCAACAGATAATATCAGTGGGATGTCCCAAAAGTGCTTTTTCAAAAGGCAACTGGATTTTGTTTTTCCTTGAAGATGGTTTGTTCTTTTCCAGAAATGAAGAAGCTTCTTGAATGAGAAGTGAAATGTCTTCAAGGAAGAACAAGGTCCAGTTGCCTTTTGAAAAAATACCTTTGGGACAACCATGACCTGGATGACAAAAAGTCTCCATAGATATTTACTAATGAGATGTTTCTGTGGAGAAGTATGTTCACTGATTTCCCAAAGGCAACTGGAGTTGTTTTTACTTAAAGCCATTTTGGTTCTCCTCCAAGATGCTTCTTCAGTTCTGCCTTTTGCCCACTTTTGGGATAACCATGGCCTGGATAGCTGAGAATCTCCACAGACCTTCACTGATTTCCTCTCTCCACAACATACACGCACAAAGCATAGTTGGAGTAGTAACTTCAAGACAGAATTAAGAATGGGAAATCCATTCTTTCAAGGAACTGTTGTATCTCCCACAAACATAAGCATATATTCCATTTCTGAAGACCCAAGTCTCAATCCAACAAAATGCCTGTACTTAATGTGTTTTTTTTTTATCAAATAGCAGCCTTGGATGACAACATACAATGAAAACTCATATATACCCCTTTTTTTCCCTCTTAAGATACTGTCTGGAAAAAACATTAGAGACATTTTGATTCAGACTATGCTGCCCTGTTATAATGTATAATTTGGACCTAAATTAAAGAGAGCCATTCCATGAAGTAATGCCTCATATTTGCTTTAAGGTCAATTTATAAAATCACATGAAAATCCCCTTTGCATTAACTTAAAGCCCACAACCAGATGTGCCACCTGAAGCTATTTGAATGTCACTACATTGTGGTGGTGATGTGGATATCCTGGTCACATTCTACTGTCCATTAATCCTGATCTCAGCACATAGAGGATTTTTAAAGTAGTTTCCTACAGTTGCAATGAATACCCATGTGCAGTTATCTTATATTCTGCCTCCCAACAAAAGAAGCACAAAATATTGCAATGCATCACTGTGCATTTTTCTCTAACCTTTCAGAAGTCAACAGAAAAATAACAGCAATGTGTTGGCTACAGGATTAAGTCTGCATCATCTAGCATTAAAAAGGAAAAATCAAATGGAAATATCTTTTGCAAAGATTAATGTTTACTTTCTTTCCATTAACATATTTATCCAGAAACAGTAGTAATTCTTCATAGAAATTATGACTCCAATATAGTTTGACCTCTCTAATAAATCTATCTATCTGGATTATGAACAAGTAATGTGCCCAAGCCATTAGAGTTTGCCTAGGGGCAAAGAAATTGTCATTGGTAAACCAATCAAGACTTAACATATAACAACTCCAATAACTATAGAAAAACAAGACAGGGAGGAAATGAGAAACAGTATAGGAAAGCTAAATAGAGAACTAATGGCCCAGAAAGAGCATGTGGAGAAATTTCACAGTGCAAGAAATACTGGCAATGTTGAGTATTGATAAGTAATGCTCGGGACCATCAGTTCTTTTACCTACCTGAGGTACCCATTTTGAAGAAACAAAGCTTGTCACTTCTATGACAGACAAGCCAGTTTGGGAAAGTTGGTCGATTAACTCAATTTTCACATCTGTAGGAAGTATAGCCTGCGAATGGGAAGAAATATCATTTCTATACAGCACAATGCCATGTGTTAAAAACATCTTAGATCCACACACAAAACTATTTATAATGCCATAAAACAAAATGTAAAAATCACTAGTGATGTTTTAGGTTATTGGGCCCAGATGCTCTTTTCTTAGTCAAAAGGAAACTAACACACATCCCCAGGAAATAAGTTGTAATACGCACTACTGTTGGCTCTTCCTCAGAGTCTGCAATATCTGTTTAATACAAGTGACACGGTCAGATGGAATAAAGACTATGGATAGCATATGTTTGGGAATACAAAACATATTTTTCTGACTATTACAGTAACTGGCATTGCACCAACCAGATCAAAGCAGAAAGTAAGGCTCTGTCCTCAAGAGCTTACAATTTAAAGCCTCCGAGACTAGAGAAAGACAAGGATGGAAATGTAATACATTTATGATAGAAGAAACATGAGAAAATCATTTAGTCACAAAGTAAGACAAAATTCAGAAAGCTGTTGTCACTATTTCCATTGTCATGGAAATAGGGACCTCTCCTTCTACCAATGAGCATTCCATCCTTTGCTAAGTAACTTCCCTCTTCTTGCGTGGCTATGGAAGAAAAAGCACCACTTCCTTAATTTATATAATTTATATAACCACTGATGAAGGAGAGACTGATAACATAGTGATACTGCAAATGTATGCACTGGTTTATCTGCTTATACTTGTGGTAAAATATATCACTGAAACACTGCAAGACATCATTTTATATGTAGATACAACTACTGATAACTTCATGGGCATATGTAAGAGATATGTACTTATTTATTTAAATTAGATTTTTATCTCCATTAATGTATTACTTTATAAGTGAATAAAGGTGGCAAATATATCTCTGTCCTATTTTCACCACAACTACAATCCTGTGAGGTGGGTTGGACTGAGACAGCGTGACCGGCCAAAATGACTCAGCTAGCTTTCATGCCTAAGAGAGGACTAGAATTTACAGTCTCCTGGTTTCTAGGCCAGCACCTTAATCATTATATCAAATTAGCTCTCCTGTTCATCAAACTTCCAAAATTCTTCTCTCAAAACAGAAGCAGTTTGCGTTGCCTTCTTCTAGGAGGTTTATCTGTTTTTCAGTCCACCTACAAGCGTTATCATCTCCCATCCAAGTACCAACCAGGCCCCAACCCTACTTAGCTTTTTGTGATCAGCTCATGTTGACTAAGTGCTTCTGCGTAATTATGCAAATATCACCAATTGCCCTATGACTTTTGTATCTGTATCACTTGGGGTAGCTCCCATCCCAAGGCTATGCTTTTCATTTGAAAACATTTCATGAGCTGCAAAGCACATGCTTCTAAATGACAACATTCCAGATAACAGATCAGGTGATTGAAGAAGGCAGGGAGAGAGAGAGATCAAATCACATGGAAGGAGACGGTCCACAGGTCTTTCTCACTTAATGAGGAACTTTTTCTTTCTTACAAATTAAATGGGGAAAACCCATACACTGAGCACCAACTAAGTGACAAACATACACACTGAAGCTATATGGAATGTCACCAAAAAGAAATAGCTTCCATATGGATTGAGGCTTGTAAAGACATTTTGTGAGGTTCTCTCAATTAATATATCAGAATCCTTTTCTTAATATAAAATTGCTATTGTATATTGTACTACTGATTTCATACTGATGCTATTAAAAAAATATAACCATTTCAATGGGATGAAAAAGTCTCATTGCTTTTCCTTTGCTATAGTCATATTTTGTTGATATTTTAAAGAGGAAAGTTTTTGAAGACAATATGATTGCAACAGCTAGGATATTGCTACAGTAAGTACTAAGAAAATGCTTACAGAAAGTTATTAATTAATTAATCTTAAAATTTAAAACATCACAAAAGAGGGAGATTGAGATCTAAACTTGTGTGCCTTTTATATATTGTAAACTTTTAATGGCATGATCAACTACCTGGGCTTAATTAATATAGTATTGTCTTCCTCAAAGGCTCGCTATCCCCATTGTTAACATACCTTTTCATTCTGTAATCCATCTCTTGGACCAACTTCCACTATTTTAACAAACTCAGGAAAGCCACTTGTAAGCAATTCCTGAAACATAATATGAAAAATTTGTTAGCACGTAAAATATTATAATTTAATCTACGCTTAAGGCTCCCTCCTTAGGGCTTTGCCTACAGCTTGTTTTCATACTGGAAGCAGGTTCAGGAATGTGAAAGGGGGAACAATGAAAATAATCTTAAAGAATCTTTGAAGAATGTCTTTTCACCATCATGGAAATGTTTCCTTGCAGATTAAGATCAAATAGCCAGGATTCTAAAACATGATAGCCTTTTTCAACAAATGATGAAGCTTAACTCTGCTCTTATGAGGAAATAAGAAGAGGATCGACTTGATCACAGCCAGTTCCTCCTAATATAAGATTTACATTTTCAAGAAACTGATTTTCATCTAGTTTGGGAATAATTTATATCGGCAACTAGCAACACTTGCATAAAATCTGTATTCCAGATGCTAATCCTGTGATCAAAGGAGAGTAAAGATGAAATATGGTTTTAGAAATGTAATCTTCCTTGGAAGGCAATTTGGAAAGAAGATTTTTCCACCATTCATTCTTACCGATGCTTTCTAAACAAAACAAATTAGTTACCAATCAAGGCATATTTTATACAACTATGTTAGTGTGTGTGTGTGTGTGTGTGTGTGTGTGTGTGTGTGTGTGTGTGTGTGTGCGCACGTGCACACACTTGCCAGAGAGATATGGTAATGACTAATAGCACTGAATGGGATAAAACTAGATTTTTAGAACCAGCTTTTGTATTTCTGAGCAATATTGCTGTCATTAATTGATATAAAAAAATCTGAGGGTGGTTTCATATACTTACATTCTTTCATACCCCAACAAAAATCAGCATGAAATTGTGCTGGCGTTAATTAGTGGCTTAGTGTTAAAAAGCAGCCTTAATTATTGACCAAATAAATAAATGTTCAGATATCCCAAAGGATGCTTGCTCATCCCTTTCGGAGACACAATATAGTTATGGCAAAGTTAAGATCTCTAACTATTCAATACAGAAGTACAGTATAATCAAAACCTGTCAAATCACAGGACTGTTGTTTAGTCACAACTTGCAGGACACAAAATCAGTAAGCTAAAAATCGAATTATTGTCTTGCTATGGTTCTATAATGATGTTCAATCAGATTGTAATGATAAGCAGAACATGAGTGTTCAGTTCAAAGTTTCTGCCTTAATATCTAAAACACTTTACAAGTAGTCCTCAGCTGACAGCCACAGTCAGAGCCAGAACTTCCATTACTAAGTGATGTAGTCTTTAGTTGAATTGCTCTAGATTTTATAACACTTTTTGTCATGGTCATTAAGCAAATTACTCAGTTGTTAAGCAAATTTGACTTTCCCCATTGACTTTGCTTGTCAGAATCCCCCTGGGAAAGTCACAAATGGGGACCATAGGACCCGGAGATGCTGCAACCCTCATGAATACATGCTAGTTGCTAAACGATTGACTTTTGAAGGAGGGGGTAGAGTGAAACAATTCATTTGCCCTTCATCTCTGTTAACACCATAAGAAGAAATAGAACAAAAGAAATATCTGACTACAGGCAGCATCTGGCCTACAAATGTTTTATGACATCAGGGTGGGCCTACACTTGCTGAATATATAAGCCCATTTCAAAGCAAAGACAAAGCTCTCTTTGGCTAAATAAAGGTAAAGAGTAAAACTTTCTCTGTCTAATTGTGTTCGAATCCAGAGGATGGGTTGCTCATCTTCATTTCTTAGCCTTGGGAGCCAGCGTTGTCTGAACACATTTCTGTGGTCATGTACCATCTCCTCCAATTGAGAAAGCACTTCATTATTATTAATGAAAGACCTTTTCGCAGAGAGATTTTGCAAGACAATCAAATGTTTGAGCTTACAAGGCAAATGGCAAATACGTGTGGTATAAATGCCTCTGTGAGAAATGGGGGTAACATCTCAGGCCTAGTCAGAATGTAGTCATAATCTTCCATCATGCGTCAAATCTATGAATGATCACAGGCTATATGACAGCACCCACCCACTAGCATGCGTGGAGAAGTAAATATCACTACCATATTATTATATAATTTATTACAAGTTATCTTTTGTGGAAAATCTTAATGTGCTGTTTCAATGCTCACACATGGCTATCAGATGGATTGGTTGTTTTTCATTTCTTTTTTCTCCTAGACCAGGCCCAACTTCACCCTATTATTTTCCTACCCCTCACAACTGTTGTATAGAAAAGATAGCTAAAAACTAGAATACAAAAGATTAAACCTCCCCATATCCTGTGATCATAAAACTGATTGGGCCTCTTGTATTTACTTTTCAATGAAAGAAAAGCAAGAGGAGACTTGATCCTACATGTTTAATTTAATGCAGGGGTGGGCAATTATGATAATTTTATGACCTATGGGCTTCAAATCCCAGAATTCCTGAGCCCATGTAATCTTGTGATAAATATCTAGTAAAGATGGGCTTATGTGGATCCTTCAGAGCTCTTTATCCATTTCAATGCAATCACCATGTAGTTACAATTGCAGCCATTTAAAGTAAGTTCTGTAGCTCTGATGAAACTATGGTAAAGGGACTTCTCAACTGAAACATCTTCCAAATGTGTTGAAAATTCCCAATTTATAATTCGCAAAATTCCCAGGCAGACTAAGATGCATTTTGTAAATTATTTTACCCCAATACAAAATGCATGTATATACAATGACACAATAACTGTTAACGGAAATGAGATTTTTGTATGTTTTGTTTTTAAAGAATAAAAATAAAAAAAAAGTTTTAAAAAATGCAAAGGATAAAAATGCTTAGCACAAGAACAGGAAATAAGAAAGGAATTCAGAAAAATCAAATTTCAGTTAACACATTATTGGCACATGTGAACCATTTACTTTTTTCAACAAGGGATCATGCTATCATGCTGATATTTATTTTCCTTCAGGGTAGATACAGTAACATTACAAGATAAAAAGTAAAAAAGTGGGGGAGGGTATTTGGGGGGTGATCTGAATGTCAGAGTAAAATGAACATGTACAACTTTTTGTTATTTATTTTAGCAAACCACCATCCCTAACAAATATGTCCCTAACAATCAGTGGCTTTAATATAAACAGCTTAATCTGAAGGTACTCCAGGTGCCTTGCAACCTCTGATTCACACTAATTCAGACTTCCCATTTTAATTTAACCCAGAAATTTAAATTCTATGAACTGGCAACATGGAACAGTGAAATTTTAAGTGGAAAATATTGTATACATCAATATACTGTAACAGGGAATAATCAACAGGGACTGTCAACTATCACAGAAAGGTGACAGATCATATAAAACAAAAGGAGTTACTTAAATTGGAGTTACGGGTCAGCGAAGGACTTAGGTAAGACTGGAAGTGTTGTCTAAGAGATATTTAATAAATAAAAGCTGGGTATATTTGCACAGCATTAAAACAGAATACTTATAAAAAGGCACAATGTTTTCAGCCAGCAGAGAGAGTATAGCCAACTTTGAAGTTAAAGGGAGAGCAAAGAGGGTCAGATATGGCCATACAATTATTTAAACACAAAAAGCAACACCTTGGGAATTAAAATTCACTTTTTGGTAGTCTGAATCAAATTTAGCAGCATTTCTACCTGCCCTAAAAATGATTTCTCATGTCAATTTGAAAGTTTAGTAGGGAAGAGGGAATTATACTTAGTTCAGTATTTGAAATAGCCAAATCAGTAGTTCTCATTAGTAACGTTAATCATCAAATAGTATTCCAAGAGTTATTTCAGTACTTGTCAACATAGTTCTATTTACTTCAAGGGTCAGAAAGCAACGGAGAAATATATATTACCATTAAAAACACAGAAAAAAAATATGTGAGGGAGGGCTATTCAAAAATTCATTTTGCCCACAGTCTTCTCACAGTCAAATATGGTCTTGTTCTACTGTTATGCCTATTGGTAAAGAAACAAATATTACAAAAATACTATTAATCCCCAGGGCTCCAAAGAAAACTGATTTCTGATGTAATGTTTCCAGCATTTCTCAGCATTTAGAAAAAAATGGAACAGCAAAAATCAATTGGTACAGTAGTTAAGGCACAAGATTAGAAAACAAAAGCTTTACATTCTAGTCCTGCCTTAAAAAAAAAAAGCCACTGGTTGATTTGGGGTCAGTCATTCTCTCTCAGCCCTAGAAAGAAGACAAGGTCAAACCACTTTTAAAAATCTTGCCAAGAAAACTTCACGGACTTGCCCATACAGTTTTCAGGAGTCAACATTGACTTGAAGGCTTTAAAAAAATGTAACAGTGCTTAGAACATTAAAATAGCAGGGATTTATTTATTTATAGCCTGACTTACTATTATTTCATGAGCCATAGTGGCACAGTGGTTAGAATCCAGTACTTGCAGGCTAATTCTGCTGACTGCCAGGAGTTCAATCCTCACTGGCTAAGGTTGACTCTGCCTTCCAGCCTTCTGAGGTCAGTAAAATGAGGGCCCAAATTGTTGGGGGCAATATGCTGACTCTGTAAACTGCTTAGAGAATGCTGTAAAGCACTGTGAAGCAGTATATAAGTGCTATTGCTATTTACAAATAACTCAAAGATAGCAAACATACCCACCTTCCTCCTCCTCCTCCTTTTAAACTCTCAATTATATTAATAGCATGCATTTACCTTTAAAAAAATTCAAAGGAGCAAGATTTAAAATATAAACATAAAAACATCAACAAGTCAACTCTAGAGTAAAATTTATTCTGTGCACCCAGATCCCTTACAGTTAAAATTAAAAGTAAAGATATTTTTAAAAAACTGGCAACAAAACCTTACAAATGTTAACTGTTCCTTCAGTGTATTAACATGTCTTCCTAAATTTGATCCAACAAAAATGCATGATTATTTTAAAAAAATGAAAGGTTATTAAATCTAATATAGCTCTGTGAAGTGGTAAGTACAATGAGTAAATTGTGTTGAATATCAGAAAGAAAGGGGTTTACATAAAAGCTAAGAGCCTGGAGCATTTTCCATTTATCAGGTGTTGGCAAAAAAAACCCAGAAAAGTGAATATAAAATCTTCTCTCCCCAAAAATGCCTCCTTCCAAACCGAAAACACCTCTGAATTCCCATCCTCCTCAGATGCCACACAATTCGAACAAGAGGGAAAAAGCTTAAGATGTTGTCTGCCAAATATGCTAATCGAAATATTTAATTTCTGCTTCTCTCCCTTAACTTATACAGTGATTAAAACATGGGCTTATAAATAGAAAATGCTGCTAACCTTTAATCATGGAATTACAGCCTTCTTAAATTTATATCAGCTGTAAGCAAATCAGCCATACATACAAAGAAAGAGAGAGGGGAAACATTGCTAATAACTTCCCCCTCTCCTGGAACTAGAATTCAGAAACATTAGCAGACATCTTAGTTTTCTCTACATTCAAGAAATGCCACCCTATTTGCTGTTCAACTCATAACCCAATGCAGCAATCTACTAGGAGAACACCCAGTATTCCTGCAGATGGCACATATCTGTTGCATAAGTAACCAGAACACTCACCTGTTTGAAGTTTGGTTCAACAAAAATGTATGATTATTAAAAAAAAATAATGAAAGGTTATTAAATCTGATACAGCTCTGTGAAGTGGTAAGTACTATGAGTAAATTGTGTTGAATATCAGAAAGAAAGGGGCATTATAGATCTCAAGAGTCTCTTTTAGCTTAGTTTCATCATAATTGCGTTACATAACAGCAATAGACATTTCCATTCTCAAGACTGATATTGCAATTCAGTTTTGGCTTTAATCAACCTCAGCACATGATTACCCTAGAAAATATATGTCTGACTGCAACATTAAGTTCATTTGCCTAAGGAGAAAAAGCCACTCTGGATGACTCAGCCCTAAGAGGCACTTCTTTAAACACAATGCCAACCAGTGAATCAACAAATAACCCAGCATGTGTGAATCAGCCTTTAGTAGGTTCAGCTCATTTGATTCCACATTGAGTACCGGTTCACAACAACAGCATTATAAAGAATGGGGATAGGATAGGATAGAATAGGGTGTAGAATGGAATATTCTTTATTGGTCAAGTGTGATTAGACACACCAGGAATAAATAAATGTTTCAACTTTCCTCACAGAATGGCATAGTAACTATGCCTTACACCATGAGTGATAGTTCAGAAACTGCCCTACTCCATGCCAAAACTCCAACTGGCTTAATTATTTGACATGCTGCACTCACTGGGTCTCTAGGGTACTTAGGCATACTTGAAGATGCATTACACAGGCATATCCTCTTCCGTAACTCATGCTTGGGTCTTAAAAGAAGTTCAGGCTAAAGTTATAAGAAATCAGATAAACAGCTCCAAGAGAGCTTCATATTTCAAGTTCAAAGGAACTGCCATAAATAACTGAGACTGTTTATGAAGAGACAATATTCTGCAATAAGGCAAAATAGCAAACAAAGCTGTGCAGTCAGTGTCTCCTGAGTGAACATCCATATCCCTGAATTTAACTTTTTTTTGGTTTATCAACTGCTTTTTTAAAAAAGGCTTTGTTTCCTTAATAGTGGAGAGTTCATATAGACCATTTTCAATGCAATTCCTACCCAAAATGTATTACTATTTGAGAGTGTAGCACAAACAACCACAATTATCTCAGGCATGGTGGTTTCCATCATGACACTTTGGGAGGGGGTGGATAATAGTATGGAGAAATACCTTTTCTTAACAGGAATTCCCTTCAAGAGTAAACCATTGGTAATTAATTGTCCTTATTTTATCAAAATAAAATAAAATAAAATTTTGATCAATGAGCAAAAGTTGCACATACATAGCCTAGGTGGTATAACTTAGCAAAAATTAATACCAAACATAGAATTATAAAACAAAGTACCTCAAATGCATACTAAAAACATTCTTTTTCTTCTCCACATTTTTCTTCTTTAATTTTCTACCACGCTACTCAACATTTAGATACACACTATGTGTATCTTGGCTCAAAATCAACACCATCATAGATCTAGTGAATGTAAACCCAAATGGAACTAGATTGGCCCAAAAAATTGATTGTGACATATCAGGAGAATGCTGGAACAACAACAACAAAAGAAAACCCTCTGTATAATGTATAGCTGTATAATCTTCCTAGATATATCGATGGTGAACTAAAAAAGAGGAACAGTCCAACTAAAGAAGATTCAGCAGTAACATTAAACAGAAAAATAGGCAAATGTATACTCTAGAGAAATTGAGTGAATTCCATGTAAAATGAAATAATAGAAAGTTTAAAACAGTGTAAAAGCAAACTGCACAGAAAGCAAATAGCAAGCCTGTGAATAAGAACATGATGGAAACTATATGGCAAAAAAAATAGCTCAAAAGATCTAAGACTTTTAATAACCTAAAATTAAAACCATACTTTTTGGGAAATCTTATCCTAATGAACAGATTGCCAGAAGTAATAATGGTTTCTAAAATCCATTAGAGCAAAACACTTCCGAAATAATAGAACACTCCAAGGGATATTTACGAATCTAAATACTACTTAATTTGGAAAATTAAAATAATAAAGCCTTCCAAGACTGAAACTTATCAGGAATGTGTACATAAGAGGAAGCAGATTTTCCTCTGATGTTCAGGATTTATCTCTTCTTCACCTCCTCATATACCAGGAAAAAACTTCAAAGTCCTAAGGGTGTTTTCACACACTGTATTTTTAGATACATTTAAAAAATACATGTCTAAATATTTAAGAAGCGAACATGATGGAGATGTATTTTATGTGAGGATGATGAATCAAACAGTAAGAGTCAGAACTAGCTTCAGGCCACGTTACACATTTAATGGCAATCCTAAATTGTTTTTTTTAATGTACATAATCAACTTTACAATCAACCTGAAAGCTGCAAAGATGGGCTTTTCATTCTGAAAAGAGAGGAAAAAATATTTCCCCATTCTAGTTCACTTCTATGCAATGCATATGACAAGGTTACTGGTATAATGGAAGTTATGAACAAATGCTTTCATTTTGTTTTCCCTTTTTCTTTCCTCATAGGAAATACAGAAAATGAAGTTTGAAATTAATTCCTAGAATCTTTCTAGGTCAAGGCAAAATAGTTCAGCAAACATCCAAGCATTTCTTTTCCCCAAATTACCCCTAAGGAAATCCATTATGGTATTTTTTCACGCTATCTTTAATTCTGAAAGAAGTGTATAACCAGGATAACTTGTTTAACCTTGTTTTGCTTATCCAAGTGGTCAACCTTCAAATTTAGTATTTTAACAATGCCATTTACAGAATTCTCTATCATACTAAGAATAACTATAGAGGTCTATTTTATATGATTAGGCTTTTTTCCATACTATTCTTTAAACAAGTAGAAATGAAGCATGAATGCAAGGGCTACCCACTGATAGTTGACTTATTCCAGCTTATCTCTCTCTCTCTCTCTCTCTCACACACACACACACACACACACACACTCAAAGTCAAACGCAGCATTTTCATAGTCAATGACAGCCATGCCCAGAGGCATGGTGTACCCATTGTGCCTTTCAATGACTTGCTGAACAATCTGGATGTGATCCATTGTGCTGTAGCCATTTCTGAACCCTGCTTGCTCCTTTGGTTGTGCATCATTTAATGTTCTCAATATTATTTTTGCTATTATCTTGGTGAAAACCTTGTAGGCGGCTTATTGGGCAATGGTTCTTTATATCATCTTGGGCCCTTTTCTTGTATATAAGAATCACTTCAGCATTTTTCCATGCATCAGGTATTTTTTTTCTTCTCTGAGGCATCTCAAGTATAGATTTGCAAGTATCTTGTGTAAACTGTGACCACTAGTTTATATAAACTTACTACAATCAATATATGAAAAAACAATGGCAACAATTTGCCCTAATGATCTTAAAGTGGAAATCAACATAGGATGAGATATACGCCAATGGGATACAATATCATCTATCCATTTCTTAGTCTGTCTTGAAGAACTATTTTGCAAACTAGTCTGGGCAAAAGATAGAATAAAAATCAATGGTGCCTATTTAAACCACTTAAGATTTGCAGATGATGTTGTTCTCTTCTCACAAGACCCAGAGAAGTTACAAAGACACATACAAGAGCTGCACAAAACAGAACAATCATTTGGCTTAAAAATAAACCTGAAAAAGAGCCAGGTTATGTTTAATAAATTCACTAAAGAAAGAAAAAATTATATCTGGAAAAGAACTAGATGTAGTACACCACTACATATACCTTGGCCAACAGACCTCAATGGAAGATGATACATTAAAGAAAAATTGAACAGTGTATTAAATGCGGTTGGCAGATATTCCGCAAGCTTAGCATAATTTTCAAGAACAACCTGCCCCTATTTTGATCAGTGTGTGCCACCTGCTCTAACATATGCCAGGGAAACATGGGCACGAACCTCACAATCGATACAAAAGCTACGAATAGTACAAAGAGCCATGGAAAGATACATGCTTGGCATTAAAAGACAAAATAGAAAGACCTGCATATGGATTAAACAACAAACATAAGTATATTATCAAGACAGTGAAAGAACTAAAATGAAAATAGGCTGGTCACATAGGAAGAATTGACAGCAGGTAGACCAAGGCAGTCATAGAATGGATCCCACTTGATAAAAAGCGTCCATGAAAGAGACCTAAAACAAGATGGATCGTCAACATCAGCAAGTATTGTGGGCTCAATTGGCAAAAGAAAGCTCAGGAACGTATAGGTTGGAAACATGCGAAAAAGGCCTTCATCCTACAGTAGACAGACAATGGCTAAGATGCTGATGATAATGATTATGATGCATATTTTAGTCATTGAAAAAAATCATATTATTTTAAAAAACATTTACTTAGATTTACAGATGAAAGTGTGTCTCCAGCAGAGTTTTTATTCTATGTATCTTCAGGATTGAGATGACACACTGTGTTCACTGTATGAATATTAAATTAATCCCCACCTTAAAGAATTAAATGAGCTTTATAAACTGGTTTCAAGCAGTAGCATTACTCTGGTATATTTGATCCTTCCAGCATGAGATATCAATAACTGAATTTCTAACATTAGAACTGTGGTTATTTTTTATTTATAATTGAATATCACTAAGTTTATTTCATTTAATTAAATTCCGAGGCCATTCAAGTAATATTTTATTTTATTCAGCTTCATAATGTTCAAAAACTTGTTACTTTAGCACCTAATATTATGCATCTTCATAAATCATATCTTTATCCTGTAAAAGTTGCTAAATGAACAGATGAGAAATGACCAGGAGTGGAATAAGACACTTGGGAGTTCTTTTTTTTCTCTGGATGTGAAAGCAAGAAACCACAATGATACTAAAATCAAATTATTCTAAATGCCTGCTTTTTCTTTTTGGCCACTCATTTCTACTGAGTCATGATGGAAACTGAGACAAAGTACTACAAACAATTGATTAAAAGGAGATAGTTAGGTGTTTTTGCTGGCTCATAATCTCCAGAAGAAAAACATTGGGGCCAATGAGGAACATGTAACACACTTCAGAAGCAGATGGACTACAATTCCCAGCAACCTGCCACCATGGCCATTGGTGAAAACTGACAATAGCTGAAGACATATCAAGGCCTTCAGGCTCCCTGTCCCCTGCTTTAGTGGATGAGGTTTTCTGTACCACCAAGAGGAAAATATTAAGTTCATTGCTTCCTATACTTCTTCCTGCCCGCTCCCCCCATGTACCTCTCTGATGGAGCAGCTGCTCCATCAATCTGTCCACTTCCTTTTAAAAGGGATATAGAATACTTTCTCACTGTTCCTTGGGACAATTGCTCCATCCAGGTGCCCTCTAGATCCATGGGGATTCCAGAATTCACAGCTAGCCTAGCAAATATAAATAAAATTAAATAAAAATGAATACTTTATTGGCCACATGTGATTAGACACACAAGGATTTTGTTTTTAGTATGGAAGCAGTGTGTTTGAAAGGTAACAGACATGATGATGATGATAAGAAATTGCAGCTTCCTGCAATAACACCAGCAGAACTGCCAAAAAAAAACCCTGCACTACCTGGAACATCGTACATTTTAAGAAAGTACATGGTTTATACCTAAGAAGCTGGCAGCAACCCGTATCAACCATTAGCATCAGTCAATGGTATTTGTGATGCATTTTTGAATGTTCAGTTGATTGAGTTTCATGTTTAATGAAATAATAATAATATCAATAAAACGGGGAAGTAAAGAAGATAATGAAAAGAATAAATAATACTACGGCCACACTCTATAGGTTGATATACATACACACTAGATAGAACTGCAAGAATTAGGTGTTCAGCAGAATAATGTCAACAAAGGAAAAAACTAACCCTATGTCTAGTTATAATAAAATTAAAATAACATAAAATTAATGAAATAATAATAAAATAAACTAAAAATATATAATAAAATAAAATATAAATAATTTTAAGCACTCCAGTCCCCTGAAGCATACCGCGGCTGGCTTAGCAGAAAATAATAAAAGGACTAGGCAGATATGCTTTCTCTTTCTGAAGCAAGGATGAAAAGCCCTGGGCACCTGAAGGTCATTCCAACCTTCTCAGGGACCCTCTGACTGCCCTCCCTGCCTGAGTGGCAGCTGGTCAGCCAGAAGCCCCGAGTGCTCCCCCACTTCCCTGCGTGGGGCTGGAATTGCGGCTTCCGCCACCCGGGTACCTGCCCAGGCTGTTGCAGAACGGTCGGCTGCTGGGCTGCTTCGCCGATCCCCAGCTGCTCCTTGAGGAGGTGGGGGTAACTAAGGCAATGCTTGAGCGCCGGCGGGACGTTGCCCATGGCGCCTGTCTCCCCTCAAGAGCCGGCAAGCCGCCCCACCACCACCACCTCCTGTCCGCAAGGCCACCGCTACCCGCGGCTTGTGAGCCCAGCCTTCTGCAAAGCCCTCGCCGGAACCCAATGCTTGGCCCAGCGTGGGCGCAGCATCCGCCACGACCGGCCGAGGGAATCCCGGGCGATTCTGATTGGCTGAGAGGGATGCCGGGAGTTCGCGGGGCCAGCATCCTTTGTGTCGCCGGAGGAGGAGAGAAGAGGTCGGATAGGCGCGATGCTCGGCCGCTTCGGACGCTGAAGCTGTTTCGGAGATGGGATCCCGGGATGGTGGCCGCTTCTAGATCAGTATTTCGATCCTCTGCCCGGCTCGAAGAGCTGCTTCTTCCGCTGAAAGGTGGAGGATTGAAACTGGGTTAGCCGACTGGCTCCTTATCCAGCAGGTGGCGGTCTTCAAGGCTCTGCTTTTGTACCATTAAAAATTGTGGCAGAAGGTCCCAAAGAAGGCGGGCTGGCAGAGAAAGAATTACGGAAAGTTCATTAAGACTTAATGTGGTCTGCTGGGCATAATACCGTAGCAGACAAACAAGCATGGGACAGGATATAGAAGAAATACAGTAGAGGATGGCAAGAGTTTACATGCCTCTGAGTTGAAGGCAGGCGCTCAGAGATCCAAAACGTCCAGACTTTGAGGCCTTGAGATATGATAGATAAACAAAGGACTACCCTTGGACACGAACAAAGACAAATGAAGAACCAATTTAAATAGTTATAAATACAATTACGAGCCTATAAACGTGAGACCCAGTCGGAATGGCACTCTTGGACACAGCTCCTTCCCCTCATTGACTTTTTAGGTTGGAAGTTGTTAGGCCAGGTCTATGCACTACTCCTGTCCACAGTTTCTGATGGATCTTTTCCCAAACGTTCATCAATGAATGTGGGATCTCCTGTGTGGAAAGGAACCAGTGGCCCTGTTCCTTGATTGAGAGGGCAGCTGAATGAGGAATGGGATGCTTACTTATAACCATAAGCAAGATGATCAAAATTGATGCATTTTTTGGTCAGCGTGTAATTAAATTGTAATGGGGAGGGGGGGAGAGTGCATTGTTTGATGGCATAAAATAGTGTTGAACAATCAGAAAAGAACGAACTAAGATAATTAGATGTCAAAATTGGCAAAAAGTTAATGTGTTTACCAAGCAGGGATCAAAGCTTCATCTAGTCAGTCTCAGCCAACAAAAGTGTTTTTGACAAACATGAAGCTAACATAGTCCAGACTACATAACAGAAAACATTGGGTCTTAACCAGCAGTATAAGAGCTATCACCATCACATCAATTTTAATTGCAGAAAAAAATGTAAATTGTTGTCTTTTGTATTGGTGACTGAGGGCTAAAACTGCCAAATGTTGACTCAGTGCCAGAGAGATACCAGGTTTTCAAATCCAACTTTATTTCAAAAGATCACACATGACCCCTTCAGATGTTGAAATTAATTCTTGCACTTACTTTAAAACTTTTTAAAGCATCTACCAGATGGCTCCCTTGTATTGGGAAATTGCTTTCTGCAAGACTTGCTATCGTCTGCCATAAGGATCTCTGCATATTAACCAAGAATCGTCCTTGCATTTTAGTTTTGTTCCAAAAGAAAGTTCTGTTTCCTTCCTTGTCTTTGCACTGAGTTTTGGCAACTTTGGCAATTAATAAAAACTTATTTATGTAGACATCATGGTTTTTCCTACCCAGAACGTAAGAGAGATGGAATTTATTTGTATAAATAAGCAATTTTTCACTCAACTACTTAAAAGCGGCTTCATTCCTTCATTGTTCATAAGAAGTTCATGGTATGATCTAGAATAGGGGTCTTCAAACTTGAAAGCTTTAAGACTTGTGGACTTCAACTCCCAGAATTCCTCCTCCTGTCATATTAGCTCAGGAATTCTGGGAGTTGAAATCCACAAGTCTTAAACTTGCCAAGTTTGAAGACCCTTGATCTAGAAGGACTGGAGCATTTTCTGTTTAGGAGAGAAGAAAATGGATCAGCATTCCCTGTCATCTCCAGGTAGGACTGAGATTCGTTTATGAATCCTAGGCCAGCAATAACCAATCTAGTGGTGAATAATGTCCACCTTGGGTCCTTAATAATGGACCTCAAATGAAACCTCTTCCATGCCAATGCTTTATTCTGCCCACTCTGCTTATACAATGTATTGAAATCTATTTAAACAGAAGAAGAATCTGTAGAAGATAAGATTATTGGTATGGATGAGATTTGAACAGAAGGAGAATTAGATCTTGGAATGAATTTTCTTTCTCACCCTTTTAACAATAGTCCTGGACTGGATAGACCAGCGATCTTATCAGTGATCTTATAATTCTTTGTTTCTAAAATTCAGGAAGGATTGCTAAACTGATAAGTTCAAGTCAGTTTGCAACAAATTATGCCTAAATCAGAATATATTTTATGGACTGAGGAATAAACCTAGTGAAAGAAAGAAGTCAAAGGTATAGAATCCTTGAAAGGAAGTATAGTTGAATTTGTGAATTTAAAAATACTGAATTTATAAATGGAGTACTTTTACATAGAACTCATACAGAAATGAATAATCCGTTCTATCACAGGCCAGCCATTGTCCAGGAAATGGAAACTAGGGGGTTGTTGAGACAGCATCTTCATGAGCAAATTAGTGTAACTTGTTAAAATAAGTTGTGTGGTTCATCTGAGACTAACAGGGTGGGAGATAATTGAAAACACATTTCCTAAGGAATGATATCTGAAAACAGTGGTTCCACTTTTGAAAACAAACTGCAAATTATATTCCTATACAGTTAACAAAGCAAATAATTCCTTTGATTCCTAACACATGGAGTTATGACAAATTCATAAAATATGTGTATGTGGTTTTTAAAGAAAAATACTGTCCAAATTACAGTATGTGAGTGTACTTAATTTAATTTGTTGTGCACAATGGACGTTTCACCTGAAAATGGTTAGAGGGAGGAAGGTCTGCATGATTATAGTAATGTAGGAATGACAGGCTTGCTGTCTATTATATATGGACATATCCAGAGGTATATTGTATAGAATTTAAAATAAACAGAATGACTGTAAATGTCCATGGTTAATGAAATAAACCATACACTGGCCAGCTGAGATTAGAAAGGGAATGATGCTATGGGGAAACCATTTCATTTTGCCTAAAGGCAAGATTGCTTGATTTGCATATGTGTAGAGAGATACCAGAGAGATATGGAACAAATTAAAGTTAAAATTAACATTTACAAATTATTTTAAAATGTTAAAAGAATAGTTATAAATTCAATTCATTTTTAGAGTTCCTATTTAAGGCCTCAAACATCTTTCTTTATTCCATGAGACATATTGAAGGAAATTGTTTTTACTGGCAGGAGTTTAATTAGCATGTTTAGGTTGTTGGAGTTGAAGATAAACAGTTAGTTGTTTTATTTACTGACAAATAGTACATTCTTATGTATGTCAGGAGAAGGAAGTTTGAGTAACTTCATTTAACACGAGGCAAGTGTATACAAACGATTGGAGTCTAAAACAAACATATACTGGAGTCCTACTAACATTAGAAGGATTTAAATGTCAGTATATTTACACAGGATTGTACTGTAAACTCACATACCTTATTATATCTTATTATTACACAGTTTAGGATTTGATATTGGATGTCATAGCTACATTAGCAAATTTTTCCTACAGTGCTTTGTTCCATAAGCTTTAGATAGCATTTCTTAGTTAGTTTACTTTATTGTCATTGCACCTCGTACAACGAAATTAAATGCCATCTTCAGTGTACATTATACATAAAAAATAAAACAAAAACATAAAATTCGCATTTATACAATTTGCATTTATACAATTGAATTGAAAACCCCTGAAATCGCATTAATATGGGATAGAAGCTTTTTCAATTTGTCCTTGTTTTTATTGTCCTGTACCGTCTGCCGAGTGGTAATAATTCAAAAAAAGGATGCCCAGGACGAGATGGATCTTTAACAATATTTTGAACTTTCTTAAGGCAGTGGGAGCTATAAAGCTCTTCCCAAGAGGGGAGAGGGCAACCAATGATCCTCTGGGCAATGACATTAACCTTCTGGAATGCTGTCCTATCTGCCACAGTGCAATTAGCAAACCATACACAGGTGCAGTAATTTAAAATACTCTCCATGGTGCAGCGGTAGAAGGTCACCAGCAGTTTTTCATGCAGTTGTTGTTTCCTGAGAAGTCTCAGGTAGTATAATCTCTGCTGGGCTCTTTTGACCAGGGCTGCAATGTGAGCACCCCTGGTCAGGTCCTCTTCTTCAAACAGTTTGTTAGTCAGATGAAAATGCAAAGGAATGCCTTCAAAGTGCATCCTCTAAGTTTGAAATGCTTCTAGCTGGTAGGACAGTTGCAGTGCTTCTCTTACCATAAGTTATACCTGTGCATATGTAGAAACCACGTCTTTGCAGTGGAGAAGTGCCCATAGGCTCCATGTCAACATTTCATGGATACTTTGCTGCATTGAAGAGCTTCATCAAGCAGATTGAACAACGAGGGGTCCATGGTGCTCTCTGTGCTTGGCTGTTTTCTTGCAGACCTTTCATTACCAAACTAGGTAACATCATTGGTGCACAGTGCACAGATTGAACAACATTTGCATCGTCTTGATATCTCCCATTTAGCATTCTGGTTTCCATCTTTGTTTCCCAAGCAAAGTTACCAATAATTTTTATTTGCGCATGATCCCATTATCTACAACTTTTCCTAAGTGTTCATTCACATCTATAATAGATGATCATAGTATATTCATTAACTCCTATACTGGATTCAAGCTTACTGGTTTGAGTTCTACAGTCAGACAATTTATTCCCATGGCAGAAATAATGCGAGAAGGATTTATACATGTTTAGTGAATATTCGGAATCATTCTCAAATTCTTGGCATAACTATATCTGACTCATGGCGCGGCATGTAAATCAATCCTGCCAAAATTTGGAATTTAGTCATGGGAAAGACTTCCGAGAACTTTCTGTGATTAACATTCTATCACAAGTAAACCTCTATGGCCACAATGTTCAGTGCCTTTGTTTAAAAGTGACAGATCATTCATCCAAAATCAATCCTAAACATGTGTATTTCTCTTTCTTTCTTTTCTTTCTTTCTTTCTTTCTTTCTTTCTTTCTTTCTTTCTTTCTTTCTTTCTTTCTTTCTTTCTTTCTTTCTTTCTTTCTTTCTTTCTTTCTTCCTTCCTTCCTTCTTCCTTCCTTCCTTCCTTCTTTTTTCTTTTTTTTTCTTTCTATTTTCTTTCTTTCTTTCTTTCTTTCTTTCTTTCTTTCTTTCTTTCTTTCTTTCTTTCTTTCTTTCTTTCTTTCTTTCTTTCTTTCTTTCTTTCTTTCTTTCTTTCTTTCTTTCTTTCTTTCTTCCTTTCTGCCTACCTCACAAAAAGTAACTCTGGGCAATGTACAACAATTAATTAAAAACAATAAATATATAGAATCAACTATAATTAAAAGGTAAAAAAATCACAAAGTGCAAGCGTGAGTGAATGTTAGCCACACTACAGTTAGTCCTCAACCTGCAACCTTATATTAGATATTAGATTCCCACAGGTCTTTGGAGATTCTCAGTCATCCAGGTCACGGCTGTCCCATGAGGCAACTGGACTTTCTGGTTTTTCTTTGAAGACATCTCGCTTCTCATCCAAGAAGATTCTTCAGCTCTGGGTCAATGCTGTAAGAATGCCGAAGAAGCTTCTTGGATAAGAAGCGAAACATCTTCAAAGAAAAATCAGAAAGTCCAGTTGCGTCTTAAAAAAGCACCTTTGGGATTCCCCTAGGTCAATTCCCATATGGTTAAGAAGCAGGATGTTACAGTGATTGAATCATTACCTTAGAAAGATTTGTTTCTCTACTAAAAAAAAAAAAAACCCTCAAAAAGCAGCCCCCCAAAATTAAACAATGGGTAATCTACAGGAGACCCTCTAAGTGTTACTGAGCAATAACTTCTAGCATGCTTAGATAACTTGCCAATGGTAAAGAATGCTGGCGAACAACAGAATAAATCCATGCTTAAAACAGTATTGCAAAGCAAACAACTCAGGCCAAAACTGCTCATTGAAAAAGCAAAGTAATATTTTCCTGAATATAAATAGTCCTCAACTACCTGTAGGGCTTCCTGTCTGAGCAAAAGGTTGGACTAGAAGATCTCTAAGTCCCTTCTAACTCTGTTATTCTCTAATTTACGATCACAACTGAATCCAAATTTTCTGTTGCTAAGCGAGAGAGTTATTAAGTGAGTTTTGCCCCATTTTTTGCCACAGTGGTTATGTGAGCAGTTGTTAAGTTAGTAACAGGGTTGTTAAATGGATTGACTTGGCTTGTCAGAAGGATGGGAAAGATGACCACATGAACTTAGGGCACTGCAACTGTCATAAATATGAATCAGTTGTCAATTTTGATCATGTAACCATGAGAATGCTGCAACGATTGTAAGCATGAAATGAAACGATGTTATCTAGTTTGGGTAATGAAATTTCTGCAAGAAAATAACCGACCTTAGAGAAAACCAAGGACTCCTCATTTCATCTGAGCTACAAATATTCTCTTTTATTAAATTCAATCTCATAATCATATTTTTACAAGACTGTTGGTTCTTAACACCAGATAAGTCTCAGATGTATAAAGGTATGTCAAAGGAATGTTGGAAGTGTAAAAACAAAGAAGGAACTTTGTACCATCTATGGTGGACAGGAGATAAAGCAAAAAAAAAAAAAAGGACTATGATTCATATCTTAATACAGAAAATCCTGAAAATGGAGGTAAATATGAAGCCAGAATGTTTCCTCTTAGGTCTAATGGAAAAAGAATTGAAGAAAAAGTTTGGAACTTTGTTGCTATACATATTGACAGCACCAAGATTATTGTATGTGCAAAAATAGAAGGGCAAACTCATACTCACAAGGATTAAGCGAGCACAGTTCAAAACTCTGCCTGGAGGCCGTGCGGAGTTGGATGGGTCTTAACAGGCTTCGTCTCAACCCGACCAAAACCGAGTGGCTGTGGTTTCCTGTGCCCAGATACAGCCAGCTTATTCCGTCGCTGGCCGTGGGGGGAGAAATTTTGCCCCCATGGAAAGGGCTCGCAATCTGGGGGTCCTCCTGGACATATGGCTGTCTTTAGAAGATCACATTACGGCTGTCGCCAGAGGGGCCTTTTGTCAGATTCGTCTGATCTACCAGTTGCAGCCCTTTCTGGATCTGGGCGCACTTTGCACGGTCACTTCCGCCCTCGTCATCTCCCGCTTGGACTACTGCAATGCTCTCTACATGGGGCTCCCCTTGAAGAGTATCCGGAGGCTGCAGTTGGTCCAGAATGCGGCTGCACAGGTGATCTTGGGAGCTCCTTGGAGTTCCCATGTTACACCACTCCTGCGCTTGCTGCATTGGCTTCCTGTGGCCTTCCGGATCTGATTCAAGGTGGTAGTGATCATCTTTAAAGCGCTCCATGGCTCGGGACCTAGGTACTTATGGGACCACCTGCTGCCACCAGCAGCTTCCCGCCGCCCAGTGCGCTCCCACAGGGTCAGCCTCCTCGAGGTTCCACCGGCTAGGCGATGCCGGTTGGCAGCCCCGAAGGTGCGGGCCTTCTCTGCGGGGGCTCCCTCCCTTTGGAATGACTTGCCCCCAGAGATACGGGCCATCACCGACATTCAGACCTTCCAGTGCACAGTAAAGACCCTGTTTTTTCAACAGGCTGGCCTGGCCCAGTAATAATTTGTGGGGTTTTAAATTTGGCATTTTTAAATTTTTATCAGTTTTTATACTTGTTAATTTTATATTCGGCCACTAATTTAATCATTTTAAATTGTTTTAAAATTTATAACTTTATACTCTGTTTCTGTTTTATCTGGCTGTACACCGCCCCGAGTCCCTTTTTTGGGAGAGGGGGCGGTATAAAAATCTAATAAACTAAACCTAAAACAAGTAGATCCTGCACAGTGGTGGGATTCAAAAAAATTTACTACCGGTTCTGTGGGTGTGGCTTGATGGGCGTGGCGTGGCTTGGTGGGCATGGCAGGGAAAGAATACTGCAAAATCCCATTCCCTCCCCATCCCACTAATCTGCTTTCCAGTTCCATTCTCCTGTGCAGGGCAACAAAAGAAGACCAAGCCAATCAGCTGGGACTCGGGAGGCAGAGAATAGATGGGGACAGGGCCAGTCAGAGGTGGTATTTGCCGGTTCTCCGAACTACTCAAAATTTCTGCTACCGGATCTCCAGAACTGGTCAGAACCCCTTGAATACCACCTTTGATCCTGCAACTAAGTGGGATGGACACTAAGAGGAACTACAACTCTAACTAGGAAATTCTTACATTTTTCAAGATTCTGCCTTCACCCCAGACTAGTGTTAAAGATTTCTTACTGAATTGCTTTTGCTTTCTGAATGTTACTAGATACACGGGGCTTGACAAAAGCCACTCTAATCTTTTTGTACTAGGATTACTGAGCCCTTGCCCACTAAATATTTTGCTAATCCTTTGGGCAGGGATTCAGTGCTGTTTACAAAAGTGATTTCAATTTTAGCTGAATATTTTTTATTAATGTAATAAATTCATAGTTAACATTACATGTTAAGTCAAAGGAAAAACTTTTTAAAAAAGCTCTGAGCTTTCATTAATATCACCTAGTGTAACCTCAGCATTTTCCCCAGCAGATCTGCAGACTGAAAATTATTAAATTCAATTGGAAACCAAATACTGTATGTTATTGCCTGGTATGATAATTTATATTTGCAAACTTGAAGCAACAAGATCTGGTCTGCAGGGGTGGTTTTTAAAACAGCACATGACTAATCCATCTCCTGGGATTGCAAGTCAAACCGGAGCCAAAGATCCCTGTTAGGTCCCAAAGCATTTTTCTCATGCTTCTTGCAGACATAACAGTAATCCTAAGAAAGGGGGTGGGTGAGTGGGAATCAATGAATAAAAAAGAAAAGCTTGGGAAACAATTTGATGAACCGTTTAGTCAATTTAATAAAAGAAGAAGAAACACAGCTACAAGCGAAGAAATCACTTACTGGAAAAGAAGATACAAGGAACTTCCCTGCAGAGAAGTAAACTTTGAAAGACCCGTCCAGCAGGATCTCTCCGTGTTGAAATAACGTTGGCCCCAAGCAGGGGTGGGATTCAAATTTTTTAACAACTGGTTCTGTGGGCATGGCTTAGTTGGTGGGCATGGCTTGGTGGTCATGTGACTGGGTGGACATGGCTTGGTGGTCATGTTATTGGCTGGGTGTGGCTAATTCAATATCACTCACATTGAAGCACGCATCTTCTTGCCTGGCCTCTCATGACTGTGGGGATGCTGCAACAGTCCTAAGTGTGAAAAATGGTCACAAGTCACTTTTTTCAGTGCCACTGTAACTTTGGTCATTCAACAGAAGCAAAGTACCAGCAAAGGAGGGGAAAAAAACTCCAGAGAAGTTCCTGAGACAGGAAGTCTAGTCCTGCCAAGAATGTAATAAGGGTTAACAGAGAGGCAGTTCCTGTAAGCACCACCAGAATGTTTCCTTCCTGCCTTCCTTACAGGATTAGGCAAGTAATTTCTTCTAACAACCAGTTCTCTGAACTGCTTAGAATGTTAACAACCGGTTCTAGCAAATAGGTGCGAACTGGTAGAATCCCACCCCTGGCCCCAAGACCGAAATCCTGCTGCTTGTATTAAAATACCAGCGACAATGCACAGATTATTTGCTATTTTACACTCATCGTTTGGGGATCCTTTTTACTGAAGAAAAGGGGGATAAACATATTAGCATAACCAGCGGTGGGATTCAATTTTTTTTGCTAACGGTTCTGTAGGCGTGGCTTGGTGGGCGTGGCAGGGGAAGGATACTGTAAAATCTTCAGTCAGAGATGGTATTTACTGGTTCTCCGAACTACTCAAAATTTCTGCTACCAGTTCTCCAGAACTGATCAGAACCTGCTGATTACCCACCTCTGTGCATAACATAGACTAAATGTATATATTTAGAATAGGAATCCCATTTATTTAATAAATCATTTAATGTTGATTAAATGTCAATACAGGGTTTGTTTCACCTAGAACTTCACCTTTTTCCTGGTGTCTTCCCAGCACAGTATTTAAAACTTCAACTACCATCAAGCCTAAGCAACATGGCCAATGGCAATAAATACATTCCAAAACTCTTGGAATGCACCAAATGACCTATCTTGGGACAAAGCAACAACAGCATGGAGTGAACTGTAGAGACTACAGCAAACTAAAATATCTTGAGCCTTCAAGTTCCTGAGAGCCAAAAGTATCTACAGTACGCATATGGTGGCTTAGCAAACCATACTGTTCCTAAGGTGGTGGGGAAGAAAGATCAATGACTGTTATGGTATCTATGCACTATGTTCTCTTCTTATTTCCATTTGTCAAGAAAGAAAGAAAGCATTCAGCAGACTTCTCAGAGATGCATTTAAGCAATCCAGAACATTGCTAATTTAAATATCTTCTTCCCCTCTTCCATTAGTAGAAACCTCCATAAGAAAAACCATTTCTGCAAGGAAAAGAACTCAAAGAAGACCTAATCCCAACCCTAACACTAACCGTACCTTAACTTTCATTGCCACTGGGATTTTCCCATGCATTTTACAAGTCTGAATGAAAAATTGTCTCCTCTGCTTTCATTAGAGAACCTCTAAGAATCTATCCCTGAGATCAATTTTTGGCCCTGACTCTAAGGTGACCTAACATTAACACTAACACCAATACTCACCTAGTTTAATTTTCATTGGCAAAGATTTTTTTTCTTTGTATTTTATTGTGATTCACAAATAAGTCCAAAGAAAGATTTGTCACCTTTGCTTCAGTTAGAAAATTTCCAAGAATCTAACCATAACAAGTATTTTTGGCCCTGACTCCAAGGAAACCTAATCCTAATTCTAACTCTTGTTTAATTTTCATTGGCTATGGGATTTTCCCATGTATTGTACTGTAGTCTACAAACAAATCTGAAGGTGTCATCTTCTCTTTCCATAGAGGAACTCTATCACTGACATCAGTTTTTGGCTCTGACTCCAGAATGACCTAATTCTAAACCTAACACAAACCTGAATACTAATTAATTTCCATTTCAATGGGATTTACCCAACATTTTTTTTACTGTGGTCAACAAGCACATCTGAAAGAAAAGCTGTCATTTTTGCTTTGGGTCCTTTTCCCCATTCCAAGCCTTAGACCTGGTTCCCACAAGACCAGGCAAACAGCATCATCTCTTTTTTATCACAACCAATTCCACTGTTTGACTGTATTCTTTAAAAAAAAAGTTCATTCATACATCTCCCAAAATTAGTATTAATCAGATCCCCAGGATCAAATATTGTGAAGAAAATAACAACAGGAGTGGGCTTCAAAAATTTTAGCAATGGGTTTTCTACCTGGTTGCTGGGTGGGCATGGCCATGTGGGCGTGGCCTAGTCAGCCGCCTGCACCATGGCAGGGGGCGTGTTTTTGCTCTCCCCAGGCTCTGGAGGTTCTCTGAAAGCTGGAAATGGGCACATTTCCGTCCTTCCCAAACTTTGAAGAGGTCCATTTTTTGCCCTCCCTGAGCCTCCACGCATGCCGTACACTAACTGCATCCAAAATGGGCTGGGTGGGGACTCCTGGGAGGGGCAGGGTGGGGTTTGCAGGGCCAGCCAGGAGTGGGATTTGGGGGTTCTCCGAACTGCACAGATCCTAGCTAGGAGCTCTCCCGAACCCCTGCGAACCCCCAGCAGCCCATCTCTGAATAAGAACCTTCTCCCCTTTCTAGTTCTCCATTCTCTGCTTGAAAATTGTACATTCGATTGACTCAGAAATGGAAAGTTATGAACTATGGTGGATAATCATGGTATAATTGGATGAACGCAGTGGTCCTGACTATTTCTTCTTTCTGATCCTGTCTGAATTTTGGGGGTAGATTCAAAGGACCTCAATCAAGACCGAAAGAACTGATTGAATAGAAAAAGTATATGCTGAGCAATTTTGGTTAACTTTACCATGTTAAGATGAATATTTGCATGCTAAGGCATCCCCATTCATGCTATCTATTGACAAAACATCTATGTTCTGTTATAAACTTTCAGTCATGCTTAAAATGGCATTATTTTATACCCTGTTAACTGGACAATATATTCCAGGGATAATAGGGCATGTTGGCCAGAGGAAAACAAGGTTAAAACATTGAAGATATTTTTCTAAGAATGAAACCCAATGAAATTTGCTTCAGTGTAGAATTGTGGTACTGAAATGGCTCACGTTGCCAATCTGTATCTATGGCACATCTGGAACGTGGCTATTTATTATCTTGAATAGTTAGAATCAAAGATCTGGATTAAATAGATGCCATACTGGGAAGTTGATGGAGGAGTTTGACCTATGCCCAAGACTGGCATAATTTTCACATAGCAATGAAGGGATACATTCATGAATTGCTCCCAGAAGAATGAATAAAAAGCAAATATTACTGTGCAAGAAGTGATATTTAATGCATTCCTTTTGAATCTGGGCATGCACACATTTAGAGAAAAATGCACACAAATTGTATACGATTAATAGCCATTGGTGGCCTTTCACTCCATGGTTGTGGAGGGTTTTCTCCCCATTTTTAAAACTATGCCAAATGTGTTTTGCTATATCTAATACTTGTTAGCAGATCCTGCTTGTCTAAATTAAATAAGGAAGGTATTAAAACTGTTCAAAAGTCTGTTACACAGTGTGTGCTGAAAATGATTTGAAATAACATCGGCGGCTTAGCTTGTGTTCATTTGATCAAGTGATAAAAGCCTCACATTTCTATTTCTGTTCCTCATTTCCATGAATATTCACCACCTTGGTCAATACAGAGGGGAGGACGAAGGCATTAGAAAAGCAAAACATTGCCTCCCTTTTTGCATTCTCCCGGATAAATTTGCAGAATTGAAAAAGAATGCCCTGTCTCAAAGTGTTACAGGCTTCTATGCTATGTAACAGTATGCCTTTGAAATGGGAAAGAAAATTGCGGGAGACTTGAAGGCAGGAAAACACCTCTTAGGTTGGCATCGAACTTGAAAGCCCAGCTAGTGTGTAGAATTTTTATAAGTAGGAAAAAGTCTCCAAATTCCCCCCCCCCCCCCCAGTTGTCCCACACCTCTGTTTCCTTCCTTTAAGCCTCTCTCCATTCCGGTTCTTTTTCAACCCCTAAGATGAGCAACCGGGCATATTTGCATTCCAGTTGTCCTTCCTCACCCCCAACTCCAAGCCAACATTTCTCACTGAGTGTTATGATTTCATCTGGAAGCATTTTAGTAGTAGATCATAGTGTCTCCTATTATTAATCACGTTGCTCCATTCCTCAAAAGAGGAGGCAAAAATCAGATTGATGTTCTTCTTCCCACTTTTTCATCCGTAGTCTATCTAATATTTGCAGAGCGAGAGAAGAGGGAAATCCACAAGTTCAAAATCCCGTGGCTTTAAAGAGCACAAATTAACTCCATTCAAAGTTATGGCTTTTACTGAAGCCAAATCAAGGAGAGGAGCTGAGAAATCTCCCTTTTGTTATTGTTCTAAAAAATAATCTAATATCTTGAGGCAGCCTGATCCCATAGAGGTGTGAAATCATCCTTATAACTCTAATGTTGTTTTTTTTAGTGTGCTGAACTGACAGCACTTTATGTTTTCTTTTTATAGAAACTTCACTCAGGTTTTTTCCCCTCTCAATTGTATTAGTAATGCCAGCATGCTCTCTACAGTGCAGGGAAACATCAAATGAACCTCTCAATTGTACACAGCACCACGAGGATTAAGCAGCATTATAAATCCCAGAATATTCATTAAGCAGCAAGTTCTATAAATCCCAGAATGTTCATGGGGACAGTGCATTAAAAAATATGTTTCGGGCCACCCTAAGTTTAAATAAAAGGAGTCCAAAGGAAATTGCATAAAGAAAACAAGCAAGCATTAGGAGAAGTTGCAGAGCTGGTGGTGGTAGAGATATATTGGGAATTGTTGGGAATTGTAAACTGATGGAAAAAGATATACATATACAAAAGTATACATATAAATACATACATACATACATACATACATACATACATACATACATACATACATACATACATCTATGTATCTATGAATATATATATTTGTTTTCTTATGTTTTCGCGGGTATTTATACGTATGGTATTTAGGTTTCTTCGGGTATTTTCCCACATAATATTTGTGCTTTTATTATAGCGACGTTTTGGCAGAATCTCATCTGCCATCCTCAGGCTTGTGTATTGGGTTCTTTTTAATTTTGTGTGCCAGGCTTGGCAGTCGTTTTTTGTTTGAATTTGGTGCTGGCTTTCTGTTATATTTGAATGGCTTTTTCCTCATCTTGATTGGCTGGGAGTCTAGGTCTGTTTTTATTGGTCTTCGAGTTGCTGTGTTTTTGATTGGTTGGCAACATTGTGTTTTGTGCATTGGGGTTTCTTAGTGCAGCTTGGTTTCTTGTAAATGGCTGATAATTATTTATTAGGAAGCTAGGTTTTATTTGGGTAGTTGGCTGGGGCATGTTTGGGCTGGAGGTATTGGGGGGGGGGGAGGTTCTGTTTGTGTCCAGGTGTTTGCTTGGATTGTGGTATAGAGATTTTTTTGTTGGTGAGTGCAGCCTTCCAGATGATTGATAGTCTGGTGGAGTCATCTCTTTTATTCATACTATTAGGACTTTTATCAATGTCTATAGCTTCTCTGATGATTCTGTAGCCAGGGTTTTATATCAATTAATTAAAGAAGCTCACAGAGCAAGAATATAGGTCAACTATAGATCCATTCTGACTATTGCAACCCACCTTTGTTGCACCCATAAAGTTACTGTAACCCTAACAAGAACTATAAATCTTAACTCATCCTTAGAATTCAAAGAATCTGCAAGAATTGTCCTAATCTATTACCAGATATCTATGGACAGAAACTGGTCTGCTAATGGAAATTTGCACATATTAAAGACACTCTGCACACAGAGGGAATTTTATTTTTTGTGCTGTTTTAATCTCTATGTGGACATCTTTTCTGAACAGAACTAAGTTCAAGCTAATACTTCATCTATTTTGTCCAATGGATTTACGTGTGCATTTTTCCCAAAAGAGAGGCAAGGAGGCTTGTCCATTCTGCGTTAACATTCAGGCAATAAATTAGCAGCACCTGCATAAATGGAGGCTTGAGGTCAAATGTCCCAAACTTAATGCAGAGTCTATGTTCATGTTCAAAAGCAAGTACTCATCCCAGGCTCATATCCAGTATTTCTAATAAGTCTGAGAAATACCCTCTAGCAGGAGAAATCCTCTAGCAGGGGTTTCAAACTCAATTTCATTGAGGTCCGCATCAGCATTGTATTTAACCTTGGGGGGGGGGGGGGGTGGCCAGGTGCGCATGGCCAAGTGAACATGGCTAGCTTGACGTCACTCATGCCTAGGCACCTGTGGTGGCCTGGGTGGGGCTGGGGGAATCCACTTTGGCATGTTCCCCCCCAGCTTCGTTTTCACTGGCACTGCGGGCTAGTCCTTTGCTGTTTCCAGGGTGGTCCCTTTGGTCAGATCTGGCCCGTGGGCCTTGAGTTTGATACCCCTACTCTAGAGTGTCTGGCAGTCAACCCCTTGAGATGGGAATATATTGCCAGAATTCCTAACCAGTATAGCTTTCACATTAGGAATTATATAGTCCCAACTCCCCTGGAAAGCAGCAGATTGATGGCTGAGTCTGAAACTGCAACCCCACACATTTAGAATGTGCCTACTTTTTTTAAAAAAAAAAAACTTTAATAGATAGGTAATGAGCTAGATGGCTTGATGATCCAATGTGTAAAAGACCATTTCTTATGAACTTGATTTCATTCTTCCACCGGCATGCTATATGCAAATGAAACTCCTCCCCCTTTAAACACAGAAATGAATATATAGGCATTTTTGTATATCTCATTAAAGATGTTAACCTTGGATGCTTTGTGTGTGGAGCAGTGCACAAAGACTACTGTTCAGTGTAATTTTGATTTTATCATAACTCTGGCTTCCAGAAGTCAGTCCTTTACTTTAACAAGTAAGGGGGTGGAAGAGGGGGGTGGTGGAATGGCCCAGAGGTGGTATTCAGCAGGTTCTGATCAGTTCTGGAGAACCGGTAGCAGAAATTTTGAGTAGTTCGGAGAACCGGCAATTACCATGTCTGACTGGAGATTTTACAGTATCCTTCCCCTGCCACGCCCACCAAGCCAGAGCCACAGAACCGGTAGTAAAAAAAATTGAATCCCACCACTGGAATGGCCCCATTTTCATGCTCTTAGGCAAAAATGATTTTTTTTATCCCAATGCAGCATTTTACTAAAGAATTTCCTTCTGTTCAAATGCAGAAGGAGATAAGGGGGAAAAGACTGTCCTTTAGTCACCAAAATGTGACCAGCCTTTCTTACTTGGCCTGAAGAGCCTCCAAGAGATTGCCTACATGACGGGTGGGGATCCATGATATTAAACAGTTTGAAGGACAGCAAAGTGCCGAGAGTCATCCTGCTGAGCCACAGGCCACAGGAATGCAAATCATCCCAAATGCCAAGAGTGGAGCTAGCAGGTGGCCTCTCTGATTCATCGGATGTCAACATACAGTTCAGAAAAAGGCCCTTTGGACTTTGCGTGGGCCACCGTGGCCTTTAATTAAAGATAAATGCAGTCATTCTACAGGATGCCCATGTTATTATACTAAAGATTTTTTTTCCTCTGTTCATGGAGAAAGGCCATTATACATGTGCGTGTGTTTGCAACTATGTGCAATCAGTCACGTTAGGTAGAATTATCCCCACCAACTTAAGAAATGTTTTATATTATATATACATACACACAATTCTATACTCAGTAGGACAATTCTTTGGCACTACAGTGGCCAACTCTGTTTCTCTGGAAAATGTTTTATTTTCTTTGGAGGGGAGTTGAAATTATTTTCTTTTAATACCTTTGAAATATTGCTTCTGAAAAGCATAGAGTGTTTGAATAGAAGCATTTGCCCTGGAGGAGTTTTTTCTCAGAGGCCAATCCATAAAAGTCACAAAAATGATGATCATGTCCAACATTTTTTCCCCTCTTTTTACATGCCAATCAGTAGCAGTAAATACCTACCATTGTAAGATTATGGTTCCAAAAATCATAATTGAATCTGTCTAGCAGTGGATAACAAATGTAATAGAAATAGAATGTATCTATTATCCCACCCTTTCGACAAATGGATAAGTTAAAAAAGAAACTTATTTTTCAAATGTATCATGAACTTTTAATATAATAATGCATTAATAATACATAACAAGAAAGTAAAAATTTAATTATCAGAAGCAACATCTTTTAGACAGTATTTTAAAGATCTGATTGCATATTTAATGTTAGCTAACTCTCCATTGTGCAAAAGCCATGAAGACCACGATCCAGAATAAACCTTATCACCATATATTCTTAATGTAAAAAGTTAAACATCTCTAGATTTCCTATCTGATATGTTATATCAGGGATGAACCACCTGCAGCCGGGGTGGACTTCAAAAACTTTAGCAAGGGGTTCTCTGCTTGGTTGCTGGGTGGGGCTGGCCCTGGTGGGCGTGGCCTAGTTGGCCTCTGCACCATGGTGGGGGGGAGGAGTTTGCCTTTCCCAGGCTCCGGAGGATCTCTGGAAGCCAGAAATGGGCCCATTTCTGGCCTTCCAGAACTTCCGGGAGGCCCATTTTTTTGCCCTCCCCGATCCTCCGTGTGCACCCTGCACTTACCTGCATCCAAAACAGGCCACATGGGGACTCCCAGGAGGGGCGGGACAGGGCAGGTGGGGCCAGCCAGGAGTGGGATTTGGGGGTTCTCTGAACTGCACAGAATCTTAGCTAGAGGATCTCCCAAATCCCTGAGAACCCCCAGCAGCCCACCCCGACTTCTGCAGCATTAAAACTGTATGTTCTTCTTCTCTCCTCTCCCTTCCTTACTTTCCATTCTCCCTCTGAAATGTAACAATATAATTGTTGAAAATCAGTGGAAGCTCCAGGTGGTACAAAATGCGGCCGCGCGGGTGGTCTTGGGGGATCTTCTGAGCTCCCATGTTACACCACTTTTGCGTGAGCTGCATTGGCTCCCGGTGGCCTTCTGGGTGCGATTCAAGGTGTTAGTGATCACCTTTAAAGCGCTCCATGGCTTGGGACCTGGATATTTACGGGATCGCCTGCTGCCACCATCAGTCTCTCGCCGACCAGTATGCTCTCATAGAGCGGGCCTCCTTGGGGTACCACTGGCTGGACGGCTGACAGCCCCGAGGGTTCGGGCCTTCTCTCTGAGAGCCTTCTCCTCTGGAACGAATTGCCCCTGGAGATAAGGACCATCCCCGACATGTTGACCTTCCGGCGCGCACTAAAACCCCCCCTTTTCCATCTAGCCAGTCTGGCCTAGAGTTATATAAAATGATTATAAATTCGGCTATTAAATGGTTTTTAACTTTTCTAATTCCCCACTCTTAATCTCTTAAAGCCTATCTATTTAATTCTTTTAATTTATTTTAAAAATTTATTATATTTGTATTTATTTGTTTTTATCTCGCTGTGAACCACCCCGAGTCCTTAGGGAGAGGGGGTGGTATACAAATTTGAATAAATAAATAAATAAAATAAATTAGAGCTGAAACGCATAAAAATTACTCTGAAAAATGGCAAATAGACTTTTCAAAAGAAAAAAACCAAATCCAAACCTCCTAATTTGGGGGAAGAAAAATTAATTCTTCTGGCCCTATCTATATGTTTTACATGGGCACCTCCATTTGGGAGTCACTGCATCTGTTGTCCCTCTCACATAAAAATAGTCTAGTTTTTGACTACATAAATGTGATGGGAATGATTCTAAGACTGAATTTCTGAATATATGTGGGCTGAAATTCAGTGACCCCTTGGAAGGAATTCCAAAGGTTCTAGGAATATTATAAAAAAAGGATTAGATCTTCCTCCGAAGGGGAGATTGAACCATGTATACATGCTTCCAGATGCTTGGAAACATCTGTATTTGAATCTACTCTGACTTTATTGCTCTGACAGGAGAAAGGAAGAGTGCCAACAGTGGTGAGGGACACCAGGGCAGTAGTTATTTTGAGACAGGCCATGGATTGAGTCCCAGTCCCTGGGCCAACATCCAAACTTACTGTAGGATACTAAATCATAAGAGTTGGAAAGGACTGAGGATGTCTTATACTGCAATTCTATGCACTGTTTATTTATTTCATTATTCCATCATTTATTCCAACAATTCTGGGTGGCTCACAGAGGGCTAAAAATCTTTAAAAGCCAACCGTTAAAAAATAAAAAAAAATTAAGAGATGATTTCCTAGCTTTGCTTAAGTGCCCAAAGAGATGGGATCTCATCACACATCCCAATGCACTCTATTCTATTGCCAAACAGACTTTTAAACCAAAATTCACTTCCTTAAAATGTCTACCCCTCTAAGGTCAAGGAATACATCTTTGCTATAAACAGATTAACACCTGGAACAGTTGGAGGAAGTGTGCTATACCATTCCTGACTAAGTGGATTATATACATCCAAAAAGCTACAATGGGGCAGAATGAGAGTGTTCTGTATCTCCTTACTACCATCGAGTGATCCTTCATATTTCCGGAGTCCACAAAAGATATTCCTATTCCTGCTAAAACTAATATATAGTTTCAATAATCAGTTGTCCTACAATTGCTGAGCTAAAGGATGTCTGGTCTCTGTTAACAACTGAAATTCAAGGAGAAACGTGAGGCTGCTCCTTTCATGATAAACTCAACCTCATACATTAGCTATAAAGGAGCATCTCCAGATACTGGCTTCATTTTGTCTCTGAGAGGGAAATAAAACTTTCATGAGTCTTGTATAACTAATAGAACTTGTGACTGAATTTTTTATTCTCCCTTCTATTTCTTTTTCCTTTGATGTCATGTCCTTTAGTTTGTTAGTTGTGGGGGGAGGGGGAGGCATTATCACATTACTTGAACAAAATATTATGTTCTGCCTTTCCCCAGCAAAGTTCAATGCAGCTTATACAAGCAGAACTAAAAGAATGAACTCAGTCAAGTGATAACAGCAGAAACACAAAAGCAGATACAATCAATTAATGCTAGCTAATTGAAGCCTTGAGCATGCCAGAGAAAATTAAAGTCAACATGCCTGCTGGCCAAATGCCTTTCATAAAAAACAGCCATGGAAATCTGTCCAGGGAGGAGAAAAGAAAGGCAAATTTTCTCAGGCACTTAGTCCTGGAATTTAAGACCACTCCTGAAAAAAAGCATCTTTCCCTTATCCCAACCAGATGCTGATGGAGAAGAGAAAGATTGCCTTCTCTTAACACTCCTAGAGAACAGCCAAACTCATAGGGGGGAAATGTGCTTTAAAAAACACAGAAACATTTTTAAATTTTGAAGACATTTATAGCCTTAGCCAAGAACCAGAACTGAAAATAATTTCGAAGATCCTAAGCAATAACTTTCCTTACATGCCTTCTTAATAAACTAACCTTTGGGAAATGTATTGAGCAAAAGAACTCATGTTAGAAAATGTCATGCTAATGTGCTGTAATCTTTTATTTCGAATCTCCTAGATTTTGGATAAATAAAGCTCTTGACCCATTCTTATCCACTTAATTTCTGGATGTCAGTTGCAGACAATAGTTGTAGGCCAAATATACAGTATATATACCAAATTCAGAAGTAAAAATATGAAATTAATTTTTGACTATGTTGCTTTTCTAAGCTATAGCAAACAGAGAAGAGATGCTGTGCTCGTCCTACCATGCCAAGATAACTCTTCTAAATGCTTTGCACAATCCATTCAAAAATCAGTCTGGGAGGAAAGTGGCAGAACTGTGTGATAGTGTAGGTGAGAAAGGCATAATTTCTCAGGAAACAATCCATAGAGTTCTATATGTAACTTTCTATAACTATAGGGAGAATATCAAGTGTGGCATAGCTTTATCCTACTCCAAAGAAAAGAAAAGGAGATGACTCTTACTGGTTCCCTTGAATCCCGGCCATTTCTTAGCTGCTATGGTAAGCTCTACAAAGAAAGTTTGCAATTGTTCTCAAAGAAAGTTGCTGTTTGCAAAGAGAGCCTTAACAGTTAAGATTGTAGGGGGATGGAAAGAGGGCAGTGATAGTTTTTCTTAAAATGGAGGAGGTGGGGAGGAAGAGGATTTGGAGGGGAAGATGAAGAAGAGATGATTATGATTCTTTGCTTTCAAGAACTACATGAAGTTTACTTCTATTTACAAGTCCATTGGCTTGGACTATAAGCCTCATTTCTAGCATACCCTGAGACAAAAAATGAAGAACCATTTACAGTCCCAAACAGTGGCATTGGGATTCTTGTTGGTCTTAGGTTACACAAGAAATGTGGGACATTGTGTCTTAACCAAAAGCCATTGGTAAAACTAATAACCAAAATCAAGTTTCTGCATGGGTTAGCCAGAATCGGAACACATTGAATCATCTTTTTGGGGTGTGCTTACTTAGAGTAAGGGAAAATGTTAATTCCTTGGCAAATGTACCCCTCAGACTTTTTCCTAAGCTGACCTGGCAACAAAATGGAGACTGTCAGAAGTGGACAAAACTCTGAGAAATAAACAAAGCCCTGCATGTTATTAAAACAGGGCTCCTTTATTACATTTCTGGAAATGTTGATTCAGGCTTCTTGGCTTCTCGGTCTCTCCCTCTTTTCTACTCAGCACTCCCACCAGCAATATCCCACCCACATCCCTTCATCTGTCACTCAGATTCCTGATAACTCTTCTCCTCCTCTTCCCCACATTTAACCAATATATTGACAGCACTTAAAGTTGCACGTTTTGGTTTCTTTTAGCCTTGTAAACTATGAACTATAAGCTACAAGTAGAAAAGATGGCACAACATAATTCTCCGGTATCTAACTCTGACACAGTATTGTATCAAACCAGGAATATAAGATACTTGTAGTAACTGAGCTAACTCAAGCTCCCAAAGTCCCTAAAGGGAAATAGGAAAACAGCCTAGTGAAATAAGTCTTTTGGAGGATACACACTCCACAATCAATACGATAGTTCCATGGGTAAAATTCAGTATTCGAAGTATTAGTAAATAGCAAGTATAATCTTATGCAGAGAAAGTTCTGTTAATGTAGGCAAAAGTATTCTTATGACAGAATATCTGTTCATTTGAGCCCTCCTATCACTTTTGAATCATTTCAACTTATAGCAATGGCTTAATAAATAGGTTAGAAGAATCCAAAGAAGGAAATAAATTCTGAATCATATTTTAACTGATCAATTTTATGGCTTTGAACTAAAGCTATTCATCTATCTTATCATTTCAAATGCCAAACTATGCTGTTGATGACCCTCTGATACTTTGGGATGGCTCCTAATCTAAAGAAGAGGATCAATGAGATTATTGCTCAGGTTCAACTTGCTGAGCAAAGTTCTAATAAATGTGGTGGCGCAGTAGTTAGAGTGCCTTACTGCAGGCTACTTCTGCTGACAGCCAGCTGCCTGCAATTTGGCAGTTCAAATCTCATCAGGCTCAAGGTTGACTCAGCCTTCCATCTTTCCGAGGTGAGTAAAATGAGGACCCAAGTTGTTGGGGGAAATATGCTGTCTCTGTAAAACCGCTTAGACAGGGCTGTAAAGCACTGTGAAGTGGTATATAAGTCTAAATGCTATTGTTAATAGACACCAGCAGAAAGCTTGATATAAATGGCCACTTGGCGAATTCTGTCCAAAAGTCTTAATGTTGCTAAGGTTGGACCCCTCTGCTGTACATGATCATAGGATGTCTCTTAAGGGCAGGCTCTTATTGACCGTTGAGATCCATCCTATATATGGAAATAAATTGCTGATTTAGGTTTGCTACCGATATTTTGCTTCAAGGAACCAATATGGCTGCCTTTCTAGAAAGTGTTGTCTATTGTAGAGTGTTTTACCCAAATGGGCTGCCTGTATGAATCTGGGGGAAAAATGCTTGTCTAATACCATGTTTTTAATAGAGCAGCTCAGCCATGCTTTCGGATCAACTTTAAGTCATTAACAAGCCAAGCTTGAGTTCAAGGGGTGACATAATTATAAACATTTCCAAAACTAATTATTGACCTCCTACAGACACTCCTGCCCCCTTATCACAACATCTACATTTTCAGCTAACTAAAATACACTGAACGAAGGAAATCATTACATGTAAGACATTTCCTGTGCAGGTAGGCTGTGCAAACAAACCCAAGCCATCGAACTGTTGGCATTTCAGACTCTGCTCTAATGAAAACACTCAAAGACAAGAAGCGAATTCATCATACAGTTAATGATAAATATTTACACAAAGAAGTCGGGTGGGTTATTACAATGCAGCGTATTGCTCATGCTATTTAACTCAGAAACTAATTACTGCTAGAGTGACACGTTCAATCCAAGCTAAGCTTTTTTGGCCAGAAACATGGGCAATAACTACAGCAGAACTTTAAGGAATGGGAAAACTGACTTGTTCAAAGACCATGGGAAGACTATGATGAAAACAACAGTTCAGTGAGGAATGTTTATCATGCTGATGGGTACTTCCAGATGGGTTGTTCTTGTGTGAGAAAATTGCCACACACAAAAAAGCACAGGTCGCATTCTTTAAAAATTTTGGATAAAATGTTTATTAAAAACACCCTATCGATAAGGGCAAACACGATATAATATAGTAAATATATTATTTAGAAAGCCAACTCATTTAGGAAAAAAAAGAGTACAGCTGGCAATATAGACTGCATGAAGTCTTGTGGAGCTTTAGATGCTGCCTTCAGAGATCTATATCTAAGAAGGTGTTACTATTACTGGATTGTAATAAAAAGGAGAAGGCTGGAGAATAGTCATATCTAAGGTATCTGAGGAGCCTTCTCACCCCAATGGACTGGCCTGCGCCTGCCCCACTCACGCCAGCAGAAGAGGCCTGCTACGAATCTTGTGTACTAAGAATTAGAATTTAGAATTTATTTGATTTGTCAATCGCTTACAAGATAATAGGTATAAGTATATACATAGTTATGAATACATGAAATGGGTACATATAAGAAAAATAAAAGAAACAATAGGACAGGGACGGTAGGCATGTTGGTGCGCTTGTGCACGCCCCGTACAGACCTCTTAGGAAAGGGGTGAGGTCAATAGTAGACAGTCTAAGGTTAAAGTTTGGGGGGTTTGGGGAAGAAACCACAGAGTCAAGTAGAGTATTCCAGACATTGACCACTCTGTTGCTGAAGTCGTATTTCCTGCAATCAAGTTTGGTGCGGTTAACCTTGAGTTTGTATCTATTGTGTGCTTTTGTGTTGTTATGGTTGAAGCTGAAGTATTCATTGACAGGTACGCAATCTAAAACCATCTCTATCTATTGGACCAGACAGAATATGTGCCTACTTCTTAAAAAAGCTATCCACTGCCATAGCAGAACCTCTAAGCATAATCTCTGAAAAATCTTTCAGGACCAGCTCCTTGCCTAACCTATGGTCACAAGCCACGGTTATCCCCATCTTCAAAAAGGGAGACCCCAGCCAAGTTGAAAATTACAGACCAATCTCCTTATGCTGCGTCACCTGTAAGGTCATGGAATCAATTATTAACCAACCCATTATCCTCCACTTAGAGACAAACAAGCTACTCTCTAATAGACAATTTGGTTTAAGAAAAATAAGGTCCTTTACAGAGCTTGGATCATCAACAAGGTCTTGACTATTCAGCTTGTATTTTATTTTTTGATTTTTTTTTGCCAATATGTAAGACAGAGCATTTATTTGTTGAGATTTGAAGTTGCCATTTGTTTGACCATCCTGATACATAGTCAAGATCTTTTTGAAGGGTAGCAGTATTGTCTGTGATGTTGAACAGCTTTACATCATCAGCGAAGAGAACGCAGTTGCTCTTAATATGATCACAGAGGTCATTTATGTAGAGGATGAAGAGGTGGGTGGGGTCAAGGAGAAGAAGAGCCTTTTCCACTGTGGCCTATCCCTATGGAGCACTCTACCACTAGACATGAGAAATGCTCCTGCTCTTTTGCCTTCCAGAAGGATCTGAAGCAGAACTGTGCTATTTCAATAAATCATAGTGACTTGGACAGTGTTACAAGCCCACATATAAATATGCCATCTGTTTATAGCTTAGCTTCAGTTCCTCTTCTCTCCAAAAGCAGTTTCCCCCTAACCTTTTAAACTTTATGGAGCAAATCTTCATTTTCCTCCTTGGCTGTGCCTCTCTTCCTTTCCCCTAAGAAAAAATGGGGTTGTGTTCACCCAAAAAAGGAGAAAGAGCAGCATATCCACCCCAACGATGCTGTGGAGGCTATGTCCCGGTGCCTGGAAGCCATGCGGATTTGGACGGGCGGGAACAGGCTCCAGCTCAACCCTTCCAAGACTGAGTGGCTGTGGTTTCCGGCGCCCCGATATAGTCAGCTGACTCCGTCGCTGGCTATTGGGGGAGAGATCTTGCCCCCCACAGAGAGGGCTCGCAATTTGGGTGTCCTCCTGGATGCACGTCTGTCTTTAGAAGATCATATTACGGCCGTCTCCAGGGGGGCTTTTTATCAGGTTCGCCTGATTCGCCAGTTGCGGCCCTTTCTGGATCGGGACGCCTTACGCACGGTCACTCATACCCTTGTCACCTCTTGCCTGGACTATTGTAACCCTCTCTACATGGGGCTCCCTGTGGGGAGCACCCGGAGGCTTTAACTGGTACAAAATGCGGCCACGTGGGCGGTTATGGGGGTGTCACGAAACTCCCATGTGACGCCTCTCCTGCGCAAGCTGCATTGGTTGCCGGTGGCTTTCCGGGTTCGCTTTAAGGTTCTGGTTTTGACCTTTAAAGCGATCCATGGCATTGGACCAGGTTATCTGCAGGACTGCGTTCTGCCAGTAATCTCCCACCGATCTGTGCGCTCCCACAGAGAGGGCCTTCTTCGGGTGCCGACGGCATCTATGTGCCGCCTGATGACCCCAGGAAATAGGGCCTTCTCTGTGGGGGCTCCCACCCTCTGGAATGGTCTGCCTCCGGAGTTATGCAATAACATCGACCTGAGAGCTTTCAGACGTGCATTGAAAACCTGGCTCTTTAAGCAGGCCGGCCTGGGCTGAAGTGGGATTTTTAGTGTAATTTTAGTATTTGGAGTTTTAATTTGGGATTTTAATATTCTGGGTTTTATTAATTTATTGGGGGATATGATTTTAGGCAGCCTTAGGATATTTATTTCTCTTTTAACTTTTATAATTGTAGAAAGTTTTATGGTTGGCTGTACACCGCCCTGAGTCCTTCGGGAGAAGGGCAGTATATAAATATGTTTTTTTAAAAAAAAATCTTCCACTCACACGTCTGACTTCTATCCCCTAGGTGGAAGGGAAAACCTTAGCCTTACTGGGGGGGAAAACCCCAAAATTGTCTTGTGTTCCATAAAGTCAATGTACTAATTTATAGATAACGATGCACATTGAGAAATTTCACAATTTAAATAGTAATATTGTAACACAATGTCTATGGAAATTCTCAATCATCTTGATCATGGTTGTCCCAAAGGTGCTTTTCAAAAGGCAACTGGACTTCCTTTGATTTTCTTGCTTTTTACCTTGAAAGTGTTTCACTTCTCATCCAAGAAGCTCCTTCAGTTCTGACTCTGACTCTGATTCAATCTCCCCATGGCAAAGAAGAGGTGCCATCAAGTAACTAGTACATTTGCATGGTCTGTGATTCAGGTACTTACTGTTGGTAGATGATTTCCATTTTTTTTCCTTATGTTATCTTTGTGCTTTTTAAAATTGAATCCGGGTGGAATAGCTCTTTGAACATTAGGACAAGTGGCCATTCTAAAAGCAGGCAAGTCTTTTTTGCACAGCTGTTTAAGACGAAGCCCAAGGCAAATACCAACCTAATGATGTTTTTAATGAATGTTTACATCAATGCACTGTCTTTGCTTTGATTATATGGCAGGACTAAAAAACATTGTAGCCTCCCACTCCCCTTGAAGCAATATACTGCATCCAGGGGCAAGCTAGGAGCAGGAAAAAGGAATGTGAAATACTACTTGTGTGTGTACGTGACTAAAAAGACAGATTTTAATTCTAATGACTAATCCTTGCCATTTTCTTGCAAGGGTTTTTGGAGGTGGTTTGCCATTGATTCCTTCCTAGGGCTGAGAGAGAGGGACTGACTCAGCATCACCCAGCTGGCTTTGAGGTTAAGGCAGGATTAGAACTCATAGCATCCCAGTTTTTAGCCTGCATCTTTAAGCATTACTCTAACACAACTGTGAATACTTTACATTTTATTCCTTTGATAAAGCTTTGCAAGCAAAGGCATCAGCAAGAATGAGGAACACAGTATTTATTGCTTGATGGGATGGATCAAAGTGACGAGAGCCGGGTGGAAATGGGAGGTTTAATGATAAAATACTAGAGCTGAAAGGTGTTATTTAAGCCAGGAGTCTCCAACCTTGGCAACTTTAAGCCTGGCAGACTTCAACTCTCAGAATTCCCCAGTCAGCAAAGCTGGCTGGGGAATTCTGGGAGTTGAAGTCCACCAGGCTTGAAGTTGCTAAAGTTGGAGACCCCTGATTTAAACCGCTAAATCCATTCCCTTGCTACATGGAAATCTCCAGAGCAAATCATCCTAGACAAGGGGTGTCCAACCTGGGCAACTTTAAAACCTGTGGACTTCAACTCCCAGAATTATGGGAGCCGGCAAAGTCCAAAAATCTGAAAGTTGCCAAAGTTGGACATCCTTGTAGGAATGGAGATTTTACAGTATCCTTCCCTTGGAGTGGAGTGGAAATGCAGATTTTGCAGTATCCATCCCCTGCCACACACATCAAGCCATGCCATGCCCACAAAACCAGTAGTAAAAAAATTGTGAATCCCACCATTGGGCCAAGCCAATTGTTTAGTATTCTCTATCAAGTATTTGAGTAAAATAAAATAACTTTTTTCTGAATTTCTCCTCAAAAGAAAAAAAAATCATTTATGAAAAACAGGATTCACCATGTTATTCCCCCTGTTCTTAAAAGTGTCCAGCAAAAGGGCTTCCTTCATAATACTGGCCTAGGATTTAACAGCAATGGGGATAAGAGGAAAGCAGTAGACTTTTATTACATAATAAAAAAATAGGAGATTGATACCCACTTTTGGGCCACCTTCTAATTTTGAAGTGCCAATTAATTATGGCTTGAAAGTCACATCAAAGTTTAAATGGTATGAAAAGGTTGAAATCTATTTTGAGAGGAGTTTTCAAATGTTTTATGACATGAAGAGATATCATAAGCACATGAAAGACTAAAGATAAATAATTTGCCTTTAAAATCACCCTAACTCCACCACCCAAAATATATATACTGTATATAAGGCCCAATTTTTAGGCCCACCTATTCTGATGGGGCTCCATCAAAGGGAGGCCGACAGACCGCATGGAGACCTAAGCTATACCGGTAATCCTATATGGACTTATGACCATACACTTAGTGACCATTTGAAGTTATAGCAGCATAGAAAAAAGTGACTTATGACCTTTTTCACACTTATGACCATTGCAGCATCTGTATGGCCACGTGATCAAAATTAGGATATGGTATGTTTTTATGATGGTTACAGTGTCTTGGAGTCATGTGATCACCTTTTGCGACTTTCTGACAAAGCAAAGTCGACGGCGAAGCCAGATTCACTTAACAACCACGTTACTAACTTAACAATTGCTGTGATTCACTTAACAATGGTATCAAAAAAGGGTGTAAAATAGAACAAAACTCAACTGAACAACTGTTTTACTTAGCAGGAGAAAGCTTGGACTCAATGGTGGTCGTAAGTCGAGGACTACCTGTACAGTTTTTGCATATTTTCATATTAAGTTTGCTCGCAAGACTTTTCCTGGAATTTTTTTTTTAATTCATTTATTTTATTTATTTATTTATTTTTATTTTATTTTTTATTTTTATTTGTCAATTGCTTACAAGATAATAGGTGTAAGAAAAAAACATAATTATGAATACATGGATACATGTAAGAAAAATAAAAAAAAAATCTCCTCTGAAAACATCCTCAACCGAATTCTTCAAACCAACTGAGTGAGAAGCAGGGGAAGGGGAGGTAAAGCCAGCGAATGTTTCTGCCCATCTGATCCTGGACCTTGAGGGCAGATAAAGTGCGTATCCGTTTCTCCTGCAGGTGTGCGGTGATTTGCCGCTGAGGAGAAACCTTCAGCCCAAAGTTGATCAAATTTACTACAAAGAGGAAGCAACTTGAGGAATACAAAGGCTTGCTTTAAAAGAAGGCCTCTCCAACCTTGAACGGCACACAATGAAGGAAAGTGCATAATTTCAAGAAGATAACGAGATCTGAGCGGCCAGAAACAAAAAGCTGTAACTGGAACCCTCTATCCGTCGATCTGAGGTGATGAAGGAAAGGCAAGTGGGAGGGCAGCTAGCAAGAATAGACTGAAACTGAGCTTCGCCGGGGACGTAAAATTAGCCCACTGAAGAACCTTTGTCTCCCACTGAATGCCTGGCAGAGGCATTGTTTTACATATCTCTGCGGCCAGAAAGCTTTTTTACAAATTGCAATAAGCAATCGCCGAACTTGAACTAATTTCCCTTTTGGTCTAATTAATGCTACGAAATTAGAGTTGCTTCCCTGGCAATGCCCTCTTCGCTGCCTGTCAGCACCGCCTTTGTAGCTTTTAAGGGAACACTCAGTGCTGCCTCTTAAGAACTGGAAGTCGGAAACTGAGAAAGCTTGTCAACGGTTAGCCGGTCCAGGAACACTTCCTTTCAGAGGCCATCGCTTACATTTATTAAGTGCCGTTCTCAACATTTGATCCAAGAGGGTTGATAAAAGCAAAGAAAAAAGAAGAAGAAAAAACAAAGACAAAAAAGAACCAAGCCTGTCCTATCATTTTAAGGGAAAAGTAATGTACGCAAAACAGCAAGCAAAGCAAAGTTAAAATGAAGTTGGCCAAGGAATTACAAGTAGTCCTTGACTTACAACCATTTGTTTAGTGACTTTCACAGAATCATAGAATAACAGAGTTGGAAAGGACCTTGAAGGTCATCTAGTCCAATTTCCTGTTCGAGGAGGAGAATCTATTCCAAATATTAGCCTCTACCTCAAGTTACAGTGGCACTGAAAAGAGTGACTTATGACCATTTTTTACATGACTGTTGCATCCCCATTGTCACGTGATCAAAATTCATTTGGCAACCAGTCTGTATTTATAATGATTGCAGTGTTCCTGGGCCACGTGATCCCTTTTTGCGAACTTCTGACAAGTAAAGTCAACGGCGAAGCAGATTCACTTAACAATCAAGCTACTAACTTAACAACTGCAGTAATTCACCTAACAACTGTGGCAAGAAAGGTTGTGAAATGGGGCAAAACTCACTGAATGATTGTCTTGCTGAGCAACAGAAATTTTGGGCTCAGTTATTGTCATAAGTCAAGGACTACCTGTACAGATCTGTTCTGCATCAGTTTCAATTCAGTGTATTGCGGTCATAGGCCAGTATGGATGAGAAACAAAATAAAGTTTCAGGGAGAATTAAAATATAAACAATCTATCCAAAATCTAAAAGAAAATTCCAGGATATAGCTTATATTAAATTATAATGCAATACAATCAAATTATATTAAATCTTAAATTACAACAAAGTAATAGTATCCAAAACTATTAATATCAACAAAGTAACAAAGTCTAAAGTTTAAATGAGTTAACTTCAGTGGTGGGATTCAAATATTATTGCCACCGGTTTGGTGGGTGTGCCTTGGTGGGCACTCTTTGCGCACATGCGCACACTTTGTGTGCACATGTGCGCCAAACACACATTTTGCGCAGGCGCAGAGGTGTTTGCGAAGGCACAGAGGCATTCTAACTCACCTCCTGCAAGCCTGCACGATCCTGGTCGCTTCAGCAGCTGCCCCGCAACACTCTTCTGTGCCACGCAAAGCAGCAGCGCTTCAAATTCAGCAGATAAAAGTGAGTATGGGAGCTCGGGCGGGAGGGTTGGCCCAAGAGCAGAGCAGCGGAGAGAACCGGTTTGGTCTCTGCTGCTCATCACTCCTACCGGCTCGTCAGAACTGGGCCGAACCAGTCGAATACCACCACTGGTTACCTTGTTCTGGGTCTAAGAATGAATGTATGAATGGAAGATTGCATCTCTGAAACCACTCTCAGCCTCAACACATTGAAGATGGTGACTTAGACAGGAGTTTAGAACATGTTACAAATTCCATAGGAAGAATCCACACTAAAGAAAAGTTATGAATTCTGACCTTTAAGTCTGCTGATCCACTATGGAAGATCACTTGCTGGATGGTTATGGTGGTGGCTGAGAAAACTGAGAGATGGGGCTACCCAACTTCAGCAGAGGCACATAGGTCTGTGGAACTCTTTATCCTAGGAAATTAGACTTGATGTTATATTTCTGATTAACACCATCTTTACTAGTGCTTCAGTGTGATGGCTTGTTTGTTTCCATTGCCACCCCTTTTTTTGTGTGTGAATTTACTAGTTGCAGTGTACTTTCTAGTTTTTACTTTCCAGTATTTAACTTTTGAGGAAAAAGGTTTAGATTTTAGGAAATGCATAACATGATACCAAAGCTTGATTCTGGCTTGAGAGACCCCTGAGAGTGGAAGGGAATGTTTCGAGATTCACATAAACAAACAGATCACATATGGAAAGCTGATGGTATTACAAATGGCATCATTGACACGTTGCCACCAGAAGCAGAGTTGGGAGGCATCACTTGGTGGGATTGTTTCTCACAGAAACACTCCACCCAGGGCCGCTGTTCAAAAGAGATCTTGGCCAAAGTCCAAATACTTGTAGGTTTTCACAGGGGTGGTGTTTGTCTAGGGAATTTGGGCTGTTTTCCTTCTCTTTGAACAGGAGAGCCTTGTGCCACCTCTTTCAGATTTCCTTTGAACTCTCTTCATTTTCCAAAGAGATGGAGCACATGGCCCAAGAGCTTCTGCTGTGGTGGGATGAATGGTACCTTTCTCAGCTTCCCCTTGCTAAAAGAAACTTTTCATGCTCAGAACAAAGAAGAAGGAACAATCCTTGGGAGGCTGGGGAAACCGTGCCAAAATTTTGGAGGCAGGGCAAGAGCAAGAGGCAGTGATGCCTAGTGGAAAGTCCTAAGGGAAGGTTTGCTGGTGAGGCCAGAATTTCTAGATTTGGAAGGCAGTTTGGGGAAAGGAATGGTCTTAATACAGGTGTTCCTCAACTTACAAGCATTTATTTAGTGACCGTTACAACAGCACTGCAAAAAGTGACTTATAGCCATTTTTCACACATATAACCATTGCAGCATCCCCATGGTCACATGAACAAAATTAGGACGCGTGGCAACTGGTTCATATTTACAAGGCTTGCTGTGTCCCAGGGTCAATGTGAAGTTCTGCAAACCTCTGACCAGCAAAGTCAATGGGGAAGCCAGATTCACTTAACAACCGTGTGAATAACCTAACAACTGCAGTGAGTATATTTAACAACCCGGGCAACAAAAGTCATATAATGGGACAAAACTCACTGGACAACTATCTTGCTTAGCAACAGATTTTTTTTGTACTCAGTTGTGATTGTAAGTTGAAGACTACCTATACCCGTGATGGCGAACGTATGGCACGTGTGCCATAGGTGACAGGCAGAGCCATTTGTTCTAGCACATGAGTCGCAGGCAAATTTACCTCACTGTGCATGCATGTGCCTCATAGCTGATTTTTGGCTGGTTTGAGGCCTTTTTCGGCTTCTCTGTTAATACCGGAAGTGACAAAATGGGCCTATTCGGCATGCAGAGGCGTTTTTCAAGCCTCTGGGAGGCCGAAAAAGGCCTCAAACCAGCCAAAAATCAGCTGTGAGGCTTGGTTTGAGGCCATTTTTGGCCTCCCAGGGGCTTGAAAAAAGCCTCTGCAGGCCGAATAGGCCCATTTCGTCACTTCTTGTAATACCGAAAAAGGCCTAATACCAGCCGAAAATCAGCTGTGAGGTACAGTGCAGATAAGGTGGCGGGGGGATTGCGCCTGCATGCGCAGGGGGTGGGGGGAGCACACATTGCCTTCTGTGTGCTGGCATGCAAGTGCACGAGAGCCAGCACACACACAATTTTTGGCACAGGAGCCCAAAAAGGTTAGCCACCACTGACCTATACTTTAGTCTAGTGAAACCAATTTTAGGGCTTATACTGCAGTTCTTCTAAATTGCCTATCTCAAAATGGCAAGGCACTGAGTAACAGTGTAAAGCCATTTTGGCCAGAATCACCCAAAGCTGTACACAGACCTGCTCAGTTTGTCTGCTCTGTTCCTAGTTTTGGAAATTTCAGCGGCTGGGTTCTATGGGTCATCTATTCAAAAAATTGCTCAGGGAGTCCTCAACTCACAACTGTAATGGAGCATGCCCTTCATGCTCTTTAAGTCATGGCAGTCATAAATTAGGTCATCTTTGTGACCAAGCTGATTTTATGATCTTTTTTTGCAGCGGTTGTTAAGTGAACAATATGGTTGTTAAGCCAAGCTATGATTCATTATCATCTGATTTTTCTGAAAGCCAGAAGTAAATTCCAGTTTTCAACAACATATTGTTAACACACGATCACATGTTTGTGGGATATTGCAAATAGCCATAACCGTATGCTAGTTTCTGAGCGCTTGAAGTACAGTCACATGATCATGAGAGATACCCTCAGGACTTTGGAACAGGTTGTAAATACCCCTGGAGAAGTCCATCATAAATTTGAATCTAAGCAATTGGTCATAAGTCAAAGCCTACCTGTAACCTGATAGACTCTTTTGTACATCCTTTGCAAACAACCATCTGTTGAATCCATACTATGCTGTAAATCACATCTTTTTTTTTGAGACAGTAGTCAAATGATGCAGAAACTTTTTATGACTTTGCAGAGGGCAAGAGACAGACACTACAGTACAGGGATTCCAGGAATGCTGCTTTATTATACTAAAGGGTAATAACAGGCTCTTGTAACTCTGGGTCTCTCTTCCCCTTTCTTACATTAACAAAAGCAAGGTGGGGTTCCTTTTGTGTTTCTTCTCACATTTGCTTCGACCACTAGTCTATATACAGGCAGTTCCCCAAGTTCTTCCTAACCAATCTGTCATACCTAAATCTTCTCTAAATTCCAGGATAGACTCACACTTAATAATATGGAAACAAGGGCCACAGCAGATGTGACGATGATGTAAAGCAGACAGGGAATTCTTTTCCTCCATTTTTAATGAAAATTTAGGGACACGTTTTCATTTTAATAACTGTTTTGCTTCCTTTACAACATTTAATAGGAACAATTGATTTAATTTAATTCAACAATCCATGGAATGACTTGTCTCCAGAAGCTGTGGTTGCTCCATCACTAAAGGTTTTTAAGAAGAGATTGGACAGCTATTTTTCTGAACTGGTATAGGATCTTCTGCTTGATCAGGAGGTTGGACTAGAAGACCTCCAAGGTCCCTTCCAAATCTGTTATACTGTATTCTGTATTTTTGGGTGTACATCTTTCCCCACAGTACTTATGATGGGAAACTCAAGTCACTAAAAGAAGGACTTGAAGGCCCACACAATGTTAGGTCATCCTGGATGTACATGACTCTTCATGCTTGGCCTAGAGTCTGATTTGTCATTAGGAGTCATGAACTGGTTCATAGTTTCCCCCAGTTCCTTGTATATCAACATAATTTCAAAAGATGATTATTTAAACATGTCCTCTTTTACCTTCTGAAAACTCTCTGGCCTTATGTTTCCCTTCCCTGGTTGCGCGCCTGACAAATTACAATTGCCCCTTTCTTATCGTACTCATAAACCATCTAGCTGTGCCTCATATAAAACCGCATCATTTGTTTTCTTTGCAATCCAAGATACTCTAAGCGTGCATTAAAAATAAACGGGGGCTCTGTTTGTCAAAGCTTTCCCCACAGCCATGAGAGTTACAAGGGGAGAAAAGGGGGTTGTTTTCTCTGAAAACAGAGACAACTGTAAGTTTTGCAAACCTCTCATAGGTTCCAGGGTTTCAATCTTTATTGCTAGGGCAATGTATCATCCACATCACCAGACTTGCTTTATGTCGTTTGTCCATTTATCATTTTGGAAACAAGGAAGGATGCACACAGAAAATCAGCATGGCAGCCCTAATTCTTGCTATTCACTGATACTTGATCATATTAGGAAGACTGTTAAAATGGGGAGAAGACTTTGGGGTGTACTGTCAAAGTTTGGTGGGTCTGTGCTTATAACCTAGCATCATAAATGGGATTGTTCTTTTCCTGTGAGGAAAAAAATATCCCATGATGTTTAATGCCTGCCCATCCACCCAGAATAAAAATACGAGACCAGGTGAGGATGCAATTAATAAATGACTTTATTAATTGTAAAGATCTGTAAAGGAGCTTTGGGATCTGTAAATGAGCTGTTTGATTCAAAGAAGGTCTTGGAATTAGTTTCTCATAGAAGGAAGAAACATAAAATGACATCATCACATGGCAATGTGGCAGTGAACAGATATACCAGTAGACATTACCCAATCGTGTTTGATCTAGGTCCCAAAAGGGCAATTTGAGCTCAGCATAACAGATCCACATATATAAGTGCACATGATAGGTTTTTTTAAAAATATTTCTGATTCTGCTAGTCATGAAGCATTCTAGATGAACACTGGGTTTCTTCCAGTTGTGTGAGTGGAAATCATTACTTGAAATAGATGGAAGATCAGTGTTTTGAAAAGATCTAGCCACACAAGTGTGCTAGGTGTGTAGGGTGCGTGTATGTAAGTGGGACAAGTGGAAGTGAATGAAGTCAAAGCAGATAGTGAGTGCATCTGGAGTACATGGCTAATACTGAATTTTTCCAAATCTTTTCCAAACATTCCTCTGATCCCACTTCACCCATGCTCAACCCGCCCCCCCTCTATGTTGAAGTAATGTATCAAAAATTTGTAGTAACTGCACAATGGAAGGTTTGATACAGCCTGAAGCTGCCATGTAAATTTTTGATTAAAAGTTACTGGTTGTTGCCTTCAGATTAAAATGATTCTGTTTGTATTCCATTATATTCGTCCTCTGGTATTGTTTGTGCCAGTGGTGGTATTCTATTGGTTTGGCCCAGTCCTGGCGTACCGCTAGCGCTGAAGATCAGCGGAGACCAAACCAATTCTCTCCGTGGAGCTACTGGAACTGCTGTTGGGCCCACATCAGCTGCTAAAGCAATGGGGAAAGTGCAGGATTGCAGGAGGTGAGTCAGAAAGCCTCTGCGCCTGTGCAAAGTGCGTACTTGGTGCACCCATGCAAAGTGTATGCGCACATGCAAAGCATGCCCACCAAGCCACTCTCACCAAACCGGTGGTAAACTATTTTGAAACGCACCACTGATTTGTGCCAGTTTTGACACTATATTGTTGAAATCAAAATTTAGTCGTGCTTAAAACAGGATCACTGAAATCAGTAGGCATGTATGGTAAGTAAACACCCATTCATTTCAGTCGGTCTGTTCAAAGAATGATTAGATCTTGATTCAACCTCTTAACATGTAGTTAAAGTTGGTTTTCATGTTTTGTTTGCTGCCTTGGGAGGCTTCAAATTATAAAACAGAAGCTGAAACAGGATGGAGAGAAATATTACAGGATTTCTGTGATGCTGACGTCTGCAGAACAAGGGAAATAGACAAGGATCTTCACTTCTCATAATCATAATCAGAAATAAGATAGGTCAGCAGGCAGGACAACACCTGGGTGCAATACATTTTGGAGCAATACCTCAGCAAGGCAATACAGGAAGATGTGTTTTTCCTATATACATTTTGAATTATTTTGAAGTAATGTTAAAAGACAGACCACAGTGCTCTTCCCGCCACTTCAACGAACATATATGACTAGATCAACAAGAAATGACAATCATATTTAACTGGATGTCTGAGTTCACCTCTTAGGAAAGGTCTAATGTGCTAAGCATATTTCATAAATAGAGAAAATGTAGAAGAAAAGCAAAATAAATCTGGAAACAAACTTCAGTTTCAAATGCTTTAATCTGAAGGAATTTATTAAGTATAGAAATCCGTGACTAGCTAACACTACTGATTAAAGTTTAAATAGATAAAATCCAGAAAATTCTTAAATGTAAATTGGCGGGGGGGGGGGGGATTTCATGTGCGGATGGGTGAGTTGTGTTTTCTTTCCCTCAAAACCATTCACATCCTGCCCTTTGAGGAACCTTTCTTAAAGGCCAGTGACCATAAACATTCCTAAATAATGATAGTCTTCGTTAACAGACCCCCCCCTTGACAGCTGCATGAAGAAAAATATTTCAAAACTTGACATTTTCGCATAGCTACAGGGAATGGAAAAATAAACTTTGTTGGTAGATTAATTGGATTCTGCACTTGGTGCATCCGCATAACTTAATAATTCATATCCAGCAAAAGATGCTCCAAAACTGAAACACATTTAGCTGAGTGATAACAGCCATGTGTTTTTTTCTCTTTGGTTTGGAAAGGGTGCACTACTTCAATATTACAACTCTGTTCAATTGTCTTAGTGGGACAATATATTCACATATACAAAATGAATCCAAGCTCAAAAGAACAGCAGGTCGGTACATTGATGAGGGTTGTCACAAAATCAAACAAAGTAAGTGACAGTTCTATTCGAGCTGTTTGGCCATCTTTGGAATAAGATGAGGATGCTTGGATTGTGAAGCAAGATTTAGTCAGCACTATGCAGTTGTTTTGTTTCTCCCCTGCCCCCCCTGGATTCTCCATTAACCTGCCAATCCATTAATCTATGTAGGCAATATTCTTAATAGACTTTTTCATATATGAAGGAAAAATATCTTACCAGCACGAATTAACAGCAAATTCCTAAAGAAAATCCTTCTTCCTTTATTTCTATGGATAGCACTGGACACATTGTCAGCCTTGCCTGGGATTTCATTGGCTAGACATTAAAATGAGAGTAAGTTTACTCTCATTAATTTTGGGGGACATGAGGGTGCCTGAATATTTTGTATTTTGGCACCTAAATCATTAGTATTATGATCCCTCTTTTATGATGATATTATTTTTGCATTGTTTCCCCAATGTGCTTTAATCTCATATTAAAGAACCTTAATGCTATAAAAAAACAAGTGTCTGACAATACAAAGGAAGCTTTTGATCGAATCCTGGTTGGTTCAGAAAACAACTAAACTCTACCTCTCTTCTACTGATGCTGAGGTTTATTAGCGAAAGGGATTAATTATCCTTACAGAATACCAGCTCTTGCATTAAAAAGTACAGGAGATTGTTATACGAAAATGATGTATGCCCCAACTGCCAATTTTAGTGAAACAGATTTATTAATTTTTTTTTTGAAGGAAATAATCTGTTCAATGATATAGCCGGAACAGATCTCCACAGTAGATTCTTTGAAAGGGTAATATTGGAAAATTACTGCTGCTGAGGATTATTGAGAGTCAAAATGTACTTTTCATCAGTGATAATTAATCTTGTATCAAAGTGTTTGTTTTCACTGTCATTCATATACATTAGCATGAGGTTCATGTGAAAACTGTACATTAAATTACATACTGTATAAATCTTTTCATTAGATACCAGTCCCCTTGTCCTTACTTTTTGAGACTAACCTTTGATCTTCCAGTCAGTAACAAAAATAATTACCATTTCTGTCCAACCTGGCTTGATCTATGTAATTCAGAAATAGCTGCACAGCTGGAGACAGATGTTCATGTCTCCATTGCTAAACTCTAGAGAGGCTTGCGCTATTATTTATATCACCCTTGTTGTGAGTTTATCAGCTTCCATATGTTGCTCCCTAAATGCATGATATATTCTGTGAATTTCAAGAAATAATGACTTTGCAGAAGCAGAGGGAGATAAAACAAGAAAAGGAAAAAATTAAAAACTTTCCTGACATTTAATTCTGCTTCATAGGGTAAAATTTTATAGATGAAATGGTCCATTCAGGTGTTATCTTTCATCTATGAAAAATATTTCAAGATTATTTTGCTGACTAGCGCTGGCCTAATTTATCCAAGAAACCTAAGAATTAAAAAATAGGAAATCTTTTTATCCCTTACATTCTAAGAAATGTCGTCTAAGAACTGAGGAGAATACTAAAAGAAATCCAGGATTTTGGGAACAGGAAATTCTGAATAGGATGTTTCCTTCACCTAAGATCCTGGAAAAATACCCCATCTTTCCAAGTCCAATGTCACAGTAATTACGGGTGGAACCTAAACTGTACAACTATATAATCTGTCCTCTCCTCTCCTCCCTTTCTATTGTATTCAGTACTTTACTAATGGTCTCCCTTCCCCCAAATAAGCTGGCAGTCTAAACTGACTCAAGTCAATTGGGAGTTACCCCTTAAAAACAATTAGCTTCAGCTTTCAGAATAGTGATACATGCTTTCCCTTAATTCAGTACATGCTTAGTTAGCTCTTTGGGGAATATGTTAAGTAGCTCCAGTGGTTAATGAGGAATTGGAAAGTTTAAACTGATTAAAACTGGACTCGGTGCACTGATCTTAAGCACTGACTTGCAACAGGGTTTTTTTCTTTAACGTGATTTATTCTTTCCATCAAAAGGGAAAGACCCATGAAGCACGTTTTATCAGTTACTGTAAGAAGCATGCCTGGACACATGCAGCATGCAACTCCACTCCCAATGGTGGACCATGTAAAAATATCTGTGGCAATGTTCTCTCCTTTGCAATAGATAGAACAATGGTAGCAGTACAGCAGAGGAGCATTTTCTCTTCCTCTTTTCTTGTTCAATCCTTTGTTATAAACGGTGAAATTTGTCAATTTTTTGGGAGGTGTCTTAAGCTAAACTTCAGTGCATGTAGGTATATAACATATCTGTATCAGCGGTGGTATGTTACCGGTTCAGACCGGTTCAGCCCAACTGGTAGTAAAAAAAAAAAATCAACCCTGCCCCCTGCCCCTGCGTTTTTCTCTTCTTTATCCTCTCATCTGATTGGCGCTGCAGTTGTCAGCTGGTGTAGGGAAAGCTGCGCACATGCATTAGATGAGTGTGCACATGCACGCAATCACCGAATCGGTAGTGGAACAGGTAGGATCCCATTGCTGATCTGTATTCTTTCTGAGCAAACTTTCTTCAATGCAACGTTCCTTTTACGACAGAAAGCAAATCTTAGACTACAACTCTGTATTTTAAATAAAGGGCTATTCAAGATAATGTAATCCCAGAGAAAAGGCATATAGCAAACCAGCTAGTATTTCAGGTTTATTAGGTTATAAAATATAGACATATTTCAACAGAACATAATATAATCTTCCATTTCATGTACTTAAAATGGTACACCTTTATTCCAAAATATATTATTTAATGTACCCCAAAATACACCAACCTTTATTTAACATAAATTCAGCTCCAAATACTAAAATCTTCTATTTAAGTCTTAAACAAATTCATTTTCTTTCTAACCAATTCCCAAATTAATTTTAAACATTTCATAAAGCATGTAATGGTATGTGTAAATGACATCAAGAGGAGAAGAGATGCTCCCTAGGAAACAATTAGATAAGAGAGGCAGGAGCCTCCAGTGGCTTAATGGTCAGAGAAAGAAACTTAGGAAGGATCCTCCCTAATGGATCAAGCAGTTAAAAGAGCCAGTGGGAAGTTTATACCTTCAGACTTGCAAGATTCTGTTAAAGTAGACTTACAATAGAGTAGAATTGATTGGATTAATTAGAGTAGAATATACTCTTGTTTCCTATCTAATTTACTTGGGAGGGCTGACAAAACAGTAATTTGTAGGAGATATCTGTAGTGATTTATTTATTTATTTGTTTATCAAATTTTTAAGCCACTCATCTTGGGATTTGAGGTGACATTGAGTGGCTACATGTACCGCAGGAATATGTGTACTACAGTTTAATTAAAGCTTTGACAAATTAGGATAAAAGTGTCCTCACATCAAGCTGTGTTTTTGGCAACTTCATGGACAAATTAAACAGAATCAAAGGCAATGCATGCCTTATGTCTCTCTAAAGTACAAGACTATAGTATTTCAACAGATTTAATGTAACAAAATTACAAACTTACATCAAGATTTTAACCCTGTTAAAGAAAGATAAATTCATTTCTCTAAAGTGTCAAAACACCTGAGCACATTATTCTGTATTTCCTCTAATCCACATCATCAGAATTTTATTAAATGTGATAAACAGCTGAGCACATTATTCCATGCTTCACTTATACCATAACAATTTTATTAAATATTGCTTAAAGAAGAGAAATGCAAGTCCAAGTAACTGTTCCCTCTGTCTTCAACCAAGCGCAACTGTATCCAGCAGCAGATCCCATGGAACTCTATGGGACTTACTTCTGAGAAGATATGGATAGAGCAGTAATGTTCATGGAATAGGTTAATGGAAACGTTTGCTTAAATTCCATAATGACCAGTGGAAATTGAATGCATTTCCATCTCATGATCTCTTGCTTAGAGAGGAGGCTGGTTCATATGCTGGTTTCAGTCTAAGAACCACACATTTTGCAGCCGTGTTAGAGATGATGGATCAATCACATCTACCTGAGGTAAGAAGGTTGTACTCTATTTCCCCCCCTCCTCTCTCCCATCGCACAAAGTCAGAACTGAATTTTGGGCATGGGCAATTGGCAGAATGCCCAAAGTTTCATACCTCCAGGAAGAGCTGCAACCCACAAGCAAAGGGAAGGAGATTATGGTTCCTACAGTTACACTATTATTCTAGAGAAAACAGCCCCAACAATTGTGCGCAATCTTTCAGCCCACTGCATTTAGCTACCATTTGTTTATTTAAACACAGTTCAACTTACTTTACCTAATGGGGCAGAACTTCTAAAAGGAAAATTGTGTTTAGCTAAGCATTTAAAAAAATGTTCTCAGTGCTTACTCTAAATAAATAGCCAGCCAAAGTTTTCGTTGGCACAATGTAGACAAATGTATTCAATTTCCTTTAACAATATAAAATAGTCACAGGAGTTCTGGATTTTTTACCTTGAGAGGAAGGAGGTAAGGGAGGGAGAGTAAAGAGAAAGTATACAAAAGCTTTATTTTATAAAATGAAATAAATCTCAATATGGGTACCAAAAATTTGCCTTCAATGTTCTACTACTTATATATAAACCTATATAATAAAGCATTTGAAATGACATTTATATAAAAGAAAAGATATACCTTTAAATAAATAAAAGCTACTATGTACATTATACTGTACATGAGAAGAGATGTGACATCAGTGGGATTAAGTTATCTAATATTCTTATTTTCTCCATTAAACAAACAAAAAAGGCCTTACTCTACATTTTACAGCTAGAATCTAATTTTTTTGTATCTTTTTTTTTTGTCTTTTAATTTTCTTATCTCCCTAAATAAATCTCCTCTGCAGATGTTTCTCTTAATGTTTTTTTATGGTTTCCTTGATCTTTGCAACGGCCACATTTCCTCCCCAAGATGCTTATGAATGAAGCCGTATCTAGAGGATTGGGGGGAGAGGGGGGGCGAATGGCCAGCACCCAGTTGCAGGCCAGTTTTTGGTATGATGGACACCATAGAGGAAGAACTTCAGCCCCAAAATTCTGTAGGAATGAACTGATCCTCTTCTTGGAGAAATGTTGTGAAATGGTCATTCCAATTCCTCTATGCCAGAAAAGAAACGGAAAAGAATAACTGGATAATTTCCATTTTGTGATGCTCTGTTTTGCAATTGAATCCTAGTGGCATCCACACGATCGTACCACCATGTTCCTGTACTTTTTCAAAATAACATTGGAACTGTCATCAAAATAGAGGACAGAGATGGCATTCAGTTTGGTTGGAGCACAACAAGGCTTTGGGACATGATCCGGAAACATTAAGTGGACCTGAAATTCAAAGACAAGAAGATATAATGTGATTTTACTCGTTCAATAATTTGTAGTAATGACTCGTACAATGAGCAGTAACACACACTAGTTTTTTTTTTTGTTTTGCTGAGAGAGTCAAAATGTTTCTGATTTTTATACTTTGCAGTGAAACGTATATTGTGCTTTTAATAAGAATATCAACAAACCCCAAAGTTTGTCCTGTGGCTACTTAAACATTTAGAACAGGGGTATGCAACCTTGGCAACTTTAAGACGTGGATGACAACTCCCAGAATTCCTCTGCCAGCTGTGTATTCTCTCTCTCCTTCCCTCCCCTCCCTCCCTCCCTCCTTCCCTTCCTCTCTCTCTCTCTCTCTCTCTCTCACACACACACACACAGATGGAAACATACCAGTGTCTGTACTATGGCATGATTTGTGGCGTTCATGTGAGCATTGAGAGGAAATGAACATTCTCCATCACAATAAAATGCAGCATAACCTTCTGGAGCTATAATCCAATCCTAAAAAATAAAATGTTTAAATGCAAGTTTTCCATCTCAGTCATCCCTCAGTTTTGGTAAAAAGAAAAAAGAAAACATCTGAAAAATACCTGTAATTTGAAATTTCACATTATTTCAGACATTGGCAGAGGTGGTGTTCAGCAGGTTCTGACCAGTTCTGGAGAACTGGTAGCAGAAATTTTAAGTAGTTCGGAGAACCAGCAAATAACACCTCTGACTGGCCCCACCCCTATCTGTTCTCTGCCTCCCAAGTCCCAGCTGATTGACTGGGTCTTCTTTTGTTGCCCTGCACAGGAGAATGGAGCTGGAAAGCAGGTTAGTGGGGTGAGGAGGGAATGGGATTGTGCAGTAACCTTCCCCCAGAAGTGGGGTGGGAATGGAGATTTTACAATATCCTTCTCCTGCCACGCCCACCAACCCATGCCCATCAAGTCACGTGACACACACCAAGCGATGCCCACAGAGCCAATAATAAAAATTTTTGAATCCCACCACTGGACATAGGCTATAATTTTCAGGACTGTATCCTTAAGATGCGCTACTGTGCAAGATCTGACATATAAAAAGATCATATGTTTACACAAATATTTCATATGTAAATATTTGAAATCTCTCAAGTCTATGTGGTTTTCTTGGCAAAAATAAGAAAGGGACTTTTCATTGCCTTCCTCTGGGGTATTTCAACATCCCAGCCTAGCTTAAAGCCTTCATAATTTCAGATGGCTCCCCATTCAACCAGATCTGAACCTGTTTTGTTTTTTCAAGATCAGCTCAAGCCAGTTAGAACAGTTTCAATGTTAATGTACATATTCTGCAATAGTTAAAAGTCAATAGTTGACCTCATATGTTAAATTTCAGTATGTTAGGAAATGTTTTTTACTGTAGTTTGTTACTAAAGTTCAGTTGTTTGGCTTAGAAATAATTCAAGCCATAAACCTGAGTATGTAAACCAATCTGGCCTCGCCCATCATTATAAGCCAACTAGCATAATAAATCTAGGCTTTGCGGCCTTCCGTGTAGGGCACAGAGGACCATACAAGGATGACTTGGTGGTGCAGGCTGTTAATCATTTAGCACTTAGTGCAAGCTGCCTGCAATTAGTGCAGGTTCGAATCCCACCAGGCTCAAGGTTGACTCAGCCTTCCATCCTCTCGGGGTAGGTAAATTGAGGACCCAAGATTGTTGGGGGCAATAAGCTGACTTTGTAAAAATGCCGCTTGGGGGGGCCAAAAAGCCCTACTAATAAGCAGGCATATACAATGGAATGAAGGCTATTGCTGAGCACCTAGCATGGTGCTCCTTAGACTGTAAGCCGCCCTGAGTCTCCGGAGAAAGGCGGCATATAAATGTAATTAAAAAAAAAAAATGACTAGACCTTTAAGAGCACCCCCGCCTTGAAATAACCAATGTTAAATGTCCATTTTATTTTTTTGATGTTTAATTGTCATTAGTTTATAATTTTAAAAATAGATGTCCTAATTTAATTTTAATGTTACTTTTTACATGTTGCTTTATTTATCAATTATATTGCATTGCAGACTGAAGGCAAAAGGAGAAGGAGATGGCAGAGAATGAGATGATTAGTTAATGAAAATGAATTTGGGCAAACTCTAGGAGAAAGTGGACGTGGGGGGGGGGCTGGCATGCTGTGATCCACGGATTCGCAAAGACACAACTTAGCGACTGAACAGCGACAACAGCACTGCCCAGAGCTCCTCTTTGAGAGAGATGGGTGGTTTAGAAATATGTAATGTAAGTAAATAAATAATGTGAGGAATGACCTGAGCCTATGAAAGCCAGGTACTGCTGAACGGATGTGGAGCACAGAGTAAGGTACGATATTCAAGAGAAAAGCAGTGGCTGAGGAGGATAGGTTCGGTTTTCCTTTGTCTGTTTACTGCTTTTCCTTTGCAGACTCAGCACCCAAAGAGCAGAAAGTCTCTTGTCCTCTTTTAACATGGTATGTCTCAACTCTATGATAATCCCCAGTCTTTGCCCTTTCAAAGTGAGAGTTGCATTTGTCAGGAGAACCACAACATGTAGTGAAAATGGGGTGTGTAAGTATGCGAGGTAAAAAGACAGGAAGGAAGTACGAACTAGACATAATTAGTTTCCTCTTACTTTTCTTCCTCCTCCTTATCTTATCCTTTTCCTGCTCTTTCATTACCTTGCCTAACCCGAAGGGTAGATTTGTAGATGAAGAGAAGGAAGAGGAGAACAGAAAATGGAATGTCGTCTCTACCTGCCACCAAAGGTCTCGAAAGCTCACGTAGAGTTCGTGTTTTCTGCAGGCTTGCTTCTGTTCACTTGTGTTGTAATCTATGGGGGGGGAAGCACATTGCACAATTGTTTATTGTAAGCATTCATTAAGCCTATGTTATGTGTTCAGGTTCTAAGCATTCACTCTTTCTTTCGGAAGATATTACCATCTTGTGTAAAGCATGCTTTGTGCCATTCTGCTCAATGTTGGAATTGATTCATAAGATTTTTTATCCTATCTGGTTTCTTTTGAACAACTGATGGGTTGAATCTATGATCTACATCACACCAATCCCACCCATTCCTTTCCTGGTCCTTTCACAGGAATTATAGCTGTTGCAGATGATTATACATATTCTAGCAACGATTCTCATTTTTGGCTAGTTTAAGATGTGTGGACTTCAACTTTGCTGGCTGAGGAATTCTGGGAATCGAAGTCTGCACATCTTAAAGTGACCAAGATTGAGAAACATGTTCTATAGAGTGTAAAATGGTGCACTTTTTCAGCATTTAATGGGTGGCCATTTTTCAATAATGTCATAGTCTGACTTTATTTCCACCTTACTTTACAATCAGATGAATTCAGATGAATACGGTGGAATAGAATTCTTTCTTTGTCTTTCTGCATTATTCCTAAGGAAATTGAGTGTTTGGGGATATGACATACATTAAATATAAAATTGATTTCTGTACAGTGTCCATTGTATTCATTGAGTGCCATTTTTTGTGACTTTCTGTTCTTTTTTTGTCTTCTCAAATGTTCAGATTGTTCCTACTTCCCCTGGGCAGAAGATAGATTGTAGAGAAAACATGCAGCTATGAAGCTACTGGTTACTTTTTGAAAAAACTAAATAATATTCATAATAGCAGAATAATATTGTTCTATACACACACTGCTCACCCAGAAGCTCTTCAAATCCCCTGGTCTCCCCATGAGTCCTTTAGGCATAACTCCCCCCCAAAAAAATTAAAGTCTCCAGAAATGAACCAAAGTATCACTTTGATTTCTCCACAGTCCTAAAAAGACTGAATATAATTTGAAAAGAGATGAGTATTGTCCAGCTGTGGAAAAAAATCTATAGATTCCAGCATACTTAATATAGAGCTAGTATCCCATCTCAAGAAAAAAAATAAATGCATTTAGACTGCAGGGTTATTCTGAATGCCAAATTACTAAACAGAAATCCACACTTCTCCTTGCCTTTCTACATTTCAGATGAGGGAAGTCTAGGATATTATATTACATTTCATGTAAATGGCTAGGGTAGCATTTACTCTATAGAATGTGGTGTGAAAGCTCCAGTTTCACTCACTGGGCCTTCAGCATCCTTTTCTTTGAAAATAAACATGAGACACAGAATTTTTCCTCTGCATAGACCTGATGTAATGTAGTGTTCATTGGACTGGCAATTTCCATGCTCAAACATGCAGCTTACTGATTGACTTTGGAGCAGGCTCACTGTTTCATCCCAAAGCACCTCACGGTGCTGTTTATTGCAAATATAAAATTAAGACAATCTTCTATGTTTCCCACTTGAGGAAAGGTAGAACATAAATACAAAGAATGAGAAAGAGGATCACATGACCTTGAAACATTGTTACCTACTGTATAAAATAATTCATTTTTCCATTTCTTCAACATAAACCAGTGGGATTTTAAATAACCAACTGACTCATACCTAGAATTTTTCAAGAAACAATCAGAAAACCCTAAAGTATTCAAGCCATTTGAGAAATATATGTAAGATATGCTGCTACAACATGTCTATGCATTTTACTTAAATTGTGCCCCTTAAGGCATCATGTGAAGATGCAACCTAGGTACATTCTTTCAAAAGTAACTTTGGCAATGAAAGCCTCACCAGAAAGGTGAGTTAGGACGGGATTACATTACTTCAGACTGCAGATAAAATGGTACAGTGTATTGACACATTGTCCTGCAGATAAATGAAGTCCTGTTTCCCAGAAATAAAAACATCACAGAGAAAGCTAGGGAAGATATTCTAGTTTTTTTCCCTGAAAAATTACTTGTTTTCAGGGAGGAGTATTTAATCATGTCAGCTGCCAGGAATTAAATTACATTTCTTATGATTTTTTTTATGCTGCAAGGGAAAGGCATGACAGTCATTCAATCTATTAAAAAATTAACATACACAAACAATATATGCAGAAGGATGTGGACAACATATGTTTGTTACATAATGCAATACTTAAATTGTTATCGTATGTTCAATTCTATCGGATGAATTAGAATAACATAGGTGGAAATATAACTTATTCCACAAAGATGAGATCAGTTGATTCTAGGCATCTGGACTATTAATTAAACCAACTCTGGGTTAATCGTCTAGATCAGGGGTCTTCAAACTTGACAGCTTTAAGACTTGTGGACTTCAACTCTCAGAATTCCTCCTCCAGTCATGTTAGTTCAGGAATTCTGAGAGTTGAAGTCCTCAAGTCTTAAACTTGCCAAGTCTGAAGACCTTTGATCTAAATTACTGAAGAAAATTACTCTGATTGCCAGTTAAATAGGACAGTATTCCATAAAACAGGGTACTTCATCACTCTTACCTGCAACTCCTGACATTCTTGAAGTATTTTGTGAGCTGCTGGACTTGCTGCGATTCTGATTTTTTTTCTTAGGGTTGGCAGCTCGGACAGATCGAAAAAGGACTTCGCTTGCTTTAAAGAAGGCAACCATGAATGGTTGCTTTGACTGAGGACCATGCCTGCCTATAAGACCAGCTGCTTTCACACTGATACTACGACCTGCAAAATAAAGAGAAATAAAATCAGCTACCATTAAACGAAATCCATTTAATGGATGGATTACATTCTAGATAAGATGTGTGTCTATAGAATATTTTGTGGATATTACAGTACCAGAAGTACGTAATGTCTCTGCTATAGTTCCACTTTCCACATTATGGTGACAAAGATGTTAGCCGAGCAAAAAGCTCAGATGATCCTGTTTTTAGAAACTGGGGAAAATAAATTAAGAATCCTGTATTCCCAAAACGCCCTCAACAGAAATAAGAAATGGAGGTAGTGTATATATTTACATTTCAAGACATAAATAATTCCCAGGCATTACTCATTTTTTGTCAGGACTCTGAAGTTCAGGCACAGCCGAGGCTTCAGTCTTTCATGGAATAATATATAATCGAGTGTAAAATACGACATGATTGACTGATTTTAATCCCGAGGGATCTGCATATTTCTTTATTATATTTGTTTAGTTGAGACTGAATAGTCACTTTGTCAGATTAGAGACTCCCCTCCCGGGCATGTGTAGGGGGCAGAGGGGGAAGGGTGGAAGTGTGTAGTATCAGAAGAAAAAGTTGAAAAGGGAAAGTCCAAGTGTAGACGTAGAAGTTGTATCCATCTGAATGTTGGACAAACAACCCCCAGGCTCTTAACAAAATTTATTTTGGCATCTGAATAATTGTGTGTCTCCCCATATTATGCAGAACCTTCAGAAAGTGAGACAGTGCCATATGAAGCTAGGCAGCTGTACGGGGAGAAGAATTATCATGGCCCAGCCTTTAAATAATACTGTGTTAGTAAAGAAATGCTGAACTGAGTTCTTCTAGGAGCAGCATCTTGCAGTAGAATTATTCTGAACTCGTGCTGGATCAACGAAAGAACAACTTTGGATGAAAGAGCCTATATCTTTTCAACTATGTCATGCTCTCAAGCTTGTTCTTAATTGGATATGTCTAGTTTAACCAAAAGAACTAAGGGTGACATGATAGCAGTGTTCTAATATCCAAGGAACTGCCACAAAGAAGAGGGGTTCAACCTACTTTCCAAAGCACCTGAAGGCAGGATAAGAAGCAATGGATGGAACATAATCAAGGAGAGAACCAACCTAGAACTATGGAGAAATTTCCAGACAGTGAGAACAATTAATCAGTGGAACAACTTGCCTCCAGAAATTGTGGGTGTTTCAACACTGGAGGGTTTTAAGAAGAGATTAGACAACTATTTGTTTGAAATGGTATAGGGTTTCCCGCTTGAGCAGGGTGAACTAGAAGACCTCCAAGGTCCCTTCCAACTCTATTATTCTTTATTTTTTTCTGTTATTCTGTTGTTTTGTTATTCTGTTCTGACTACAGAAAGAACTTACTAATAGTCCTAGGAGCAAGCCTTACTCAACTTAGTCCTACGTTTCCCTTTTTAAAGGCAGACTTATGGTAGCTCTTTGCCAGGGCTTTTTTTTTGAGAGAGAGAAACGTCTGTCATGGGTATCAATGAAAGAGGCAGTTTGATTTGCGGTTAAAGCAGTTTCCATTCTACTTCCACTGTAACAAATGCATTAATTCATCTCTTTCCTGGCAGTCTTTTTGTAGGGAGGCAGGGAGAGATTAGAAGTCTCAGCCAAATACCATACCTTGAATTGACCCACTTCAGTATATAAACACTTTTATAGTGTGTTTATTCAGATGTAGCACTTTAAATTGGGTTAAGATGTATCTAATGACAGATAACTGGAAAAGGATTTTTTAAAAAAATGAAAATTAAACTTAGGAGCAGAGTAACTGAACACATATTCAGACAATTGTTAATTTGAGGAAACAAGCGAAATTCTGCAAAGGATGGAAGATAAAGTTGATGTGTGGGACTGTGTGCTGGATGCTGAGACACTGAATAATTACATTCATTTTTGGCTACTTCCCTCCATTTTTGTTTTCTTTTGGTGCAGGTTCAGTTTTAAAAAGTCAAAAAACACTTTTCCATAAGAAAATCAGTAGAAAACTACACTGTGATTACTCAGTGGCATTCTTATTAGTAAAACAATTTTGAGTTCTAGGAATCCACAACATTTTCCTGGAAGAGTTCTTAGAAAATAGAGTAAATATATGAGTAATGTTAAGTACTCTAAATTTATTAAAGTATATATTGTGTGATAAGCAAAAATAAGGAATAAAAAGCTTTTAGTGCAACATAAACTCTCTTTTAAATAATAATGGGTTAGCAATTAGATAACAAAGAAGATCCTACAAGTAATAGTTTATATAAATCCTTGAGATATGTAGAGGCACTCTTAAACAGACATTAAACATAAAACAATTTATATGGCTCCCTATCGTGTGTTTACTTGGTCTTTTGAAAAGCCAAGGTAGACAAATATAATTATCTCCAAGGCTTCTATTTTAATGTTCAGTGTGCATTTCTATGAATGTGGGAATAAATCCCAACTGTAGATACGATCTGAAGGTGAAAGATTTATGCAATCTAAAGAGAAACCAGAGTATAACTACAGATTGGGGTGGGGGAGCAACTATGGCTTCAACTGAGCCTGGCTGGCTTGGGAATTCTGTGAGTTGAAGTCCACAGGTCATAAAAGGACCCACCCCTGCTGTAGATGATAGTACATTCAGAATCACACAATTTAGAATTATAAATCTTACAGCAAGACTATTGAAGACTTTAATCCAGAATTATTCCAAAGATCTCAAAACTCCAAAGTTAGGTGCTCCATAATGGAAGACTTTTCTTATTGATTAAGGGCAGTTTCCAAAGAGCTGGGCAACTAGTACCATGTGCCCAAGGGAGAGCTCTTCTTGTGTTTTAAAGGATAGATTCTTGCATAGCAAATATCTTTGAACCTAAGGTTTCTTTCAAAAGCATTTGTGATTAGGAGACTGCTATTCTGAAAGTTCAATTTCCTTCTAACCAAGAGCAAGCTCTTGGGCACAACTATTGTAGGGATTCCAATCTCACTTTGCATAGTCTAGTCAATATGCATTTTATTGTGATTTATTAGCCCACCTTTTTAAATGTATTCCTCATGTGGAAGAGACTACTTATGGCTGAAAATCCAAGCTCCTGTTTAGTACAAGAACCCAAATTAAAGCACTCTTCACCAATAAGTCCCTGATTTAAGACAAGAACACTGCAACCACCTCTATATATGATTGGGATTCTCCATTACAATGAATTAGCACAACAAAAATGGTTATGCCTCGCACATTTAAGATGGAGTTCAGAAGAACAGGAGCTACTGATACAATCTATAGTTTCCCATGACTGAAACGCTCTCCAGATATTAAAATCCAGAAACATGTAAATGACTTGGAAGGAGGAGTGGGAAGATTTTGGAGGACTTTGAGATCAATGGAATAACTCTGGATTAAATATTTTAGTAGTTCTGCTGTAAAAGTTTATCACTCCAAGTTATATAATTCTGAATTTACTTTCATCTACAGTTGTCGGATTTATTTCCACACATACAGACATGCACGTGCCTAAGTGAATAGAATAAAATATAAAGGGCAATTTGTCCACCTAAAGTGGGTTGAGAGACAGATTGTATGGATTGGACATTGTACCTTTATACCTTCTCATATCCCAAATTTCCATATGAAATGAGAACTGAGTGAAACCATACCTCATTTCTATGCCTGCCTCAAAGTCTCACATATGAACCCATACTGAGAATTAATTCACTTTGGATTTAAAAAAGAAAAGGAAAGCTAATCATAACTATTGCCAAAACTGGATTTTTTTTAAAAAAACGAGGCATTTTTTTCCTCTCTGAAGCCAGAATTACATTGCATTAATGTGACAGAGTTGTTTTGTGGTTTTATCCATACATGTTGACAATGATATTTCAAAAGCCATGTAATGTAATCCTTTGGAAAGATTTATGAACATTTCAGAATGTTTTACTGTACACATTCCTTCAGTACAGAAAGATATATTGTTCAAAACATAAAAATGTTGCAATCATTTCACAAAATGTATTCTTGAAATACTAGAACCAACTTTTCAATATAATATATTTCCACTGTGAATGAAGTGTTATAAGGTTTCTTTTTATTCCAATTGAATTTCATTGTAATAATCATAAAGATGATGGCACAGGGAATAAATATGATCCCTTCATGATTATTTTATCACAGAAACAAAAAGAGGTACAATTCTTTGAAACAGATATACTTCTTTTCAAAGTTGAAGTGTGAAGCATTCTATCTCAATGTGGTCTTTTACCAAACACACTAAACCTTCTGGTGTATGATATCCAATTATCATATCCCCATAATTATTTCTTATATGGACTACTGTACAGCACTTGCATTCTGTGCTCTATCAGAATGTCTTGGGCTATGTCTTTGAATGTTTAAACATGATTTCATATATAGGTAGTCCTTGCTTTAAAAAAAGTACTTAGGACCGGAATTTCCATTGCTAAGCAGTGAAGTAGATGCTATGCTACTTAACAATGGTAATTCCAGTGGTCCCCAGTTATTGTTATTAAGTAAATCACCATAGTTTGCTAAGGAAGGACCTCACATAATTACAATTTCCAACTACCTGCTGACTTCCCTACTGACTTTGCTTCTGGGAAGCTGGTAGAGAAGGTTGCAAATTGAAATCCCATGACCATAGGACACTGTGACAACTGAAAATCTGGGCTAATTACGTGATTGCGGTGGTGTTGTGATAGCTGGAATTTTGAGGATTGGTCATAAGTACCACGCTTTCAACATGGTTACAAGTTCAAACTGAGTGAGTGGTTGCTAAATGAGGACCACCTATAGAGAGTCAGAAATATATTTAATAGGGCTGGAAAGTAATTTGCGATGTATAATAAATGAGAAAGATAGAATGTCAACTTGGTCAGATAGGGTGAATAGACTCAAAATGGAAGAACACACGCACACTGGTAGTTTTTTTAAAAACAACAACAACAACCCATAAGATTAATTATTAGTAGGGACAATAGAGTATGCAGAAATAGAACAAATAAAAGAAACAAGAAGACACAACTGTCAGACTTAACAATCTGCAAATGTCTTTAAGGTGGTACCTTGCACATAAATCACTACTACAGAGGCCAGTGGGAAACTAAAAACTCATAGTAAGAGCATTCCCCAGGGAAATTGATACAATTTTAGCTATTTTCCCCCTAGTGACTTATACTATTTTCATCACTTAGCCATCAATTGAAGTGATATAAAGCCTGCCCTCATGAATGTTACTTTAACAGATAGAAATTAGAAGAATGTAGATGATGATACCATAAGTCGCTTGTGAGAAATGACCATCCAGAGAATCCTAAATGCTCATGCCATAGATACAGTTCATGTACTTTGAAACTCAAAGCCAAATCTGATCCAACAAGCTAATATCTATAATTAGATGCAGTTTTTGTTTTTTGTTTGTTTTAAGGTGAAGGATTAATAGGGGATTGGGCCAAGAGAAAGAGAATTCAGACTGGATCTCTAGGAAGAATTACTCCTTCTTCCAAACTCCATTTTCCCAATAAATGCCTTGCCTTTCTGAGAGAGAGGGATGGAGGGTGGGAGGGAGGGAGGGAGGGAGAGAGAGAGAGAGAGAGAAGTGATTTTTACAAGAAAATAATGACAGTCTACCTCCTCAACCACCATCAAGCTCATAATCAGATTACAGTCTTTCCCTTGCATCCTTTTAGAAAAATGTGTACATTTCTCACTGCCTAATTCCCTTTGGGCCCTGGATATATAAATTAAATCTGCTGCCTACAGCTATTAGAAGAAATAAATCCATTATTAATTTTTAGAAATTAATCTAACATTTGAATGTGTTTAACCTACAATCTAGGAGGAAATGGAAACACAGAAAATGTAGCATAAACATCAGATTTCTTTTTCTTTTTTAAAAAAGAAATGATACATTACAGTATGGGTGCTAAAATAATGGTACTATATAAAAAGCTGCACATGGAAAAAATAATACAAGAGGCTTTTTCAGAGGGTTTCTACATCTGGATATATTTTAACACTTCCATTCATCAGCTGACCTCTCACCTTCTGTATCAGTTGGAGGTGATAGTTTCTCCTGTAAAATCACAATTACCTTCAACCTAAAATGTAAACTATAATAGAACCCAGTGGACCACTACAAAGATATATGCGGACATTTAGAAAAGAGAATTAGAAAAAGCATGATCTTTTCTTAATTTAGCACAGCCCTAGGGAAACAATAAGTTATATGTTGACAGACTCCATATGTGTTATGTTGCTCTTTAGACCTACAATTCAATATAAAATGTGTTTTTAGCAGAAAATCGGCCATATTTCATGCAGAAATGATGCCTATGATACCAAATTCCATTTTCAAAGGAAAAAATGGATTTCAATCAGTAGTGGGATTCAATTTTTTTTACTACTGGTTCTGTGGACGTGGCTTGGTGGGCGTGGCAGGGGAAGGATACAGTAAAATCTCCAGTTGGAGGTCGTATTTGCTGGTTCTCCAAACTACTCAAAATTTCCACTACCGGTTCTCCAGAACTGGTCAGAACCTGCTGAATACCACCTTTGATTTCAATATCATGTTGCCTCATTTTTTATTTTCATCAAGAAGGAAGTGCAAAACTATAATGAGCAGGCATGTTTTTCATATTCTAGTTTTATTTTCTACAACTTTTCCAGCATACTGAAATTTTAAACAATCTTTTTATCCCTTTTATCTCTTTTAAAATTAAAAATCACAGATGCAATGAAAATCCAAAAGGAACATATTTTAATTCAACAAGAGGATTCAACCCAACTTCATAATCAACTAAGTAAAATAACGTCTAGGGTATTGGAAGCACTACAGCTAGGTTTTGTTGCTGGCACATTGCAAGTTAATCAGAATTATACTAATATGACAAACGAAGGTGCAGACTACATTGTATGGAGCCTGAGCACATGCTTGTGAAAATCAGCACTACTTATTTCTGCATACATTAGATATATCTCAGTAGAATCTCGTTCTGTGTTTCTTATGTAATGTTATTTTAATCACTAATAGAAAATTTGTTCAAAGATCTATTCATTTTTCTTAAACATTGACACCTACTTATCCTACAGATCTCAGAATCTGCTTTAATCCAAAAATCACAGACGATAAAACACTCATATAAAATAAAAATAAATGATGGCTTAAAAGTTTAAAGAGCAATAACTGTAATACAATAATAGATAATTTTGGGAGGACCAATGGCCAGACTATTCTGAATGCTTGAGTAAAACCAAATATTTCCATGGTGCTAAAAACCAAGCAAATTTAACAGATTCTTTCCATCAGCAACACAACACAAGTGGTCTGCCCAGGACAATGAAATAAATGACTCTCCCATGACTGGATTCTCTCCCTTCTACCCATAGCACTATCTAAGCCAGGGGTGTCCATCTTTGGCAACTTTAAAATTTGTGGACTTCAACACCCAGAATTCCCAAGAATGGCTGGCTGGAGAATTGTGGAAATTTAAGTCCACTGGTCCTAAAGTTGTGAAGTTAGACATCGCCAATCTAAGCCCACATGCGTCAAGTCAATGATAAAATGAGGCAGCATCTTGGCAATCATAGAGGCTGAAAACTCCTAAACCTAGCACAGGAAAGGGTCCCATATGCACTGTAAATTCTCCAAAAGGACCATTCTGGAATTTTCTACATCTGACCACTTTAGGTAACCTGACTACAGAGACCAGCACTAAATATGACAGTTGCTATACCATCAACCTCTTTTTCTAAGTCTTGGTATATCAGGTATGTACCTACCTACATGTAAAAGTATTTTCATAGCCCCCACAGATTCTATTTAATGTATGTCATTGATCAAAATGTTCCCACAGAGGATCCAAAATGTTTATGAGTTCTGTGCAATTTGTGTGCATGTAAACAGCACAATAATTTCAAACAGATTCATGTGAAATGTGAGACATACATATAACTTACCATCTGCCATCTCTGCACAGAGCTGCAACCCTAAATTATTCTGTGGGTCAATCACCCAGTGGTTACTGGTCACAGTGATATCAAACACAAGCCAGCCAATATGAGGAGCTTGAGCTCGTTTTGTATCTAATAGGAACAGGTCCGCATCCCTAGTATAGAAAGAAAGAGTAAATAAATGCATGATAATTTAGGTCATTGGGATTAACTTTGCCAGAAAAACATTGATTCTGACTGTTGCACAGCAAGATAGAAAATCTACATACACATGACATCACATGTTGGAAATGAAAGGCAGTGATCCAGAAACTAATTAAATCTCAGTGCTTCATATTAATTTCTCCAAGATAATTTTGTGTTGGCATTATAATCCCGGACATTTATATATATATAGACTTGATATACTAAGTGATTTCATCTCCCACAGTTCAATTCTATGAATATGTAAGTGTTGCAGATGTAACAGAAATTCTAATAGTTTCATGCAAAGTATAGACAATGATGAGAAAACCCATAAAGATTAAGCTTTAGAATAGACTGATAGTATTTTGAAGTATTTTTTTTTCATAATTTGTGCAGGGGGGGAAGCTATATATTATTTTGATTTTCTGAATAATTCTATGAAAACCACACCAAAAATCCATCCATTCTGAACATTTTAAACCTCAAGTTACGATCACAATTGAGTCCAACATTTATGTTGCTAAGTGAGAAATGTGTTTAAGTGAGTTTGCCCCATTTTTACAACTTTTCTTGCCCCCTTGGTTAAGTGAATTGTGCAGTTGTTAGATTAGTAACACGGTTGTTAAATTAATCTGTTTCTCCATTGACTTTGCTTGTCAGAAGGTTGCTGACTCCAAGACACTGCAGCCGTTATAAACACGAGTCAGTTTCAAGCATCCAAATGTGAATCAGGTGACCATGGGCATGCTGAAATGGTCATAAGTGTGAAAAATGGTCACAAGTCACTTTTTCAGTGTCGTTGTAACTTTGAACAGTCACTAAGGAAACTGTTGTAAATCGAGGATTTTCAAACTTGTTAAATATTTTAGATATGTAGTTCATAGATCTTTCTGAAAACCAAGTCCAAGATTATGATTTTACCCACTTTTTCCTAATGGAATATTTGCATTAAAAATTACTCATGGTGAGGAGCACGGATGTAGCAAATCTCATCTTAAAGTTCATTCATGGCTTCATATCCCAACTCAAACACAGGAGTCCTATATACTGCATATAGATTAAATGTAGCTCTTGGTTCTCTCAAAATAAATACAGCCAAGCCGTATAGTATACCCCTTGTTGCAGCTAAATTAAACTTGGCTTGCTTTATTCAAGGTTCAGGGCAGCAAGTATTTTTCAAAACTAGTCCTGTAAATTGTGCATGTAATTCTTGCATTTGCTCATCTATAATGATTAACTGAGCTAATCATTTACATGATGAAATTGGAAAATTGGATACCTGTGACTTTTCCTTTTGGCAACCTCACTGGACATCCTGAATACAAGAGATGAGTTGTTCAACCTTCCAACCACTAGGAGAAAAAGACTCCAGGTAGAGGCTGAAAACAGACATGCCGGTATTAGGAACCACAGCTCTGTTCTCAATCCAAGCCAATATCCCTATTTTCTTTTTCCAGGCTTGTGGGGTTGGATGGATAGAGTGGCCAAGGTGGCAGAGGTGATAGAGGCTTTGATCAGGGCTGACCTGAATTTACACATTATGTAGATGTTTAGAAGAATAAATGTTCCATGTCAGTTGGATCATTCCCTTATGGAGGTAAGCTAAGTCACACATTGTCTTTTACAATGCTGTCTTTAATGGCACCTCCTATTTGAACAGCTGTTCAGATTAAACTTGTAAAGGAAGAACTGTGCAGGGGCTGAAGTTATTCATCAACTGCTGAAAGAACAGGCGCACAAAAAGGAACCTCAGCACAATCTCCCTCACTCTGATAATACATATTTTGTTCAAACTAAATAGAATCTTTCTAAATTTGCATCCCTGCACATGAATGATTTTTGGGGTTTTTTTGCACATCCATCTCTCTTTCGTATTTCTATTAATGATGTGTCCCTTTTTCGGATAATGATACAGCATCACCAGAGTCCTATCTAATCAGTGAAACATTGCCATAGCACTGACTTTTTAACCAGACTTTTTTACCAAAATGAGCAGGCTCATGAGCTAGATCTATTGCTGAGCATTCCCCTTTAAGCTCTGGGGTTCCATCATGGTACCCACAAATATTGCACTTGGTCTCCACTTAACAGATAACAGATAATCAGAGTTGGAAGGGACTTTGTAGGTCATCTAGTCCAACCCCCCGCCCAAGCAGAAACCCTACACCATTTCTGACAAATGGCAGTCCAATCTCTTCTTGAAAGTCTCAAGTGATGGCGCTCCCACAACTTCCAAGGGCAAGCTGTTCCATTGGTTGATTGTTCTCACTGTCAGAAAGTTTCTCCTTATTTCCAGGTTAAATCTCTCCTTGTTCAGTTTCCATCCATTATTCCTTATCTGGCTTACAGGGCATTTTAGAAAATAGCTTGACCCCTTCCTCCCTGTGGCAGCCCCTCAAATATTGGAAGACCGCTGTCATGTCTCCCCTGGTCCTTCTCTTTACTAGACTAGCCAAGCCCAGTTCCTGCAACCGTTCGTTGTATGTTTTAGCCTCCAGTCCCCTAATCATCCTGGTTGCTCTTCTCTGTACTTCTCTGTACTTTTTCTAGAGTCTCAACATCTTTTTCATAATGTGGTGAACAAAACTGGATGCAGTACTCTAGGTGTGGTCTTACTAAGGCTTTATAGAGTGGTATTAGTACTTCCCTTGATCTTGATTGTATCCCTCTGTTAATACAACTTAGGATTGCATTAGCTTTTTTGGCTGCTGCTGCACACTGCTGGCTCATATTTAGCTGGTTGTCCACTAAGACTCCAAGATCCCTCTCACAGTTACTGCTTTGAGCCTGGTTTCACCCAGTCTATATGTGTACTTTTGGTTTTTCTTGCCTAAGTGTAGGACTTTACTTTTCTATACATTGAATTTCATTTTGTTAGATATGGCCCAGTGTTCTAGTCTGTCAAGATCCATCTGGATCTTGAGCCTATCTTCTTGAGTGTTAGCTATTCTTGCCAGCTTAGTTATCATATGCAAATTTGGTAAGTTCCCCTTGTACTCCCTCATCTAAGTTGTTAATGAAGATATTGAAGAGTACTGGGTCTAAGACGGAACCTTGTGGCACCCCACTGCTTACTTCCCTCCATGTAGACTTAGACTCATTAAGGACTACTCGTTGAGTATGGTTTGCCAACCAGTTGTGAGTCCATCTAGTGGTGGTGCCATCTTTTCCACTTTTTTCTAGCTTACTAAGAAGTAGGTTGTGGTCTACTTTGTACTTGTTTTATGTTCTACCTGATTACCTATTGTAAAGAGAAAATAAAATAAAAGGAATGTATTGCATGGATCATCATGTAGCTGGGTTGTTGTAACATGTTCTGTGTGGGATAATCTATGGAAATGACTCAAAAACTACAACTGGACCAGAATGTAGGACCTGGACTGTTGAAAAATAACAACCATTTTGAAATTAATGCATTTTTAACAATAAGGTTCTGGGTCCATTTCAAAGAGATTATCACCCACACAGCCCTTCTAGCATTGCACTTCTAGATATCAGATATCTAGATGCCTGTGAAGACTCGCTAAGGACCTTTCCCTCCACAAGGTACGAGCCAGATGGTAGATGCTTTCTGTAATAATCCTTAGGATGCCTCACCTTCTTCTTGGCATTCTGCAAAGCATTCAAACTTTATTCCATCAAGCTTTGATTCTAATTAATTGAGGGTGGACATTTAAAAAAGTGGGGTACTTAATTTAATTATATTGTTTGTATATCATGCTTTGTCATAGATCATCCAGAATCTTTAGATTGGAGTAGATTACAAAAGAGTCAAATTGACAGATTAATACATCCAAAAAGCATTTCCAGAAAATTTAATCTGGAAATAAGGAGAAACTTTGTGACAGTGAGAACAATCAACCAATGGAACAGCTTGCTCTTGGAAGTTGTGGGAGCGCCATCACTTGAGACTTTCAAGAAGAGATTGGACTGCCATTTGTCAGAAATGGTGTAGGGTCTCCCACTTGGGCGGGGGGCTTGGACTAGATGACCTACAAGGTCCCTTCCAACTCTGATTATCTTTATTTATCTGTTATAAAATAAAGGTTACAGATGGTTACAGCTCAGTGCTTTGTGTGTTTATTTATAAAATTTATTGGCTGCCCATCTTACCACAAGATAACCAAGTATGTCCACCTGCCCAGAAAAATGACACAGTAAGACATTACTTCCACTTAAGGCATCCTGCAGATTTAGAGAAAATAAGAACCTCACTTGTTTACCTATGATAACTGGATGTTGTGATTTGTTATGTCCCCCAAAGTAAACATTGTCTCAGTGTGTCTTTGGTGTTTTCTCAGAATTCTAAATGGGCTCATTTAGAAAAGATTGGGGAACGATGATTTAAGGACATGTGCAATAAATTATGCTACCAGATGCCTGGCTCTGTGTCTGGCCTACACCATTACGGATGGCTGAGAACTATATTTTCTTCCTATGGAGATTCTCAGTCATCCAGGTCATAGTTGTCCCAAAGGTGCTTTGAACCCAACTCAATAAACTCTATTTGCTAGCCATGTCACTACTGGGCTGTTAAAAATCTAGCAGCTGCATTTAATGTTATTAATTTTGACTAGTTTTGGTTGGATGGTGAAGATATACAATATGTATACATACATACGTGTGTGTGTGTGTGTTTGTGTGTGTGTGTGTATGTGTGTATGCATAAATGTCTGCACCTTAGTGGATTGTGCAACCAAGCCTATCAGGTTAGTTGTTATTTTGGTATATTGTGTAAACCCAGGAAATAGATTAATTCTTAAACCAGTATATGTGCAAACATAATTTGCTTTCAGTGTTTTGTCATCTATTAGTTGGTAGATATCAGAATCTATGAGATCCAGATTGCAGAGTTAGATCTTCTATATCCTTTCCTGTCATCTAATGCCCAGATATTTGTACCCTACCCTAGATCTAGTACAGGTAGTCCTTGACTTGCAACCATTTGTTTAATGACCATATTCAAAGTTATAACAGCACTGAAAAAAGTGATTTATACTAATCTTCTCTGTATCGTTCTAATTTTAGAACACTTCAGCAGCACATATACTAAAATTGGAATGGTACAGAGAAGAAAAAGGTATTTATGATTTGTTTTCACACTTATGAAAATTGCAGTATCCATAACAGTTACCTGATCAAACTTTGCATGCTTGGCAACCAGTATATCTTTATGATGGCTGTGGCAACCCCAGCATCCTGGGATTGTTATTGGCAACTTTCTTAGGGAGTTTCTGATAAGCAAAGACAATAGGGGAAGCAGATTCACTTAATGACTACATGATTTACTTAATAACTACTTGTGGTTCGCCGGCAGCAGGTGCGGATGGCTGAGGCCTCAGAGAGTGAGGACTCGGATGGGGGGCCTGGATGTGATACACGGATGGGGCCAGGACTACCTGAGAGTGGAATACTGCCTTCAGAGATTGTGGCAGCAGTGATGCAGAGGACTCCAAGAGCCTGTGCCCAGTGCGTGTGCGCTCAGGACTGTTCAAAGGAAAGAGCAGCTGCAGCAGCATAAGGCTGCAAGGTAATGGCCCCTTCCTTAAGAGATAAAAGCCAGACTGAGAGATCGGGATTCTTTGTAGGAAGCAAAGAAGTTCTTGCTCTTCAAGCCTTGTGGACATTCAGACTATCCTGGTTCGTGTTTGAAGACTTTTTGTTTTGAATATTTCTTGGCAACTTAATCTAGTGTTCTTGGCAGCCTTGCACAAACTTGGCAAGGCTCGTTCTTATCAGAGACAATTAGTTTTCATAGCCTTTTAACTGTGAATGAACGGAATTCACAGAGAAGCATTAAAAGGTATTGCTTTTACCTCTGTTTGGTGTTTGTTTCCTTGGAACAAGGTTTGGGTCAGAACATAACGTCAATGATTCGCCTAACAGCAATGGCAAAAAATAAAAGTAAAATAGGACATGACTCACTTAACAACAATTTTGTGCTCGATTGTGGTTGTAAGTCAATGACTACCTGTAATGTTATCTGTGGATTTGAAAGTAGCAATGATGCTTGTAAGGGGAACTTAACAGCTTTCCTGTGAGTGATGCTTACTATCTGTTTACTATTTTTCTAGCAATTTCCCCCTGACAGATTTAGATGTTTCTGTGAGTGAAAGGGGGTAAGGGAGAAGCAAGTTTCTAGCACAAGTTTCCTACACCCTGCCTCTTAACAAAAAGCATTAAGAGCATAAGCCTCTTAATGAAAAAAAACCCCAAAACATGCAGAAACTCTCTGAAATGGAGAAAACCCAACAAAGCGGTGGGAAAAAGGAATCTCTCATTAGCAGCTATCCAGTTCTACATCACAAACACCTGGAACAAGCAAAAAACAAAGATAGGATACCAACAAGATTGAGAGGAAGAAAATAAATAAAGGTGAGTAATAGCTGAGGGTCAGATTCACAAGAGGCCAGAATATAAGATGATGTAGCAACCCACAAACCACACAAAAATCTCTAAAAGGTCCTTCAAATTCTAAGTAAAGTATCTACATCTACAGTAGATCTACTCCGGCAATAAAAAGAAGTGTTTTTGTTGTTAGGAAGTGCTTAGCCAGCATAAGTTCTTTAAATAGCTACTGTGGTTATTATCTATTCTAGTTGTAAGTAAATAAAATGCCTACAAGTTGCTGCAGTAAATTCTATCCCATTCAGAAGCTTATTTTTTCCTTGAAAAATGATGATACCCTCAGCCACCAGTCTAAAACCTGCCATTTGATTTCATACTGGTTTTCATACTGGTTTTTTTCTTGCTCTTCCATATGAAGAAAGGGAAAAAGCTCTCATCCAACAAGGACTGAATATTGCCAAAAAGCAAATGAAAGTCCTTGCTTATGTAAAGAGGGGATTCCTAACACACAAATGGGCAAAGGCTATATACAATTCACAGGAAAACATCACCAATTATGAATAGGATGTATTTCTTTTCACTGTAGAGATCTTAAAAGAAAATTCACAGGTAAAACCATTTTTTCCTTCACCTTAAACCATCTTTGATATACAAGGTAAACATTTTTATGGCATGAACTCTTGATGGAGAATCAGAGCTGTGAGTTTCAGACTGAAACAATGTTCTTACTGATAATGGTTCACATCAATTAGAGACATAATGACCATTCTTATCTATATGAGATTGAGCGCTGAATTAGTGTTCTCTTTCTATATTTCATTTCATTTCAATCTGTTATTAACTGTTCTTTTTTCTACCTAATTGGTTGTAGGATCAACATCAGCAGCTGTCTGAAAACATGTATATACCCATTGCTTCCATGCACTTACATAATAATCTTCTCCAACAATCTTCATCTGTTGCCTCCCAGACATTACATTGTGCAATGTAAAACTCTTTCATTTTTCCTAATAGAAATATGTCAAGAGGAGCATGCACAAAATCCAACATACTAAATTAAAAAATGAAGGATATAAGCATGGAAGACAAAACACAGTTTGCAGGCAAAGGGATACTATTAAAAAATATCCAAGGAATATACTGGCATGTGTTTTATCTCTTTAATTGTTTTCTAGACCGCTCATAGGGGTTGGGGAGTGGGGATCTGCTAAAGCAGTGGTCGCCAACTGGTGGGCTACGGCCCACTGGTGGGCCGTGAGAAAATTTTTGTGGGCCGCAGAGAAATCTCACCCCCAGAGCACCCCCCTAAAGCAATTAATCCAGGCTGTGCAGAAACACAAGGCTGCTTAGCCCACATGGCCCACGGGAACCCTCCTCACCCACTCACTCCTTACCCGACAAACTTGTCTGCTAAGTTGCTATTTTTCCTTTTTCCGACCATCATCTGTTCTGCTACGCTGGGAGATTTAGATTAGCTAGGAAGCAGGAAATGGTTGGATTTCTTGCTTTCTAGTTAAGCAAAGCCAAACCTTTGTTTAGGATTGAAGGTTTGTTTGCAAGCAAATTCAGTGCAGACTCACGGCAAGCAAATTTGAGAGACTGAGCTAGCCGATGGTAGATAGATAGATCACTGAATGATTTTGTGAGCAACTCAATCTGTCTGCTTTGCCTGATTTTGGATAAAAGTTGCTTTTTTAAAATAAAAAATTCAATATTTACATACATGGTGTGTTGTGAGTTAATTTTGTGAGTTTACTAGCTAGCAAATTTTATGAGTTTGCTTGCAAGCAAATTTTATGTGGCAGACTGAGCTAGCCAATGGCAGATAGATAGATTTCTGAATGAATCTGTGATTCTGTGAGCAACTCAATCTGCCTGCCTGCTTTGCCTGATTTTGGGTAAAAGTTGCTCTTTTTATATAAAAAAATTCAATATTTATATAAATATTTATAATATTTACATACAAGCCATGCCAGCCAGTCACATGACCACCAAGCCACACCCACAAATAAGGCCACGCCCACATAACCAGTTAGTGGTCCCTGGGATCTAAAATTAAGAGTTTGGTGGTCCCTGAGGTCCAAAAGGTTGGCGACACCTGTGCTAAAGGATTGTAGCCTTTTAAATTACAATACAAATATTTAGTGGTTTCAGAATTTCAGAAACATGCTCCTGTCTTTAACAGTTTCCATTGATATGATAAGCAAATGCTGAATATCTTTTGGTCAGAGTGCAAAGTATGGGCTGACATTGACACCTGAGGTCCTTGGACAAGGACCAGAATTCTGAGTGCCTGGGAAATAGCACTAGCAATAGCACTTACACAGTGGTGGGATTCCGTCAGTTCGCACCACTTTAGGAGAACAGTTTTTAACTTTCTGAGCAGTTTGGTGAACTGGTTGTTGGAAGAAATCATTAAGGCAGAGAACCGGTTGTTAAATTTTTTGAATCCCACCACTACACTTACACATATATACCACTTCATCGTGCTTTACAGCCCTCACTAAGCAGTTTACAGAATCAGCATATTGCCCCCAATAGTCTGGGTTCTCATTTTGTCATCCTTGGAAGAACGGGAGGCTGTGTCAATTTTGAGCTGGTGAAAATTGAACTGCTGATCTACTGCCAGAGTAGCCTGCAGTACTGCATTCTAATCACTGTGCCACCACGGCTCTTGTTGAAAGAATGCTCAGTCAAGGCCCAATGTGGGATTTTTTTTCCCCTGCTTCCTGTCCACCCTTCTTTGGCAGTACCAGTTGTCCTCCAAGGGTTACAAAGAACATAGCAGTAACATGGCAACATCCAAGTCAGTGCAACAAAATGTGTGGCACATTCCAACGGGGCTTGCCAATGAAATACTCTACAGCAATTATGGTAAACCATGCAGAGACTTAAAGCATGTATGTTCTTTTACCTTAAAAAAACACAATGTCACAAAACCACAGCACTGAAAATCCAAACAAAATCCAAAATTTACATCTGGTACTATAATCTGCAAGAATACCAGCAACAGCTGTATAAAACAACTCAGCTGACTACCAAGTTATTTCTTGATCAGTCAGCTCAAGCAAAACTTTTCAAACCACCTTCAACTGTTTTTTTTTTAACATCCAAGCCACTTTTGTTGGATTTTCACTTATGTTTAATTCCTTAACAGAAAGAAAACGACCCCTTGTTCCTAAATCTGAAGAATTAATTTAAAATATAACTGGAAGAAAAAGTGACCTGTTTGGATATTCCTTGATGATCTGATAAATGCTAATCTTAATTGTTTCATTCTCAAATCGACTGTAACTTCGATCCTTGTAAATCCGAAATTCTGCTGCTGTCACTGCTTCTCCACGAGGGATCTGAGTCAAATCAAATCGGAATTCTTTGTAATGACGTCGTTGGTGAGAAAAATCTTTGTCTCTTTCCACTATGAAAATAAAATGAAATGAAAAGGTTAAAAATCCATGTTAATGCAGCACTCATTACAGGTTTTAATTTAAGCTATAGGAGACATTTAAGAAGCCAAAAGTCACAAGGTCAAAGGGGCTAGAGCCTGCAACAATTTGGAAAGGAAATCATTTGGCAAAAAGAACAAAAAATAGACTATATATTTAAAAGTAATAAAGTTGTGGGCAAAATAAAAACTCTACATGTTAGAAAAGAATTATGAAGTTGGGTTGGTTCATCTTTCTATATGAACAGGAATTACTAGCAGATGATCTTGGCATGGATGCTTGGACAGCATTTGAGGAAACGAAGCTGGCCAGGCCTTGGCTGAAGTCGTAATATATTACATGGATGCTTGTTCCATTCTCATGCGGTGGTATTCGTATTCCCAGCTATATTTGCTCTGCAAATGAAACCATATTGAAAACCTTGTTTGCATAGCTACTTCCATCTACAGCAGGATGCTCATTAGACAAAAATATTAGTCACGAACTCTGAATTGTTTTGAAGAAGTCATTCTTGCTGCATCTGTTGTTCATCATAATGGCAGGACTGGTGACTCATTTACAGGAGGAGTGGTTAACCTGAGGTGCCTAAGCCATCTGGGGCCTCTAAACCTCTTTTCTGCAGCTCCCAGTACTAACCACTGACCGCAATTGCTGGAAATTAGAAGCTTGGTTTCAGATCGTTGTGAGGTGTAAACTACATAAAATGGTCATTTATCCCCCAAAAGAAGCTTAATTTAGTTTTAAATTAAAAATCAAAACCCATCCAAACCTATCTGTTCTGAATCCTGGCTCTATCTTTTCTCTCACCAAGAATTAAATCCTTGTTGCTAACACCCTGGGTATTAATGGATCTGGGATTGTGAATGCAACGCCTAATTAATCCATACACATAACACTTCACAAATGTCACTGCTTCCTATTAAGAGAAAGATACAGGGTCTTAGTGCGGCTTGCTTAAATCTGTACATCCCCTGCAGAAGCAAGAAAGTAAACCAATCACTTCTAGGTGCTGGAGGTTACTGTAAACTGACAGAGAACAAAGCACACATGTTTACAGCTTCAAACCAATGAAATGATGGTGTATTTTCACTAAATACTTGGGTTATCTGACAAGCAGAGGTCAGAGGTTCCAAGAGTTTTGTCTTGAAATTACTAAGTGCTCTTCAGCTGGTTGATAATTGAAAGCAGAGGCTAGAAATATCAAAGAAGGTAGGTGATAGATAAGTCACAGATAAATGGACTCTAGTTCTTATGTCCTCAAAGAGCAGAGGCTCCAGGAATTCCCTGTTGTGTTATTGGGAACAGACCAAGGTTCTTCAGGCATCCTCCAAGGATGCAGAAGAAAACCTGAACTTTCATAGGGGATTAGAAATAAGAATTTATCAGAATAAAAAAGGGATGTGTCTATTTTGTTCAGTATGGATAGTTCGAAAAAGTATGAGCTCTGAGTATTATCCGTAGCACTACAATAACCTGCAAATTAATACAGGAACTAGAGGTCACCAGTTTGAATCCCATTCCAGAACAGAATTATTTTCTTATTAATCCTCTAATCCTGAGTGCCACAATCTCCTTCATACTGACTGCAGCTAACTTGCAATGCAAATCAGTCGCAGCACATAGAAATCTATTTCCTAACTTTCCCCAAGACCCACGTTTTACCTACGTTAATTAGAATTATACTGAATTAACAGGATTAGGAGAAGTAATAAAAACCTGTCTACATATACCTGCTTTGAATCCAACAATCTCTGAAGGGAACATAGACGAGGAAGCTGTGCTTGAATTGTCATTTTAGGGTAGGGAGTTTGTTGTTTAATCACATTTTTATGTTCCAAGTAAACACTTTGAATTATTTAGAAAAATAAAATAAAAGTAGGATAAAAATACCTAAAAATAAGTGCATGATCCATTAAAAATAATGCCAAAAGGTTTTTAAAGGGATTGGGAATTTTGTTAAGTACAATATAAACCAAGAGTCTCTACCTCAAATAGCCATGAACGCTGTATCAAAGTTTGCAGTGAGAAAATAGAATAACCCAGCATGCCTTCAAATATAGATAAAGGTAAAGGTTCCCCTAGCACATACGTGCTAGTCATTTCTGGCTCTAGGGGGCGGTGCTCATCTCCGTTAAAAGCCGAAGAGCCAGTGTTGTCCGGAGACATCTCTGTGGTCATGTGGCCGGCATGACTAAATGTCTAAGGTGCACGGAACGCTGTTACCTTCCCACCAAAGTGGTCCCTATTTTTCTATTTGCATTTTTACATGCTTTCAAATTGCTAGGTTGGCAGAAGCTGTGACAAGCAACGGGAGCTCATGTGGTGCTGGGGATTCGAACTGCCGAACTGCCGACCTTTCTGATCGACAAGCTCAGCATCTTAGCCACTGAGCCACCACGTCCCTCAAATATAAATTTATTTTAAAAACAGTCACAGGCAACATTCCATTCCAACCTCAAAGTGGTCGCATAACTCCAGAGAGCTCCACTCATTGACTGTATTTGATGCTGATAACAATACTACACACTTGCTCTATCTGTTGGCTGAGAGATCTCAGCCACTCTAGCCTCATCCATTGAGGCAGCCCCCTTTCTTCCATTCACTAAAGCAGGCAGAACACAGCAGTGGTTCCAGTCACAATGCCTCCCTGATGCACAGTCATCCTCTGTCCTATTTTGCTTTAGTTCCGAAATATGCCTTTCTCCTAGTCCAATGGAGGACCTAAAGTGTCCACCTGAGATTGGCAAGCTATCCTCTCACCTCATCGGCCACACTTCTTCTGTAAGAAGGTGTATGAAGGTTGCACACGCCTTCAGCACTCTGACCTGCTCCATCCAAAGCACCACTGCAGGTGTTTGGACCATGACTATGAGATTGTGAGTTTAAGGCCTCAGATATAAATTCTTTAAAATTTTTGAGGTCAGTTTGACATAGCTTTATTGTTTGGTACAGTTGCAACTATCTAAGTCCACATCTGGATCAACCAGACAAGATTGTAGTCTTCTATACTCTTGTAGCATTCTAGCAAGTGATTCTTTACTCCACACATTCCTAACAATACTGGAAAAAAATTCTGTCCTGGGAGGGCAATTGATCATTGACCAAAAACTTTTGTTATTTGAACAGACAAATGCCAAAACAGACAGGGCAAGATCATAATTACATCAGTGGAGAAATTGAAGCAGAATTTTGGACCTAGTTTGTCTTCTTCTCTTGTTCCTTTGGTGTTTTAATGCTACCTGCAGCTGGACACAACCATTTCAGTGTGTTTACTCACAAAATATCACCAGGAAATTACACTGCTCATGCCTGGCCACATGCCACAGTTGTGCAATCTTGGGAGACTCTAGTGGCTACGGCGATGGAAAAATAAGAAACAGAGTAAATGAAAATGCTTCCTATGTCTCCATCCCTAGTTAAGCTTTTGCTTGGAACACTCTTCAAAATAAACATACTGTATGTAGAACTCGGCTGAATCCTTATTTTAAAATGATTATTAGTTGGTTGCTAAAATGAAACTAAGAGGGCCTATTAGTAAAATCAACCACCATAAGCTGTTTTACATTCAAGAGGTTTAAAGCTTTCCATAATATTTTTAAATGGATATTAAAAGTTTTAGCTGTTTGCTTTCCAAGATTATTACTGCTGAAAAGTAAATGTATTTTGTTACATGCATGCCCTTTGAGAAATTGGGCTACTAAAACATTTACATTTTTTTCATCTTAGTCAGAATTTATACTTCTCTGAAGAGCTTAAGTTCCTACTGTTTTAAAATACCCCAAAACAGGTTAGTAAATAACTATTAAGCAAAATGACCCTTTGAACTCTCAGTTCATGTAGCTTCATTGTATGCTTGCTTGTTCAGCTATTTAAAACCCAATCAACTGTGTGCATGTCCTTCACTTCCTCTCTCAAATAATCTTTGACAGAGATTTATCTACAACCTGAGCGTCATGAAGCTTTTTTTTTTTTACAAACTATCTTATTCTTAGTATTTTATGATAATAGCTTGTGCTGCTGTTGCCTTTATTTTAATTTTCTTTTATATAGCCTTTTATTTACTAATTAAATTTATATGCCACCCATCTCACTATCAAACAATTCTGGGTAGATTTCTATCTTTCTTAATTCATTAAAAAAAAGCTTAAAGATGCTAACCCCTAACAAAAAAATTAGGAAAAAAATTCAGACGCCACTATAATCAAACAATAGGCTCTCCTGATCATTGTTCCATGAAAATGTGTGTTGTGTGTGTATAAAATAAGAAAACCATCTCACCCCACAAAGTAATTCTGACAACCGTATTTGTAAACATGTACTATTCATTTTATTTATAATCCTTTATATTTTCCAAATCCTACTAGTGTTGTGGCTGTCAAAACAAGCATTTCTTTGTAGCAACCCATTCAGAGGTGTTATTCAGCAGGTTCTAACCAGTTCTGGAGAACCGGTAGCGGACATTTTGAGCAGTTCGGAGAACCACCTCTGACTGGCCCCGCCCCACCTATTCTCTGCCTCCCAAGTCCCAGCTGATCAGCTGGGTCTTCCTTTGTTGCCCTGCGCAGGAGAATGGAGCTGGAAAGCCAGTTAGTGAGGGTGGGGAGGGAATGGGGAGGGATTTTGCAGTATCCTTCCCCCTGGAGTGGTGTGGGAATGTAGATTTTTTACAGTATCCTTCCCTTGCCACGGCCACCAAGCCACATCACACCCACCAAGCCATGCCCACAGAACCAGTAGTAAAATCTTTTGAATCCCACCATTGAACCCGTGGGTTAACTTTCTTTGAAAGAAAGCTTCATTCTTGCTACCAAACTGGTCCTCTCCCCTCTTGCATCAAAACGTGTCCTGTCAGCTTTTTTTTTTCTTCCCTCATGACATCGCCTCCAACTTGTCTCTAGATCAGGAGTGTCAAACTGGCGCCACGTGTGCCAGATGCATCATGCATAGGCTCACCCACCCCCAGCTCATGATGGCAACATGACCCAACGCAGGGAAGAATCATTTTTGATGAGAGCCAGTTTGGCACAGTGATGAAGGGACTTGCATAGCAACCAGCAGACTGGGAGTTCTAGCCTCACCTTAGGTATGAATGCCAGCTGGGTAACCTTTGGCTAGTCCCTCTTAGTCAGCCCAACCCACCTCACAGGATTGTTGTAATGAAGAAAATAAGAATAGGAAAGAGTATTAGGTATGTTCACTGACTTGAGTTACTTATGAAATAATAAAGGTAGGATCAAAATCTAAAAAAACTCCTCCAATTCCTGGTTTGTCTCCCTAGTGTCACTCTAGTTCTGTGTTCCCAAAGCAAGTGTCAGCAACCTTTTCCAAAGGCTGTTCCATCGCTGCCAATATTTTATCTACCTTCTCCATCTCATAGCTTGTTTTTTTGCCTCCTGTTGTTGTGAGTGCTCTGTCACTGGAAGTTTTAAAAAATAGACTGGACAAACATTTGTGCAGGATGGTATAAGGTCTCCTTCCTTGAGCAGGGGGTTGGGCTAGAAGTTCCTTCCAGCCCTATGATTCTATGTTCTTGTTAGTGCTAGGCAAAAAACCTATCACCAGTATGGTTACCTAAAGAGACAGTGAGCATTCTCTCTCTCTCTCTCTCTCTCTCTCTTTTGCATGGCTGTGTAAATATATTCCTTGTAGCAACAATGAACCCAATGAGTTCAGGTGGTAAACCTCATCCAGCCCACAGGTGATAGGTTGCTGGCCCTGATCCTAAAGGGAAGTTATAGTAGCACATACAAGTAGTCACTCAACATCACTGGGCCACTCATGACTAGAAAGGCTTTAACTTTATGGTCTTGACCAGTTTAAGAGACTAATTTAACAATGCATTATCTTACAGAGCTCTGTAAGATACAAAACTTTGACTCTGTGCAATGCTTCACCAAGTGAAATTTCTAGGGAGTCTACCCCTTCAGGCTCTCTCGCTCTCTCTTGACCTGGAATCAAAAATGAATTGCCCTTTCTCTTTCCCCAAGAGAAGAATAACCTTTTTTAATAGTCACATGATTATCGTTCATTCTTTCCAAATGAAAATGAACACCAGTCCATTCTCCCCCAAAGGGTGTACCCTAGATGAGTTTGATGGGAAATCTGGAGGTTATAATGCTTCAAAACACCAAGAAGCATCACATGGGGAAAGGATATTGTATACAGATCCAGGTTTTATATGACCTTACTTTATTATTGAAATTTGAAATAATTTTGCTAGTTGGCTCATATTTAGAGTCTTGTAGCCAGACCTTTCCAGAACTCAGAGTTCAACTCTCTGGCTATGGAGCCTGAGTTAATTTTGCATTGGATGTCGAATTAAATAGAAGGTCTTTGATTTCCTGCTAGTTTCTTAGGTCCTAAATGCACACAGATGTATGGGACGTGTAGCCCACAAGACCTATTTTCCACCTTCAAAATGGAAAGTCCTCTAAAGAATTGAGCTAACACTACCTTTTCAGTCATGGAAACTTTGGAAAATTAATACCATACAGGTACAGAATACAGAATACAGTAAGAAGTCTGTTTCAAACTGGAAAGACAAATTTTCCACATTTTCTTCATATCCTGTTAGAAAGGCAGTCCTTTTCTCTAGGTTCTGATTAGTGGGAGTGTAAGGTGAGTCCATAATTGTCCATAGGTTCAAATAAATTGTTTAAGAGTGAAAAACAAGAGGAAAATCAAGGTATATTACATTGCTTAGGGCATAGCTGTAGTAGACTTTAGTTGTGTTGACAGGAAAAGGGGTGCAATGAAAAGAAACCATTTTAAAAAGCTACAGAGGGACATGATTCAAAGAGGTTGGAGATTAGTAAATTGCTCCTGATGCTCCCTGAAAAATTTGCCTGGAAAAATGGCTGGATACAATGAAAGTTCTGAAATATTCGCTGTTGTTATATGAAATTCTTTTCATAAATACCAATTCTAATTATACTCCTAACTCTGCCTTTTGAGCTTCTGAGAGCTAAAATCTGCTTTGACTTACACATTTCCTCACTGGAACTTTTGATATCCATTCAAAACAGTGTGCAAGTTTTGACTCAGGTGTGAATGGAGTTTGCAATTAGTCTTTAAAATCATCGTAATTTCTGTTTCCTGCCTATAGCCCATTTCTTCCAGTTTGCAACAGAAAGCCAGGAAATATATAATCAACCCTATCAGCTTTGCTGAAATCAGCTACTGATGGACTTCTATCATCTCTAAATGATTTTTTTAACTTGATCCAACTAATTGTTAGAAAAAATACTCTTCAACACGATGACTGCTCTTTGTTTTCCTCTTCGCCCCTCATGCGTTATTCCTTTGCTGCTGCTAGTTTGGAACACGGGTTTCATGTTTTATTAATAAGCTTTTTATTCTAAAGAATGAGACAGAAATATTTAAGATGAATCATATCTACATAAAATAAACAGTCAACAGAATATAGTACTGTACATCTCTCTCTCTCTCTTTCTCATAAATTTTTTCTTCATTTCCCTATAAGATGACTCAGGGCAGCTTGTATGCTACAACTTGTAAAAAAAAGCAAAAACAAATCATTATTGTCAATGAATTAGTCACGGAATGGAAGTAATTATTTGAATGGGGCATTTATAATTCCTGTTGGGATGCAGTTCATATAATTCCTCATCCTTGGGCATATTATGTAGGATCAGTTGGGAACTGAGTTTAATAGACTGGAGTCTACTGAACTCTAGTCTCCTTTAGATCATTAATGACAATCACTTTCTACAGAGAGCTCCAAATATGGGGGCAACAAGAGATGAATTTTGTGAGAGTCACAAAAGCCATTTATTTGTATTTTCACCATCTGGCACATTTTATTTGTTTATTCATCATATCTATATCTACTGCAATCAGCAAATTCTCAGCAGTTCGTAATAGTCATTCAGCAACCAACCATACAATAAAATATTTATAGTTCTATTGCATTGATGCATTTTAATTAAATGCTATGCTCTACTTTGGGAGGTTTTGAAAGCCAAAACTTATATAGAATTGGTGCCTGCAGTGAGAACCACAATCTCCCTCACCTTGTTAAGTGGGGAACCAATTGTAGTTTCTCGTGGGGAAAATAAGTTGGATGGTTGGGGTATATAAGATGTAATAGAGAAAAAGAATGCATTCTAGTATACGTGATAGGAGTGGGTTTTGGTTGATATCTGCTATGCAAGACTTACGTTGAAGAAGTGTCTCCTCAGGGGTGGGATTCTACCAGTTCAGACCAGTTCTATAAAACTAGTTGTTACAATTCTGTGCAGTTCGGAGAACTGGCAAATTGCACCACTGGCTGGCTCCTCCCCTCCCCACCCGCCTCACCCAGGAGGCTTTCCTGAGGCCCAATCAGGGCTGGTATTCAGGGGTTGAGGGAGGGAGAAGTGGCCTGAGAGCAGAGCTGAACCTTCCTTAGGACTGAAGCTTCTATTTTTCAGTGCAGATTCAGGCAGCAGATTGCAGAAAGGTAGATCTGGGAGTGAAGCTGTGATTCTGCAAGCAGCTCAATTTGTCTGCCTGTTTTGCCTGATTTTGGGTAAAAGTTGCTCTTTTTTAAAAATAAAAAATTCAATCTTTACATATATATTTACAATATTAACATACAAGCCACGCCCAGTCAGTTACATGACCACCAAGCCACACCCACAAATTAGGCCACACCCATAGAACCAGTTGTTAAGAAATTTGAATCCCACCCCTGTATCTCCTGTATTCTTAAAGCTAATATTTTACATGGCAATTTAGTGAAATTGCAGGCTGAGAAGATAACTCTTGTCTTGCATTATTGCTCTGCCTCTATGCCACATTATTAAAATAAATAGATGGCTTGTGACATGACAATTAGTGAAAACAATTTAGTGAAAACCTGAGGCCCTTTTCTATCTTCCTGATTAGCCAAATTCTCAGCAGTTCAAAGCTAATTGTAAGTATGAGACAATCTTACCATATTTTTTTTTCATGGGCTATGAAGATAGTTCAATTCTTTTTAAGATTCTGATCTTGAGAATACCTAAGTGTCCTAATACCCATATTTGAAGTCAGAGGTTTAGTGCCGTTTGGTGGTTGTTCTAGAAATGTTCCACTCACTTGGTTTCGGTTTACATTGGGTAGATACAACATGGAAGTGACCCTTGCCTTCTTGAGAGCTGACTCATGTATATATTGTATAAAGATAACAAAAAGCAAAAGCACATGGAATTTTTAAATTTTTTATTTAAGAAATAAAATACTTTCCCAGAAATATTTGCTGAGAAGTTGTCCCAGGTTGACGTTTGCTGTCTTACTGGAAAGCCAGCTCATTATAAAAGTATATAGCTCAAGTATCTGAATATCTTCCTGTGCCTCACTTCCATTGATGTAAATGTATCTTTATAACTATTGAATAAAGGCAGCCTTTTTATAGTGTTGGATGGAGTATTCTGTGTATAGCATATACTCAACATTCAGAATATAAAATACTGAAAAATACTCTTAGAGGGGAAAAAAGAATGTGCATGTGTGTTGAGAGAATAGAGGTTTTATCCTCATTGTGATATAAAACTGAATACATTGTGGTTGTTTGGATTTGGAGTTTTATATTTTCCAATGTAGCTCAGTTATACAACAGTTTGTACATAGAAGATTCCTGGGCCTAAATCCTCTTGTCTCTAGTTTTTCTGGTTTGGTTTCCTTGAAGATCCAGACAGTTGGTAATGTGAATAGACTTTTCGTGAGCAAGACCTAAACTACTCTATCATTTAGGACAGAGAAGGCATTGAAGTGTTGAGAAAGAAAAGGGCCCATCAATGTTCTAACTGTCCATCACCATTGACGACATTATTACCATAATCACGGATATATCACAGCGCAGGTACAGCTCCTGAAATCTTGACACATGTAGCTCAACAACCAGTCCCAACAAAAAGCAAGAATTTTGTTCCAGATGTATGCCCCTTAGAAGAATTATAATTTTACTACTTGGGTGATTTATATTTCTTGATTAATGCTTTTGGAAACTGTTACACCTTTCTTCCAAAACAAACAGGAAAACCTCTTTATCCCCTTAAGAAAGTACTTCTCCTTTCCAACAACAAAATTGAACACCACTTAATTGACTACTTTACTTTTCACTGAAAAATCCAGGGTTCAAAGCTAAAGAAATCCCAAGACAAGGACTTAAGTCTCTGTAATTCTTATTATTAGCTTTCACTTTCTTCACCATGAATATTTTCTTTAAAAAAAATCTCTCATTTAAGAATGGCAGAAAACAAAGCAATTAAATTAACAGTAGGGGGGTCAGATGGTCAGGAGATAAAAAAAAGTAGACTTAAAATGAGATCAGTATTTTAATGAATACAGAGCATTGATTTGTCAAAACCCAAGGAGACTAATTATTTAAAGTTACTCTTTAATAAAATGGTATAGAGAAACAGTTGCTTCCAAAGATGTAAATCAAGATAGAAACTTGGACCAATACTGCTTTCCCCAAATAATGCCTTACTTGCTAATGATGGAAGCTCCATCGCCTTTTATTCATACAACCATCCACTTACATTTTTAAAAATACCCAAGACACACAGGCAGACAGACACACAGACAGACACGAACCTACACACACATTTGGGAAGGTTACAAAGCTAAACCCAAGACTAGCAGTGACATTTTAAGAAACCTCTGACTTGGCATGAGGGCCAACCACAGCTATGGCTAAAAGGTTCTTGTGTCAGCTTTGCCTAGAAATGATTTTGATCGTCAGCCAAAACCAAACTTGGCCCCACAACCAACACTCCACCAAAACAAACAAAACAGTTGTCAGTCTGCCTGCTGATTTTGCCTGCTGATGTGCTCTGGTGGTTTATCGGATTCTTCAGCATGCACTGTTATTTTAAGAGATGAGCAAATGGGGGAACCCCACAGCTTGCTGAAGAAAATATGAACTTTGAAGGGCAAGGAAGTTCTCATAAATTGGACTCTGAACAAGGGCCTTCGTTGTTGGAAGTGACCCCCTTTTTCCTTCTCATCTGATCTCAGCTTCTCTTTGTACATCACAGCAACCCTCATCCCTTAACCTGTGGTTTCCAAAGGGAAAGACCTTGATTAGTAGCTGCTTTGTGTTCTCCCTGCACATCCACACCTTGGGATAGGAAAGGACTTTGTTCTAAGCTTCACTGGCTGGAATGAAAGATTTGCCTATGGAACTATAATAAGGCACTTAGATATTTTAAAAATTATTTAAGGTGGGGAGATAGCTGGAGTGAGACAAGGCTTAAGTAAAAGTCTCATCTCTCTTTCTAAAAATGTCTCTGGGTGCCAAATGGCCCCTATAAATTTTGGTAGAAAACAAACGTTTGAGGAACTGAGAGGATGTCCTACAGGAAGGCCTGTCAGTGTCTCTAGCATCCTGTAAACTGGTGCATTGCAACTGTGGGTGTCTTCTGATTTTTTAAAAAAAATGCTCCCAACAGGTTTTCCCAACTCCTGATGTACAACATCTCTCAAAAGTTGTAGATTCCTGGCGCAAACCAGTGAAACAACCATCTTACTTTAGTCATGACTAGCCTGTTCCATTAAGCTCAATCCTAAGAATCCATTTTTTTGCTTACATAAAGATCAAATAATAATTAGCTGTTATAAGAATTCCACAAGTTCACTGATTATAGGCAGATGCTACTATAACCTACTAAAACTCTTTGTGGGGTTATAATTTAACACAAAGGAGAAGAGAACACTTAACAAGAACAATGAAGACAGAGGGTTATATATTTTTAAAACTTAGAAAATTAATTTTATTGGCTGATCTGAGATAAGCTTGTCAGAGTTAAACTTATAATCACATAAATATTATCACTCTATCTCCTAATCCACATATAATACTAAACTGCAATGGATTTGCTTGTGTGATTTCAATAAGGCCATAAAAGGATCAATGTTTAACTAGCCTTGATCTGATTTTGGGACACTAAACAAGATTCATCCTGCTTCATTCATGTTAATACATGAGACCACCAGGAAATCTGAGAGCTTCAGTGACTAATCATTGCAGTACTATTGACAAGACTACAAAGAAGCATCTATGAACTCATCAAAAATTGGCATCAACTCAACAGAGCCTTTACCTTTTATCTTTTGTTCAATTCTACTTTAAAAACAATGCATCAGGGTTGTGTTTGACCTTGGGGGGCCAGGGTGAGCGTGGCCAGCATAGTATCATTCATGTTGGGAGTGGCCTGATCATTCTGCCAGAGAAAACTGCCAGAGAAAACAGGCTCCCGAGCTCCATTTTCGGCTGTGATGGTCTCCTGCAACCTACTGCCAGTGAAAACGGAGCTCAGGAGAGCCACTCACAGCCCTTGTGAGCTCCATTTTTGCTGGCAGAAGCACCACAGGCCTGTTCTTCACTGTCTTCAGGGCAGCGTGCTTAAATCTGGCCCCCGGGCCTTGAGTTTGAAATCCCTGATATAGATCAAACAACATGTACTCTACTTTCATATTATCCCATTTTTAGTGCAATCACAGAAAGAATTTGTGCCATCACAATTAAGGTTTGCATTGAAGACATCACAGATACCACAACTATGAGGTCAAGACTAAAAAACAGTGGTAGGATTCAAATATTTTTACTACTGGTTTTGTGGGCATGGCTTGGTGGGCGTGGCAGGAGAAGGATACTGTAAAATCTTCAGTCAGAGGTGGTATTTGCCGGTTCTCCAAACTACTCATAATTTCTGCTACCAGTTCTCCAGAATTGGTCAGAACCTGCTGAATACCACCTCTGCTAAAAATACATTATTTCTCTAGTTTGCCACCTTGAATGATTTCATTAGCAGGCATAAAACATTATGCTTCCATACTAATAAAGAAGCCAGTAAGTTGAAACTGGTCCTTTATCAATACCCATGAAATTTTAAATCCAGATCTTCTATAACACTGAGGAATCTGGAACTTTGATGTTAGAAGAAAAAGAGTTATGTTATGTTACAATTATTTTAATTCCAAAAATGATGGTAATGAAAATATTAAAAAGGGGTGTAATTCCCTACAGACAATCAGCAGTAGCTTTTGTTCTAAAGGTTATACTCTGAAATGAGTTGACAGGTCTGGCAAAAAAAAAAAGATTCTAGACCTTAACAACAGCTTCCAAGTGTCACTTGCAGTACCTCCATATAAATATATCTCAAGTGCAAATCACCCTGAAAATCCTTAATCCGTTTTAAAAAATGAATAACAACTAGAGCAACCAAACATGGCCTGCAAATTTCTCCACTAGATGACAAATAAAGAAAAAAATGTGATTATTTGCTGCCATCTCATGATTCTCTGGATTGTTGCAATCTAGATCTGGTAGCCATACTGTCTTGGAATCTAGTCTGATGCCTTAACCACTACATCAAACTGGTTCTCCCAAACTGGAAAAGGCATTGGTTAATAAATCCGCCCTCCCTAACATGGTATCTTCCAGGTATGTTGCATCATGGGTACTATCATCACAGTCCAATGTGGTTAAGATGAAAGGAATTATAGGTCAACCTATCTGGAAGGCACCACCTAGCTGCCAAGGTATGAGACTATACATAACTAGATACATTTCTATGTTCATCTGTTCAATTATTTCTCAGCTGTACTTCTTTGTATGCAAGTTGTTTTGAATTTTCTCCTTTAAGAATGATTTACAGGTCTAATTGAAGCTTTTACAAATGGTTGTAACTAGACAACTGCTAGTAAAACAGAAAAATTGATAAGTCAAGGAAATTGATCTGTAACAGTCATATTCAGGATGGGCAAAATAAGTGCTTCCTCACACAAAAAACTATTATTGATTTGTGGAAACCCCCATCCTCATCACAACACATCATTAGTTTAACTGAACAGGTTATTATATTCTGTCTATATTTTGGAAAGTCTGCACGGTTCTGCTCTGTAGATATGTCAAGGAGGGATTAAATAAATCTGTGACAGAAGAATGGCCACATTTAGATTGGCTGAATTCATATCAGCCACAACAAAGACACGAGTGTTGGCTTCTTTCTTTCATATCACTTGATTTCTTTTCGATTGCTGATAGTCTTTCAGAGACAAGGGGACTTTCTACAAGGCCAGGATCTCCCATATTTCTCACCAACATATCCCTTCCATTTCCCGCCCACCCCCCCCCCCCCCCCAAAAAAAAAAAACTCTTGGAATGTCAACAGGTAGACAAAGAAACAGGGGTGGCCAGAGGCTGCAAGGATAAATTCTGCCCTTGAACTCATTGCAAAAAATTACTTTAACAGTTATGCATGTCTGACAGATGAACACAATTGGAACTCATTTGTGGACAGATGGTTTATGTTTATTTCTTATATAAACAATCATTCCTCAGTACAGCATTTCTCAAGACAACACAGATCCTTTTTGAATTTTTGTATCATTTTGCATAATTGATAATTGTCTTAACTGGTGACACTATTCAGGTTTGGTTAGAATATATTATGTTCCTTTCTTTAAGATTGGCTGGACCTGATTTAAGTTGATTTAAAAATGCAGCCATCTTGAGGGAGAAGCAAGAAATACTAATCATGCAATCTCACACTTTGAGATGTTTGAAGACAGTGACAGTACATCAAGATTTTGGAGGTAGTCCTTCACTTGTAACAATTCGTTTAGTGACCATTCAAATTACAATGGCACTGAAAAAAGTGACGTAGGATTACTTTTCACACTTACTACCATTGCAGCATCCCTGCAATCCAAACCTTAGATGCTTAGCAACTGGCATGTATTCGTGATGTTTGGGGTGTCCCAGGGTTATGTGACTTTTTTGGTGACCTTCTGATTAGCAAAGTCAATGGAGAAGCCAGATTTTAAGGTTTGGATTGCAGGGATGGTGTAATGGTAGTAAGTGTGAAAAGTAATCCTACGTCACTTTTTTCAGTGCCATTGTAACTTCAGTGATTTGCTTAACAACTGTAGCAAGAAAGATCATCAAATGGATCAAAATTCACTTAACAACTGTCTTGCTTAGCAACAGAATTTTGGGCTCAGCTATGGTCGTAAGTCAAGGACTTCCTATACCTTTTCCTTGCTTTTCTCTCACCTAACTCTTTCTGTAGTTCAAACCCTTGGAGAGGGGAGGCTAGGAAACAGAAAGAAGGAGATACAAGACTAGAAGTTTCAGACCATGACAGGAAGGCCATACCATGACTTTACCCTTTGCAGGAGTCCATCAATGCCTCTTTCTAATGCTGGTCATGGAAGGCGATGATAATGATGATGGTTGCTATATGCAGAAGAACATTTCCTATGGCGCAAAGAGTTCAGAGTCTGCATTGCTACCTCTGGCTTTGAAGTTAGAAGAATCGTCAGGGGAGCAAGAAAGAAAATTATACCTCCACAATAAAGAACTATTTTTCATGTCTTACTTTCCCTTCAACAATAGGCAATAACCAGCAGCCAGCCTTCTTGTTCATAAAGGCCAGAGATGGCTGTCACAGAATTCTTTACATCGGAATAGCCATGCTGCTTGGGAATATTGCGCACCGCATGAGTCTCCAGGAAACAAAAAGTCGCATCAATCAAAGGATCATTTTGGATTACTTTAATTTCTATCCAGGGTTGCTATGATGTTTTGTTTTCCTAGTAAAGCATGTATAATATGTAACCCACAGCTTCCCACCCAAAGACTGTGTTTAGTCTGAAAAAGCAACATTGAAAGGAAACAACAAGCAGAGTTTTATCTGACCTCCCAGTGGCAAAATTATTAACAGTGCGTATTTTTATACGTATGGCACACAGAGAAAAACACATTTAGGTCCCCCTTACATTCACTCCTAATGATCAGTTTGCATCCGTTCATCTCAGATTATTGCTCATTTCTGTCAATGTTTTGTTTCTTTTTTTTGTCTTTTTTTGTGAGAAAAAATCAAAGTTGAGGTTATTTCAAATCTACTTTCTTGAGATTGTGGTAGATTCCCAGTCATGTTTTCATTTAAAATGAACTAATTAAAAATAAAAGTAGACAAAGCAGAAAGCGGAAACTGCATGGATAGTAAGAAGCTTATCAAGAAGTACATTGTGATCCTCAAAGGCAGTGGTGGGATTCTACCAGTTTGCACCTATTTGCTAGAACCGGTTATTAACATTCTAAGCAGCTCGGAGAACTAGTTGTTAGAAGAAATTACTGGCCTAATCCTGTAAGGAAGGCAGAAAGGAAACATTCTGGTGTTGCTTCAGAAACTGCCTCTCCGTTAACCGTTATTACATTCTTGGCAGGAGTAGACTTCCTGTCTCAGGAATGTCTCTGGAGTTTTTTTCCCCTCTTTTGCTGGTACTTTGCTTGTGTGGAGTGACCATCCAAAGTTACAATGGCACTGAAAAAAGTGACTTATGACCATTTTTCACATTTACGACTGTTGCAGCATCCCTACAGTCATGAGAGGCCAGGCGAGGAGATGCGTGCCTCGATGTGAGTGATATTGAGTTGGCCACGCCCAGACAATAACATGACCACCAAGCCATGTCCACCCAGTCACATGACCACCAAGCCATGCCCACCAACTAAGCCACGCCCACAGAACTGGTTGTTAAAAAATTTGAATCCCATCTCTGCTCAAAGGGCCCTGCTGAAAATCCAGGATTTAGATAGTAAAAATCAGAGGTGGTATTCAGCAGATTCTGACCAGTTCTGGAGAACCAGTAGCAGAAATTTTGAGAAGTTCAGAGAATATCACCACTGACTGGCCCCGTCCCCATCTATTCTCCGCCTCCCGAATCCCAGCTGATTGGCTGGGTCTTCCTTGGTTGCCCTGCATAGGAGAACGGAGTTGGAAAGCAGGTTAGTGGGGTGGAGAGTGAATGGGGATTTTGCAGTATATCCTTCCCCTGCCATGCCCACCAAGCCATGCCCACAGAACCGGTAGTAAAATATTTTGAATCCCACCACTGGTAAAAATACCCTGTTGTTCTAAAAAATGGTCACTAGATCCACAAGGCCTAGGAAGTGTCCCTCACTTTATATGAAACTAAGATGGATTTAGCTGCTCTATTTCAGTAAGGAAAATATACACCCATTTTATTGGGTTTGCTAACCAAAAAGGAATACGTCTGTATTTTTTAATTATTTTATACTCCGTTCTATAAAGTCTAGCATCAACTGCCAGAATAATCTACTAATGTTTGTGGTGTGGTAACCTGTAATTATTTCAACACTGTTCATAGTTGCTGAAGAACTGTGTGAGTCCCACTGAAATTACTAAAGCTTAAAAGAAAAACTGTCTACTGCTTTCAAAACTGAGTATCTTGCTGGTGTAATAAATGGAAATAAATAATTGGTCATCCTTAAATTCTCTAAATAATTGAACAACCATATGTTATTTCATTGCTTTTTCATGGGGGGAAAAAATCTGAATCTCCCATCATCCACCCACATCTCAGTTCAGGTTTATCTAAGTACCGGTAGTTTGAATCTTAGCAAAGCTAGAGGACTGTTTTTAATATAAATTCAGTCGGATTTGAACATTCTCAGTAGCCCAGATTAAAATATATTCCTATCCAATAACAGCTGATTACTAACAACAACAGACTAGAGACTTGGTATGCTGCTTCTTCAGTTCAAGTTAAAAAGCAAGCATACTTAAACAAATAATCTGTCTGTCTAAACAGGATTTGTCAAACAGTTCCGTTCCTTCAATCAAGCAAAAAAAACCCAAAAACCTGAGAATCAGTAATTGATGTAAGTTCCTGTTAAAATTAAAGTAGATCATTGAAAATACTATAGTTGGTTTATTTTTTAAAAAATGGTTGATGGATTTCTATATATATCTGTTGATTGGAGGGTTTTAGACCAATCTTTTCTGAAGCTTTCATTCACTGTGGAATGAAAGCCGCCAAGACTCTGTTATTCATGTATCTATCTTTGCGAAATAACCTGGATGTCTGTTTTTTAAAAAATGAAAAATATATGCCTACCATTTAAGTCTGTCTGTCTGTTTACCTACCGACCTATAGTACTTATTTACCTACTGAATTTAGAGAGCTGCCCATCTTATACATATGGCTCTGGGCAATAAACACAATTAAAACACAGTTAACCACTACAACCATCAACCATTAAAAGCAAATAAAAACCAGTTAAAAGCTACAGTTAAAAAGTACAAATTTGCAAATTAGGGAATGGGGGAACTGGATGCAAAAGACAGAAACAAAAAGTTTTGGAAGAGGACATAGTCAGAGCTGGACAGGGAAAACAAGCAAGGCACTGAGAAACTGTCTCTCAGGAAATGTTTTTCATCAACATTAGAATGGCGGTGGGAAAGGAAGAGAAGATGAGGTTATATTGCCATGTATTACAATGCTAACGGTAGAGAATATGGCAACATGCTTCGGCTTCACATTTTAGAAGGAAAAAGAAAGAGAATATTGAAAACAAAACAAACCTTTAATTTAAATGACTTCATTTTACTTTTTTACCAGTGGATCTGTTTTAAATACTCTCTCAGGCATTTTAAATTTTATTAGCAAAGCAAGCAAACATTATCAGCAGTTATTCTACCAGCATAATTATTATGACAGAAACCATCTTTCTTCCTCCAGAGGATTTTTCTTTTTTCTGCCCTAAATTCAGATGCCCCTCAAGGATGAAACTTTATTACCTCAAGCTCCCAGCAAACAGCATTTCTAGGACTTAACACCTCCCATTTGTTATTCTTAGTGCAGAAGTTTTTAAATCGTTAGAGTTTGGCAAACACAATGATTTATGTAAATTCTTTATCATCTCGTGGGGGATTAATGTACTGTAATTTGATAATGGCCCTCCACTTTAAGAGTCAGGACTACTTCCAGAAGAAAGCAACTTGATTGCAGATGATGGATAGTGTAAACCTCCACCAATTTCCACAATATGACCAAAGATTCATTTATCATTACCATTTTTCTTTGTAGTACTTTTAATTATAATTGCCATTGATTGTCAGATATAGAATACGAATGGTTGCTCTTTGGCATGATATTTTATGTACTTTAATTGCATTGAGATTTCTCTTAGTTTCACCAAAAATATTTATCTAGCCTTAATGAAGAGGGTGCTTAATGCCCTGAAATTCTGCCAAACTACAAAGACAGCAAGAAGCGATCTAACTTTAATCAACTTTGAAAGGTTAAGCATCAGTTTAATAGGGCATATAAACCAGATAAAGATTTATCTTAGCCAGCTTTTCATTTTAATGATGTCTATACATTTCAAGAGTTAGAAAAATCAGGTTGCAGTATAGAACATGCATTCTGATGTTCCTTAACACAACAGCTACTATTATCTAATAATACAATTTATGCAGTTGAGTAGGCTGGGGGAGGGGGGGATGACCTTATAGTAAATTGAATTGTCATCACAGATAATGTTGAATGCACATGAACAGGAATCCTATTTGCTTATAAAAGTCCAACATCCACAACCTGAAGAGAAAAAATTGCAATCATCTGCTTAATAATGCATTTACTGAATCTGTTTTTAGACCAATAGAAGACAATTACTTTTAGAATTAAAGCTAACTGATAAACAAGGGGTCAATGTACCTTAAATCTTATTAAAATGCTTATACAAAGTATGCATTCAATGTGACTGATTCTTTACATAGACATTTGAATTTAGTTGTGGCTGTAGAACACATTAAATCATTTCAAATGTAAAGGTAAGAGAAAAAGGGGAACATCTGTAGTTGTTGTTTTTTTTTAATGTAGTGCCCACAAATCACACTGTATTTATGGATACTTTTCACTAAGTTTTGAAAAGTACTTTTCAAAATACTTTTTCCCTAAAATATTATTAGCAAAATATTATTTTATTTCTGATTGCTAAACTTCTGTTGAATGTTGTTTCTAAATAATTATCAAGTAAACATTGTACTAACCTACTATAATTAGAACCAGCTTAAATGGTGCATGTCATTTAAAGTTATTTTAGAGTTTCATCTTGATGCTTAAAACTCTTATAAAAAATATTTCTAGGAAAGGAACAGGAGAGGAATTAGTCATTCTTCATATGATGGTTTACTTTTCAGTGAAATCTTTGGCAAATATGTGCCAAAATGTTGAAAATACTTTCAATCCAGCACTGTTTATGGATTTTTCCCTACAATGTGAAATTCATAATTCATAAGTACAGAAATATTTTGACAACATCCATAATATTACCATTTTTCACACCTTCTTGCATTATGAAACAATTATTCCTCTCTAAATTATTGTAGTTTAAAATAAATACAAAGTTTCTATCCTAGAGTTTAATTTCACATTTTAAAAAAATATGTGAGAAAGAGAAAGAGTTTTTTAAAACTAATAAAATGAAACCGTGATCCAGAATAGAATATTTACCAATATAAAAATTGCTTCATTTCAGAAAGGAAAAGCCACGATACCTGAAACAAATTTGAAATTCTTTAAAGGTCACAAATTCTGCATGTATGTTAGGGAATTCCACAAGCTCTCTTCCCAATTCAATATGCAAACAAGAATCACCTGAGAAATTTGTCAAATATGAAATATTTCCCCTGCCCCCAACTGTTTGAATGTCTAATTCTATCATCCTTGAAGCACAGTTACTGGTTATCTTCTATAATCTTGTTCTGATTTTCAAAGCAAACAATATATACCAATAGGCTTGCATGATTTTTTTTTCTAATTTTAAAAAATGATTCTTGGATTAATGTAATCATTTTAATTACATCAATGAAAGAAGGAAAACAAAGGGCAACTGACTTTATATTAAAGGTAAGACAAACTCCCCCTATCCAGGGCTATTTACTTAGTAGCTGGTTTACCATTAGCCCAACTCATTTTTATACTTGTAGCACATCTTCCAGGGGCCAATTTTTGCTCTTGCTCTCCTATTTTGTGTACCCCAGAGCAGATTTCAAACAAAGGGAAACAAAATGAAATTGGCAACATACCTAAATTGACAAAACTCATGACCATATCTGCATCATTCAGAAAGTTGGTGTCGTGCAAGCTAGCTAAGGTGGGATTTTGTGTAGGAAGTGAACTTGTCCGTGATATGTAAATTCTTCGGGAATATCCATTTGGAGATGCCAAGTAGCCTTTCCGTAGCCCTTTGCCCTCTCCACTTGGGGATGATCCCTTCATCAAATATTCCAACTCTTCGGGATCCTCTTCGTTTGTCATTGCGTTGTAGAGATCCATCATGAAGAGAGGTGCTGAGGAAGCTTGTTTTCCAGCTGAAAATGGCCGGGGTCTATGAGGTAAACCCAGGATGGAAAGAATTTCTCTTTGGATCTCTCGCCTCTCATGGTTCCGCAATCTCCGATAAATAAAACTGGAGTGGACATGGTTGTTCCCCATGCCTGCCTTAGCATAATCCATTAAAAGCCAGTAATTCCAGAATAAGCTCAATAGAACTTTGAACAGAGTTTGGTCCATTTTAAAATAAAATAAACGCACAAATAACTTTCAAATAATGTTGTATTTTCCTTTTTTTGGTCTCTTATGAAATCTGGTGTTCCTGGGACCAAGAAAGGTTAAATTAAAAAAATAAAAAAATGAACGATGAATTACCTATGCCTCATGTCAGCATTGCCATTTCTGTATCTCCCATCTTGATCATCTCCTTCCACTTCTTCCTTAAGTATGATGGGCCGTGTCGAGCTACTTGCAGTTCTATGAAAGCTGAAATTCAGACGTCCAGTTTTCTATTGCTGTTACTGTTTCTCCTGCACTGGTGGAACAGGTTCTCAGAAGCTGGTCATTTGATGCAGGCATTCCTAGTCAAAACCTTGAGATCATCAGACTTGGAGATAGTTTTGAATGAAGCAACAGATGATCTTGTCAAACTACCATTATCATCAGAGTCCCCTCATGCTCTGATTCCTAATCCCTACCTAGATAACTTTTCTTCACCTTGCTGTCCTTTCCTGAATGCCAGTTTTCTGTCTTCAACTACTGCTTGGTGATGGTGCAATTTCCCTTTGGTGTTTTTTTTTCAGCACCCAGCTGAGCCTATTAACATTTGTAATGTCCAGCCCATCTGAAACATGCATCACAGTCTTTCTCTGAATTCATCCAGGGATGTTAAAAAAAAAAAAACAGGACCCCTCCCCTTCTCAATATCCATCCAATCTTTTGCAGTTCCTTAAAAGTGATTTTCACCTCTACCAAGCAAAAATAGAGCAGTTCCCTTCAAGAGATCTGAAAGCTAATGTAAGCACAACCCTGCTGGGAGAGAAGAGGCTTCTCATTGTAATTTGAAACTGGCAAAGTGAGGGGGGAAATGAATTAACCCTTCTACTGCCATACAGTTACTCCCACTCCCCAACCAGCCAGTGTAGAGTTCTCTAACAGGATGGGAGTAATGACCTCTCCGAAAAGAACTGTGTCAACAGATCGATCTTAAAATTTAGCATGAAATTCACCTGAGTACTTGCAGAATCGAAAGAACATTGGGCTTGATTGAATTATACTAGTTTGCAGAACATATTCAACTCTACCCTCTTTTTAAATGTAACCACTTGCAGCCTAGGTTAAATAATTTAACATTCCACTGAGATCAGCATGTGAGGCCTGGAGTTTTTTCGGACATGCTCTTTAATTTGGAAGGATCTCATCTAATGCAGTGAAGCACTTCAGAGTCACACAGTTTCGAGCAGAGACCAAAAAAGCAGGCTTATCTTTCCAGTTAAAGTAGCATGACTGAGCATAAAGTTTTGGAGCGAGCTGCCTAAAGTAGATGCAGTTGAAACAGACTGGTTGTTTCTATACCATAAGCGTGAATGTTGCTTTTCACCTATTTATCGCCCAAATCTAGACAGAAAACAGTATTTATTTACAGAATAGTAGAAGTGATGTGATGGATTTTTCACAAACCTTTATAATACTTTCTTCTCTCTGCTTTTTATTTGCTTTTCTTGATATGTTATACTTAGTAAGCATGTCGTGAGGATTGATTGAAAAAAGGAACCCTGAACATTTTTCGGATATATTTTTGGTTCATTTTTTTCTTCTTTCAAGGCAGTCACTGCCAGGGCAATTGATCTCAGCCTCCTGAGAGGAATGCAAACCTTTTGAATTAAATAAGCACTTCATTTGATAAAATAAAAAATAGCAGGCCCGATTGACACCACAGTAGGGAGATCACATAAATCCATTGACACGCCAGCTGAGTGCATAAGATAGATAGATAGATAGATAGATAGATAGATAGATAGATAGATAGATAGATAGATAGATAGATAGAATACTTTATTGGCCAAGTGTGATTGGACACACAAGGAATTTGTCTTGGTGTAAATACTCTCAGTATACATAAAGGAAAGATACATTCGTTAAGAATCAAGAATCATAATGTACAACACTTAAATGATAGTCATAGGGTACAATCAACATAAGATTGTTGTATTGAAAAGAGATGGGGCTTGTTTGTTTCAGTGCTTGTTTATTGCATTTTTTTTAAAAAAAATAATGTTGCACTAATCACATGGAAATTATGACTCAATATTTCAGTAATCAAGTTAGGAACCTTCACTTGTTAATTCAGCTTTTGATTTTACATGATACTTCTCTTTTCACCACAGCTTCAACACAAAAGTACATTCCTTATTTAATCAAATAGGACATATCAAAGGAGCATTAGTGATTGATTAAGTGAAGACATCGCTCTATACGGGCAATAGATTCTCAGTGAATGCATTTCTTCTCACTCCAACCATTTCAATAGTATCAATTCACACACTATGTTTATACTTGGATTTTACTTATTATTACTTAAAAATGACTCTGTTGAGCAATAGATAAGTAAGAAGGGTAATATATTAACAGACACAGAAACAAAACTGGGCCGGAACAAACTAAAAATAACTAGAACATGTTTTTGGATAAAAGAATCACATCTGTAGCACACTAAAGAAAAAGCCTAAGGTGGTTTCACCAAGAGAAGACAAATATAGCAACCCAGAACAAGATATAGTCTTAAGAGACTGATTCAACTACTTGACATTTAGAAAAATCCATTTTCATTGTGTTAGTTTCACTTAACTTAATCTTTGTGGTTTTATTGACTTTGCAGGTACCAGGAAAAAAAAAATTATGGTGGTCTACTCCTGAACATATATCTGAATATATCTGGTACATTATTTATACACACTAAATATTATTCACACACACAAAAATAATAATTTAACTGAATGGAGTTAGTGGGCTGTAATGGGCTGCATCCAACACAATGGAAGTAATTGTCCTGCAGTCTTCAACTCCTACACTACAAAAACATATGGACTACTCTACTCGACCAGAGTAAAGCTATAGATGCAATTTACATAGACTTCTGCAAAGCCTTTTATTCCATATTCTCTCATTATAACCTAATAGAATACTTCTGAAACCTAGTTGAATTCTTCTCAGCTCCAATTACATTTCCTTCAAAGAGATCTGAGTATCATATGGCATGTATTTCCAGATGCTGTTCCATCCTTCTGAGTCATTATAATGGCTGGCCCTTGTGGGAATTGGCAACCAACAAATCCAGAGAGCAGTATACATATGGCCTTAAAATGAACACTCATGTCAGTGCTAAGGTTCTGAATTACACCTCTGTGGACTAGATCATCCCATTAATGAGCAAGCAACATTTCAGGTGTGATATAAATTGCTATGAATTATCCAATAAAATCATGCTATAAATAATGAAAGATACTTCAATGCAGCAGAGAGCATTAAAGAGAGCATTCAGATGCATTAAAATAGCAGAGAGCATTAAAGAGAGCATTCAGATGCATTAAAATAGCTAAAGATCTACAGTTCAGTCCAATCCACTTGGAAAAAGTCTTACAGAGTTAAAGCAGATTTACATATTAACAAAATTGTCCTGATTTCAATGCTTATCAAAATTATTCCAGCTGTGTAAGACAGAAAAGAATTAAAGCGAACTCAGACAATTAGATACATCAGTGGCCCAGAAATTTTCATTTTTGGCAGAAGACCTGCATCCTGCAAAGGGTAAAAAGCTTGCTTCTGCAAATGCTCTGTTGCCGCCTTGTTTTTGAAAAAGATCACAAAGAAAGGCCATTTTCAGTGAAATGGCAACTCTTTAGAGACAAAAACAAGAACACACCAGGAATAAACATTTCCAGAGTTTTGAGGCAGCACAGAGAAAAGTTGAATTGAGCCAGGGGGATCAAACTTGCTCTATTCAGGCAAAAGTTGATATGAAAGCAGTTTTCTGAGAGAACTAAACTCCTCATAAAGAAAAATACTTTGGAAAGTATGCAACAAAGACTACAAAGTCATAAAGATGAAGAAATTGGACATAAGTTTCTATGAGCTCCAGTCCACTTTATCAGGCTCACAAGTGAGGAGATGGGTTGCACTTTACAGGCACTTGTGCTGCAATAAACTGAAAAAAACCCTTTGGGGATTTGGGTTGTTGTAACAGACTCACACAATTGCAATACTCTTCTGGAATCTAAGAATGTGCCTCTAGACAGATGGGCAGTACATAAATCTAAAGAAAGAAAGACTTCTCATTCTCATTCTTTATTCCACGAAGAATCACAGTGAAAACCTCTGTTTTTCTTGGGTAAAAAAGCAATTTCCAAATCAGAATATAGTGGTCCTTGGTTAACAATCACTCTTTCAGTGACCGCTCACTGCCCTGGATGAGCGGTCCATAAGACCAGTCCTCAAAATTCTGGCTGTCACAGTTTCCCTGCATCATGTGATCATGATCCAGGTGCTCAGTAAGTGGTCTGGATTTCCAACCATCATAGCCTCCCACAATCATGTGATTGCAATTTGTCACCTTTCCCCCAAGAAAAGAAAATGGGGAAGCCATCAGGAAGTTGAAAGGTACAGTCATGTGAAATTCTCTCTTAACAAGCTAATTCTCTCACAACAGTAACTGGGGACTGACAGAATTGCTGTTGTGGCATGATCACATGATATTACCTTTTACTACCCCTTTTTCTAGCAATAGTAATTCTGATTACAATTACCATTAATAAGTGAGGACTACCTATTTATATATTTTATTCAGGTAGATACCAACGTCATTTAAATAATAATAATAATTTAACTGAATGGAGTTAGTGAGCTGTAATGGGCTGCATCCAACACAATGGAAGTAATTGTCCTGCAGTCTTCAACTCCTACACTACAAAAACATATGGACTACTCTACTCGATCAGGGTAAAGCTATAGATGCAATTTACATAGACTTCTGCAAAGCCTTTTATTCAATGGTACATGACAAACTACTGTTAAAACTAAACTCTTACGGCATTTCCAGATCCCTTCATAAATGGATTACTGCATTCCTTTCAAACAGGCAACAAATAGCAAAAATAGGGAGCACTATATCAAACCCTGCTCCAGTTAGCAGTGGTGTCCCCCAAGGCAGTGTTCTAGGACCCACATTCTTTATACTCTATATAAATGACTTTGCGATCACTTTATAAGCAACTGCATTCTCTTTGAGGATGACATAAAACTATTCAACAACACCGTTAATGCTATTGTCCTTCAAAGTGACCTTGATTATCTGTCTGAATGGTCAAACAATTGGCAACTCCAATCTCAACCAACAAATGCTCTGTCCTACACATTGGTAAAAAAAAAAATCAGTATACCAAATACAAACTAAGCAGATATGATCTTATTGATGATCCTCACTCTGTCAAGGACCTTGGAGTTCTCATATCAAATGACCTAAGCACCAGAGCTCACTGTAACAGCATTGCCAAAAAGGCATTAAGAGTTGTAAATCTAATCTTATGAAGCTTCTCCTCCGGAAATATCAAATTGCTAACTAGAGCATACAAAACTTTTGCTAGACCAATACTCAAATACAGCTCTTCAGTCTGGAGTCCGCACTGTATATCGGACATTAATACAATTGAGCGAGTCCAGAAGTATTTCACTAGAAGAGTACTACACTCCTCTGCTTGCAACAGAATACCCTATATCACCAGTCTTGAGATTTTGGGCTTGGACAATCTTGAACTACACCACCTATGGTTAGACTTAAGTGTAGCACACAAAATTAGTTGTTACAATGTCCTACCAGTCAATGACTACTTCAGCTTCAACCACAACAACAATACAAAAGCACACAAATATTATCCCCTTATTCATCAAAGACATCATGGAACATGAACAGAAACGTCCAAATGCCATATTAATTGGTCTCGAAGACACCAATGAATCAGACGACATCACCAAAGTTTGCGATATCATAAGCAACTCAAATACAACAAACTGAAGATATCATTGAAATAACCAGAGATGGCCTTGGGTACAAATACAATGACAGCTCTGTGGCCCCAAGATTTTGTAGAGTTGTATGCAAAAATGAGTCCAGCAAATGCATATTTATTCATACAATAATCACCATTGCAAAAACTAATCCCAACCATAAAAAACTTCGCTCAAGACCAGACTTATCCATACTGCAAAGAATCTGCTCCCGTGAACTCCGCACAGAACTCAAAAACCATCTAGACAATGGAGAAAAGGACCTATACAGAGACTATGAGCTGATCGCGTCAAAAGAAAGTCACACAACCCACAACTCCGCATCCAACCCCACTCCATCCAATCCAACATCACTCCAAACTAGGCACGCACGCCCCTAACTTCCTCGATTCCAACCACAACTGGCCTTAAATGCAAGCTACTCAATGCAAGAAGTCTTGTAAATAAAATACCTGAATTTCTCCTCTTACTAAATACGGCTAAATTCAACATTATATTTGTCTCTGAAACATGGCTCAACGCATCTCTCCCTGACTCCATTACCACAGTAATAGACTATCATGTTTACTGATCAGATCGTGAAATCCGTAGAGGAGGTGGTGTTGCTATCTTCTATAAAAAATCCCTACATCTAAAAAACATCCAAGTTACCCAGGAGCTTGCTATTCCTGAGACCATCATCTGTGAACCATCCTTAAATATCACATTTCAGTTCTTACTATGTTACAGAGCCCCTGATTATGACATCGAACATGCAAACAAGCTAAATGTACTACTAACATGGGCAGCATCCTGCCCACACACTTTTATCTTTCCTGGTGACTTCAATCTACCTCATAAATGAATGTAAAACTGAACCCATACATGCATCCTTCTACAATGCTATAACAAACCTGGGAGTGGAACAACTAGTAACCAACAATACTAGACTTAACAACTGCCTCAATCTCCTCTTCTGCAATAGTTTGAATTCAATTTACAGAATACAAATTAAAGAACGCTTTTCCAACAGTGACCACAGCATGATCAACTTTTGTCTCAACATACTTCCACACAAAAATCATCACAATGACGGAATCCCCAATTATAACTTCAAAAAAGGCAACTATGATCTTATAAACAACAATCTCTCATCCTTTGATTGGCAATTTCTATTCACTGGATGCAATACTGTAGAAGACCATTACAACATATTTTTACTTGAAGTCAAAAGAGTAATCAAACTATATGTACCACTAACAACTCCCAAAACCAGAAAAAACAAATTACCCATAACAATAAGGAAGCTTCAATCCAAAAATAAATCACTTTGACAGAAAAACAAATCTGGTCACGTTGCCAATTTCAAAAGCCAATACAAAAATGTATGCCACCAGATAAAAACTGAATGCACCAATTATCACATTAAACAAGAAGAAAACCTTCTATGCACCAATTCTACCCTGCTTTCTACAATTTTATAAACAACGAACTAAAAGACTCAAGGTCCATCCCACCCCTGAAAGGACTTAATGGTAAAGACTGCAATAACGACACTATTAAAGCCAACCTCTTTAACACATTCTTTGGCTCAGTATTTGTAAACAGCAATGGATCATGCCCAGTGTTTCCTAGTCAAACCACAGACAACTACAATAATCTAATATATATCAATTTTACAGAAGACAATGTTGAGAAAGCACTACGCAATCTAAAACCATCTCTATCTATTGGACCGGACGGAATATGTGCCTACTTCTTTAAAAAACTATCCACTGCCATAGCCGAATATTTTTGAAAAAATATTTCAGGACCAGCTCCTTGCCAAAACTATAGTCACAAGCCATGGTCAGCCCCATCTTCAAAAAGGGAGATCCCAGCCCAGTTGAAATTTACAGACCAATCTCTTTATGCTGCGTCACCTGTAAAGTCATGGAATCAATTATTAACCAATCCATCATCCTCCACTTAGAAACAAATAACCTACTCTCTAATAAACAATTTGGTTTCAGGAAAAAACTATCATGTAATCTGCAACTCTTACACTGCAAAAACATATGGACTACACAACTCGATCAGGGCAAAGCAATAGATGCAATCTACATAGACTTCTGTAAAGCCTTTGATATAGTGGTACACGACAAACTACTCCTAAAACTAAAATCTTATGGTTTCTCTGGACACCTGCATAACTGGATAGAAGCATTCCTATCAAACAGACAACAAATGGTCAAAATTGGGAGCGTCCTATCAAATTCTGTACCTGTCAACAGTAGCGTCCCCCAAGGCAGTGTCCTAGGACCAACTCTTTTCATACTCTACATAAATGACCTCTGTGATCATATTAAGAGCAACTGTGTTCTCTTCGCTGATGATGTAAAGCTATTCAACACCACAGACAATACTGCTACCCTTCAAAAAGACCTTGACTATGTATCAGAATGGTCAAACAAATGGCAATTTCAAATCTCAAAAAACAAATGCTCTGTCCTAGATATTGGCAAAATCAGAAAATAAAATATAGGCTGAATAGTCAAGACCTTGTTGATGATCCAAACTCTGTCAAGGATCTTGGAGTACTCATCTCAAATGACCTAAGTGCTAGAGCCCACTATAACTACATAGCCAAAAAGGCGTTTAGAGTTGTTAACCTAATTTTAGGTAGCTTTTTCTCTGGTAATATTACACTAATAACTAGAGCATACAAAACAATTGCTAGACCAATACTCGAATACAGCTCATCAGTCTGAAACCGACATTATGTATCTGATATTAACACAGTTGAGAAAGTCCAGAAATATTTCACAAAAAGAGTTCTTCACTCCTCTACTCGTTGCAGAATACCTTGTGCCACCAGACTTGAAATTCTAGTCCTAGAAAACGTAGAACTACACCGCCTTTGGTCCAATCTAAGTATAGTATATAAAATCATACATTGCAATGTCCTATCTGTCAATGAATACTTCAGCTTCAACCATAACAACACAAGAGCAAACAATAGATACAAACTCAAGGTTAATCGCACCAAACTTGAAATACGACTTCAGCAGGAAATACGACTTCAGCAACAGAGTGGTCAATGTCTGGAATACTCTACCTGACTCTTTGGTTTCTTCCCCAAACCCCAAAAACTTTAACCTTAGACTATTGACCTCACCCCTTTCCTAAGAGGTCTGTAGGGGGTGTGCATAAGTGCACCAATGTGCCTACCGTCCCTGTCCTATTGTTTCTTTTCTTTTCTTTTTTTATTTTTCTTATATGTATCCATGTATTCATAACTATGTTTTTACTTATATCTATTATCTTGTAAGCAATTGACAAAAACAAATAAATAAAAATAAAACAGATACAAACTCAATATAAACCGCTTCAAACTCGATTGCAGAAAGTACGACTTCAGCAACAGAGTGGTCAATGCCTGGAATGCACTACCTGATTCTGTTGTTACATCCTTTAATCCCCAGTCCTTTAACCTCAAACTATCCACTATTGACCTCACCCTATTCCTAAGAGGTCTGTAAGGGGCGTGCATAAGTGCACCATTGTGTGCAATAAGACCCTGTCTTATTGTCCCCATATTTCCTGTATTCTTACTCATGTTTATACTTATACAGTACCTATTATCTTGTAAGCAGTTGACAAATAAAATAAATAAATAAAATAAAGCTACTGGAGAGAGAAAAATCGCCTTCGCTTGTTCATAGAGGATATGGTTTTCAGAGATGTAATAAATCTTAGAGAGAGAGAAAAAAAGTCACAAGGCTTTGTCTTTTTTATTCCTTATTGCATTTCTCCCACCCCCTTGCAATTAGGGACACAACCCATCATCATATCACTGTGATTTGCAAGTCTATCTATCTATCTATCTATCTATCTATCTATCTATCTATCTATCTATCTATCTATCTATCTATCTATCTATCGACACATCAGTAATCCTTCTTGGTCTACAATAAGGCTCTGATTAGCACAGGAATTACACAGTAGCAAATGTAAAACATTTGGTTGCAGAAGACCATTGTAAGTCAGCCTCTTAAATGTCAATAGTTGCTTTAGCCAATAAAGCATTTTACTGAGCTCCTAAGAACAAAATAGTACCTGTAAAACTCATTATTTTGTAACAGTGCTGTTTCTGTTAGTTCATTGAATTTTGCATAAAATGTCCTAATTATTTAATTTTCTTGTGCAATAAATAGACATGATCACTGCACAATATATTCTTCTGCTTTGAATAATTCATCATCCATCCATGTGCACAAACCACTGCATCAACACAATTTGTTCCCTTCAGCATGAACTACTGTACTTTTGATAGCATTTTCATTTCAACTGGGTATTTTTGTCCATGTTAATGGCAGGTGCCATGATTGGTCCTGAATTGGAGCCAAAAACCCAGCAAAAGAATCATATATCCCCCATGGAGCTAGATTGAGGATTTTCTCCTACATGGGAAGCAATAATCCAAGGATAGAATTAAATTATGAAGAGAGTGGGTAGTCTTCTTTTTGTAAGTGTGTGTGTGTGTATGTGTGTGTGTGTGTGTGTGTGTGTGGTTAGCTATTTGTAGAGTGTGTTGTAAATGTGTTTTGATTGAATACATTCTCATGCTTCTGTGTACAGTTTAAAATACAGTAATAAAACCTAAGGTCTAATACATGTAGAGTTAAAAATGCTCAATCAAAAAAAATGCAACAATTTTATTACAGTACATTTTTTACAATGGTTTTACAAATGGGAGAGTATGAAATTCATAAATGAGAGTTTAACTTTTTGTTAAATGTGGCCTTTATCAGTGCCATATAAAACCTCTAAAACAGATTTGTTCCAGTCAAGAAAATAGAATTAGAATACATACACAATGGCATCTTACAGTGAGGCTAATCTAGACCCCACTTAACAGGCTGGATATATGTTTCATTTTTCCCTGCACTGTTCAAAGCAACTACCGGCAATCCTCGACTTACAAGCATTTGTTTAGTGACTGTCCAAAGTTATGACACTGAAAAAAGAGACTTCTGACCATTTTTCACACTTACCACCTTTGCAGCATTCCCATGGTCATGTGATTAAAATTTGGACGCTTGGCAACTGGCATATATTTACATACAGTTACACTGTCCTAAAGTCACATGATTATCTTTTGTGAGCTTCTGACAAGCAAAATCAATGGGAAGCCAGGTTCACTTAACAACAATGTTACTAACAACATAGCAAGAAAGGTCGTAAAATGGGGTAAAACACATTAAAGAACTGTTTTGCTTAACAATGGAAATTTTGAGTTCAATTGTGGCCGTAGGTCAAGGACTACCTGTAATTATTCTGTGGCTAGTTGTTGACACTGAAAGCTGGGAGGCCCTTATTTACTAATTTTGCTACTTTTTCTACTTAAACTATTTCCTTACACTAAAATTCATCTGGTTCTTCAAAGGTATGGTATACCGAGTTCTTACACGGAAACCAACATGGTTTCCTTCATTTCATATTGTTTTTCTCCCAAGCTACAGTCTAATGTGCTTTTTAAAAGCAATTACATCATAAATTACTTTTAAAATGACCAATATAATGGAAATGGGGGCAGATTCTGCTATGACAGTACCAGCAGGCATCAAGGTAATAACAGGCTTCTGGTAACGTAACTCATTACAGCTCTGCAGCAGAGAGAGCCCAGCGTTTGAATTATAATTTTGGAAACCTGGATTCTGTTTGTCATAATTGACTATTATGCTTTTCGTAAAAAGAAAAACTTGCTTTCAGAAATCCTTCTGGCTTGGACAGTTAATTAAGTGCTTTGTCAGCAAATTATCAGCTATCTTTTGCCTGAAATTTTCCTTAGTGGAATATTGCATTACTATATTTTCCCCATGACAGCTTGGAGAGGCAATACATTGAATCAGTGGTCCAAGCATGCTGCATCATTCAGAGATGCTCTTTTTTGGTAGTAATCATCACACAAAAAACTTTATATTACACCAAACACAATAGTGAATTTCCACTCAGAGCCAAGGCAGCTGATTCAAGATATTTTAAAACCCATGCTGGGTTTCTCGAGGGGTGGGGATATTAAATTCTCTTCCTCTTGTTCCTCAGATCTCTAAGGTTGCACTCTCTCTCCCCCCACCCCCCCTGATAATTTAACAGGTTTGCTTGGATAATAGCAGTTGCAATAAACATTGATCCCAAATGGCAAAACTCATGAAGCATTACATTAACATTTAACTATAATCACCTCCTCTCATGAAATTGTCAGTCAAATTTTGAAGCTAAAAAAAGAAAGATTTGTTTGCATACTGTTTATCTGATGGAATACAAGTTATATTTCTTCCATTACATTCTGTTTCGTTCTTCACATTAAGGTTAAATACATCTAAATCTCTTCCAGAAAAAGTGTTTTGTTAATGTGATCAAAAGGGATTGAATATGTAAATTATGTATTTATTTGCAGCCTTTTAATCCAATTAGTTTCTCAAAGGTTGAAGACACAAAATTTATTATACCTTTGGAAGTCAAAAATGTAGTATGCCTTCGTCACACAACACACCGGTCAGTTTAAAGCAAAAATTGTTCAGTTCTCTTCAAACATATCCTGTTCACATTTTCTAATTTGCCAGTGTGACTCACATCAAATCGAAAATGTTTCATTTGCCAAAGTTTTGCAGAGATAATTAAAGGTGCAACATTTTTTTTAAAAAAAAGATCCTTCAATTGTGTTCAGTACTCATTTTCTTGGCAAAGTTTTTCAGAAGTGGTTTGCCATTACCTCATTCCAAGGGCTGAGAGAAAGTGACTGGCCCAAGATCACCCAGCTGACTTTTTGCCTAAAGTGGGGCTAGAACTCATGGTTTCCCAGTTTCTACTTTGATTCCTTAATCACTACACCAACCTGACTATTCATAACAACTATATGAAGTAATTTTAAAATCTATGGCATATAAAAATCAGTTCAGATCTTAGTAACTTACTAAGACTTACATATCTCTGCAACCATATTAATAGGTTGCATTAAAAGTAAACAAGCAAACTTCTTTAATTTCTCCATCTCCAGCCATGGTCCAAATGTTTGGTGTCTGAGTCATTTACCCTGGGTCATTTATCCAAGAAAAAGTATTTCAACACATTTCTTTTTTTAAACTTGAAGCTATTGTACATTAGTCTGGAGTAACTATAACCTTCTGCTAAATGTATGGGAGTGAGAAAAATATGGGTGTTGCCTTGTACAGTATGAAGTCTTCTTATCCTATTAAAATTAATACTAATAAAATGTCTTATTTGTCTGCTGAAAACTAAGCTTTGCTTCTATATACTCAGCAGAGAACCAAAGATCTAATAAGGGAGAATATTTGTAGCTCAGGGTTGAAAATGTTCTTGGTGCTTTCTGAGCTTGGTTGTTTACTTGTAGACATTTCAATACTTGAACTAGGCATATCATCATCTAGTTTGGGTAATGAAGTGGGTAATGAAGTGTCTGCAAGAAAATAACCAAACTTCGAAAGCACCAAGGTTCCTGCAACCAACGATCTGCTAAAGGTGAAGAAATCCTATATTCCCTCGCCTGGAAGAATATCATATGGAATTCAATGGGACTTCTTTGTAAGTACTTTTAAGATTTGCACCATTGGCTTCACATTTTTATTTTTATTTTATTTTTATTTGCATTTATATGCCGCCCTTCTCCGGAGACTCAGGGCGGCTTACAGTCTATGGAGCACCATGCTAAGTGCTTGGCAATAGCCTTCATTCCATTGTATATGCCTGCTTATTACTAGGGCTTTTTGCCCCCTCCCCCCCCCCAGTGGCATTTTCTACAAAGTCAGCTTATTGCCCCCAACAATCTTGGGTCCTCAATTTACCTACCCCGAGAGGATGGCAGGCTGAGTCAATCTTGAGCCTGGTGGGATTCGAGCCTGCACTAATTGCAGGCAGCTTGCACTAAGTGCTAGATGATTAACAGCCTGCACCACCAAGGCCCTTTGAAGAATTATAAGAAATAGCAGTGCTTGCATTGGGAAGGGGAAATATTAATGTTGTTGAACAGTTAATAATGCTGCCCATCAAACAAAAAAACCATATAGAGTTTTTCTAATCTAAGCCTGAACTCTGCAGCTATTATTTCCAAGAGAGCATGTTCCAAATCAGTCAGCAAAAATATCTATCCAATCTTCTTCTCAGATGCTTTCCATGAGAGAAAATCGGTTTTTAGGTGAGATTTCACATTTGGAAGTGACTCACTCATTCAGTTCCCGATAGATGATGCAACCTAAGTGAAAGAACACAACTGAGGGGAGGGACTGAGTTGGAGAAACAAAGATTGGAACAGCAGAAGAAGCAAATGCATGGGGACACAGACACAGAGTCAGAAGAAGAGGGTGGAGTTCCTCCATGGAGATTTTTGGAAAGCCAAGACTGCAATGAGGCAGCTGGTTTGGAGGCTGGCAATGAAAACAGAATCTGCCTCAACAAAGAAGAACTATTTAATGACTACTTATTGCAAGCCCTTACAAAACCTTTTCTCAACCACAGGGCCGTTCTGGAAAAAAAAATGGGTTGAGTAATATGCACACTGTTTCAGTAACTATAGTGTAAGATGGATGGGGAATTTTGACTCTACAATGAATTCACTAGTTGACCTTAAGTGGACCACTCTTTTTGAACCCCAATTTCTATTCTTTCTTCCATTTGCAATATTGTGATCTGTCCAAAAGCTACTTTTTGATTGCAATTAGATACATCTCTGACTGAAGCAATCCAAACGACCACTGAATAAAATGGGAAATTTGGATTCTTCTGTTATGCAATGATCACCTGGATTTTTATAAATCTGATATACAGTATCTACTATTAGAATAGGGATGAATGACAGTGCCTTACTGAACCATAAGTTCCAAGATACAGTACCTATTAGCTAGGCAGTCTGGATTGCAGAAGCTGTAATTCAACAATGTCCTGAGGTCAAGAATTCCAAATCCTTGAGAATTTTAACATAAGTGAAAAATCTTTGAATTCTTGAAAATGCAACAAATATCTTTAGCATTTTTCATAAGTTGTTAACTTTCCAAGACATTCTCATACAATTCTGCAGAATTATCTATTGCTAATGACATATAATGGAATTCTGAGAATCCCAACATAAAAAGGGGTTCTTTCACCATAGCCCCATTTATGCTCTGATTATCACTGAAGAAGTGGCAATTAATATTATGTACTTTGGAAGAACTTCATTCAGTTGGATTCAGTTGGACTTCTTTGTAAGTACTTTTAAAATTGCACCATTGGCTACACATTGAACTCTGAAATCGCCCTGGTGATAGAGATTTGCTACAAAGTCATACATTCCATAAAAATCAGAGCCTGGATAGTGACTTATTAGAAGGAAAAAATAAAAGAATTATCCCCTTTTTCATATTCAAAAGCATGGCAATCATTTTTGGAAGAACTAGGGGAACCAGATTAAGGGCCATATTCAGTCCTGGGCTGCTGGCTGTGCATGTTTATTATATATTTTACCCTGCAGCAGTCCTATAATTTTAGAATCAATCATTCAGGACCCAACTATCTACAGATAGTCCTCGAGTTACAATAGTTCGCTTAGTGATTGCTTAGTAATCATTCAAAGTTAGAACAGCACTAAAAAAGTGATTTATGACAATTTTTCACATTTATGACCATTGCAGCATCCCCATGGTCATGTGATATACATTCAGATGCTTGACAACTGATTCACATTTATGATGATTGCATTGTCCCTGGGTCATGTAATCACTTTAATGACCTTCTGACAAGCAAACTCAAGGGGGAAGTCAGATTCACCTAACAACCATGTTACTAATTTAACAACTGCAGTGATTCACTTAACAAATGTGGGGAGAAAAGTCGTGAAATGGGGCAAAACTCACTTAACAAACATAAATTTTGGGCTCAATTGTGGTCATAAGTTGAAAATACCTGGATTTCATAGAGAAACCTATGACAAAGTTTTAGGGCTTTTGCATGGATATAACATAATTGTTGAACAGAGAATGTGTCTATTAGTTTTTGCAATATTTGTATCATAATTAGAAAGAGGGGGGACCAAAATGCTACAAAAGCAACAACAATAAAAGATAGTGCAATGCAAAAGGTATAGAAGTCAATAGCCATGACAATTCAATAAAACAGTAAATCAAAGAAAACACTGAAGGCAGGAAGGACATAGCTTTGTTGAAAAAATCTGTTTTTCAGGTCTGTTTTTTCTTGGCCCACAGGAGAAAGAAAATAGATAAGTCATAAAAATATTTCTGTGAACTATTTATGGAAATAATGCCTACTGTTTCTGCCAATTCCCAGCAGCAGAAGTCAGGGAAAATTCAGAAGATTTACAGTAACCTAGATGGTTCATAAAACTAATTGCCAGGACTGTATTGTCACCCTCTTGTGTGAATCCCACTCAGATTTTTTTTTCTTACAAAAATAGTCTGTCCCCTTGCTTTGAAAATATCCCAAGGAAAGGGAAAATGAAGTTCCTGGGTGATTGATTGATCATTGAAGCACATCCTGAAAACTTTACAGCGGGGATGATATGCTCATGTGCTACTAATGCCTTTACTTTTGCAGAGTCTAGAAATGTTACGTGCCTCCCCCCAATGGAAAGGCTTGTCGCATTGAAATAATCCCAGCAAATCCCAGAACTCCAGATTGACCCATTCATGACTTCATTGCTTTGTCCCTTGGAACTGTTAGTGTCTAACGAAAATGAAAAATTTCCAACCCCTTTACTCATGTGTCAACTGGAGCAACAACAAAAAAGTCAAAAGCCATGTGTGGAAATATTCAGTCACAAAATTCTCCCAATTCATACTTGGGTTTTCAGTACATGGCAATTAAAGCCGGAATTCACGCAGCAGATAGTTCAAACAACCATATACCAATAGCAGTAGCTGTCATTCTGGATCCAGGCAATTTTATCCATTCTGCAAATTCACTGCAACAGCCCACACAGTATCCGACAGCAGGAGAATATTCAGCAATCCCCACAAGCATCTGAAATAATTTTGCTAGACAATACTTGGCTAGTTCTCTGGTGTTACAGACCTACAGTTTCCAGCATTACTGCTGCTAAGGCTTTAAGCTATGCTTGGTTGGATTTGGCATCTCTCTTCTGCTGCTAGAACTCCAGCTGGCTGCTTTGCAATATTATTACCCAGAGCTCCTCAAAAAGGAAGAAAACCTCAACACCAATGTATATGGAGTATTGAAGAATAGCTACAACAAAACCTAGGATCTTTCATTCCAAAAGCAGGCAGGAGAGGGGAAGACTATCTATCCTGCTTGGTATTTTGGAAATAAATTTATTTCCACAGACAGAGTGGGTAATCTGCAGAGATTATGGATCTCCATGACTTTAGCTAGATACAGTAGTAGTTGGTTTGTTCATAGCTATAGCCTTTTTTAAGAAAAAGAAAAAGAAAGAAAATCACATATCATCTGAATTTAAATCAGGATTCACTTGAGCCAGGCTAAATATCAGGCTGCCCTTCTGCACGTGAATTTTTTTTTGGAAAGACTCCATACTTGTTACGAGATATCAGCTGAATATGATAGAAAAATTCAGAAAAGATGCTTCCAGGAAGGAGATTTAGATACATCCCCAAATCAACTTTGTTTAGTCCCCAAATAAAGATACAGGAAACCTGCATGATTGCCATTGTTTTGAGAGCTGCTGCCACGACAGCTTGACTATTTAGACAGATTGGATTTAAAACACAACAGATGGCTACAATTACATACTTGGAACCTTTTTGTGTCTAGAATGCTGAGGAAAGCACAATAAAATAAACATATTTTTCCCAATGAATTTGTCTACAGTTTTAATCTATGTTAAATCCAAGAAATTTATGAATGAAGCATAAAATACCATTTATGGAAACAAACTGCAGATAACTGGCAGTTTGGTGGTTTGTATAGTTTGATGTGGAGGTTAACGTTTAGTGATTTGGTTTTATTTTTGTTTATTTACTTACTAAATTTACATATGCTCTGCCCATCTTATCTAGAAGTAACAAGTTAAAATGTTAAGAAATCATTTCTAAAATAATGATTCACAACCTTTGCTCTGGAAATCACTGGTGATCCTACAGGATAGGGCTTGGTTAAGGAGCCCCCCAAAATACAGCCATCTTGAGAGAAAAATAACACAAGCTTTTGGCATTCTGACTTTTGGTAGTATTGCCAATACAAGTATATTGAATGTCCACAAAATCACCAAAACTCAAAAGATTCTCTGCTGTGAACATTAATACTGGGACAATGTCTGTAGAAATGTAAAATTTCACTGGAGTACCGTTTGGGCAAAAATTGGCTTTCATCTCATCTAAAAGAAAGGCCCATGAAATTTAAAAGCTGGCCATCAATTTTTATTATCCTACTAAATGTATTATTATCCTGCATTTTCTCATTGTTTAATTAACTCAAAAATTTGTTTTAACTCTTTGAAGAAATAAAAACAGATTAGGATTCCTAAAAATAATTTAATTTCTACTGGCATGAATGAAGAAAAATAACTTCTGCAAGAGATTGTTTCTAATAACAGTGGGATTGGGGTTCCCATGCTTTAGCATTGCAGTGAGCATCCATTTTGGACAAAATCTGAAAAACATACCCAACTGCCTTCTTTGGAGGAGCAGACTCTTTCCAAAAGGACTTGGATCTTTTTCAAAAGGGTCTAAAGGGAAGTAAACTGTTCCCAAAACAGTAGGCTGCGTCAGATTTGCTTGGCTGCTAATTGTTGTTTTTTTAAAAAAAATTTTTGCAAACTTACACTTGATACATTTTCCCTAAGGAGACACAATACAAACATTCATTTTGTGATAGACATTGCTACCTTCCAATCAGTGTTTCCAATCAGTGTTTCCCAGAGTAATTTTAGAATAACATATCAAAAATACTTCAACATTTTCCACATTTTTGCTAGACCTCTCTTTTTCATCCATAATTCACGAACAATTTGAGTTTGGATTAAGATTTTCTGTTGTTTTACTTGTGTTATATAAATGTATTCATCCCATTCCAGAGGGCTGCTCCCTCAAAATGCTTTCATAAAATGCAGACCTTAGCTCGTAGTGAATCGTTTTTCCTATTTTTTATATTTGTCTTTAACAATTATATAAGTCACTGTTTCTCAACTTATTATTCAATCTAGGTCAATTCCTTGTACCAAACTTGTCCACCAAAGTGCTAAAAACTTGATTAAATATAAACTTTTATACTGCACTGAGGATCTCTACCTTCCTTCAAGAATGATTCTGGTTGTCCTTGTTTACAGGGCGTAACGGACATTAAAAGTAGGGATTGGTGGATTCCCCTGGCTTCATTTTCATCGCATCCCATTAATGTTATAATCCAGTAATCACTCTCATTAAGTATGATGGGGCTGCCAGGGAAGAGGCAAGTTTTGACAGGTGGTTAAACCAACAAGTTTATCTATGTATTTAATTTTTTACTCTTACTCTGTTTCTGTACAAGAGTCTGTGCAAGATACAACTGATAGTCAAGCTCCATATGGACTAGAATAGAGGTCTCCAAACTTGTCCACTTTAAGCTTGTATACTTCAAGTCCTATAATTGCTCAGTCAGCTATGCTATTTGGGAAATTTTGTGAGTTGAAATTCACAAGCCATAAGGTTGGCCAGTTTTGGAGACCACTGGACTACAATATGGAATTAAGCAAGGGCAGTAGCAAATTTATATGCAAATTGCACTCAGTTCTTTCTATTTGTTTTGTTTTATTGTCTTGTATTGCAGAAGCAGAAACAATAATACAAGAAGCAGAATGAAAACCAGAACAATTTGTAAACATGTTTCCTTGTTCCATTAAAAAAAGGGTAAACTGAAGCTTTGGAATCCATAAAGCAAAGTCCTACAATTCTTATCTTGAATCTAAACTGTAAGAGATAACACATTCAGATACTAGACTAAAGCATATTGGTATCTGGAGTGCAGAATTGGATCTCAAAATTGCAGGGGTGGGGTTGCCTTGTATTTTCATGGTAGGGAAGGGTAAAGAAAGATTGGATTCTGTGTTTTGGAGGGGGGGTAAATAAATAATAATGAATTTACCTTCGCTTGCTCAAGCGCTTCAGGAAAAGAGATTAGTTTTTTTAATTTAGCCAGCTAACTTGTGTGCTATTCCTGGAAGCCATTCTAAGTTTTTCAGTTCCTCTAATTAAGTCTAAATTTCTATGGATACTATCACCTGAGACTATTAAATCTATGAACTTGGCAGATATGATGGTGTCTCCATAGATACCATTCATTTTAGTTTTTATATTCTCACCAGCGGTTGATTACTTATTAGGGAGAAGACTTTGGGGGATTAAATAAAGTTCTGAACTTATTCCCAGCATTATCAAAAGTCATTAACAAAAGAGAGATACAGTTTTGGTTTCCTTTGTTCTCCTTTTAAGTTAAATTAGGAAGCATGCACTTGATTTATTGGATCAGCTTTTAAGAAAACACCTCAGTTTGTTGAGCTACTTCTGTTTCAGCCTCCCAGGAGAGAGTTGCATTTCTTGCTAGTATCCAGAAGAAAATCAAAATGTGATTCCATGCAACCATTCCTCCATCGCTAGCCCCACCTGATACTATGTATTGTAAATGGCGGTGACATGGAAGAAAATGCTACTAGGATTGTTAAATATGTTGTAGAATTGTTAAATACTAGAATATTACAGTTAATCAAAATCAGATCTAAAGTATTATTGATAAAGGATTAGGGAAGGGATTTTTCTCTGTCCTTATATTTCTGGTCATGCGTTTTTATTCTAGGCTGCAAAAACTTTGGACTAGTTTGTTGGTTTTATATACTAGCTATATGTAAACAATTAAATGGGACCATTACTAATCATAATGCACCAAATGTACAAATATTTTTGTTTATTTAAAAGAGCGGCAATTGCTTGCTTCATACTGATACTATTGCAATACTTCACTGTGCAGTTTTACTTTAACCCAATTAAGATAGAAATAATCTGTTGCTCCTACACAATAGCATTTCTGGTCCTTCTAGTTTTAATATTTTAGTTGGTTGAACTAAGCAAAAATAAAAAAAGTAAGTTGGTGTGCAACAAAACAAAGTGGCAACCCTTAGGATCATCTTTATTTCCAAGAATGCCTCTCAGCCTTATACGTACCCTATAAATAGTCTTAGGAAATGCAAATGGTGCTTTGCTTGGAAATGTGTGGGCTGGGTAAAACATACTGAATAAATAAGCAGCTCACTAATTTGCAGGGAGGGACACACAGAGAGAAAGATGATTGATAAATGATAGATAGACAGATTATATGAATGGCACCTTTTGTAACCACTGCTATAAATAATCTCAAATTTCAAATGTCAAATCAATTTCCAAAGGTATCCAATATAAAATAAGATACTGTTGTCAATTTGCTACTATTATCCCATGTGTAGGCATTTTATACTTTAGGCATGAGCATCTGATTCATATATGGATATGAATAGGATAGGAATTCAAATTATATCGATTTGAGAATATTCTGGTTTACTTATTGCTTCTTTCAGTTTTTTTTAAATAATTAAAACAAAGTAATCAAGATTGAATAAAGAATGTTCTTTTTAAAAAAAAAATTCTTGAGGCAACAATGTTTGGGAGAACAAGATTAAAAAAGAAGTCAGGATGGTGGTTTTGACAGTTCAATCCAACTCCTCTCGTTTCTACATGCATTCAGTGTTAACACACGTCTAAAAGGGGATTTGTTTCATGGAATTGTGCTTCAACCACTGCAAGTAGACAACAAAATCAAGACAATGTACTTTTCCCAAAGCTCTTTTCAAACAATTATCTAAATAAATCAGCACTGAGGAATGACATTTCGGGTCAGAAGCTCGGGCAGGTGGTGACATAAAATATAAAAATCTGGACACATGTTAGCAATTCAGCTTCTCTGATTTTCTCGTGGTATGGTTTTGGATTTGCATCAAGCAAAATTGGCTCATCATCTTAAGTCTGTTAGTATCATTGCTACGGAGAGGGGAAATTATCCCTCCATGCATGTAACATGGTGTTTCAGTCCATTTTGGCATGTTGCCTCTTTGACATGGTAGAAGTAGAATGGACTGGATTTTATTTTTCCCACCAGCCATCAATTTGTGCAGTTACACTTCGGAAGTTTTACACATCCTTCTGGATTTTTAATTATTTACTTGAAAAAAAATTCTTTTTTTCCCTTTCATACATAAGTACAAGGTCATGTCATTTTTTCATTGGCAATTTGGTATTCAGCTTGGCTTTTTCCAAAGGGACACCAACAGACTGAGGTGTTTGAAGGATTGGATTAAACCAAACAAATGAATGGAGGGGGGTTGCTCAGATTCCCCTTTTCTCTTTTCTTTTGGGGAAGAAGGAATGTGGTTGCCAAAATATATTTAAATTCAGTAATGTTAATTATTTAAAAAAAAATAAAGATCAGAAAAGTCCAGTAGAGATGACATAAAAATGTTACATAATAAAACTTTTAAGCTATTATCAGTAATACATGCATGATAGACTAATGTTGGATTTGCCAGCATTGAAAATAGCAGTAGCTCAAGATACTAGTACATCTGTACTATACAAGATGAAGTGATAATAAAGACTATTGTATTAAATGTAATTAAAAGCATATTGTTTAGATGATTAGAGTTGATAAAAACTGCTTACTATGCTTTAGAATAAACACTCAGATTTACTTCCAGTTAAGTTTATAGGATTTTTATTTTTAATTCATATGAGTGACTGAAATTTAGAAGAAGAAAAAACATAAATCAAGCTCTAATTCTAGTCCTAAGCATTTTCTGCCATCTAGTGATAGTTTTGGTGCTCTCTGAGTTTGGTTGCTTGCTTGCAAACAATGAAGCTCAGTGAGTACCAGGGATGTCACAGTTCAACAGTAAGCTGCATCATATATTCTATTGAGTTATTTGTGATAGCTTTTTGTAGCTTTAACCATCCTTTTCTTTGTCTTAATTGTTTGTGTTATTTTAAAGATTCAGTTATTTTCTTTGAAAGCAGAAACAAAATACATACCACCTATTATTTTACAGTCAAATAGTTAAGTATCGTAACCTAATGGCTACTAAGACTTTTTAATTCATAGTAATGATGGGGAAGGAACCAATATGCTTCAGATGAAAGAGTCAATGATGATGTACATATCAAAGGCTATAAAAAAGATAATTCACAATGGATAAATATCATTACTATAAGATTAAAAGCACATGGATGGGACATGGATCTGATTTTTCCCCTCAGTAATACGGATTGTCATGTTGTTTCAATTCCTCCATGCCTATACAATATCCCTTGTATACATTATGTGGAGCCCATATGAGTTGACATATACCTTGCCAACATGTGAACAGTGGGTGATGTCCTATCCTTGCCTCGATGAATTTAATGAGTACATAGACAGGCAAATTTGGAAATATTAGTGATCCTATTGACATCAGAATAAGAAGTTTCCCACATAATCAAAGTTAGAGTCAGTTTCTGCATGAATTCTGAATATCACTGAATATAGCTTGGAACTCACCATAAATACTGGATTTTAACTTGTACAGCCTACAGTCAATATGACTTGTAACTGGAAATCATGGAGCCTGAAGCCAGACTCATCTAGATGGAAGAGGATTCGGTAGGGCTGTGTTATGTATTAAGAACCATGAAGGTAAATTTTCAACCTAAAACTAAATAAAATAGGATTTTGAAGGTAATCAGCTCATGTAAAGGCTGTTTAAGTTTTCTGTTTTTTTTTTTGTTAAAGCAGCCAGTCACAAGTAGTAGACCGTTCATTCTCCAAAGACACTTCCTTGATCCTACCTTGTCTGCTGACCATATGCTGAACTCTATATAGGCAGAAATAAAGACCAGAGAAGTTCTTGAAATGAATGTTGATAAATGTCCATCTTGTTATTGTTGTATGAATCATAGCAATTTTTCCTCTAGAGATGTCAGATTTCAAGCAATTAGTTGAGGTAAATGGCAGATGAACAGTTTACTGGCCAATTCAGGATATATCTGGTTACTATCTTCCTTTGAAAACAGGCAGCTGAAATTGAAATGGCTACCATTTAAGGAAACACAGATCAAAAGTAATAGGCCCATTTCACTACAGACATTAATTTTCTGCTTATCCTAACATGAAGAACTTTTGCATGCATTTTCCCCTGCTTTAACTATTTCCTTAGAAACTCTTTTGAAAAACATACAAATTTCAGTGATGTCATTCTTGGTTAAAATTAATTTACCAGATTCAGCTTTTTACAACAATAAATGTCTTCAATGTAAGCATTTTCTTCTGGGATGGTCCAAAGATGTTGGCAGTTTAATCTTACACATCAATAGGGGAGTGAATATTCACCAGATTATTTTATACCCTTATGCATCCATAGGCATACAAAAAGGTTAATGTCTTAACTCACATGTTACTCTCTTAGGACATGAACTAGCCTAGGACACTAATTGTAACTTGGACAATTTATGCACAGCAACAAGTTTCTTTCCCTAGATCTCTGAGTCATAGAGATAGTCATTGACTTACAACTATCCTTTTAGTGGCCCTTTGAAGTTACAATGGTACTGAAAAATATGACTTATGACCATTTTTCACACAACCATTTGCAGCACCCCCGTTGACATAATCAAAATTTGGATGCTTGGCAACTGGCATGTATTTAGGACGGTTCCAGTGTCCTGGGATCATGTGATCACCTTTCACAACCTTCTGACAAGCAAAGTCAACAGGGAAGCCAGACTGATGTAACAATCTGGTTACTAATCTATCAACGGCAAGGAAGGTGGCTGCCGGACAAACTGCTTCATTTTGCTGCCTTAGAGAGGGCTCCACTGTGTTGCAGAGGCTTCTGAATTCTACAGGAAGCTTCTGCAGCGTTGTGTAGCGCTGGTTAAGGCATCAAAATGTGGCAATTGTACCCCAAGACGTGCAATGGCAACTCAACTACGGCCACCATTTTGTGGGCAGGACAAAATGGTGGTCGCTTTCGGAAATGTACTATGCGACCCCACAAAGAAGAAAGTCTTGGGAGGACCTAGTGAGAGTGAGAAAAAGCTTGTTGAGATCTAAGGCACAGAAAGTTGAGCATGGGACATCTTAAGGGTGGGGGAGGCCTTGAGAAGGCCAGAGTAGACAGGTTTGGGCCTGTATTAGGCTTCCAACAGCCTCCCTCACCCAGGTGGCACCCCATGCTGTACTGTTTATATTTACACAGAAAAGAAAACACAGCCTCTACTTCTGAGTTGTTTATGGAAAAACTAAAAACATATCCTGCTACACGGGCTATTCCAAAGAGAATGGATCAGAATCTGTGTCCCTCCGACCTGTGCTAAATCCAGTTATTTTTTTAATCTGTACTTTATTTAACAAGCCAATATAGTCTGCTTCGCTCAGCAAGCAATCCACAGTTTGGATGTATAACTTTCTTATTAATATCAGAATAACTGGGAAACTCTACTGGTAAGATTTGCTTTCTTCTGGATGATGTGATATACAGTGAAATCTTGTTTTAATAATAATGACTTATTAAATGTATAGTCCGCCCAACTTCCAATGTTTCTGGGCGATTTACAATTGTTAAACTATTTATAAAAACAACAACAGAGAACCATACAACAAATACCAAAACAATGCCAGAAAAAGGAAACAAAGAAAATAAAATAAATCCAGAGGGGAACAAAATAGAAGAAACAGGCATCAGTCATTTTCTACAAAGGGCTGGTCTTTAAGGCCCTTAGGGGTGGGAACCATTTTGAAACCTCATCCCAGAAATCAAGTGGTGTTACAAAGATGGTGTATTTCCAGGGTCCAATAGGTGACATTGTCTAATTATTACCCTGTAACTTAATAGACTCATTAGAGCAGCAGGAGGTCTATATTATTGCCCCTAACCTGATAAATAAAAGTGATATAATGGAAATGACACAAATTGTGACATTTGTTCAGCGATGTCATAATACAAATGACATCATTACCCAAAGGACATACATTGCAATGGAATTTGGTCTATTGCTAGGAAAATCAACATTTCCCTGGCCCTACAATCAGGAATGGGATTCTACCAGTTCACACCTATTCTCTAGAACCGGTTGTTAACATTCTAAGCAGTTTGGAGAACCTGTTGGTAGAAGAAATTACTGGCCTAATCCTGTAAGGAAGGCAGGAAGGAAACATTCTGATGTTGCTTACAGAAACTGCCTCTCCATTAACCCTTATTACATTCTTGGCAGGACTAGACTTCCTGTCTAAGGAATGTCTCTGGAGTTTTTTCATCTCCTTTGCTGGTACTTTGCTTGTATGGAGTGACCATTCAAAGTTACAATGGCACTGAAGACTTATGACCATTTTTTACGCTTACGACTGTTGCAGCATCCCCACAGTCATGAGAGGCCAGGCGAGGAGATGCGTGCCTTGATGTGAGCGATATTGAGTTGGCCACACCCAGCCAATAACATGACCACCAAGCCATGTCTACCCAGTCACATGACCACCAAGCCACGCCCACCACCTAAGCTACACCCACAGAACCGGTTGTTAAAAATTTGAATCCCACCCCTGCCTACAATCTTTATTTATATTAACAGCTACTAAAATTAGAAAAAGGATGTTAGATGAAATGGCTGTAAACTAAATGGAGGATTCATTGTTAAAATGTTTTATTCTCTGGAATTGCATTTTTATTTTTATTTTTTCAGAAATGGGAAGATTTATAACATTGGTCTAAACAACAAGTTAAATGCTGGGGATTTAAAAAAAAACCAGTATCTTGGTGATTAATTATAGCTGTATATTAATGTATCCAAAAAGTATTTTACAATTTATAAACTAGGGGGCAATGTTTTCCTTAGGATATTTAGCAGAAAGAAATTGTCATGGACAAGTAATTCATGTTTGGAATCCAAAATTTGCAGTTATTTCAGTTCAGATTTATAAAGACCACACCCACTGCCCTATACAGATAATCTTCAACTTACAATCATTCATTCATTGACCATCCAAGGTCACAGCGACATTCAAAACAGGGATTTATTACTGTTTTTCACACTTACAACTGTTACAGCATCCCATAGTCATGTGATCAAAATTCAGGCGCTTGGCAACTGGAATGCATGTATGACAGTTACACTGTCTTGGGATCATGTGATCTCCATTTGTAACCTTCCCAGTTAGTTTCCAATAAGCAAAGTCAAGGGGGAAGCCAGATTTACTCAATGACCACATGATTGATTTAACAATGGTGGTAAAATGGGGCAAAACTCACTTAACTACTGCCTTGCTTACCAACAGACATTTTGGGCTTAATTGTGGTCATAAGTTAAGGATTACCTGTATAGCCATGTTTCTCAATCTTAGCATCTTTAAGACTTCAACTTGCAGAATTCCTCAGCCAGCCATGTTGGCTGACAAATTCTGGGAGTTAAATCCACACATCTTAAAGTTGCCAAGGTTGGAAAAAAATGTTTAGAGTCTGGTGTATACAGCATTTTCACACTCTTCAATCCCTCACCCTCATTTGACAAAATTCAAGTGTCAGACACAGGAAAAGTTCTCTTGTTCTCTAAGGTGGCCCATCATCTGTATTTGCATACAATACAAAAGTCTGGAAGTTCCTAAAGGTTTTTAATGCATTTAGGTATGTGTGTTCATGTGTATGTGTGTGTGTATATATGATCAGTCTCCTCTTGTGCAAATTTCCTTTACTGTGTCATTAGGCTGCTTTCTGCCATTATTGACAGATGTTCAATTAAATTAAATTAAAATAAATAAATTAAACACCTATGCCAAAATATATGGTGCACAAGACAGAAAGAATAATAGCATTTTTAAAAAATTAAGATGGGTAAGAGAGTGAGCAGAACCTGAGAGGGTAGGACAAAGAAGGAATGTATTGGTAAATATAAATATGAGCATTGTTTGACTAGTATACTCATCTATATTCAGTTATTGGATCAAAAGAAGAGACGTGATTGGCTGATGGTTCTAGGTTCAAAATAATTAAGATATGCCCAGGTTTATTGTGTCTTTATATCCGAATACATCTGTAGTAGACAATATACCTGGATCAATCTCTAGTGGATTAAGTGAGGTTGGGAGGTAGAGAAATTGATCATCTTGCAGACCTCTCTATCTGCATAGTTGGCTGCTCTCTGCAAGAACAATTCTGTATATGTATATATACCATGTATATGGAACTACATTTTCAGAGACTAGCCAATTATAGCCGTTCAGCCGGCAGCACTCCGAGGAGACCCATTCTATGGGAGCATATTGGCCGGCGGGAGGCCAATAATGGCAGGAGGCGGTCCCGTAGATACTCTGGCCCCAAGCCATGGAGCGCTTTAAAGATGGTAACCAATACCTTGAAGGCACCCGGAGGACCACTGAGAGCCAATGCAGCTCGCACAAGAGCGGCGTGACATGAGAGCCTCGAGGAGCCCCCAACACCACCCACGCAGCTGCATTCTGCACCAGCTGGAGCCTCCGAGTGCTCTTCAAGGGAAGCCCCATATAGAGAGCGTTGGCATAGTCTAGGCGGGAGATTACAAGGGAGGAAGTGACCGTGCAAAGCGCATCCCGATCCAAAAAGGGCCGCAACTGGTAGATCCTACGGACCTGACCAAAAAACCCCCTGGCGATGGCCGCTACATGATCTTCCAACGACAGCCGTACATCCAGGAAGACACCCAGATTGCGCGCCCTCTCTGTGGGGGCAAGAATTTCCACACACACACACACACACCCCACAGCCAGCAATGGAACCAGCTGGCTGTATCAGGGTGCCGGGAAGCACAGCCACTCGGTCTTAGATGGGTTGAGCCGAAGCCTGTTCCACCCCATCCAACACCGCACGGCCTCCAGGCACCAGGCCATCACTTTGACGGCTTCATCGGTAGTAGTAGTAGTAGTAGCAGTAGTAGTAGTAGTAGCAGTAGTAGTAGTAGTAGTGCCATTATAATACAGATTATCTGAAATATTTAATCAACTTTAGGATTTTCTTTAAAAAAACTGTGAAGAGGGTAAAATTGATAATTGTGAAAGTGTCTATTAATAATTTAAAATATTCATTTATTTCAGATAACAATCAGATCAAATCTTTATTATGGTCATATACGAGCGCTGAAATACTGATCAAGATTTCTCAGTGGATGAAAAATTGTGAACCAAACTATAAAACCACGTAAGAGTAAACACAAAATTGGACAATCACTGACATTCCTGATGGGTCTGGTCTTCCTTTCCACCAATGGCTGATGATGAAAGTTGCTGATAATTATAGTCCAGTTAGATCTGAACCCCCAGAGTGCCTATCCCCAATACTGAAGAAGGAATCCGATGCCTAGTTCTTTAGATTCTGCCACTCTCACAGGTATTCTGGCTTTATTTTCACAAACTGTTATTTTACATATATAGATCATTATTTGAAATATTGGCTGCTTTTAAGAGACAACATGTCAGTTACAGAAACCATATTCAGCTATGCCATAAGCAAAGGAAAACTTCATCAAAGTGTGGCTAATTCTAATGGCAATAGATGGCAATGTTTGACATTAAGCATAAGGAAGACAACACCAATAAAAGAACATTTTTCTTTTTAAAAAAAGAGGAAGCACTGGCCTGGAAAATCATACAGTTTAAATGCAAATTACTGCCTGTATTTTCTTTCTGATTGTTTACTGTTTACAATTACCTGAAGGATTATTTTATTTAAACATAGGGCTTTGGTGAAAATGTTACTTAATTTTAAGATCAGCTGATTTTTTTTATTTAATTGTGGAATTTACTTTTACTTTAAATCTGGGGCAACACATGTTCTTTGTTACTGAATTAAGACCCAAAGCTCTCATCCAGGCAAACTGGGGGAAGAAACAGGACTTGTTAGCACAATTGTCTGGAACGTCTTCTCTGCAAACCCATTGAAAGAAATACGAGGTTGTGCAACAAGATACTTCTGGCTGCAATCCACCTGGATAGTCTCTGATCTTTGAAATTAATTGGAGGCAGTCAGGCACCAGATCAATTAATTATGTTGTTGTTTTTTCTAGGAAAATGCCTGATGGCTTTTGCCAATTTTTGCTCTTTGTTTCCTTCCATTCGGAGGATATAACAAATTGTGGTTCAAGACAGGGACAGACAACATGGTGCCTTCCAGACATTAGTATGGACTACAACTCCCACAATAATTTCCTATTGATCATTCTGATGGGGCTGCTGGTAATGTAGGGGCAAGCCATTTGGAGAGCACTGGGTGGTCTACATTTGTATTATCTGAATTAGAAGAAGCTTTTGCAAACACCTGTTTCCTTCCTCTTAATGTTCTTTCTTCCTTCGGTTTAATGATTAATCAGCTCCTAGTTTACCATCACACCTAAACACACTTTCCAACATTTTCTTCAAATTAGGATTGCAACACAGTTTAATCCTCCTTGATAATCTTGATCTGAAAAGTACAGTTGTACCTTAGTACTTGACTACTTTGAAACTTGTCAAATTTGGTACCTGAAGCATTTTGACATGAACATTTTCTCAGTCCTCATCTGTTTGGTACTCGATGCACAAGCTAGAACTTGTCATTGTTGATTGCCTCATTGTTGATTGACTAATACATTATTTCTTATGGGAAAAAATTGTTTGGTACTTGTCATTTTTGGTACTCGTCAGACCTCCCAGAAACAATTAATGACGAGTACTGAGGTATACTGTACAAACAAAGTACAACTTTCCAGTTCACATTTCACAGCTAACTAAGGTTTCATCAACCCAGAAATTAATTCAATAACTTAAGCCAAATGCAGAAAAAGAACAAAAGAAAAGAAAGGAATGCAGAAGCACAACACTAGTTCCTTTTATTATTATTTTCCTCTTTGACTGAGAGATGTTATGTCTGCACTTTTCCCTTGTCAGTTGGGTTGGAAAAAAGAAATCCATCAGTTTATTTTTAAGTGGACAGAGAAGTAATAAAGAGAATGGCAGGTAAGCAACTTCGATGGCAGGTAAGCATTTGGTAATAGGAAAGAGCAAAGTAGGTGCAAATAAGTAAGGTGCAGAGAGATTTGCCATCTTTTTCTAATGAACTCCAGCAAGCTGGGACACATTATGGTTGCTACTAATTATCCGCATTAGCAGCATCCCTGAGTCATAACATCTTGTAGGGCATTCTTTTAAGCAGGGGTGGGATTCAATTTTTTAACAACCGGTTCTGTGGGCGTGGCTTAGTTGGTGGGCATAGCTTGGTGGTCATGTGACTGTCTGGGCATGGCCAACTCAACATCACTCACATCCAGGCATGCATCTCCTCGCCTGGCCTCTCATGACTGTGGGGATGCTGCAACAGTCGTAAGTGTGAAAAATGGTCATAAGTCACTTTTTTCAGTGCCATTGTAACTTTGAATGGTCACTCCACACAAGCAAAGTACCAGCAAAAGAGGGGGGAGGAAACTCCAGAGAAGTTCCTGAGACAGGAAGTCTAGTCCTGCCAAGAATGTAATAAGGGTTAACGGAGAGGCAGTTTCTGTAAGCAACACCAGAATGTTTCCTTCTTGCCTTCCTTACAGGATTAGGCCAGTAATTTCTTCTACCAACCGGTTCTCCGAATTGCTTAGAATGTTAACAACTGATTCTAGCAAATAGGTGCGAACCTGTAGAATCCCACCCCTGCTTTCAAGAGATTGCATCGTTAATTTTGATCCAGGGAGAAACAGAAATAAGGGAAGGCAGGGATAAACAGAGGAAAAATATAGCTATTTCAGTTGTACATCTGGGCAACTGGGGCCCTACCAAAGATTACTCTCTTAGATGAGTTTTGAAGATGGTTTTGATTGTTGTAAACCAGGAGTTCCCATTCCAGGGGGTGTGAAAACTTGGGTTTAGAAGTTTCAAAATTATAATGTATGTGCATTATATGCATATAATTATTTATTTTTGTAAGAGGTGCAAGAATATATCAGAAGCATTCTAGGGGTGCGGGGTATAGAAAAAGTTGGGACCCCCTGCTGTAAACAGTAAGTTGTCAGACAAGTGCAAACATATCTGGAGATAGAGAAATTATACTCTTTTGAAAGAGCAAGAAATCACTGTGCTACTAGGGGTGTTGGAGAGAAGATCATCACCAACAGGGATATTTCAAGAGAACAATGAAGAATAAAGCAAGCATCTATTTTGTATTGTATATTCCACTTTTCCCAAAGTAGGTCATAAAAAAAACTTCTGCTAATATATCTGTAACATACAACATGTACATTATCTCACCATATAATCTATGTCACAGAGAAAATCTATGTGGTCACTAAGAACCAACAATGACCTGATGGTACATAATCAATCATTACATCTGTGCCCTTCTATTGCTAAAAAAAATTATTTTAGGTAGCCATATCTGAATCCTAATGATTCAATTACCTGGTTGGAGCCTTAAGATTACAAAATTGCCAGCTGGTACATTACAACATTCTTTAAATTAAATTTTGATGCGAGAAAGCTACCAAATCCTTAACAGCTATTTGCCTGCAACAGTAGTGCAGTTGTGCATGGCAACATTAATCACTGTGAAGAAGCTGAATTGCATATAGGAAGCATCTGCAAAATATACTTCATTAGAATTTTGATAATATTGTAAAGATTAAATTGGTTTGGAATATTGTTTTCTCATCTGCCACACAGAGTAGTAAAAGTATTAAGTAAAAGTCATTAAATATTAGAGAACAGCAGGTGCAGTCCTTTTTTTTAAGTACTTGAAATTAGTAATTAAACCTTGCAAATATGAGATATTCCCTTTTTATGCATCAAAATGCAGTACTTAATTAAACCATTTCATCCATCTCTTCCATGATATTCTATTTACTTTATTTTCCATTGTGGCACTCTTCTTCCATTTTTATTCATTACTCATCCATTCATGGATATTATTTTCTGTAGATGCACTTAGGAATGCAGGATATGCCAGAAATACACTTTTAAAAAATATGTACATATTATTATACTGTTGTCCATTTCCAAAAAAAACCAGAATTGAGAATCTTTAAAAATATACCTCCTGGAAAAATAGGAATATAGAGTTTAATTATTTAAATTATCATTATATCTTTTCCACAGTACAGATTTATCTAGGCAAACATTTCAGTTCCATTCTATCTAAAATTCTGAAGTGAATCTCAAATTTTAGACATAGATAGTATATTTTGATTTTCCTGAAATTATGGAACCCTTCACATATTAATGTGATCCTCCAAGATGTACCCACATCATGCCTGTCATGAAAAGATATTTCCGTACCAGATACAGCCGATTAGAAATGGCTAATTGCAAGAAAACATCTCAATGATTTCCTCAAAACAAGTAGTCCTTAAGAAATGACAGGCCATTTAACGACATGCAAAACAATGACTGACACCCCAAAACTACATACCAACCCATTTCAAAGTTATGACAGGTGCAGCGCTCCCACCGTCATTTACAGAGGATGCTGCAACACCATCCCCTGCCTATCTCCCCCACTCCCCCATTCCTGTGCTGCATTTAGGTCTGCCTCCTGGGAGCAGCCACCATTTTCAGCACCCCAACAATTTCTTGCTAAAATGGTGGCTGCTTGCAGAGCTTTCTAACCCTAGTCAGCTATCCTCCCATCAGCTGTCCATGGGGGCCCTGCAAAGCTTTCCTGCCTCTGTAGACTTTGGGGGAAGGAAAGCCACATTTCTCCAATTAAAAAAAAAAAAGCTGACAGGGAGAGACTTGTCGGTCTTTCTCTCTTTCCTAGTCTTTAAATCCTAGCTGGACTCCACAGCCAATCAGGCGCCATTAGGTTCATAACTTTGAGGAATGCTTGTAAAATAAAAATGAATGTATTCAAAATAGAGTGGTGTGATGGCCTAGAGGTGGAGCTCTCAGGAGGCTGTTAGTTCAATCCTAAATAGAGACAGATATTTCTCTGTCTAGGACACTGAGAATATATCTGTTGAACAAAACTCTGCATTGGCGACAGGAAGGGCATCCAGCCATTAAAACACTCTGCTAACTCAATTCAATTGCCCAGACTCCAGTCTGCAAGGGATTATGGGGTGGTTAAATGAAGATTATGACTTCTGTATTCAAAACCCCTTATCTTTTCCTTTGCAGGTGTTAAGCAGGTTTACAATCTAAACTACATCCATTTGGATGCAAACTTGAGGTGGTGTTTGTGGTGCTTACAAAGATAGATGAAGATAGGACAGCAATAAATATTATTGAAGAGCATGCATTCACACCATGTGCTTTCAAAGGAAAAATGATTCTGAAGCCAGAATTTAATTTTTTAAAACTTTTGCGTTTTCAAGATTTTGTGGTTTTGCATCTTACCCCAAAATCTCAGGAGCAAAACTCTTATGGTTCAGTTACCACTTCTTTCTCCATAACACAGAACTCTAACACTAAGCATTATTGTGCTTTCCAGTTTTATTGAGAACTTGATAGGGAATCACCACATAGTGTTATTCATCTTAACATTTCCTAAGAGTCAAGCCTGTAAATTACCTTTCATTTACCACATTATTTTCTTAGCGGACTGTTGTAGCAACAATACTATCTAATTAACAGGAGGTCTTATTTAATTGATGTCCAGCCAATATTTATCTCGATATAAAGCCTAAGATTACAATAATGACTTATTAACAAAGAGGTTTCCATTTTTACTTTCTTTGTTTATAGCAGAAACTGTCATGTTTTAACATTAAGCAGAAATGTCAGTTCCCAAAAGCAAGGCCCACAGCACCAAGATGCCTTTTATTAGCCAAGACATATGGTGCTTCTATCAGTACACAGGTTATCCTTCAAGATCAGCTGCATGCAGAAGTTGCTTCGCTTTGTTTCAGCTGCTGGTCTTTTATTTTCAGTTCTATCCTTAGTGCAAATAATTTGGCAACCTATGAGATGATTCCTGGAATTTAATATTCCTGGAACAATATATATTAAAGCGTCTTTTTATCAATATGTTTGAACAATTAGGAAGAAAAGAAACCACAGAGAAAAGTTAATATGTCAAAATGAAATTGAAGAGGAATGAACCCATCCAAGAGAACTTTGCAGACTATTCCACAGAGGCAATTTACCATGAAATTTGGAAGCCTATGGTCTGACTGAACTCCATGCGGTTGCACATCATGAATTTAAACTTGTCCAAAGTCTTCTTTCTGCCTGGCATATACCAATAACCTACTCAGTTAACAAGGTTCAGACCCTTGGCACTGAAGGAATTCCTGGTCAGGATTTGACGAGCCTTGATTGTCACTCATAACGGGTGATTTACACTGAGGATATGCAAGTAGACTCAGAGGCTCCAAATGCCCACACATATGCAAAGCCTGAATCAATTGGGTTACATACCCTTATGTAGAGTCACAAAGCCAATAGAGAAAAAGAACCTCCTTTCTACCAGAAAGTGTGCAGTTAAGCAATGGTCTTTCGAGGCACAGCCCTAGTACAGTTTAACAAAATAAAAAAGATTTTTTTTCCCCATCAACACACATTGTAGAAGTTTATCGCATATATGCTTCCAGTGTTCCTAAAATTAAAGGACAATAGCGAATAATTTATATACTTTAAAATATTCTTCAGTTCTCCCAACAATCATTCTATTAACTAAATTAGATTGTAGCTTGGTTCTGTTAAAATTGAATCAGTTTTCACTGTGCCACAACTTTCCCCAATAGTAGCAGAATAATTTTAGTAGACTAGTTATCTTGTTCCTCTTGAGATAAGTCATTGGTATCACTAAAAATCACTGATGGAGATTAGATTAACATATCCTGGACCATGTTATCTCAGTCATTTAACTTTATTCATGTATGGCTTTGAATTAGATAGTCTCAACTTAGGCCCACAATTGAACCTAAAATCTCTGTTGTTAAACAATACATTTCAGTGAGTTTTGCCCTATTTTATGACCTTTGCCACTGTTGTTAAATGAATCGCTGCAGTTGTTAAGTTACTGACATGGTTGTTAAGTGAATCTGGCTTCCCCACTGACTTTGCGTGTCAAAAGGTGATCACATGACCCCAGGACACTACTACGGTAACTATCATAAATACGTGGCAAATTTGATCACATGACCACTGCAATGTTTGTAAAGGTAAAAAATGGTTATCATTTTTTTCAATGCCATTGTAACTTTGAACAGTCACTAAAGAATAGTTGTATGTCAAGAACTACCTGTACCATATTCAACATAATCCATAACCCTCTGCTATAAATGGTTGCTTCACCATAACGTATTGCCAATCAGGCACAAGAAATCTGGAGTCCAGGCAATTTAAATGAATATAAAGGTTTATTGCATGTTAACGTTTGCTATAAGAATCTCAAGCACTAATGGTCAAGGCAACTTGGCGGTAGATAAGAGTCAATGGAATTCAAGATGGGCTTGACTTAGACCTCTTGTAGGTGTGAAGGGACTCAAGACTGATAATCTGCTTGACTCCCCCCTCAGGCTCAGCCTGGTTGTCTCCTAGATAAATACATGAAGAAGCAAAGCACAAAAATCTACTATCCCAACTCATTGTTGTTTTTATGAACCTTGCTTTGGCTAGAATGATGAGATCATGTCAGGTTATACCCAGGCACCTACCAGAAGGCGCAGCCCAGCCTATAAGAACGTCTAACTGCATAACTGCATACCTACTTACTAAACTATTTCATGAGGTGTGCTGATAGCATTTTACATCGTCATTCTAAGCTTGTATGTCTTCTGAGTTTTTTTTTTTTAATTATAAAACTACTAAATTTTTATCTACTTTATCTCAAAACCATTTTGTGAATTGGTTTGATGAATAGGATAGAAAACTATATTATATATATTAATTCTATTTACATACTCACCATAAAATCATTAATACAAATAAATAGAACACCCCATATGATAATGATTAACACATTTAATATAATAATTATAAATATAAATATTTCTTAATCATTCAGAAGCTATTATATTTAATTGCAGTAATACATTTTTTGGGAATGTCCTGCTCAAAGCTGCCAAGCTTGTGCCCCCTTTTTACTTTGTTTTCATGAGGATGATTATAGCAGTTAGCTAAAATATTTGCAATTTTATATTTTTTAAAAATGCAATTATAGTTAATATGATTTTTTTGGGCCCAATTAATATAAAGAAAAATTTAAGAGTCTGGGCAAAATATGTTCCAAAAAATCAAGCATAATTATGCATAAAATTACGTTTACAAGGAAATATTTATGTATGTTGTCTAACAAGCTGTGGGTTTTATTCATATTTACCCAGAATTTGGACACCTCTTTGTTAGCCAAAGTTCAGTATAATTCAGAGTCTACTGATTTTATAGTATCCCTCATCTATGCTCAGTCTCTCCTAAAGTGTCTAGAAGACTCAAGACTCAAAATCAGAATAGAGCTGGAAGGGACCTTGGAATCCAGCTCCCAGTTCAAGCAGGAGACCCTATACCATTTCAGACAAGTGACTGTTCAATCTCTTCTTAAAAACCTCCAGTGATGAAGCACCCACAACTTCTGAAGGCAAGCTGTTCCACTGATTAATTGTTCTCGCCGTTAAGAAGTTTTTCCCTAATTCCAGGCTGCTTCTCTACTTGATTAGTTTCCATCCATTGTTTCTTGTCCTACCTTCTGGTGTTTTGGAAAATAAATTGACTCCCTCTTTGTGGCAGCCAGTGGTAGTATGCTGCTGGTTCAAGTGATCCGGTAGCGCCAGTCAACTGTTGGCCCCGTCCACCTGCCCCCACCCTTTCCTGTCCTATATTTCCTTTGTTTGTAACTCAGCTGATTCGCGTGGTAGAGCGGACTGCCGCGCCTCAGCTGTTTTACTCACCAGCACTGACGGTAAGGTAAGTTTTCAAGCTTACAATTGTCCTTTTTAGAACACAAAAGGCGTGCCCACAGAACCGGTAGTAAAAAAATTTGCATCCCAACACTGGTGGCAGCCTCTCAAATACTGGAATACTGCTATCATGTCCCCTCTAGTCCTTCTTTTCTCTACACTAGCCAAACCCAAATCCTCCAACTATTCTTCATTTGTTTTAGTCTCTAGGCCTCTTAGTTGTTCTTCTTTACAGTTTTCTCAAACTCTCAACATCTTTTTTGTAATGTGGTGACCAAAACTGAATACAGTATTCCAGGTATAGTCTTACTAAGGCTTTATAAAGCAGTACTAATACTTCATGTGATTTTGATTCTATGTCTCTATTTATACAACCAAGGATTGTATTAGCTTATCTGGCTGCTGCTGCACCCTGCTCACTCATGAACAGAATATGGGGAGTCTTATGATTGTAATGAAGCCTGGAATTTCTGAAGCCTGGAATTTCTGTTAAAAAGTTAATGGACTTTTTTGCCCATTAAAACCCATTGAAAAAGCTAGAAACCAGCAAAAATGTAAATCATGGTCATGTGACTGTAGAAAACTGAAACTGGCTGTAAAAATGAGTGGGTTTCCAAGCACATGAAATGTGACTATGTGACTGATTGTTCAATCGTTATGCAACCGGATGTTAAGTAAGGATTACCTGAACTAATTTCTAAATATGCCCATGTTATAAAAAGGGTCTATTTCTGCAACATATTTATGGTTCAGTATGTTTGAGTCCTTTATATCAAGAGCAACTGTGTTCTCTTCGCTGATGATGTAAAGCTATTTAACACCACAGACAATACTGCTACCCTTCAAAAAGACCTTGACTATGTATCAGAATGGTCAAACAAATGGCAACTTCAAATCTCAACAAACAAATGCTCTGTCCTACATATTGGCAAAACAAATCAGAAAATAAAATACAGGCTGAATAGTCAAGACCTTGTTGATGATCCAAACTTTGTCAAGGATCTTAAAGTACTCATCTCAAATGACCTAAATGCTAGAGCCCACTGTAACTACATAGCCAAAAAGGCGTTTAGAGTTGTTAACCTAATTTTAGGTAGCTTTTTCTCTGGTAATATTACACTAATAACTAGAGCATACAAAACATTTACTAGACCAATACTCGAATACAGCTCATCAGTCTGGAATGCACATTACGTATCTGATATTAACACATTTGAGAAAGTCCAGAAATATTTTATAAGAAGAGTTCTTCACTCCTCTATTCATTGCAGAATACCTTATGCCACCGGACTTGAAATTCTAGATCTTGAAAACCTAGAACTACACCGCCTTCGGTCCGATCTAACTATAGTATATAAAATCATACATTGCAATGTCCTCTCTGTCAATGAATACTTCAGCTTCAACCATAACAACACAAGAGCAAACAATAGATACAAACTCAAGGTTAATCACACCAAACTTGATTGCAGGAAATACGATTTCAACAACAGAGTGGTCAATGTCTGGAATACTCTACCTGACTCTGTGATTTCTTCCCCAAACCCCAAAAACTTTAACCTTAGATTGTCTACTATTGACCTCACCCTTTTCCTAAGAGGTCTGTAGGGGGCATACATAAGCGCACTAACGTGCCTACCATCCCTGTCCTATTGTTTCTTTTTTATTTTTCTTATATGTATTTATAACTATGTTTTTACTTATACCTATTATCCTGTAAGCAATTGACAAATAAATAAATAAAAAATAAATAAAATAAAAATGTTTGTTCTGATTCTTACATCTGAGCAAGAAATTGTACCCACCTACCCCCCCCCCAAATTGGAAATTCCTTTTTCGCTGTCTCCCCTTAAGAGACAATTAGGGGAGAGGGTTTGGTAACAATCACGATATTATTGTCTGCAAATTGCTTGCATACTTTGTGCTATTAGTACAGCTATAAATAATAAATAGTATAATTATGATAACATTTTCACTATCCTATTTAGATTCATATCCCTAAAGGAAGCATAACTAGCATGAATTAGTCCACATGGAGTTTGGAAATGAAACTAAATCTTTATGGTGAATCAGTTTTTGTTTTGCTTCTATAAAGATAGTTCATGCTATTTATTCCTCCTTGAATAATAGTTGCTCCTGAGTAAACAACATTTCCTTCACAGGATGCTTCACTTTCCAAAGAACTTGGAAGCTGCTGTATTCTGAATATTCTGTATTCTGCCATACAGAATCAAGCATAAAATTCAGCCATATTCTCTACCATTCTCTTTAAAATCCTGAAGATAATATCTTTAAGCAATATTTTTATTTTCCCCCTGTTGCATCATTGCAATAGATAAATCTTTTCTAGCCAAAGTCTTAAGCTGTCTAGGTGCTGAAGCACATTTGAGGCCTATAAAGATCAAGGAGCCAAAATCTTGTCTACTTGGATTAGGCACATCAAAGGGCAGCATATTATAGCATAGCAAGAGATATACCTTCTCTTTTTTTAAAGTTATGTAGACAAATGCACGTCCAGTTATGAATTACAGCTGTAATCAGATATGGCTCCTATGTCCAAGAAGAAAACCTGATTTGTAAATCTTGTGTATGCAAAAGAGAAATTTCTTTTGCTTGCTGCTTCCTGATCTCATTTTCTTTTAAAAGTGCCTTGTTCATAAGCACCCGCAGGAGCAGAAAGAGACAGCAAATGACAATCTATGGGGCAGCTTTGCAATACAAATGTCTTTCCTTTATGTATTTCTATATAATGTCACAATGTAGGAATCAGGAGAACATACTGTATGTTGCAACATCAAAATGGTTGGGGAAACAAGCCAGTTTGGTCCAGTAGTTAAGGCATCAGACTAGAAACTAGGAGACCATAAGTTTTATTTATTTATTTATTTAATATATTTATATACCGCCCTTCTCCCGAAAAACTCAGGGCGGTGTATAGCCAATCATAAAACTTTCTACAATTATAAAAGTTAAAAGAGAATTAAATATCCTAAGGCTGCCTAAAATCATACTCCCCCCAATAAATTAATAAAACCCCGAATATTAAAATCCCAATTTAAAACTCCAAATACTAAAATTATACTAAAAATCCCACTTCAGCCCAGGCCGGCCTGGTCAAAGAGCCAGGTTTTCAATGCACGTCTGAAAACTCTCAGGTCGGTGTTATTGCGTAACTCCGGAGGCAGACCGTTCCAGAGGGTGGGAGCCCCCACAGAGAAGGCCCTATTTCTTGGGGTCACCAGATGGCACATAGATGCCGTCGGCACCCAAAGAAGGCCCTCTCTGTGGGAGCGCGCACAGGTCGGTGGGAGATTACTGGCAGAATGCGGGTCCTGCAGATAACCTGGTCCAATGCCATGGATCGCTTTAAAGGTCAAAACCAGAACCTTAAAGCGAACCCGGAAAGCCACCAGCAACCAATGCAGCTCGCGCAGGAGAGGCGTCACATGGGAGTTCCGTGACGCCCCCATAACCACCCGCACAGCCGCATTTTGTACCAGATGAAGTCTCCGGGTGCTCCCCACAGGGAGCCCCATGTAGAGAGCGTTACAATAGTCCAGGCGAGAGGTGACAAGGGCATGAGTGACCGTGCGTAAGGCGTCCCGATCCAGAAAGGGCCGCAACTGGTGAATCAGGTGAACCTGATAAAAAGCCCCCCTGGAGACAGCCGTTATATGATCTTCTAAAGACAGCTGTGCATCCAGGAGGACGCCCAAATTGCAAGCCCTTTCTGTGGGGGGGTAAGATCTCTCCCCCAATAGCCAGCGACGGAGTCAGCTGACTATATCGGGGCGCCGGAAACCACAGCCAGTCTTGGAAGAGTTGAGCCTGTTCCCGCCCATCCAAATCCGCATGGCCTCCAGGCACCGGGACATAGCCTCCACAGCATTGTTGGGGTGGTTTGGGGTGGAGATGTAAAGCTGAGTATCATCAGCATACAGATGACACTGCACCCCAAGACCATGGATGATTTCTCCCAGCGGCTTCACATAAATGTTGAACAAAAGATGGGAGAGGACTGACCCCTGAGGCACTCCACAAATGAGGGGCCTAGAGGTGGACCTCTCCCCCCTCCGTCAACACAAATTGCGAGCGGTTAGAGAGGAAGAAGGAGAACCATCGTAGGACAGTTCCTCCAATCCCCAACACCTCCAACAGCCGCAATAAGATACTATGGTTGATAGTATCAAAAGCCGCCGAGAGATCTAACAGGACCAGGACAGAGGAATACCCCCTGTCATGGGCCCTCCAGAGATCATCAACCAACATGACCAATGCTGTTTCGGTACTATGCCCGAGCCTGAAGCCCGATTGGAAAGGATCGAGGTAAGTCGCTTCCTCCAGGTACTGAGGGAGCTGACGCACCACCACAATCTCAACAACCTTCGCTAAAAAGGGAAGATTGGAGACTGGATGATAGTTATTTAAAACAGCCGGGTCCAGGGCAGGCTTCTTGAGGAGGGGTCGCACCACAGCCATTTTCAAGGCAGTTGGAAGCAACTCCTCTCTCAACGAAGCGTTGACAATCCCCTGGAGCCAGCCTCGTGTCACCTCCCTGGTGGTCGAAACCAACCAGGAGGGACATGGGTCCAACAAACATGTGGTGGTATTCAGCCCCCCCAGCAACCTATCCACACCCTCAGCAGTCACAGGGTCAAACTCCTCCCAGATAATAGTCTCAAGACTTGCCCCGGACACCTTCCCCGGGACCACCCAATTGGAGTCCAGCCCAACCCAAATCTGAGCAATTTTGTTGTGCAGAAATCGGGAAAACTCCTCTGCTCTGCCCAGCAAGAGGTCCTCCCGCGCTCTCGGCTCAAGCAGGGAGCGGGTCACTCTAAACAGAGTGGCAGGGCGATTTTCTGCCGACACAATAAGGGCAGAGAAATGCGAACGTTTCGCCGCCTCTATTGCCACAAGGTAGGGCCTAATATGAGACCTCACCTGTGTCTGGTCGGACTCAGCGCGGCTAGCCCTCCAAACACTCTCCAGACGTCTTTTCCGGCACTTCATCTTCCTCAGCTCCTCCATAAACCACCGAGCTGGATGGGATCTGTGCCGGGTCAGAGGTCACAAAGGCATAACTCGGTCCAGAGCCTCAGCAGACAACCTATCCCAGGTGGCTACCAAGTCTCCAGGCGAGTTATGAGGCAGAGTTTCAGGAAATGGCCCAAGCTCCCTCTGGAACCGCTCAGGGTCCATCAGGAGCCTGGGGCGGAACCATCTACACGGCTCCGCCTCCCTGCGGTGTGGGGTGGCGGTACAGAAGTCAAGCCTAAGAAGGGAATGATCTGACCATGACAAGGGTTTGATAACTAAGTCCCCGAAACTACAGTCATTCAACCACTGACCAGAGACAAAAATCAGGTCCAGCGTATGTCCTCCCATGTGAGTGGGGCCAGAAACTAATTGGGTCAGGTCCATGGCTGCCATGGAAGCCGTGAACTCCCGAACCACCCCAGAGGTTTCCCCAAGCAAAGGCAAGTTGAAATCCCCCATGACTAAAAGCCTAGGGGTCTCAACCGCCAGCCCAGCTATCACCTCGAGGAATCCAGGCAGGGCCAATGATACTTGGCAGAGAGCCAGGTATGTTATCAAAAGGCCCATCTGAACCCCCTGCCCCCACTTCACAAAGAGAGACTCACAACCAGCTGTCTGAGGAACAGTGGCCTCCCTAGGACAAAAGACCTCTCTAATAAGCACTGCCACCCCACCACCCCTTCCCTGAGACCTAGGCTGATGAAATGCTAAGAAACCTGGTGGGCACATCTCCTTCAGAGGAATACCACCCTCTGGGCCCAACCAGGTTTCGGTAATACCTACCAGGTCCACACCCTCTTCCTGAATAAGATCGTAAATCGGGGGGCCTTATTAACAACGGACCTGGCATTGCACAGCATCAGCCGGGTACTCAAGGCCTGAGACTCTGCACAACCAGGACTGCAGGATGGGTGAAGAGGGTCGGAGCGCGCTACCGCTTGAAGACAGCGACTGCGCGATCCCATAACTTGATATGGCCCTCTACCCCCGCCATATCTACCCCTCCCACTTACCATGCCAATAGAACCCCCCTCCGGTAACCCACCCCCTGTCCGCCTCCTCAACGCATGACCCCCTGAGCCCTCCCAGACGTGCGTGCCAGCCTGGCTACCTCCAAATCCCTGCGGGTTGTCCCCCGGACCCGGTTCAGATTTCCCTAACCCCACTAAAAACCTAACTAAAAATTTACAAACCCGTGAACTCTCTCCAACACATTTCCTGCGTCCGTACCATCTCTCAGGAGCCCAGGATCCGTCATTAAGATAGGTTTTAGAAAGTTTTGAGGGCCACTTGAGGGAAAGGGGGACATTCCTCAAGGCTCAGAGGTCTTCCATAGAATACTTTAAAGGCTACGATGAAAATATCCCAGCCATCCGACGACGCGGGGGGCCCTCTGATCGACACCAGGGCCGGGCCTGAAAATAGTCAGCCCACATCTGCGGTTCATTCATTTTAGTTCTGCCTTAGGCATGAAAGCCAGCTGGAGGATTTTGGGATAGTCCCTCTCTCTCAGCCCAACCTACCTCACAGGGTTCTTGTGAGGAAGTAGGAAGAATATTAGGCATGTTTGCTAGTTGTTTATAAAAAAAAAGTAAAAGTGGAATATAAAATAAATAAATGAAGTAACTCCCAAGGAAAAATCAAGAACTCCAGCAAGAGTTAAGCTGATTTTATGTTAACAAAGATCATATTTCTCCACAAGGGAAAAGGGTACTTGAGAAAAAAACATGGAAAGAATATATATAACTCCTGTATGCATCTTCATTTTATTTCATTGATTTAAAATAATTTTCCTATATATAAATTAATTTTCCTGTATATAAGTAACTAAACAAGCTCATGTCATGTCATGCACACATTGTTTATGTAGAAAATGCACCTGCTAGCTGTATGAACATCTTGACTTTGAAAGGTAAGGACTGATTTTCATCAGTTTGGACAATAGTCATGCCAACTATCTTGGTTCAACTGGAGTTAACTTCAAGATATCTCTTCAAGGCCATATCACCTAGCAATCTCCTGCTACTGTCTGCAGACTTTGCTTTCTTCATATTTTCCCTTTTATGCCAAACCCTCTCCACATGACTCAAATGTCATCTGTGAAATTTTTAAGAGTCATAAGTGGAAATGCATTTTGCAAATTTCAAACTGTTGCATAAACATTTTTCCTGTTTTTCATAAAATTACAGTGAGAAATGGGGAAAAGGCAATAACAATAGTACTTTAGATTAAATAGAGTCTGCTTCACAATACCCTAATCAATTAACAATTGAAAACATCTTCTCTTACAGATATATTGAAACTAATGCATAAAATGCCTTTTAATTTTTCAACACCTTTTGCCTCAAAGCCCCAAAGTAATTCTAATTTGTTCAAAAGTTTGCTTCAAGTATTTTTATAGAAGGACATTCCATTACACATTCAAAAATTGTAAAGAATTCAAATATTTCTTTTGACAACCTTCTCATTTCAATATTTTTTTACCTGACATACTGGCAATACAGCTGGAAGTCATATTTTGTTATCCATATGAGAGAAAAATTATATTGCAGCTTTACTAGCTGGAGTTTTATATAAGGAAAGGCTTACCTTTTTTAGTATCAGCTTAGTATCAAAGACATTGACTCAAAATTCTAAACAAATAAAATAAAAGACAGTGTTGCTAAAAACATGAGGAAACTCACTCCCATTCTGGAAGTATATGAAGTCTTGAAACATAGCCATCTCAACCTAGAATTAAGGAGAAATTTCCTGACAGTTAAAACAATTAATCAGTGGAATAACTTGTCTCCAGAAGTTGTAAAGGCACCAACACTGGAAGTTTTTAAGAAGAGATTGGACAACCATTTGTCTGAAATGGTATAGGGTTTCCTGCCTGAGGAGGAGGAGGCTGGACTACAATACCTCTAAGGTCCCTTCCAACTCTGTTATTCTGTTCTGTTCTTTTTAGAATTCATGTAGGTGAGAATGTTTCATTATTTCTTGTCCTACCAGCTTTGCAAGATGCTTTGTCTGAATGAAATGGTTGAATAAGAAAGATAAAATTGCTAGTTGCTAAAAGATTATAATCTTTTTTTTCTATGTAAGGTCTTTAATGTGAATAGAGATTGGTTTGTTGTCAATATGGATGAGGGTTTTTATTCCCAGCCAGTTAAATCCTCCTTAATTTGTGACTAAGAAAAGCTGCATGAAAATTTACATTTAAATGTATACTGAAATATGCATTTCTAAACAACATAGCAACTAAAAATATAATAATGTGCAGGTAGCCCTTGACTTATAACCACAATTGAATCTAACATTTTGTTGCTAAGCAAGGCAGCTGTTAAGTGAATTGTGCCTCATTTTACAACCTTTTTTTGCCACAGGTATTAAATGAATCACGCAGTCATTAATTGTACTGTATCTGGTTCCCTCATTGACTTTGCTTGTTAGAAGCCAGCTGGGAAGGTCGCAAAAGGTGATCACATGACCCTAAGACAGAGCAACCACCATAAATATGAATCAGTTGCCAAGTGTCCAAATTTCGATCATGTGGCCATGGAGATGCTGCAACAGTCATAAGAGTGAAAAATGGTCATAAGTCCCTTTTTTCAGTGCCGTTGTAATTTCAAAAGGTCACTAAATGAATGGTTGTAAGTTGAGAACTACTTGTAATCAGATCATTGACAAGTCAAAACAATCAAATTGGCAACTCATACCATGCCATTATGGTTTCATCTTCTTATACATGCATCTCCATTTTTTGCCTGCCACCTTATGAATGCCATTAAATGTAGCCAGCTACAATCCCTGATACAGGGTTTGAAGCATTACAAATATCACCTCATCCACAATTTCCTAACTCCCTCCTGAAAAAAAAAAGTTCAATCAATCAATTCCAACTTTTCACGGGGAAAATTTTTTTTGCGAAATTGGAATGGATTGATTGAAGTTTTTTTTTTTTTTAGTCCCACAACTTTTGTTTCTCAACACATGACAGAGAGAAACGTGACAGAGAAACACGACGGAGCTGGAAATCAGGTTAGCAAAGAAATGCTTGGGGAGAAATGCTTGGGTGAACTAAGGGCATCTGGGTGCCAGGCGCTGAAATGAGCCTGTCTCTCTCCAGCAGCTGCCCAGATCTGCCGGAGGGAAGGTCGGCATCTACTGGCATTTAAATGTGGTGGCATTCCAGCTCTGGCCACCCCAAGCCAAATTAAACACAAACACCATACCTTTAAAGAGATGGAATGCAACAATAGGTAGACTGGTTGTGGGTTTAGTGTCTAGTTTTGGAGGTCTCTATTAGATTGCCCTTGTATCAGAGGTGGTATTCAGCAGGTTCTGATCAGTTCTGGAGAACCAGTAGCGGAAATTTTGAGTAGTTTGTAGAACCAACAAATACCACCTCTGACTGGCCCCACCCCCATCTATTGTCTGCCTCCCGAGTCCTAGTTGATCAGCAGGGTCTTCTTTTGTTGCCCTGCACAGGAGAACGGAGCTGGAAAGTAGGTTATTGGGAGGCGAGGGAATGGGGATTTTGCAGTATCCTTCCCCCAGGAGTGGGGAGAGAATGGAGATTGTAAGTATCCTTCCCCTGGAGTTGGGTGAGAATGGAAATTTTACATTATCCTTCCCCTGTCATGCCCACCAAGCCACGCCCACAGAACCGGTAGTAAAAAAAATTGAATCCCACTACTGTCTTGTCTTTTCTTTTAACTAGAGGGCAGTCTTTTTATGTGTTCTCTCAACCAGAGACTGCCACTTTTAGAGGCCATGAACATAGGCCTGTTCTGTCCTCTGGAATTCAGTTAGTCTGCTCTCCACCACCACCAAACACTTCTAATAGCCAGGAAATCAGGGAAGACCTGCATGTTTCAACAAATCTTGGGAGGCAGGGTTTTTATAACAATCCGTCTGGATGAGCGATTTTTTTAATAGTGTTTCAGAGGATGCTTAATTCCTAGTGCACGTTAGGCTTATACTACAATTGTTGGTTTTAATTCTCAACTACTATGTATTTGCTTTACCAAAAATTACAGATATTGGGTTTTGCATGCCATTCAGAGTCAATAAATTGGAATAGCCTATATTGAAGCCTGTATTCAGTGTGAGTAAGCAAATAAATGTAATGTTCTGCTATTGTGGGTTTATTGATAATACTATCATTGTTAACCATTTTTGACCAACATATCCTACCCCTGCCATTCAAACAAATGAGGAAGCACATAATATACATATTTCATCAAGCATGACAGCAAGCATGACAAGTATAAATGATCAAGCTATGAATTATCTGTTTGCAGATTGTCGTGGAAGGAATTGCATTTTAATAATGTATATAACTGCCACTAGTACTAAAAAAATTAAGGTGAGCAACCGTCCTCCTTTAGGGAGGGCAGTCCTCCTTTTGTAAGTTCTGTCCTCCCTCGAAAAGTATCCTCCTACATGTCCTCCTTTTTGATATTTGAAGACTAATCTGTAAATCTCCATATTTGATCGATGCCAATCTGATCTGTTGTGTGTGATGTGACGTATTTGTATTTGGCATGACGATTCATCAAGGCTTGGTACAGTGCTGCGAGACGGATTATGAGACACATGCACTCCACACAGGAGAATTGTTTTGAGAGAGTGTGCCACGAGCAAGAGTGCACCGCATGCAAATGGCTTTGTTTTTTTTCTTCAATTTATTTGTGTCCTCCTTTTCATTGTAGAAAAATTGGTCACCTTAAAAAAATATGAAATTATGCCATTTAAATATTTTCCCCAAAACTCAAAAATAATGGGCATAACCAGAATGTTAAATTGTCTTGCATTTATTGTGATCCATTTAAATATTTCATAATTAAAGAACACACAGAGCTTATAAGATTAAACATTCTGTGCAGACTGGAATTAATAACAGCAATGGCAAAATAATAATAACTTGATGAGGTATAAAATGGTAAATTCATTTAAAAGAAATAGAAAAGCTGCCCTCTTTGGTAGAAATATGCTTTCTACCAATTCCCTCCACATTTTCCATTATCTATCCTCTTATAGAAGTGTGGGAAGAAATATCCATCTGGTCCAGTTCCAAGCCAAGAGAAAGGCACTGGAGACAAAATGGAACTGGGAGGCTGATTGGAAAGTGGGTCCATTACTGATGAACAGGACCATATGTTTGTGGTCTTGGTATACCTGACAAAATGAAGTTGAGAGTGAGGGGTTTTTATACCTTCTCTTGGGCTTCCTGTTGCTGGGCAAGAACATGTATTCTATTTGCTGTTGTCAGATTCCCATGGGGCCATGTAGGAGTTATGTAGGGGTCATAGCTGGCTCTATAGGAAAAGTACAAATCCTAGGTGTTTGTCTGAGCTAAGTTTGGTTGAAGTTTCTGAGGATGATGCTATGTCTGAAAGGGTATTGGGTAATTCCTATTGTGACTTAATGGTTTTGTCCTGTTTTGGCTCTTGGGTGAGGTATTTGTTATGAATAGAGCTATCTAGTTTTCAATAAGCTCTTTATCTCTTAAGTGCTGACATCTCCTGGGGGCTATTAAGAAAGGTGAGGGCTGCTTTCTGTCTCCAAGAGTATGTTTCTCCATTCCTCCTTTAGGGAAGTACAATGTTCTGCCTTTTTTAAATATTCCTCAAAATATTTCATTTTTCTAGGAGGGAGGTAGCTTCCCGAAGAAGTATCTTACAAAACAAGCTCTCTGTCAGGTAAAACAACAAACTACAAAATGCAAAATCCTGGATGTGAAACAGTAGAAGACTATGTACTCTGGATATACAGTATATTATTTCACATCACACAAAACTCAGTTTAGCAATTCATAATTACAATTTATAAGGAGTAGAAAGAAAACAAATGGGAGTATCTACAGATAGCAAGCTTTGCAACTGAATTCTTCTTTATAGGTCTTTATTAATTAGATTGTTAAAAATACAGTAGTTTCAGTGTACTTTGTTTTCAGATGGTTACAGTAATGGTGGTGATGGAAGTAGAATGCATTTTTCTATGATTATTCCTCATATCACTTTCTCTGTTTTTAATTCTCTTTGTAAAGTAATTCTTGCAATTAGGCTACACTCTAGTGGCCATGATTAGCTCGTTGTTTTCCCAAGACCTCTTTCAGAATATAATTGCCGCTTCCAGCTTCCATGAGTTTTTCTCAGATTAAAAAAAAACCCTATACTTTGCTGGTTATGAAAAAGTGTAATCTGCTTTGGCCATTTGTTACTGATAATGACAAAAGCTGCTAAAAGCCAAATAACACATTGCACATATCAAGCCTTTTAAACACATCAACTTCAGCTGCTGCCTTGTAGTGAGTGCAGAAGGGAAACAGCTGGAGAACTCCATTGAATAAAATGGACTTGGATCCAGCTCAGGAGAAGCATAATCTGAAATGAGTTTGTTTATGACTTAAAAGAGCCAATTTCTGCACAGGGTTTTTTAAAAATATCCTGATACATTATTTAAATATACAATTTTTAAAAGTTTCTCTGTCTATTAAGCATTGTAAAATTAATCTATGTGTGGACAGCACTGCTTCTATACAGTGTTTATTCTCAAATTTTGTGCTTTTATCCTGAAATCTCATTTCTCCAGGGTTTCATCTTCTCAAGTGAGCATACCAGCCATTGTAGCATAAAAGAAGCCAAATGCTGATTCAAGACTGTCAAGATTTCTAACACATCTAATCCATCAACTTCTCTCTCAGGAAACAGCAGCCAAGGAACCTACATATTAGCAGATGATATTTTTCTACTTAACAGATAATCTAGACATAATGCTTTTTGTCACTGCCAAGGCATCTATTTTTATTTATTTTTTATTTCTTATGATTTTTAAAATTAAAGAATTGTTATCAATGTCTTCATCTTCTTGAGTTATCTTTGTACAGCATTAAAAGAAACAAAAAAACTGCTAAACCTCGGCATTCGAGGATCTTGGCCTATATGTCCTGAAAAATGTCATTCATTCCCATTTTCTAAAGTGGATGCCAATTTATTTTGGGGGATAATAATAATAATAAATATTATATACCGCTCCTCTCCCGAAGGACTCGGAGTGGTGCACAGCCGTACAGTTAAAACAATAAATATGTGGAACAATAAAACTAAATTAAACCCAACCCTGGCTGTAAACAAATTTAAAACCATACTCTAAAACCCTAAAATTTAATAAAAACAAAACACCCCAAAACTAAAATCAGCCCAAGCCGGCCTGGTCAAAAAGCCAGGTTTTCAAAGCACGCCTGAAGGTCCCCAGGTCTGTGGCTGTCCGTAACTCTGGGGGCAACCCATTCCAGAGGGCAGACGCCCCCACAGAGAAGGCCCTATTCCTTGGGATCACCAGCCGGCACATAGATGCCGACGGGACCCGCAGGAGACCCTCCCTGTGGGAGCGCACCGGACGGTGGGAGGAAAATGGCAGAATGCGGTCTTGTAAATATCCTGTTCCGATGCTATAGAGCGCTTTAAAAGTTAACACCAAAATTTTAAAGCGCACCCGAGAGGCCACTGGCAACCAATGCAGCTCGCGCAGGAGGGGCGTCACATGTGCGAATCTTGACGCCCCCATAACCACCCGCACGGCCGCATTCTGTACCAGTTGAAGCCTCCAGATGCTCCCATTCGGGAGCCCCTTGTAGAGGGCGTTACAATAGTCCAGTTGAGAGGTGATCAGGGCATGAGTGACTGTGCGTAAGGCATCCCAATCCAGAAAGGGCCGCATCTGTCGAATCAGGCGAACCTGATGAAACGTCCCCCTGGAGATGGCCGTAATATAGTCTTCCAAAGACAGCCGTACATCCAGGAGGACACCCAGATTGCGAGCCCTCTCTGCAGGGGGCAGAGTCTCACCCCCAATAGCCAGCGATGGAACTATCTGGCTATATCGGGACGCCGGAAACCACAGCCACTCAGTCTTGGAAGGGTTGAGTCGGAGCCTGTACCCGCCCATCCAGTTCCGCACGGCTTCCAGGCACCGGGACATGACCTCCACGGCATCGTTGGGGTGGCTTGGGGTGGAGATGTGCAGCTGGGTATCATCAGCATACAGATGACATCTCACCCCAAAGCCATGGATGATCTCCCCCAGAGGCTTCACATAAATGTGAAGGAGAGGAGAGAGGACCTCAGAGGCTTCACATAAATGTGAACAGGAGAGGAGAGAGGACCGACCCCTGAGGCACCCCACAATCAAGGGGCCTAGAGGTGGATCTCTCCCCCCCGCCAACACAAATTGCAGACGGTCGGAGAGGAAGGAGGCGAACCACCGCAACACGGTGCCCCCAACCCCCAACCCCCCCAACTGCCGCAATAGGATATTATGGTCGATAGTATCGAAAGCCGCTGATAGGTCTAATAGGACCAGGACAGAGGAATAACCCCTGTCACGGGCTCTCCAGAGATCATCAACCAACGCGACCAATGCCGTTTCAGTACTATGTCCAGGTGTGAAGCCCGATTGGAAGAGATCCAGGTATGTATCTTCATCCAGGTACTGGGGAAGCTGACCTGCCACCACACTCTCTACAACCTTCGCCACGAAGGGAAGGTTGGAGACAGGATGATAGTTGTTCAAAAGAGTTGGGTCCAGGGAGGGCTTCTTGAGGAGGGGTTGCACCACCACCGTTTTCAAGGCGGTAGGCAGCGAGCCCTCCATCAAAGAAGCGTTAACAATTCCCTGGAGCCAACTCTGCGTCACCTCTCTGGAGGTAGAGACCAACCAGGAGGGGCAAGGGTCCAACAAACATGTGGTGTCATTCAGCCGCCCCAGCAACCTGTCCATACCCTCGGTGGTCACAGGGTCGAACTCATCCCAGATAACCATCTCAAGACTCGCCGCAGTCACCTCCCCCAGGACCTCTCAACTAGAGTCCAATCCGGTCCGAATCTGACCGATTTTATCATGCAGAAATCGTGAAAACTCCTCCGCTCTTCCCTGCAGGAGATCATCCCTTGCTCCCGGCCCAATCAAGGAGCGGGTCACTCTAAACAGGGCGGCGGGTCAATTTTCTGCCGATGCAATAAGGGCAGAGAAGTGAGAACGCTTCGCCGCCTCTATCGCCACTAGGTAGGTCCTAATATAGGTCAGACTCGGAATGACTGGCCTTCCAGACGTCCTCCAGACATCTTTTCCGGCATTTCATCTGCCTCCTCCGTAAACCATGGAGCCGAGCGAGATCTCTGCCGGGTCAGAGGTCGCAAAGGCACAACTCGGTCCAGAGCCTCGGCAGCCAACCTGTCCCAGGCAGCTACCAAGTCTGTAGCCGAGTTATGAGCCAGAGTTTCAGGTAATGGCCCAAGCTTCGTCTGGAACCGTTCAGGGTCCATCAGGCGTCTGGGGCGGAACCATCTCCTCGGCTCCACCTCCCTGCGGTGTGGATTGGCGGTACAGAAGTCTAGCCTAAGGAGAGAATGATCAGACCATGACAAAGGTTTAACGACTATATCCCCTAACCGATCATTCAACCACTGTCCAGAGATGAAAATCAGATCCAGTGTGTGTCCCCCCATGTGAGTGGGTCCAGAAACTAATTGGGTCTGGTCCAAGGCCATCATGGAGGCCAAGAACTCTCGGGCCACCCCAGAGGATTCGCCAAGCGAAGGCAGGTTGAAGTCACCCATAACTAACAGTCTGGGTGTCTCCACCGCCAGCTCGGCTATTACCCCGAGGAGCCCGGGCAGGGCCAATGACACGTAGCAGGGAGTCAGGTACGTTATCAAAAGACCCATCTGCCCACCCTGACCCCACCTCACAAAGAGGGACTCACAGCCAGCCATCTGAGGTACAGTGGCCTCCCTAGGACATAGATCCTCCCTAATAATTACCGCCACTCCACCACCCCTACCCTGAGCCCTCGGCCAATGAAATGCCTGGAAACCTGGTGGGCACATCGCTACTAGGGGGAAACCCCCCTCTGAGCCCAACCAGGTTTCGGTGACCCCTGCCAGGTCCACGTCCTCATCCTGTATCAGGTCAAAAATCAGGGGGGCCTTATTCATAACGGACCTGGCATTGCATAACATCAGCTGAGTGCTCAGGGCCTGAGACTCTGTACAACCAGGCCTGCAAGACGGGTCAGGAGGGTCGGAGCGCGTTACCGCTTGGAGATAGCGGGCACGCGGTCCCCTAACCTGATATGACCCTCTACCCCCACCATATCTGCCCCTCCCACTTACGGTGCCAATAAGGTCCACCCTCGATAGTTCTGATCCTGGTTGCCCCCTCAACCCCAAGTCCCTCGGGTCCCCCCAGGCGTAGAGGATATCCACTTCCTCTACTTAGGGTGAAAGAAAAAGGACCATGGCGCAAGGTCACCAAGCTGGCTGATGTCCAGACACTGGCTCTGAAAGTTCTCTTGTTATCCTCCACTGAAAACAGAGTAGCCAGTTTGGCCTAGTGATTAAGGCATCAAGCTAGAAAGCTGGAGACTATGAGTTCTAGTCCTCCTGCCTTAGCCATGAAAGCCAGCTGACTGACCATAGACCAGTCAGTCATTCTCTCTCAGCCCAGTTTACTTCACAGATTTGTTGTTGTGGGGAACTAGGAGGAGGAAGGTGTGTGAGATATGTTTATAATAAAATAAAGGTAGGATACAAATAAATGATACAAATGTAAACTGTGAGGGAACCAGCTATATTTTCTTCTTGGCAATCCTTCCTAGATAGACCTGTTGGAAGTTAAAACCCACCCTTCTCCTAAGAAAATGAAATATTTTAGGATATACTAAAAAGGCAGAATATTTCCCCTAAAAGAGAAGTAGAAACTCAGAGAGGCAAAAGCTTAGCCCCCCCCAACCTTTGTTAATGCATTAAGGCCTGCACCTGTTCTATTCTACATAACAAAGTTCTACCTCCTTCAGGCAGAACCATAATAGCAATTGCTCAAAGCCCTTTCATTACTTTATCACCCAGCAAGAGTTAACCAAGACTGGGACTCAAAAGACAACCTACAGAGTTACCCCTGCATGGTCCCATGGGAGTCTGACAACCAATCAGAACACAAGCTGAAATTCAAAGCCCAACAGAGGGCATAAAACACAGGGACTCTCAGCATCTCTTCCCTTTTCCACCCAGGATCTCCAAGCCATGTGGTCCTGTCCACCATTAAACCATCTTTCCAAACAGCCTCCATGTTTCCAGTGTCTTTTTCCACACTTGGAACTGAACCCAGAAAGGTATTTCTTCCAACAGACCCTTCCTTGTTTTGTGTCCTTCTTACAGTTATCATATCTCATAGCTTGTTCTGTTGATTAACCTCTTTAAAAATTATCCCTTTAACTGAGATCAAATAATAGTTATTAATTTGCCAAAGAATGTTAATATTTTGAAGGAAAAGAAAGAATTTGAACTGGATGACTTAATTCAAAGTACTTTGATTGCCGCTCTCTATTACAAATTATTTGGCCACTATTATTAGAAATGTTATCTCCCTGGCTTGTTTTCAAAGTAACAAGACTTTTAGCTTTTCCAATATGGAATACAAAAGATAAAGTTCTTTGCATAATTTCTTGAGAAAGTTTAATTTGACCTTCAAATCAGGGCCAATAATCTACATTGGTTTGCAATTCTCATCATTTCAGGCCAAAAATCCACTAACACAATAAAAGTAGTCTAAATTCTACAATTTTAAGAGGAATTACATTTCTTTGCTCTCTTGCCAAGGCAGGACTGGTCATTGTCTGCATACAGCTGTCTACTGGATTGGTTTAATAGGAAGAACAGTGTAATACTGTATAATATTGATCTTACAACTTTATCAGAACGAGCTCGTAACATTATCAATTGCTACAAAGAAGGTTCATTTTATTTAATTTGTGATTATTTAAATATATCTAATAATGTTTTAAGATATTTTATAAATTGGGTACAGCAAGAGATGAAAGGGTTCCTTTTTTATTTTGTGCCAAGATTTCACATCTTTATTTTTATTAATGTATTGGTTGTTTAGGGTACCTCTTCATATATGCTCATATGATTATTTATGCTTCATGAAAAAATAAATAAAGAAGAAAATCTGGGAGAGAAAACTTACATATCAACTTAGTATATGCAAAATGGTTCACACAGAATTATAGACAGCTTTTATAAGCACCAGAGAAGAATTTGATTTCCTTCGTGCACTAAAAACAGAATATTCAAGATGTATAGAAAACAAATATTCTGAGAATAAAATAAAAGATCTGACAATTTATTTGCAACCACATTGAAGCAATTACAAACACAGTAGAGCTATTAAAGGGGCTCAGAGTGAAATTTACAATACGTTTTACTCAATGAATCAATGTTGTAATGGTTTCAACAATATACACAACAAATTAATGCTTGTGTAATGCAGAACTTTTTAAAGTTATGTATGAAAAAGTTATGTATTCATTTCATATGAAAATGAAGCTCCCAATTAGCTTCATTTTCATATGTCTCCCAAAATATCTTAATTAAATCTATTAAACAGGCAAAGTTTCCAGTTTTGATACCCAAAAATGTATATTTCATTTTTTGTTCCTATACTGCTAGATGTTTATTTAAAAAACAAAGTCTACACAATTATAATTCTGAAGACTGTTGAAAACCCATCCAATTGTTTAAATTTTCTTTTAAGCTTTGGTGCAAAAATATTGATAGAAACCTTGACACACAGGGAACAGATCATTTTACTTCAAATCAACCATTCCATGTTATGTACAAAGGCATCACGCTTCTGATAATGTTAGAGCACCAACCTTTCAGACCTCAGGGACCACTAAATTCATCATTTTAAATCCTTTGGATCACTAATATGATCTGTGTAATGACCAAACTGGGTGGGCATGGCCAACTCGATTTCACTCACATCAAGGGGCACCTCACCAGCCTCTACTTGCCCCTCCCCTCCCCGTCACTCCTCACTTGCCATCCAAGCTCCTTAGGGACCCAACAGGAAGCAGTTGTTGGAGCTAAGCAGCCACCATGAGAAAGAGTTGGCAAAACAGCTGGCTCAGTTCAAATTGGATCTGACTGAGAAGGAGATTCAGCAAAAGCACCTCATTGAGAACTACGAGCATAGGCTTTCCAAGCAGAGGGAAGACCTGCGGGAGTGCAAGGCAGGTATTAGTGCGTGAAGGCTTAGTGGGCTGTGATGATCAGCCAGTTCCAGGCCATGATGCAGTCCCATTGGAACAAGGCCCTCTGGCTCTTCATCACCAGCAGCACTTCCCACCCAAGGCCCTGCACCAGGAAGCTGAAGCAGGCCTCAAGTTGGAATTTCTGTCCCCGTCTGACCTGCACAAAAAGACCCCGAAGGGAGAGACTCTTTGCAGCAACACAAACATTTATTGCATGTATACGGCCCAGGGGCCATAGTTTGAGGACCCCTGATTTAGTGCAATATAAAAAATGCAAATAATTTTTCTGTGGACCACCAAATTTTTCTCACAGACCATCAGTGGTCCACAGACCACCAGTTGGTGACTGCTGTATTAAATGATATTCTGGATACACATTTAAAAAATTGAAACAAATAGTGGTGCTTTCAATGAATGTGAAAAAGGACTCTTATGTGGTTACTCTCCCATACTACCACTTCTTACAATACTAGACAACACATTATCAACAGTAAAGACTTTCAAATTTCTAGGTTCTACTATATCACATGACCTAAAATGGACACCTAACATCAAAAACGTCATCAAAAAAGCACAACAAAGAATGTTCTTTCTGCGCCAACTCAGAAAGCTCAAAGTGCCCAAGGAGCTGCTGATACAGTTCTACAGAGGAATTATTGAGTCTATCATCTGCACCTCTATAACTGTCTGCTTTGGTTCTGCAACCCAACAGGACAGACACAGACTTCAGAGGATAATTAGGACTGCAGAAAAAACAATTACTACCCACCTGCCTTCAATCGAGGACCTGTATACTGCACGAGTCAAAAAGAGGGCTGTGAAAATATTCACAGACCCCTCACATCCCGGACATAAACTGTTTCAATTCCTTCCCTCGAAACGACACTATAGAGCACTGCATACCAGAACAACTAGACACAAGAACAGTTTTTTCCCGAAAGCCATCACTCTGCTAAATTCCCTCAACACTGTTCAACTATTACAAAATCTGCACTACTATTACTGCTAATCTTCTCATCACTCCTTATCACCCATCCCCTCCCACTTGTGATTGTAGGACTGTAACTTTGTCCCTTGTATCCTTACGATTTATATTGACTGTTTCCTAGTATGATTTGATTGTTTATTGTACCCTTATGACTATCATTAAGTGTTGTACGTTATGATTCTTGATTCTTAACTAATGTATCTTTTCCTTATGTATACTGAGAGTATTTACACCAAGACAAATTCCTTGTGTGTCCAATCACACTTGGCCAATAAAGTATTCTATTCTATTCTATTCTATTCTATTCTATTCTATTCTATTCTATTCTATTCTATTGACTAGATATTTCCAAAGTTTAATGTAAATAATCAATCTTTATCTTTTTATCAATTCCATGCCTAAAATTACTAAATATGATAGGAACTCTGGAATGAAATGTTTCTTAGTTTAGTAATATTATTCTGTACCCTGCCTAGCCATGAGACTCAATTAGAAATCCCTGTATTAACAAAGCAAAGGTTAAGGGACTTAAAGTGTAATATAAGTTGTTATGAATTTAAAATGAAATTAAGTCAACAAAATATTATTCACATTATGCACCCCAATTTTTTTAAAATAAGGATTAATTTCAGTATGTTGAAAGCAAAAAATGGATGAGAAGACTCACATATAGATGTCTTATTACTGCATACTTTTATTCTGATATCGGTAAGTATTATTACTAGATATCTTTTATCTTGCTCTATATTTGGTAAACTCAGGGCAGTGAACATATCTCAAACTTCTGCCTCTCATTTGCTCCAGAACAACAATCCTGTAAGGTAGGCGGGGCTGAGGCAGAAAGAAAGTTATTGACCAGAGTCTCCCAGCCAGCTTTCAATTTTCCAGACTTGATGGAGAAGAACAGGGATTGTCCTTCTTTAGCACTAAGGTTCAAAATGGCTGAAGACCTGATAGATCTCTTAGTTAAATCTTTAGGAAGCTTGACTCACCTATAGCAGCTTCTTCTCTTTGCTTTGCTATAATGATCTGTAATAATCCTGTGGCTTACTATATAATGCACACATCCAAGAAGAAAAATTAATATTATAGCCAGTGAGTCTGCATTGACCACTGCATCCAGTTGGCATGGATAAAAGCAATTTTGTGTGCAGACTGACAAGCAGATTAATCTCAACGGCTCCTGTTCTCCTCTTACTGGTCATGTTTTTGATTATCTGAAAAAACCTCTGCTGGTTGACTTTCAACTAGTGCAATAGTAGTTGAGAAAAAGTACTTCAAGTGGACCCAGCTTTGGTCAAATTTATCTGAATTTTTGCTGCTATAGCTGCAATAGTATCTAGGATAATCCCAACTCTTAGATAACTGAGCAGATATTGTTGCAACTTTCATTCTCATTTTCTGTAAGCCTAAAAGAGTTAATTGTTGTACATTAAGAAAGTTTTTTCCTCTGATGTTTTTAAAGGCAATCAAGGATGACTACTAGTTTGGTTCATTCTGTCTTTAGCTCATGGTGACATTTGCTTAAATCATATTGTGATATTTACTGGAATACAGCAAGTTGTATGTATTTGTAAATTCATAATAAAAGATTTAATTTTCTAAATTTCTAAAATGTGAGCACAACGCTTAAAATATATGGCCTTATGTTAACTTGCTACAAATTTTTTTTGGTTTGATTTTAATTTTTAATGTGTGTTCTACATGAATAAAAGTTATATATTCTAATGTAAACTTTAATTAGTTTTTTTACATTTTTTTATTTTAATTTTTGTTAGCCATTTCATGCACTTTGAGTAGAAATATTTATACTGTCAACATCCCTTCCTTCCTTCCTTTCCACTTCCACTAATATAGAAGTGGAAGGCACTGAAGACCTGGTTCTGCCAGTGAGTCTGGGGAACGCAGAGTGGGACAGAGTCCATTAAATGGCTCGTGTGATGTGTTGTTGCCGGGGTGGGGGCAGGGATGGGATTCAAATTTTTAACAACTGGTTCTGTGGGCATGGCTTAGGTGGTGGGCATGGCTTGGTGGTCATGTGACTGGGTAGACACGGCTTGGTGGTCATGTTTTTGGCTGGGTGTGGCCAACTCAATATCACTCACATCCAGGCATGCATCTCCTCGCCTGGCCTCTCATGACTGTGGGGATGCTGCAACAGTCGTAAATGTGAAAAATGGTCATAAGTCACTTTTTTCAGTGCCATTGTAACTTTGAATGGTCACTCCCCACAAGCAAAGTACCAGCAAAGGAGAAAAAAAAAACTCCAGAGAAGTTCCAGAGACAGGAAGTCTAGTCCTGCCAAGAATGTAATAAGGGTTAACGGAGAGGCAATTTCTGTAAGCAACACCAGAATGTTTCCTTCCTGCCTTCCTTATAGGATTAGGCCAGTAATTTCTTCTACCAACTGGTTCTCCAAACTGCTTAGAATGTTAACAACCGCTTCTAGCTAATAGGTGAGAACTGATTGAATCCCACCCCTGGGTGGGTTTTTTTATTTTATTATTTTATTATGTGATTATTCTCTTTTATTAGTTTTATTGTTTTATATATGAGGTTTCTATATTTATATTCCTGTAAACCATCTTGAGTCGCCATGTGCAAATAGGTAGCAATATAAATTTCCTAAAATTAATTAATTAATTAATTTTAAGAACTTCTTTGCTGATTGAGTTCAGATTTAGTAAAAAAAAACTGTAAGCTGGCTTTGCTAGAACAATTCCTGGCTTGAGCAGATTGAACTGGGAATAGACCTCACTGATTACAAGAAAACCACCTTCAGTAGTGTCTTTTACTTGACCAGTTGACATGAAAATTAGGCAACTTGTGCCTATTCATTGATTTGGAAGTTCACTGAATTTTATTTCACTGGAAATTATTTCCAAATAAACTTGACAGAATTGGAGCTTTCAAGCCAGTACCAACTTTCTAAGGTGTAAGCTGGTTTAATGGGCCTTACAGGCACATTTGCATCCTAATGTTTCTTTAGACATTGCAATTGTCCATAAAGACAATCTGGTCATAAAACAATGGAGATGAGATTCACAGCATCAAATGATATTATAGACCTGCTTGGTTTCTTCATCTTTCACCTTCCCTTTTTTTGTTATGCCTTTTAAACGATAAGCCAGGGACTTTCAATTTTTTAGGTTAGTCCTGAATTTATGTAAATTACTCTGGAAGGTCTACCGTGTCTGAGCAGAATATTCCAGATGACCACAAGAATGCAGAAAAGCGATCAAAATTTGCTATCTTCTAGGCCCTGGAGTCTGGGGGCCATCAGGATTCATGCAGTCCAGATAATGATAGTTGTACTGAAGATCAGGATTTAAAAACACAAAGAATGTAACTAATTGGAAGTGTGTGTGTGTGTGTGTGTGTGTGTAAGTTTTATTTGCAAGATTTCCAAAATCATTTGTTTTCCCTTACATTCTTCTCATCCAGCTGGCTTCATGCGCAGGGCATGACTAGATCTCACTGTCCCCGTTTCTAACCTGATTCCTGAATCACTAAATTGGCTCTAGCAGCCATGTGCAAAGAATAAAACAATATTAGGTATTACGTTTGCCTATTCAAGAACTTAAAGTAGTGAGTGCCTTGTCTGTTAAGCGTGAAAATATAATGATAAAATGTCAATGTTATTTTATCATCTGTTAATAATAAGAGAGGTAATAAAAAAAACTGATTCCACGCTATGGCTGGTTTGGGGGAGTAAATAACATAACTCATATTTCTAAATTACAACCAAGGGTATATTATCTAAATTAAGGGATGGCTCCATTCAGTGAGCATTATTAGTGCCAAAGTATTTTGTTTTGCTGCCATCTGCTGGCTATTACATATTAAAGAAAGGAAGACAATTATCTAGCACTTTTTCAAGCAACCAGATTAGTGGGGTGGGAAGAGAAAAAGGAAAACTTGTCATTTTCTGATGGTAAAATGAAAGTTTCAGTTTTATTAAACTGATCCTGGAGATTTTAAAAATTAAAGCTGATATCTACCATTGCTGTTATTAGATTTAATCTTTGCTTCTTAAGTCTTAATCAAATACCTTAACACTAAACCACATTGATTCTAAAGTTATATTTTACCATTTTTTAAAATTGTGGTCCACATTTATTTATAGACTGAAAGCCTAACCAAAAAGCAACTTGAATCCATAGAGATTCAGCCTCTTGTTATACACGTTACTTGGGTTTGCAATTCTTTTGCTCCTGGTCTACCACTGACTCAACAGAGACCTTTTCACCCAGCCTCTTTGAGAGCAAATGTACTGCCTAATGGACTGATTTTGCCCCATGAGAGGCAGTGTCTCCACCTAGTCCCACTTTTGTTTCTCAAAGAGACAAGATGAAAAAGTTCCCCCAGAAATCCAGGCAGATTAACATTTTGGGGTAGCCAACAGGGAAGATTGCACATAGCAATCACATGATCATTTGAAGATTGCACATGGCAATCACATGATCATCTAAGCCAGCGGTGTCAAGCTCAAGGCCCATAGGATGGATCTGGCCCACAATGTGGTTAGATCTGGCCCGCAGGGCTGTCCTGGATACAGCAAAGGACCAGTCCTTGGCGCCTCGCCCCGCCAGCCGTGCGCTGATCTACAACTTGGTAGTGGCCATCCGGACCAGAATGTGGTTAGCCTTAGATCTGCTACTCTGGAGCCAGCGAGGGGCTGCGCTGGAGACAATATATTCCCCTAGCCCCACCCAGGCTTCCACAGGCACCCCCGACATGAGTGACATTGAGCTGGCCATGACCACCCTGGCTATGCTCACCCAGTCAGCTGTGACCACTCAGCCATGTCCACCCAGCCCCCCACAAACCTGATGTGGCCCTCAATGAAATCAAGTTTGATACCCCTAATCTAAGCCATAAATCAAATGACTTGCCAACTGCCCAAATCACAATCAGATGACTGTGGAGGCGCAATGGCTGTTAAGTTCAGGCATGGGTCTTGTTCCATCATTCAGTGCTGTCATAATTTCAAAAGATGACTGAATGAATGGTCATTAAGTGAGGAATATCTGCACTTAAAATTGGGAATCAACAGAAATCCTTCTGAAAATGTTTGGCTAGAAATAAGAGAGAATTAAAAATGATACTACTGTGAGATTTCAGATGAAGTGGCAAAAGACACTGATGAGGCCTTTCTGGATCAGGGTTACAAATAACTGGAGTGTCATTGCATAGAAGAGGGAGTGGGCTTATTTTCTGTTGCTCCAGAAGGTAAACCAGAACCGACAAGTTAAACCAAAAAGCAGGCTGAAAGTACAAGCTATCAGTCAGTGGAAGAGGCTGCCATATGAAGTGGAATGTTCTGCTTCCTTGGAGATCTTCAGAATGGTAGCTGGATTGTCATCATGATCTAATAGATCTGACAATGAACAAGGGTTGGATTACATGTCTCTAAATCCCTCCCACCTTCCCAGTTCTATTAAATGGAAATAAGACCCAGTAAAATCACCTTTGTTACCAGAAACTCAACAAAATTTTATTTAACCTTGAATGTCAAGCATATTACAAATGACGGCAGAAAAACCAGCAACTGTAGCTAGTTAAATGCAGTTTACACTCTGTATAAATGCAGTTTACATGAAATCTTTGCATTAATATTTAACACCAATTCAGATCCTGATGGAAACTATACAACTAAGTTGATTATGATGCCACCACATTTCTTGAATGCATCTCATTTAAAAAATGAACACTGAAAAAAGCAGCATTGCAGAGACTGTAATTATAAGGAAGCATCAGAGGTCTCTTGTAAACTTTTGGTTTGACATTTACAATTCTATAATAAAAAAATGTTCGCGTTCTGTAATCAGGATGAACAGATTAAATAAGATTATGCTTTACTCTGTGAAGATTTGCTTTTCAACAACAGAAAACCTTTGCCAGACTATACTTAGAAACCAACATTTTAAATGCACATTTTAGTCTATTTCAGAAGCTTCCAGAGATGTTTTTCTTGTGGATAGAAGCATATAATTGAATATTTTGCATAAATTCATTAAGGTCAGCATAGCTAAAAATACATTGCATCAAATTACCCAATGATAAATTAAACATTGAGAAACAGATAGTTTGTGTCTTTCTCAATATGAAAGACACAGAAATTGGGGAAATCTATCAACATGTGAAATAACAACCAGCAATGTTCCATTAAAATTAAGATGTATATATGCCGGCTGAATAGAAAAATCTTCACAGTGATTTACACTTGATTACCAAGTGCAGAGAGCCCAATCCAGATTCCAGCATGTGCTGCTGGGCAAACATAACTACCAAACTAAACACATTGGAGAAAAAAGTTGGAATACAGAGAGTGAGCCATATTGGACAAGCAGTCATGATTTAAGGCAAGGAGGAGAAACTGCTGTCTCTATTTTCTGTGATAACTAAATTCAACTGGATCAGAGCCCCAAATTCCACACACTGAATATGGGAATTTTTTTACCACATTATTTTACACCATAAGAGGTACTTTAGTTCCTAGGAATTGGAATTATTGCCAGTTTTCTTCCTGAGTCTTGAAAGATCATCAAGGGCAAGCACCAAAGCTAGTTCGCCACCTCAGATTAATAACTTGGTCCCTTTCTAAATGGATCTCTTCCTACAATTGCACTGAAGCACAGAGATGGGTCACAAATTCCAGGCTGACCAGTTTGCCCTGGGATTCCAGGACTTCCACGTTCTCCATCTTTCCCAGGCTCCCCACGCTGTCCAGGACTTCCTTCTTTACCTATCCCAGGTGGGCCTTCAGGACCTAGACAAAATGTGGAATATATACATGAAGAATGGTTAGCACCCATAAAAGATTGTAGTTGGGTAAAGATCTATAGCCTGAATTATCCCACCTAGATAACTTACCCCCTACTGCTTAGTCCTGATCTACCACTTCAGAGCAAAAGAGACAAATTATGAGGAAAATCATTCTTACAACTATACCATTACAATATCCTTCCCTAGTCATCAGATTCCACAGGATCATGTCTTAATTCTGTTCTTTTTAGTTTTTTAACATAAAAAATATTATTGTCTTCTCTGAATAAAATAACTTTTCAAACCCTGCTCCCAATGGCAATTGCTACAGAAAGATGCCATTCAATCCAATTAAGCTTCAGGTAGTCCTCAAGTTATGTTGATAACTGGGACTGAAACTTTCATCACTAAGCAATGTGATTATTAAGGCCAAATATCATATGACCATATCATTTAGTGACAGCAACTCCAGCGCTCTCTGTTGCCATCATTAACCAAATCATTAGGCAAGGACTCAGACTGGCCCAAGCCATTCTCAACTTGGTCTCTCCCAACTCTGAGCCTCAGTAAGGTAAGGGACTACTTTCTCCACTTCCTCTTGAGCTCCCCTCAGCCACCATTCTCCAAATGGTGCATCTGTTCTCACAATGCTTCAGAAAGCCTTTAGAAAGCTGCTGAGGCCTTCTGAAACAACAGGAAACTAGTGCACCTACCATTCTCCAAATGGAGCATCCCATTCTCACAATACTTCAAAAAGCCTTTGGAAAACTGCTGAGCCCTTCCAAAGCAACACAAAAATGGTGTGCATTTTGGAGAATGGCAGAAGTAGCTTTGGAAAGAAAGCCTGGTGCAACCAGGACCAGGCTGGGCATACCACAGCAGCAGAGAGAGGAAGATAGCTAAGGTCAGCTGGACATGGCAGAGCCTGAAGAAAACAGGGTGGTGGAGGCAACTGTGGCTCTGTGCTGGGGTTCTGGGATAGTGGGCTGAAATATGGGGCCTGACTGGTACTACTTGGCAGGGGCTCTTGGGCAATGGCTGACAACTGAAGGTCCCAGGTTTCTACTTCAGCTCTAGCATTACCACTGAGAAGTGCCATTGTGTGGAGCAGCCAAAAGAGCAGAGATGGGAGAGGGGGGAAGATAAACAAGTGGGAAGGGCCCTATGGTCATAGGTGCAGATGGATCCAAAGCACCTGAATTTTGATCATGTGACCATTGCAATAATCGTAACTTTGGGGACCAGGCATAAGTACCACTCTTTCACTGCTACTATAACTTTAAATGTTCACTGAATAAAGGATTATAATTTGAGGGCTACCTGTATGCAGAAGTAAATTAATGGTTATATTCATTAGAAAAAACAACAGAAATGTCTGGCTTCCCAAACAATACCTGGAGATCCATGAGAGCCTTGAATTCCAGGGACTCCAATACCTTGGTTTCCTTTAGCTCCATTTTTTCCTGGTAGTCCTACAAGACAGGAAGTATAGGAGATCACTAATTCTTGAACAGTGTATATTAAGACATATTTCTATAGTAGATTACTATACAATGTCCTGGCTGTACCTCCTATTGGAAGTTAGCAGATGGAGCACATAATTTTATATTGGACATTTTATCATTTGCAATTCATTTGCCTGCAGAGTTAGAAGAAACACCCTCAGTAACTCTGAACATCACAGGTTAATTGACTGCATAGATGAATTAAAGACTTGTTTCAAATAATCTGATAGTTCCTGGCTATATTACAAAAATCCATGTACCACAAAGGAAACCTTGCACTAGAAATGAACAAGTCTTTGGTTCACGTATCTACAGATTATCTTTCTCACAGTGGTTGTTACTAGGGTCATTAAGTGAATCAGATGGTCATTGGGCATATGTGGCTTTCTCTATTGGCTTTGCTTATTGGAAGCTGACTGGGAAGATGGAAAACAGTAGTCATGTGACTCCAGGAGACTCCAAATGTCTGAAATACATACTGATTACCAACTGCCCCAATTTTGATCACATAATTGTAAGGATGCTGCAACAGTTATAAATGCAAGGCCTGGTCACTTTTTCAGAACAGTTGTAACTTTGAAAATGTGCATAAGTTGTGGACTGCCTATGCAGATAGTCATCGACTTATAACAATTCATTTAGTGACCATTTGAAGTTACAACAACACTGAAAAAAATGACTTATGATCATTTTTCACACAATTGCAGCATCTCCATGATCACATGATCTGAATTCAGAAACTTAGCACTGTTACAGTGTCCTGAGGTCATGTCATCACTTTTTGTGAGCTGACAAGCAAAGTCTATGAGGAAGCCAGATTCGCATAAACAACTGTGTAACTTAACAACTATGGCAAGAAAGGTCGTAAAATGAGGCAAAATTAACCAATGTCTCAGGAACAGAAATGTTGGGCTCAATTGTGGTCCCAAGTTGAGGACTATCCGTACACAATTGTAAATAAAATGGCAACAATCTGATTGCTCTGCTTCAGTGATTAATTGTTGATATGCTTCAGCTGTGGCCAATGGGTAGCAGTAGTATTGATTAAATAAGGAATGATAAGATTAAGTATCAATTCTTTCAGCTGCTCAGAAAACATTTTTGGCACTTTCTATTCTTCCCTGTGAAAATAGATTTTCTTTTATTGCCCTGGTTGTCTGCTATGAAGAGTAAGCGACCAATGATATACAAAGATGTCATCATGCAAATGCCACAACTCCCTTTCTTGTATCAAATGTTTCACTTTTGGGAACTCATGTAGCTTTGAACAGTTTTTAAACGAATAGTCAGAAGTTGAGGACTACCTGTATATAGTTGTAAACAAAATGGCAGCATAATTAATTGCTGATGTGTTATTATTTTGGTTTGCTGCTTATTGCTGCAGGGCTTGGTTTTTTTTTTTTTTGCTGGTAATTATTACAACTGGAGTTCAAAAAGCTTTGTGCAGATTGCAAGCAGTTTTTCTAGTGAATTAGCCTTCTATTTATGACAGACATTTTCCACATAATTGCTCTCTCTTGGCTCAGGACAACCCTCAAGGAAAAGTGGCAATTTTCCCAGTTTCCCAGTTTAAAGTACACACATGTCCACACCGTTTCTTAAGCAGGCAAAGAAATCACTTTTTAAAGGGGGAATTCATGAAACAACCTGATCCCCAGGCCTACATTTTGCCTTAGAAAACTACCATTATGAACTTGTCATAACTTTAATCAAACAATTAAATATGTACAATTGGACAATGGCTTTCATAATGATATGAAAACAATTTTAAAAACACAGGCTTACAGATGTGGATATCACAGATAAAATTCCCTAATGAAGACAAAAGAAAACTCCATTGGGTCTGAACCCTTCGGATCTGTGAACCATTTAGATCAGGGGTGTCAAACTCACAACCCATAGGCTGGATGTGTCACACACTGGCCATGCCCATCCCTCGGTTTAGTAAAGGGGGAAAAAGTTAAGATATGTCACGTGACAACGACATGACGACACGAGTTTGACATCCCTGATTTAGATGGTGCGTGGTTCTTAAGGGGATTTTGAGGAAACAAAAATATCCTGAATCAATAATTAAGAAAAGCATACAAGAGCAGTTGCTTCAGGACTAACCTACTCCCACGTGACAAGGGCTGTGGCCTATTTATTTATTTTATTTATTTATTTATTAAATTTATTGGCCACCCATCTCACTTTGAACTGACTTTGAGAGGCTTACAGCATTAAAAAAATACTAAAATCATCAACAATAAATATTCCTAACCCAATAAAATGACAGTACTATCAAACTGTTGTCAAAGTACTTCAAAAAAGAATTTATTTTTTGTCAAAAAAGCTGAAAATTCTGGCAGGCTTTATCAATAGTGAATCTTAATTCTTGGATTCTTTTATCTCTCCTTGCTTGGTTAAAAGCTTTCCTTAAATTCTTTTTCTAGCTATCTAATTACTTCTTTTGCATCCTCCTTACATTTGCCCTCCTTGTTAAATAAAATATTGCATTTGTTATTTTTGCATATCCTATGACAATCCATGAGCCTTGAGTGACACGCCAGCATTCACCAAGACCTGACAATGATTCTCAAAAGCGTGCCTATTCTGAATCACAAGATTTTTGGAGGCTGTGGAGAGCGCACAAGAATGGTGTGTGCTCTTGCGCAGCCTCTGGGCCCTCTAAAAATTGTGTGAAGACAGGGTGTGCTTTTGAGTGGCTTTCTGAAATTGCAGAGACCATGGAATAGTCTTAGGTTGGAATTAGGAAAGTTCATTAAAGGAATTGCTGAGGCTAGACTCTTAGTTCCTTTGAGACTAGACTCTTTTGCTACTCCAATAAAAGAAGCTGAATATTCTATTCCTTGTGTCTTTAGTGGCTTTGGGGCTAGGCTAGGACCCATTTTGGGTGTAAAAGAAGTGCATTCTCTGAAGACACTTCAAGAACAAAGGCTTTGGGTGAGCTGGAACAGCCTCATGTAGGCCACAAGGCCTGTCAATAGGAAGAGAGGACTGCCTGAAGGAAAGCAATGCTTGGCAGGTCCTGGGGAGCATTAGGCTGTGGGGGCAATTGCACCATTTCCCCCAAAGCAAGTAAGGCCCAGGCCTTTTGGAGTGACAGCAGTGGTGCTAGGCCTGAAGTTGAGGCCCAGGCCTTCATTTCAGGTCCAGCCTCACCACTGCCACCCAGTGAGTCTGTTCTAGATGGAGGGAAGGGGAAGAGAGGTAGAGAACTGTTTCTCTTTTGTTCAAGGAGGGAGGAAAGAGTCAAGTTAGGCATTTTCTGAATTTTTGAGCCCAAAAGGTTTACCATCACTGTCCTAAGGCAACCCCTTCTCATTATTTTATTTTATACCCCCTTTCGGGTAATATGGGAGTGTTGATGGGCTGTTTGGTAACCTTGTTTTTTTAGCCCAGCATTTCTCTTTCACACATCACTGAAGTAATCAAAGTCAAGCCAGGAATCTATTTTGGGGATTCAAAGAATGGAGGGGAACCTCTAAGTGAAATTTCAGCTATGGTACAACTTGATTAGTGCTATCTACCTACCTACCTACCTACCTACCTACCTACCATTATAAACTTTTATTCATGAAACATGAAACTCGTCAATAAACATTCAAATTTAATGAATAAAAGTTTATATTACTTTTAATATTATTATTAATAATACTATATTATTATTAACCTATCTATATCTACCCACCCAACCATCTCTTTTAAGTCCCAACCAAATCTGCTTTTATACTCATTTGCATATATGTAACCTGCTGTGATCCTTTACCACAATCCTTTGTAAATTGTAATAAATGTCACTTGGATTAATCTTTCAGCTCCGTGCAATTCTGGATCAGTTCCTATCCAGGAGAAGGAAATACGGTAAGAAATTTCATTTATCCCTTGTATTTTTAAGATTCCCCTTGCCTAAAACTACCAGCAGGCTCCATGCCTCAGAAGAAGCAATTATCTTTGCTAAGAAATCATTAAAATAGCTATTTTTCCTTTATAAAATATGAAGGTGTATAGGGACAAATAACTCTACTTTGGTGAGGAAGAATCTGGCAGCCTTCATCCATTTATAAAATATCAGTATGAAATAGTGGTCTAATTGTTAGAACCTAACATATCCAGACAGCAATGAATTGGAGAAAGTTGCTTAAATTCCATTCTTGGAATTTCAAAACAGATTAGAAACAGAAATGGGTTTGTAATGCATATAATTACCTTTTGCGCCACGAGATCCAGGACGCCCAGGAACTCCTGCCAGACCTGGAATGCCATCATTTCCTGGCAAACCAGGAAAACCTCGAGGACCTTGTGGACCAGTCAGGCCTGGTGGACCAGGAGGTCCAGAGATGGCATCATGAGATTGGCAATGATCGCAATGCTGGAACCTTCTGTCCCTAAGTATAGTAGGCAACTGGGCTAAGAAGAATTCAGACAACGAATATTTAGATCAAACATAAACATCTCATTATCAAGGCATAACATCTATTGACCTCAAACTTTGGGAGTTAAATTTAGATCTAGATAAGCTAAACAATTTTAAGTTCCTCAACTTCAGCAAGAAAGCTTTATCCACAGCACATTTCACTTCAAAATATATTTTTCACAATCCTTTGCTTGATGGTAAAAAAACTAGGACTAGTAAGCCATAAACCGGGGGCAAGAAACACTTTAAGCACTGCTGTACCTGAAATTTGACCCATCAATTTGGTCCTCTAAACTGGGCCATCACAAAAACCTTCAACAGTTCTCACTCAGTGGCTAGCACTTCTTCCAACAGGCAGGATAAAAAATGTTTCATCTAGATTTTTTGAACTTCATGAAACATTTTCATTTTCATCAATGCTTGTCCACAGCAAGGTAGCAAACAAAATGAATGTGGGGAAGCAACACTGAACCAGTCAGATACATTTATTATGGCTTACAAGTTCACAATCACCACAATTTTTTTAGTGCCTCACCACTTTTAAAGCAAACCTCTGAAATAGAGGATGCTATTGTTCCATCATGCCGGATCCATCAGGGCTGTTATTGAAGCACAATACTTGTGTACAGTGGCTGCTCATTCTCCCAAGTGGTGAGGCACTAAAAAAATTGTGGTGATTGTGAACTTGTAAGCCATAATAAATGTATTCAAAGGTGGGGAAACAATTCATTTACAAATAGGAAATCACTATATCAGTTACTAATTTTTTTTAAATATATGCCAATTAGGGGTATAATTCATCTACTCAGACATGAGTTGGATGGGTTTCATAAGGCTGCATACTTATAGACAGGGAAGGAGACATTTGATATTAGAGATGAGACATTTTTAAATTAACTAGTTAATTTTATTTGGGCATGGCTTATTTTTTTAAAGTGTGGAACAAACCATCCATTTTATGTTGTTTTATGACTGGCCATGACCAATGGCAACTAATTTCAGGGTGCCTTGACACTTCCTAAAATTCCAAATTCTCAAAACAGACTGCCTCTACTGAAAATCAGTTCTGTTGACTGGAGACTCACTTCTCAGCACATCTGCACAGACTTGCCGAATAAATTCTTCTGAGAAACCTCTCCCCTGTATTGAACAAAGGTATTTTAGAAAGTTTACACACACCGATTGTACCATGAAATGAACAGTAGTTTTTTTTTAACCCCATCAACTGATATACGCACAGGTTTTCCATCTGATCCAGGGATTCCTGGGAACCCCCTCTCTCCTTGTATTCCACGTGGTCCTGGAGAACCGATCAAGCCATTCACTCCTGGTTCCCCCTTCTGACCATGGATGCCATGGAAGCCAGGATTTCCTTTCTCACCTATCTGAAATCCACAAAAAAAGCAGTACTAAGCAACAGCAGAGTTTGCTATCAGCATATTAACATTCTCAGCATCATTTGTGGCCATTTTACAAATAAAGAATAATGCCACATATTGTTATGAGTCAGTCCATGCTATTTACTGCTATGGTCTGAATGTTATGTTTACCTATACAGTGGGGCAAAAAGTATTTAGTCAGCAAATAAATTCTTTCCAAATCAGACAATGTGATTGTCTGGATTTGTTTTCACGTTTTGTCTCTCATAGGTGAGGTATACCTATGATGACAATTACAGGCCTCTCTCATCTTTTTAAGTGGGAGAACTTGGACAATTGGTGGCTGACTAAATACTTTTTTGCCCCACTGTATAGTATTAAAACTCTAATTTCTGTAACCTTTAACTGGATGAAACAGTGCGTTACAGAGCAACAATTCTTGAACTAGGATACTACAAATGACCTAACTTAGAGACTATACAAAATCTGGGACTCATGACTCGGGAGGGAATGAAATTTGGGAAGGTTATAGCTGCTTCAGTGCTGCTGGACTGCTTCTGCTTTGGCTCTGCCAACCTGCTGCTGTGGTCACATGATGCTCACTTTGAATATTCTGTGAGAGTTTCCCAGCCATTCTCACAATTACTCTCTCCCTCACACAGCAGCAGCCACTTACATACCTGCTGGAAAGGGAAGAAAGAAAGGATTTGGAAGAAAGGAACACATGTGTACCCTTCCCAGTCCATATTACCCCCTGAGTTCCCCCAACTGATCTCCTTCCTCCATATCTTTCCCTATCATGGCATCTCTTACATGCCCCCATATATCATCCTCTCTGAATTTTCTCCAAACTGTGTAGCATCTCTTCTGCATATCCTTCTTGAACCACACCACTTTGCACATGCCTTATATGACTTGCATGGCGCCTCTTGCACAGCCTAACAAACATTTCGGATCTCAAACCCTGTCGCTTCCTCCCCTACCTGGCAGCAGCCACTTACCTGCCTGCTGGCCTTGGACTTGCAACTTTTTGCTGGCTTCCTCATTGATTTGCTCCTTGCAAGCTTCCCACAAGCAAAGTAAATGGAGAAGCTGGCAGAGAAGGGAAGGAGGGAGGGAGGGAGGAAGGAAGGAAAATGTTTGATGCTCCCTGTCAGTTTCCCGCAAGGAAACTCAATGGGGAAGCTGGCAGAAAGTCAGAAGTTGCTCCCATGCAACTTTTTTGCCCATGCGTGATCGTTCTGCTTTTCTGTTTAGGTAAGGAAATATCTTTGAAATGATGACCCAATGGGCCACAGGTTGTCTAATGCTTTACACCAAAAGTCCATTGCTAGAATAATCCTTTTCTGTCTCCCCCACACCCCACTTTTCATGGTAAACCGCTGAAATGCTGCTTAGATTGTTATTATAACTGAAAAATATGAAATTCCATAGATGATGTAAAAAGAGAGAGAAGCAAGGTAAACTATATTTCGTTTCAAGATTGTTAACTGATATAACTATTAAATCAGCCTTTTCCTATTTATTTCCTCCTCAATGTTTGGGAGTTGGAGACTTGGTTGGGAATTTGGGGGAAGAATGCACTGAATGATATGCAAGCATAGGAGTCAACATTTTGAAGCCTTAGTACTTCTTACAAGAGGTCACTATGGGTGCAATCTAATGCAGATCTTGAATGCACTTCAGTTCATGTATTTCAATGGCTCCAAAATACAGTTAAGCTTATTCTGGAAAATCAGTCAGGAATGATATATTTTTTTCTAAATAGCCAAATCCACCGCAACCGCAATGGAACAAACACTTGGGCAGACCTGTTTTTTTTTTACCATTGTGACGGTGATTAGTAGCACATCCTAATCCTGTTTTAACTTCCTTTCAAAATGAAATAATCCCAATGCCACAGACAAATCTGCAGAACTGAGATGATCCTTAACAAACTAAAATCATTTCTTTAATAAGATGCTCTTGTCTTCTGCCAGTCTTAGATAATATCATGTTAAACTAAAATAACAATCGGAGTGGTAGCTAAGCACAATATAGATTGTGACATTCTGGCATGGGCCCTTCTTTCTTCTTGGCTATTTATTAGCAGGTTTTTGAACTTTTGAAATTCTGACAAAATGCTAATTTCGAAAAACAGAAAAGTCAGACAAAGTTGGCCACACTCACTCTAAAAGAACTGGAGCATAGCAGCCTTCTAAATGCCACTAACCTCCTATTCATGACCTTTAGTGCCAACCCTCAATTTCTGGCTCAGATAGTTTAAAATGGATAAAAATGCTAATCTTGTGATTGGAAAAAAACTCTTCTCCTATTCAAAGAAAGATTATATAGATTATATATACATAATATAGATTATAAGAATATATAGAATATATAGAAATATAGATTATGAGAAGAAAAAGAAAGCCAAGTAAAATAATTATACAGTATAAACTTCGTAAATTAAAATAGTACATTTAAAATACCTATGAGGCATTCATTAATAGGGTATGCATGTAGCTTTGGCCTAGCCCTGAGGAGATTACTTCTCCACTGATCAAAATCTTTCTCAAATATTTAAAGCTATCATCTGGGTGAGAAGAATAAACTAAAAAGGGGGAAAGCAAAAATGATCCAAGTCTTATGTGTCTTGGGAGAAAGAATAAGACTCAAAATACAATAACTAGAGTTGAATATAAATAGACATTCTTTTAAAAAATGAAAAAAAATGATATCAAAACTATAAAGAAGATAACAAATATTTTCTGCAAAGAGACATATAAAATCAAAGGAAAAGAAATGTCTTGTGTTATATACGTTTGTGATGTAGTTGAAACTAAAAGAAACCAGTTATTTAGCATTCTTCTCACTTTTTGAAAATCGTTAATGGGGGTAGGTGGCCTTTTCTAAGCCTGAAAAGCAGAATAAGGGCTTGACTAGTTCTTGCAAGAAAATACCAATGCTGTAGACTAAATTGGGAAATGAAAAAGCATCCCAGAAGACAAAGGTAACTCTGTTCTTTGTGAGCCAAGAAAATCACACTGCTGTGTCCACAAGGCTAATCAGGAGTCAAGATCAAACTTAAGGAGACTAATGAATTGAAACCTTCTTGAAAGTCTGCAATTATAGTTCCCAGAATTCCCAGTAACAATGTTGTTCACTGGCTACACTAGTTGGGAATTCTAGGGTAATTAAACACACCACACAACTAATTGCTTGAGATTGACCGATATTTGAATCTTTATTTAAGCTCTATCTCTAAAGTATGATTATACTAAGCATTGCGACATAAAATCCATTCTCAAACTCGCAGTTGAGATACTCAGAAAAACAGAAAAGAAATGAGTATGAAACAAAAAACAGCACATACCTCTCCTTTATCTCCTTTTAATCCCATAGATCCCTTTTGGAGTCAAAATTGTAAAACACATAATGAGTTATTGTGAAAATGTACCATTTCTACTGACACATAGTTAAATTTACTTACATTAAAATGTACATTTAAAAAAAACACACAAAGTTTCCAAGCAACTACAGTTGCAAACTATCTTTTTCATCTTGACATCTAACAGCTTGAAGTATTATTTTTTCCAGCAAGGAAAAATCCACTCTGCATGATTAAGATGGGAAAAATATACTCTTTTAAAACTAAACATATAGACTTGGATCCAAAACTCTTCTTACAAAAATTCAGCTAATAAAATCATTTCATGTTATGGATGCAAGTGAGAGGCAAGAAATTGTATCTAAATCCTCCTCTCTGAAATCACACAAAAGATGCTCCAGGTTAGAAAAAAATGGGACAGAGGTGTCCTATTTAAACATCATGGAAAATGTGTCTATTGGTCCAGTCAGACTCTCTGTTTTATCATCCTTCAAACAAAATCTTTTAATTAGAAATAAAACAATGGGGAGCCATGAAAAGGGCAGGCCTCCACTATCACTTTTTGTTTTAAAAATAAAGATAAAAGTGGTAAACTTTGTTTACTTGGCAACAAGCAAATGCACCCAGAAGGGAGGGAATGGGGTCTAGATGTTGCAGGAGAGAAGCACTTTTGTGATAAAAACAGGTATATTATGACCGATCACCTATACCATGACAGCTATTTATGACAATCTAAGGATATGTTGTCAGCACAGGTCGTCCTCGACTTAAAACAATTCATATAATGACCATTTGAAGTTACAATGGCATTGGAAAAAGTGACTTATGGACTTTTGGACTTTTTTCACACTTACGACTGTTGCAGCATCTCCATGGTCACATAATCAAAATTTGGACCCTTGGCAATTGGCTCATATTTATGATGGTTGCATTGTCCCGGGCCATGTGATCACCTTTTATAACCTTCTCACAAGCAAAGTCAATAGGGAATCCAGATTCATTTAACAACCATGTCAATAACTGAACATCTGCACTGATTCACTGCACTGATTCACTTAACGGTGGCAAGAAGGGTGGTAAAATGTAGCAAAACTCACTTAACAAATATCTCACTTAGCAGCAGAAATTTTGGGCTCAATTGTGGTTGTAAATCGAGGATTAATGGCATATTCCTAATATGTCCATCAATCCAAAATATTTCTAGTAACTGGTGTGAGAAATTAACAAGAGCCTTATGAGAATTGCTTAAACCAATGTGTGACAAGCTTTGTTTGAGGATAAATGAATGGAAAAAACACATTACCAGCAAATATGTCCTGTAAGAAATTGTGAATTCAAAAAGGACTTGATAATCTCTCCTTCTCACCTTATGGCCTGGAGTACCGGTTTTGCCTCCTTCACCCTTTTGACCCTTAAAAAAAAAAAACTTGGTTACTGATGTGAAATGGGATATCCACACAACTACATATAGGTTGGATCCTAACAAACCTATTCATTTATTTCAATATATTTGCTTTAAGGATAATTACATGTAGACTTCACAGATTGCTTCAAACAATACACACACCATACCTGATTTATAACCTGAAGCAAAACAATAAGAAATTTAATTTGGATCTTAATTTTAAAGAATATTTAAACCAAAGATGTAAAAATAGCTTAAGAAATGTCAAAGATATCAGAAAAGATTTTCCACAGGTGTAACATCAGATAGAACTTTAATAAAACACACACACACACACACACACACAAACACATCACTAAAAAAACAATGGGGAGTTGGGGGACTGAAAAAGAGTCTTAATTAGTTTGATATAGTCGGTAGCTGTGTCATGCTTTGATGTAACTTGTTCATATTCATTGTATTAAAATCTCAATAAAACGCAGTGCTAATGTGTCATCTTAACTTTAGATTGTGTCTTAAATAACAAAGGTACCAATCTGTACCAATTAGATTCTCCACATACTCTCAACTAACAAGCCAACCAGCTTAATTAACTGTACAAGATCACATTTATGATCCTGGGGTGGTAGTTTGTTCTGTCTAGCACAGGTCAGAAAACGAAACCTAAAACAATCTATGGCTTCTCTGATTGAACAATAAAGCACTCTTTCACATGTAATGCAAAGTTTTATAGCTTACATTCTTTTCATCAAGCAAGCTTTATTCCTAGTTATACCATAACTAAAAAATGGAAAAAGCAGCCTACCTGGATGCCTTTTTCACCCTGATTTCCTTTCTCTCCCTGAAAAGTAAAAATAAATTTCTTGTTGAACTGTTATTTGTAACCATAATGGTGAAATTAAACTAACAAAAATTAAAAACTATTACAGATAGTCCTTGACCTACAACCACAACTGAGCCTAAAATTCCCACTGCTAAGCAAGGCAGTTGTCAAATGAATGTTGCCCCATCTTATGACCTTTCTTGCCACAGTTATTAAGTGGATCACTGCAGTTATTCAGTGAACCATATGGTGGTTAAGCGAATCTGACTTCTTTAATTGATTGCTTGTTGGAAGACAGCTGGGAAAGTTACAAAAGATGATCACATGAATCTGGGGCAGTGCAACTGTCATAAATACATGCTAGTGCCAAGCACCCAAATTTTTATCAAATGGGATGCTGCAACAATTGTAAGTGGGAAAACTGGTCACAAGTCACTTTTTCAATGCCGCTATAATTTAAAACGGTCACTAAATGAATGATTGTAAGTCAAGGACTATCTGCAGTTGTATTTGAGGAAATGTCTTGTTTTTCTCTGACATCATGAAATATGTTTATAGAAGGCAATGTGCAATCTTTCAAACAATAATTTGCACATCTTAGAGCTATGCTAGTACATGGCATTACACAATTTCCATTTTTAATTTCATATCTCTAGTCCTTCTTGGCATTAGACCACATCATTGTTCAAATTTCTTTTGCACCCACATTTCTGGATCCTATTTATTTGTTTAAACAACTTTAAACAAAGATTGTCAATGCAGTAACAAGTGTATCAGTGTATCGTTCTGCTTTGATTCAAGAGCCCATGATATAAGAAGAAAATCTGATGTTAAAAAAGGGTATTGCAAGTGTTTAAAGTCTTTAGAAACTGAAAGATCTTCAGAACACATTCATCTTCAGCTGCAAATAGGATTTTACTGTTGCATTTAGGTAAACTCTTGCCCAACTTCCCTAAAGGCCATTAAAAGTTTTTTTAAACAAAGATGTCCAGTGATGTGTAATTTTAATACTCTATTTGAAATAACATTTCTCCAAATGTAAATTTATAATGTTGAAAAGAAAATAAGTTGTTCCTAAAAGCCTATTTCAGAATATTGTAAAACTTATGTGCTTTGTATCTATTGAGATACTGAATTAATGTCTAGGAAGAAAACTGTAAATGTGATAAAAACAATATTTTACTTCTTCTTAATACATAATGTATTCATGGCCTTTGGAGTGATGGAAATAAAAAAAATGCGATGGAGGGTACAAATTAGAACTCATAATAAAAAGGTATAATTTCACCCTCCACTACCATCATATTTTTTATATCCATATCTCCATCGGCCATGTATCATATGGCCTTATGGAAAGATTGATATGACGAGTCATGTAAAATCTTTCTCTCCAATTATTATACCATGCAAGCGGGACTCTTTCAAATGTAATTTTCCTATGTTAAGTTCTCAGTGGCCTTCAATACCATTAGCCATTGCATTCTTCTCAATGGGATCTGTCTAATCCTAAAATGAGGGTCTACTTGATGGTGATGAGATAAGTGAAATGGTGACTTTAGCCATTCAATGTAAAGTAGCACTGGGTATATTGTCCTCATATTTAAATAGATCTCAGGTTACAACAGCAATTTGGACCAGAATTTCTGTTGTTAAATGATGCAATCATAAACTGTGATGCATTGCTTAGCAATAGGAATCCCAGAAATCCCAGTTGCTATTGTTAAGTGAAGTTTTCATATAGTTAAGCAAGGACTCACTGCTGGGTCAGGAGGATCTGAAAGTTATCAGCATGGCATTCACATTACAGGGGTGAGAATGGCTTCTGCTGGTACAAGGGTGCATGTGTGACCGACATAACGTGAGGTCAGCAGGCCTAAGGATAGTTGTTTCAGGGGTGGGGGAGGGTGCATGAGGGTGCACAGGTGTCAGAGCATGGCCTGAGCATGCTCATATTGGACATGGTTACAGGTAGGTGCATGGGTAGCCATCAAGACAAGGTACAAGTGTGGCAGGGCCAGGGATGGCTGCTGCCAGGTGTGCAAGATGGCATGAATGGCCATCAAGGTGCTCTGCAAGCACAGGAGAGACAGAGGTGCTATGGCTGCCATAGCTGGGCGTCTCAGGGGGAAAAAGCACTGGAATGCAAGGGACTGATGCAAATTCCAACCTTTCCTGCCAGCTTTCGTATTAACTTTGCTTGTCTGAAGGCAACAAGGGACATTGCAAATGGTGATCACATTATTGTCCCAAGGTGCTTTTTTAAAAAGGCAATTGGACTTTCTTTGTTTTCCCTGAAGACATTTCACTTCTCATCCAAGAAGCTTCTTCAGTTCTGCAAAAGAATGAAAGAAGCTTCTTGGATAAAAAGCAAAACATCTTTAAGGAAAAACAAAACTAATTGCCCATTGAAAAACCATGATCTGGATGATTGAGAATCTCCATAGACATGATCCCATATGTGGGATAATGCAACCATCCTATGTGCAAGACGGTTGCTAGCACCCAGATTGCAATCACAAGATTGCAGGGATGCAGTCTGCTGGAATGACTAGAATTTCAAGAAACTATTTTTAAATACCATTATTATAACTTTGAACTTTGAATTTTTTATTGGTTGGTTTTTTTCTTACATTTTGTGGCATTTCACATATGAAAGTCCCCAAAGTATTATGATTATATGGGGAATAAAAGTTGTCTAAATTAAACAAATAAATATTAACTAAAGTTTCTTCTCTTCTAAGGAAGGCCAAACATGAAATTTAATCCAGTGATTTCTATCTTTGTACTAATATTACATGGACAAAACAAATGATTCTAGATAGATATTCGTATGTAAAAGCTAAGTTGAACATTAAAAACAATATCATCTGAGGTTAAGGGAATTGTCTGAACTAGATGTACTTTTGATTAATAAAACTTAGTAGTGTAACCATATATTCTAAGAAGAGTCCTTCAATTTCTGGTTCTGATTGGGAGAAATGTAACTATAAAGTTAACTTTTTGTCTAATGGTCTTAAGTATTATATTTGTTAGAGTAATTCACAACTAAAAGCTCACTGATTCTTTGGGCATTGTTGTAAAAGGACATACTGATTCATAATAATAAATTTAAAAAAAAAAAAACAGGCATACCTTCAAACCGGGAGGACCAGGCATGCCAGGATAGCCTGGTTCACCTGAATCACCCAGTCTTCCTTGTTCTCCCTAAGAAACCAAAAAGGACGCCATAAATAAGAAACGACACCTTATGAAAATACATTGTTCTTGTGAAGCTATAGACACAATCCTGCAAATACCTGATTTGAAAGTACATGGATGATAATGACTATAGACTTCTTTTTTCCTGGGCCTTCACAATACAGTTGTGCAAAATCTTAAGAAGAGGTTCTTCACAATGTGAGGGTGCATGAATGAAATGGCTCTTTAAAGTCTTTACATAGTGTTAAAGTCGCTATACTGTATGTAGCTGTCCCACTGCCCCAGCAAGTATTTTTTTCATATTCTTATTTCCCAGCACTTGTTAAAGAAGAAGACTCATATCCTTTTTTGGGGGGGTTCCTGAATATTTCTACCACAGAATAAATCCCTGCAATATTTTGATATCAAATGAGCTGTAAACATAACAAGCTTGATAAAAACTCATAAGCACATTCATTATTCTTGGCTCTGCTCAGAATACAGAAAATATCCATCAACATTAAGAAAACTGAACTATTTACATAGAAGCACAGCTCTTCTATCACAAAATGATTTCAGAACTTGATTTATGCAAACATTTAAAAGAACTGCATTGTTAAATCATTTTTAAAAATCACCTCATTTCTAATTGCTACAAGCGTTTAGCCAACAAGTTCCCCACCAGTCCATGACAGACAGAAATTTAAATTGGGAATGGGGCTCTAGGTTCAGGTAGTCCTCGACTTATAACTACAATTGGAATTGGAATTTCCATTTCTAAGCGAGGCGATTATTAAAGTGAGTCATTTCCAATTTTGCAATCTATTTTCTGTGGTGATTAAGTGAGTCATTTCCAATTTTGCAATCTATTCTCTATGGTGATTAAGCAAATCACAAGGGTTATTAATTAATCACACTGTTTTTAAGTGACTCTATCTTCCCCCATTGACTTTGCTTATTAGAAGCTGGCTGGGGAAGTTGCAAACAGAAGTAATGGGACCCTGGGACAGTACAACCATCATAAATATAGTTGCCAAGGACCCAGATTTTGACCATGCGACCCCACAGTGATGCTACAATGGTCATAAGTGTGACAATTGGTCATAAGTCACTTTTTCAGCACCAATATAACTTTGAATGATCACTAAACAAATGACCATAAGTCAAGGACTATCTGCACTTTCAACAATTGTTATCTTTCAGAAATGTTAGATGTAAAGGGCCCTGGTTAAACTTTGTGCAGATGTCAACATGAGCCATGGTTAAAAGTGACAAAACTTAACATGAGAAAGGAGGTATGAGACATGAATAACCTTGTGTGGATACTGGCCCTCCATCCTAGAACATACACATCCCTGCAGCTTCTGGAAAAGGGAACTCCATCCATAAACATAGCTCATATTTTTTTATGTTGATAAGGAGTTGCTAATGTTTGTCCTCTAATTAACAGGAGAAGCCTAAGGATTTTTAAAAAGTAAGTAAGTTCATTTCAGCAAGAGAGAAATGTACACTAAAAACAAAGGAAGCATAGTTTTTATGTTCCTTGCCTCACGACACGCTGAAACTAAGCCAAATTTACCTTGGTTCCTGGATTTCCTGATTTCCCTTGTGGTCCTTGTTCACCCTTGCTGCCCTATGAGTATGAGACTTTTATTAGTAAAACAAATTGTACAAAATGTTTAGGCAGACAAATTAAACGAATAAGCCAGGTTACATCACTGCAATCATTCCTTTTGGGAGCTACCTCTTTTCTGAAACTCCCCTATTATAATGAATACAGGGTAATTTAAAGTAGTATCATGAATTGTTGCTGTATCTGAGTGAGTGTGCTGGTGTGTGCAAGAGAATAGGGGAACATACTAGAGAATGAAAGGGGAATACTTAACAGTTCAATTTACAACTTCATCTGTTTTCATTTCTGACATACATTAAGAAGATGCATTGAAAGACTGCAATACTGGGCTTATGGCAGTTACAAAGTCCAGCGCAATGAGCATGGAAGTAGAAGCTTCAATGTACAGATTTTTATATTCCAAGATTTCTACAAGAAGCACATAGACTTCAACCTACTCAGATAAGCAAGCTCTTGCTCCCCCTTCCAATTTAAGGAAAGGATTGTTGTTTCAACTTTAGACAGAATGAAATAATCTTTAAAAATCCTGTACTTCCTGCACGTATTGAGCTTCCTGTGCTCCCAAATATTGACTTCACTATGCTAGAGTTCAGAAGAGTTTTCACGTATTTGATTTTTCTCTTGTTTACTTAAAATTTAGAGAATATTTTTTTAAGATTTTCTTTTTTACTAGTCAAGGCAGAAAATATACCTTAGGACCAGGTCCTCCAGGTAAACCCGATGATCCCTCAGGTCCAGGAAGACCCTGAGAAATAGAAACAACAACAGATATACATAAACAACCCCCAATATTTCTTTTTAAAAATGAGAAAGATGTAACATAACCAATACAGATTATGTTACAATTTCTTCTAACATGAACCCTTTCATTTCTTATATCTGAATAATATAAATTGAAAATGTGCATATATTACAGTGTGTTATTGTATTCCACCATTTTTGCCTTATATTTTTATTTTCAGTTGAACATTTATTATTAATTCCTTCCAAATACAAATAGATACAAGGTTTATATATTTATTATTTAGAGAATGATAATCTGTTTTTCTAACAGCTTTTTCAAAATAGGGAGTGCTCTTTCAGACAATACGCTTGATTTAAAAATCAGGCATTTCTACTACTCCACGAGTCTATATTCCTCTGAATCCATTCTTCCTTATACGTATACAATTTCAATTTATTCAGTACAGTGGAAAAATTTCCTCACAATGGAAAAGAGAAATAAGAGATGGATGAGGGGCCAGTTGAGTAAACAACAGTGTCATCAATACTAAACTTACAACCTGACACTGAAACCAAATTAAACAACAAAAGGCAGAGTGATCCAAAAATATATTGTGTGAAGTGCTTGATCAGGAAAAATGCTGAGAGGCTTCTCCAAGATAAGCAGCAACAATGGGATCCTGCTTGGACTTTGGCAACCGCAAGAGAAATTTGGGCTTAACTCCACTAAGGCATTATTAATTTTCTCTCTTCTCCTCTGTGAATGCCAATTAAAGCTACATAGTTGTTAGTGCCTCCTACGTGCAATGACCCATTAATTAAGGAAGGTTAGAACATAAATATTTAATATTACCAACAGTTATAAAATATACAAATGATAAACTAGCATATGGAATACACACTTGCTCCTTCCCTTGCTTTCTATCCTATTCCTTTCCCATAATCAGTGTTTACGTTATATTTGCCCAAGCATTAAGTACAATGAATTCAAACTGGCTTCCTGCCAGTCAAGGTTTGCAAGCCTATTTCAAACCCCTGCTTGAAAACCCTCTGTTTATAATTGATCAAGTGTGCATGTAACTGGTGCTTTATGTATGGCTCAGGTTCAAACCAGACATAATACTAAACAGATTATCAAAACTACATTCTTAAATTTAACTGCAAGCAGAAAGTGCTCAAATAATTCTGTTTTCACTGGAATCACAGGGCAATTTATCCCTTTTTTGGCCTAGCCATAATGCCTGTGAAAAATGCCACTCAAGAATATATTTTTTTTTGTTCATTTGAAAAGCCCGATACTAAATATATAAATATTTTGTAATATAACTTATCATAAACTAAGAAGCAGTTTGACATAAGCCACAGGCTACAGCCAACAAGAGAGAGAAAGAATTAAAGCAGGAAATAGAACAAGAATTTTTCCAAAGTTGGTTTTATTGATAGCCATGATTAAAAAGTCTGTCCCCCCTCAAAAAAGAGCCCTAAACCTTGCAGAATCTATAAAACTAAGAGAAGAATCTTTACATGTTCCCTACAAAATCAAAAGGACCAATCCCATATTCTGCATCTTAATTTAAGTACAGTCTTTTTTCGGGATATAAATTCTTTGCAAATAGGCTTTTTTTTATACAGTATAGAGCACTGACATGAAGAGCCTGTACCCTTTGAAATGTTACTAAATCACAGTTCCCATCAGTCCTAGCCAACACTGCAAAACACAAGAGATGCTAGGAAATAGAATACAGCAACATATGAAAGTCCCCTGGCTCCTCACTCATAATGTAGCAGTTTTACAAAATTAGCCAAAAATGATGCAACAAGAATAAAGCAAGTTTTTAAAATACTGTATAACAAACTATCGCTGCTTCTTTCTCCAAAACTGAAGTTACTAATGGCAAATATATGATTGAAACTGGCAACTATAATAGGAATATTTTTTTTTAATTTCTGATGAAATTTCCCTCAGGTATTATATTGAATTGTCAACAAGATTTTCATCCATTCTCTTCTGGAACAACTACTGTAACTAACAGCAAATAAATTTCACTTTATATTCTGGCTGGTTTCTCTTCAACCACTCTAAATATTTAAATCTTCCATGCACTTGAAAGTAAATGGATTCTATCAGGGAAAAAGAGAATGAAACATAATCGTAATAAATGATCTGTAAAATCTACTATTCAAAGTGATACTGGCCTTCCTGTACATGCAGAAACCATCTTGGAGAAACCATAACTACCATGCTTGCAAAGCAACTCTCCTTGAAGTATTATAGTACGGTACTTTCTGAGATTAAACCTAACAGCTGAAAGATGAAGCCTCTTCCAAAATCCTTCCCTATTAAAATGGAGCTATGTCTACCCGAAGAATTCCCATCACTTTGAATTTACATTAATGACAACTGCCATCTGTTCAAAATTAGCGTACCATCCATTCTGGAAAAAGAATTATTTTGTGGAAGCTATTAACAGGTCAGAACAGAGGCGCCTCCTTGTTATAAAACAGTTCAATGTGATGGAAAGAATCATAATTTTCAAGTTCTCTACTAAGTGCATGACACGACACGTGTCCTGTTAAGAGCTCATGCAGAACATTTGAAAGGATCCTTAAAGCAACAAATAGTCTTCAAAAGCGTTTAACTTCAATTTCCATGCAATATTCAGTATGCATTAATTCAGGACAGCGCATTTGTAGCATAATTGGTTTGTTTTCATGATGTTATACTGGTTTTCTTCTCTATTTTAAAACTAGCATTTTTGTCTTTTCAAGTTCAGCCATTGTCAAAGGAATTAAGTTTCCAAATTATTTCATTCAGACATATTGACTTCTGGATTTTACAGTTGCTGTTAAAGTATAATACAGAAATAGATAGCATGATTTTTTTCAACCTATGACTCCTATAACTGTGGCATTTTGCCACATCACTTCAAAAAAAATGAAATAATAAAAACATACAGGTAACCCTGGTGATCCTTTTGTTCCTTCTTCTCCTGGCAGCCCACTTTCACCCTATGATAAATTTAAAAATCAAAACATTACTTAATTTATTATAGAATGCACTATGGCAATAGTACTTTAAAGCAAAAAAAAGGAAATGTTTCTATATTAAATCTACATCCTGATAAATACCTTATCTCCTTTTGTTCCTTGAACTCCAGGGATCCCAGGAATTCCCTTGGGAAAAATAAATTAAAACATATTAAATAGAAGCACCGCTGTGTTTCTCATTTGAAGTTCTTTATTCATTCTCCAATTATCCTTGGAGATAATTACACATTCATATCTGACTGTGATGTCAGACTTGAAACAGAAGTTGTAAGTCCATGCTTATCTGTGAACGACTAGCCATTATGAGGAAACACAATTGTGCACACTGGTTAGAAATAGCTGCATGTTGGCAGTATCACCTATTATATTTGTATGTGTGTCCACCTCTCCATCCCAGATTGCATGGTCTACAATCTTTGAGCTGTGAATCAATAGAGGAAATGAGTCAACATTAGAATTCTTGACTGATTGTTGAGCATGACTCAACAATGCACAGAGGGAGGCATCTGAAATATCTTGATCTGGATCTTTAACCACATACACAATTGTTCTTATGAAGAATTAAACTTACATAGCTGTTTCTATCCTAGGCTTCTAGCTCATTAAAAAACTATGGAATCACTGTGCATAATGTATCTTCAAAAGTATTTTTGAACTGATTTTAATTATTTTCTTTCACTGTAACAATGTCCCTTGTGTCTACAAGAGACTAATCTTTGTTTCAAGAGAACATTTTTGCATGAAACTTTCTCTGCTTTCTTTTTTTTTTCTGTTTTATTTTGGGGATATTATAAAATATTAAGAAAAATATGTTTCATCTCAAAAACAGCTGGATTATCTTTTATTTTTGGATTGAGATATTTTCTGTGAAACTAAAAAAAAACAACAATGCGGACTTTATTTAAAAAATAAAATCTAATTTCCATCCTCGTTGTAGCAAGGTTTGGGTTGTGACCCTTTCCTCCTACACCATAAAAAGCATTGGCAAGAAAACACTCAGAAAAGTACTTGGTGTCTCTGCTGGAAAACCCTGCCTATCTAAATACAGTTGTGCTTTTTGGCTTGGTTTGGCTTGAGTCTATTCAACTCCCTACATTCACAGTGGCTGTGACTCATTTAATGACCACCAAGGCTCATGGCACCCACAATCATTTAACTCTAGCAGAAGTGACTTCATCACACAACTTGCATACCACAAACAGAAGCTGCCAGTTTTCTTTGCTACTGGAAGTCACAGGGAAAAAAACCAACAGTTTTTGCCAGGGGTGAACGTATCATATGATTTATTTGCTAAGAGCCAAGAACAGCAACATGCTGAATTTTACAAGGGGATTTTCAACTTAGACCTCAACTATCACATTGTGATAATCATAAGAAGCTAAGGAAATACATTTGCCCACAAGCACACTTTGTTTCCAAAGATCTAACACACAGTAATTAAATTCTGAAGGTAATATTTTTCAAAGGACAACACAGAATTAATGTTCATTAAAATGTATAGTGTACTTGTATATAATCAAAGTGGTACCCCTACTTTCAATTGAACCATTTGGTAAAAATAGCAATAGCAATAAAACATAGACTTATACACCACTTCATAATGCTTTACAGCCCACTCTAAGTGGTTTACAGAGCCAGCATATTGCCCCCAACAATCTGGGTCCTCATTTTACTGACCTTGAAGGATGGAAGGCTGAGCCTACCTTGAGCCGGTGAGACCTGAACTGCCAAACTGCTGGCAGCCGGTGATCAGCAGAAGTAGCCTGCAGTATTGCATTCTTAGTGCGCCACCTCACTAAGTAACCATATATCAAAATTAGCTAGTATAACTTTTGCTTATGCACATGCTAAATATGTTGATATCTTATGAGTCTGCTGTTGGAGAGACCTGCACTGCATTGAAAGCAACTAGATTTGCAATAGAAGTCGCAGATGAGGAATGTCACTGATGGGCATTATTTCATACATCGGGGTCCCAAGACTTTTCCAACCATTTTGCTTGGAGTGATAAAAGTCAAAGCCTGAAGGGCTTCTCTTTATTTATTGAAATGGACTGATTTATAAATTAATAAATAGAAAACTAGCATAAATTGATCACTATTAGAATTGAATGGTTTAGTCTGATCTAGAAGGTCTATTTATGTGGCCTGTAAGAATTGAAACAGACTTGATCAATCACTCCATCGATCAAAACTCCAATCCAAACAGCAATCCGGCAATCATAATTAATTTTTAATTATATATTTTTTTAAAAAAAATTCTGGCTAACCCACCACTACAGCAAGGAAAAGCTATGCACAATCTCAAACATGCAGTCTTCTGAATATTGTTTTTCAGGAAGGCATTTTTAGATGTTTTTCATTCTTTCTGAGTTTTACAAAAAACTGTATGTTTGTTTCCTGTAATATTTTTTGTGTTAACAATGACTGATTTTAGTTCATGTTTAATTAGAGATACACCAAAGCAGGCAAAGCCCATATTATATATTTATTATTTATACATATAGAGTTCTGCCGTACAAAGACAGTTTTCTTCCATGCTATCATTTCATTAAACAACTAATTTCCACATCACTGTCTATCCACAGGTGTCAAACTTGTCATATCACGTTGCCATCACATGATGTAATGTGCCTTTTTTCCCTTCCCAGAGCTGGGATGTGTTTGGCCTGCGCATGATGCATCCGGCTAGCAGGCAGCCAGTTTGACACTCCAGGTATGCCCTGGGATGTCAAACCTCCCAGTAGGACTGTATTAATTGTCATCCTTCTCATCTGTCCTATTTCATAATTCCTTAGTTTCTTCTGACTATAACTTGTTGTTGTATCTCACAATTTATGTTGGTTGCTTTTATTTAATATCTTATTATGATTTATGTTGATTACTTGAGTATCCTATCACTGAGTGTTATATCTATGATTTATGATGATTGTATTTTAGGATTATGATTATCACTTGTTGGTTGTATGTACACTGAGAGCTTATGCACCAGAGACAAATTCCTTGTGTGTGTCCAATCCCACTTGGCCAATAAAAGAATTCTATTTCTATTTCTAATAAGTTTTGTTATACTTCAAGTTGGCAGATAATTTTTTAAACCTGCCTCAGGATAGCTGAAGAATTATTAGCACTCATGTTCAGTTTCAGCTTAAAAATAATATATTTCTACCAAATGTGCTCAAAAGTAGCCTTCACTTTGATTCTTCTTATGGTATCTCCACATGAGAGTTCACTGTGGTTGACACCTACATTTTTATGAGTAAAAGTTAAAGAGGGAAGAATCATTTCACATCTGGGTGGATCTTATTAATAGGAAAACCCATTTATTTTCTGTTCAAAATTAAATTTCCTTTTACATAACATTTATTCCTTGATGCACAGATAGCTGCCAGGAAAACAGCTAGAGCACAGAGCATTTGGCAAAGATTATAACTGAAAATTTTAAACCGAGAATGCTCTGCAAGTCACAGAGAAGAAAGGCATAGAGTTCTGGGAAGAAAGGTTATTCTAAAGTAGGTAGTGTTTTCTTTCTCTAGCCTGTCTAAAAGCATGTGGTGTAAGAGGTCCCTGGTAAAGGGTGAATATTTGGTCAAATACTGGCAAATGAGTCTCATGCTTTTTAAATTCTTTTTTTAGAATAATAAATACAAAATACTTCAGCACAATTATGAAATTATTGCTTAATTTCAAAAGTTAATTACCTTTTCATATGAATGAATTAACAATGCATGTTGTGACCTGAGTGAACTTTTTCATTGCTCTAAAACAGATTCAAGGAATTGGTGGAGTGGTTAGGCATATCTGCTTTGTGATATACCACCCAGATGTCTATAGAGATTCTCAGTCATCCAGGTCATGGTTGTCCCCAAAGTACTTTTTCAAAAGGCAACAGGACTTTGTGTCCTCGAGGACATTTCGCTACTCATTCAAGAAACTGGTTTGAAAAAGGGGTCAAAGAGGCCATCTATAGCCCGCTCTTAACAGAGTGGGAGGGATATGACACCACCTATTTCCTGTAAACCTTGGCCTCAACAATTCTACGAAAAAGTGTTAACAAGCATATAACTGCAAGCAACATAAATCCTTCCATCCTCCACCATTCTATTAGAGCTGAAGAAGCTTCTTGGATGAGAAGTGAAATGTCTTCAAGGAAAAACAAAGTCTAATTGCCTTTTGAAAAAGTACTTTTGGGATATACCACCCAGAATTTCATCACTGAAACCGTTCTGAATATGTTAAATGAATGAACTAAATGAATAATAAAGAATGCTTGTAAGTGACATTAGAAATATGTTGGCAGCAGGTATGATTGTTTCATGTATTTTTTGTTTTGTTTTGCTTATAATGTTGTGCTATTGGCTGACAATCCAAGTGAGGTGTATGGTGTTTTTTAGACTCTGCAGCTCCTCTATGAAGAAAATCAATCTGAAAATCACTGTGTCAATGACCAAGATGGTTATTAAGTCCCTGATATTTTGTTGTGGGTATAAGTAATATCTTCAATACTACCTAGCTACAATGCTAACACTGATTATGTTGCCTGGTTGGGTAATAAAAGGTCTGCAAGAAAACAGCCAAGTTCTGAGAGCACCAAGGACCCCACAACTGTATATCTGTCCAAATGATAGGATCAAGAAACAATGGGTGGTGAACTAAACAATTGCACAGTAAATACAGATAGGAAATTAAACATGAAGTGTAAGTTTCAATATGTTTCTAAATAATGAACACTGCTGGCTTTATTCAATTTAATCTGTACCATATAACATCTAGTTTTTTGTGAGCATTACGTTAACTGAGATTATAAAGAATGTCTGTCTCTGATCAAACACTAACTCAAAGCAGATTCTCCATACAATGGTTAAATAACTGAGGGAAACAGAATGTTTGGATGCTGTACAAATGGGAAAAGTGCCACTCTCTGGGAGTATTTTAAAAGTTGTATGGAGCATTTCATGAATCATTGGCTGTAGGAAAGGCAGTCTTAGGGGAAGTCCTTTGTGGAATTAACGATGTATCCTCCATTGGCATATGAGTGAAGAATTTTAATTTGCAATCCAATTCTCTCGCCTGCTCTAGAAAAGTTGTTTTCTGTAAAACATGGTAAAATGATAGTCAAGGCAGTGTAGGGTAGGACTACAAATAGTTCCCGGGCTATTGCTGTAATTGAGTCTGGCAAATATGATCATAAGTTGTGACAGTTGTAAAGTGGCTAAGTAAACCCAATTTTATGACCTTTTTGCAGTAATTATTAAGCAAACACTATAGACATTAAATAAACACTGGAATCATTAAGTGAGCCCATTGTTCACTATGGGGCAGTTTTTGCCAGAAATAGGAAGTTAAATGCCTGTTTCTTGCAAAACCATTGTAAATTGAGGTCATGCGACTGCAAATGGCCATAAATGCAGGTAAGCTGCTAAGCACCCAAAACATGGGCACGTGAGGCAACGTTGGAACTTTGAAACCAGGTCATAAGTAGATTTTAAAGGTCTAGCATGCTTCATCATATGTTAAGGACTACATGCACTAAAAAGCTATTGAAGAATCAGAAACTTAAGTAATTGATAAAATGTTGACAGTCCCTCCAAGAAGGAAAAAATGAAAATGTGGAATAGAAAAATGGAAGGGTCCAGGAAACTCTGGATCATGAGCTCAGTAGGCAGAGTTTAGGAGGAAGAATAATGGCAAGTTAGAATTTTGAAGAACTTGGAATTATGGTAAAAAATATGCACCTCAAAGGCTTAGAGATGTTTGGGTCAAAAAAAATGAGTTCCTGATAGACATGATTTTATTGTTCTTTCTTTTTTTCTTCCTTTCTTTCTTTCTTTCTTTCTTTCTTTCTTTCTTTCTTTCTTTCTTTCTTTCTTTCTTTCTTTCTTTCTTTCTTTCCTTTCTTCCTTCCTTCCTTCCTTCCTTTCTTTCGTTTTTTTTCCTATCCATCTATCTATCATCATTGCTCACCACTCACTTTTGGAAATAGATGGAGACGCAAATCTTACTTCTGGTTACTGATACTTACCGAGATGAGGAAATGATGAAAGCAACATTGCAAACACAAGCTCTGTTCCTTTAAAATGTGTGCTAAGATGTCACAGGCATGTATGAAAGGGTTGTAAGTAACTTGCTTTAACGAAAGTGGTGGGTCCTGCAGATACCTATCCCAGTTTCCATTCCTCAGCATTACTTACTTCAGATTGCCCCCAAATATTAACCGTAAACCACTTTGTGTCTTCTTTTAATGGAAGCATAGAAAGTTGTTTTAAATAAATAAATAAATAATATGAAACATCATGTCAACAAGCTCGCTATGAAAGCACTACTTTTCTAAGATGGAAAAAAAGAAAGAGTCATGTTGATGAATGTCAGTAATTGCTCACCAAAAAGAAAAGTACAGTAGTAACACAAAAAAGAAAATCTTCCTTAATCTCTTAAAAAAACATTAAAAGAGCAGCTGCGAGGTTTCGGTATGTGGTTGTGTTCTGTTTGACGCCCAACTTTTTAAAATAGATTTTAACAAAGCAAAGTGAATATCAGTAAAACAACCTCAAAACTGAAAAACTTACTGGATTCCCCCGTCTTCCTTCTGGCCCTGGAGAACCCTGTTGTCCAACTTCTCCCTTAATGTTGATGATAGAAAATAATCATAACATTATTAAATTTCCAGTAATTCAACCAATATATGGGAAATATCTAAAATTTGCCAGTAAAATACACAAAGCTACGTAAATCTTGCAGCTACACAGCATGTTTCTTCAAGCTGTTTATTATTATTATTGTTGTTGTTGTTATTCCATTTGCATTTAGTGCTGACCTTGCCAATGATGCAAAATCTATATCCAGGCCATTCCCCTATGAAATAAATCTCTGGAATACACCAAGAGTCCATCCACATTCTGATTTAGCAGACTATGAAAACTGTGCTGTTGTGTGCTGCTCTATTGGTTTCTGCCTCCAGAAGGCATAGCTTCCCAAAAGAGTCAGGAGTAGTAGTTGATTTGACTGCATTTGTCAGCTAACAATGACCCAGGGATGTAGACTTAGCTGATTTATGGCTCTATTATCTGCATTAACAGCAATTGGAACAAGGTTCATGTTGGAAAGCACTAGGAGCACATAGATGGGATTAGTCAGGAAAATACATAGAAATTTGCCTGGCTATTTTGTCAGAGAATTCAGGAAATAGTACAGTAGTACAAAAACAATCCCTGTGTTTGAAATTTTGAAATGGCAACTTTTACAAGAGGATCCAGGCATATTTTTTTCCCATTGCTATCATTCTGAGGGGCTCCATAATGCTTGTATTCCATACACATGTGTGTGAGAATGCAAGCCCAGACACACACACACAAAATAGAGGCTGCAAGCCATTATTGCCCTAAAGTAGCTAGCAGCTGCTAACAACCATGACTGATCTCGTCCCTCCAAAGCTCATAGGGCAGTTCTAATTCAGACTTCAATGGGAGATGAACAACAAAATCCCAGAAATTTAACCTATGTAAGGTTTAGTATGGAAATGGCATTAGTCATGCTTGTTCATGATCCATGGTGGAGACAGGAGGCAGGTAATGTGTCCATCTTTGTATTCCTTGATCTGCCTGTGGCTTTTGAATTGGGGATGGGAGGCACTATTTATCAGTGGTTTCCTTCCTTTCTTCATGGCTAGTTTCAACCACTGTTGACAGATGGGGAGAGATTTCATTTGGAGTCCCTCAAATACAGAGGCCACAGAGCTCAACACTCCCTCCATGTCCACGAAACCATTGTCTCAATGTCATCCAGGAAATATTGTAGACTTGGTTGTTCTCCCAATCCTTAGGGACTATGTGTTGTGGAGCCCCTTTTCATTTTGCTTTGCTTTGGGTTGAGTTTTTTTATCCCCTTGCTTCAATTAATTTTGTTTTAATTTGATTACTTCACTCTTCCAGTCTGTTTTATCTTTGATATGATTTTGTGTGTATGTGTGTTTAGGTTCCTAGTTGTAAGCTGCGCACAATTGTGTAGGAGTTAACCAATAAATAAATAAAAGCATTCCAGAAGGCAGCAATACCAAACCACTTCTCTATTGCTGTCACTGCCATCACCAGCACAAGTCATCAACTTATGATCACAATTCAGACCAGAATGTCCATTGCTAAGCAAGGTGGGGTCATTAACTGAGCTGCATTCAATTTTATGACCTTTTTTTGCCATAGTTAAGCAAATTGCTGTAGTTGTTAAGTGAATCATGCAGTCATTACATAAATCCGGCTTTCCCCATTGACTTTACTTATTGGAAGGTCACAACAGAGGACCACAGGATGCTGCAACCATGGTAAGTATATGCCAGTTGCCAATGTCCAAATTTTGAACATGTGACTCTGGGGATGCTGCAATTGTCATAAGTGCAAGGACCAATTGTAATTCCCCTTTTTTCAGTTCTATTGTAACTTCAAATAGTCACTAAACAAATAGTTATAAGTTGACCGGTAGTCAGTGACTTACAATAGTTCATTCAGTAACTGTTCAAAGTTACAATGGCACTTAAAAAGCAAATGGTCATTTTTCACACTTACAACCATTGCAGCATCCCCATGGTCACATGATCAGAATTCAGAAGTCTGGTTCATGTTTATGACGATCACCATTCCCTACACTTTGAAGAATACCAGGTTACAGAAACTTAGCTGCATCTTTAAGAAAGTCTAACTTTGAAATACTCATGCTCTGAGTTTCTTAAAGAGGGAGGCTATGAACAATGGGAAAATTGGTAAATATAACTTTTTCCATTCAATGGAAAGAGTTCCCAATGACAAAGAAAACTCTTCCACAAAGAAGGGTGGGACCTTGGTTATTCCACAGCAGAGAGTTTGTAAACATATAGGTCTACAGAGGCCAACTTATAGAACTCATGATTTTGATGTGTAGCAGAGTATTTACTGTTTCCGGAGGGGGGGGAGGACGGACACTATTTCTGAATTTTTGGGAAGAAGCTGAAGAAGATTCCAGAATAAATTTTCAAAGATGCTTTTCTTATTATTCTGACTTTGATCACAAAAAAATCCAAGTGAAATGATGTTTTATAGACAGCAGATGTTAAAAGGCAAAATGGCAGCCTTTTAATCCAGCAGAAACAAGAGGCCATTGTTTTTTTTAATTTCAAACTATTCAGAAATAAATGCTGTACTTCTTCCTCCTGCTCTGTATTATAATCTAAGAATGAAGGAATGCAGTGTACTTAAACAAAAACATATATTAAAAGTTAAGGTTTTTTTTTAAAAAAAGAGGCAGATCGCAAGAAGGAAATCCAGACAATGCACTTGCATTGTTCTTCAAATTTCCTATACTCTATTTATTGCTGCCAGAGCAACACTACATGCCAGAAAGAGCCATTTAACTTGATTAGGGAATTCCCAGGGTATGTAGCAAAGGAAGGGATGGAAAAAGTTGCAGCAAGAACTTCCTAAGAATTCCATATGCAATAAATATCACATGGAAGAGAGCAAAACCATTGTAGTTGATCAAGGGACTGCAAGAGTCTCACTTCTTATACTATATTTGCATGCCAGTAGATCAGCTTTGATGTATGGAACAGTCCTAATTAGGTCAGGTCCTCCCTTCCATGGAGCAAACTTATGAGCACATACACATGATTAGAACCCTTGCAGGGTGCTATTAGACGGTCAAGCAGTGGAAGTAGGAGATGGTTGTCTGATCTCCTTTTTACGTTACGAATTGTTTCCTTGTTCCCTGTGCCGGATAGACTCCCAGTCCATTGAATCCATCGGTTCTCATGTAATTATTCATAGCTGCTCTTAAACAGCACATCGTGTATGTTTAAAAGAAATTATAAGCACACAATAAGATGAATAAAATAAAAATCCATTAATAAAATAGAAAGAAGAATATGCATCCAGGTAGGAAGTCCTCAGCTTACGATCACAATTGAGCCCAACGTTTCTGTTGCTAAGTGAGACAGTGAAGTGACTTTTGCCCCATTTCACAACCTTTCTTGCCACAGTTGTTAAGTGAAAAATCACTGCAGTTGTTAACTTAGTAATGCAGTTGTGAAGCTTCTGCAATGACTTTGCTTGTCAGAAGGTAGCAAAATGTGATCACGTTACTCTGGGAAGCTGCAACAGTCATAAATTCATGTCAGTTGCCAAGCGTCCTAATTGTGATCATATGACCATGGGGATGCTCCAATGATTGTATGTGTGAAAAATGGTCATAAGTCACTTCTTTCAGTACCAGGGCAACTTTGAACGAATGATTGTAATTCGAGATCTACTTGTATACATCATGCATATACATGAAGTTAATTTCAATTCCAGTTATGAATACAACATTTGAACAAAATCAATACATTGGATACCTTAAAACCTGGAATTCCAGGTCCGCCATCCTTCCCATTCCTCCCAGGTTCTCCCTGTTTTTATAAATAAAGTTAGAGTTACTCACCGGTTGTAATATGCAGAAAAAAAGAAAAACAGAACTCCCCCAAATTTGTCAGAAACTTACAACCCGTCCAGGTATTCCAGGAAGTCCTGCGGAACCTTTTTCACCTTTTGCACCCTGGTAAAAGAATAGCACAAAGCTAAATAAGAGCAGCAGTACATCAAACTGTCAGCACCCTCTAAAGGCTGACAGAATACATGGTGAATTGAAGCTGGCCCATTACTCCTTCTCATAAAGTGCTAAATATGTTTGACCCATTGTAGAAAAACCTACACTTAGCACTGTGAAGAAAAATTCTCCCTTTTTTTTTCTCTTTTAGTACTTATTCAAGGTGATAACATTTTTATGGGTGAAGTGTAGTGTTGCTCTTGTTTTAAGATACAAGTTGGCCAAGAAATTTGTGAAAATGGTTTGCTTTTCATTATACATTACACAATAATTTCTCCCAGGATTGAACTAAAATTGCAAAAGAAGGTCCCCTAAGGAAACTCTCCCCATTGGATTTTTTTAAATCTCTAGATAAATTTTATTAAAAGTTTTAAAAAGAACATAAAAACTACAAATAGTTTTGCTGTATATTCTTTTATATTCTATAAACTAGTATTGAATAAAAAGAAAGAAAAACAGAGAAAAGATAAAAGAAGTAGAAAGAAGAAGCATCCTATTTCCTTTGCAGCAAATATAAGTACGATTACAAAATTAACTCTTACTCTATGGTTACAAAAGAAAGCTGACTTTTTTCTAGAATTTACTTCCCCCTCCCCAGCATCAAAACCGTACATCATAAATTCATTTTTTCTGTTTTATGCAAAAAACTCTATAAGGGGTTTCAAGTCAGCCATAAAGGTAGATATTGTCTTTTCTCTAATCAAGGAAATCAATTTAGTAGTTTCTGTAATTGCCTCATCTCCGCCACCATTCCTCTGTTCTGGGTGGTGTTTTTTATTTTTGAGTATATAGTAATCCAGTTGCTTATCTATTAATTCCAACAGAAAGTGTCTGTTTCAATAGTATATTAGTCTTTAAAATCTTCTCAATTAGTGTATTTATTCCCTTTTTTCTTTTTCTTTTTCACAGATATATAATAATATGATAAATTGTCCATGTTGTTCACATTTCCAACATAAATTTGTAGTACCTATATACATTCCATAAATTTCTTTGATGATAAATATCAAAGATGTATCATTTTATAAAAATTATCTTTAAGTCCAGAAAATAATGTAAATTTAAATTCTTTCAAATTTTCCAATTGAACCATTTGCATATTGTAGCCAAACATTTTAGCCCATTTTATCATACATTATTTCACTTATTCTCTCTAATGTTTCAACAAAAGTTTACATATTTTAGCAATAACATTCATAGTTCGTATATAATTTTATTCCAAACTCAGTCTTATATTATTCAAAATGGTAACACCTTCTATTCATTTTAAACCTTTTTGAGATTTGTGTATAAGAAAATTATTGACAAATATATACTTTTGTTGACAAATCTCCCCTTGATTTTGTTTTACAGGAAAACAAAGAGAAAAATCTAGTACCATTATGGCAAACCTATGGCATGCGTGCCACAGGTGGCACACTCAGAGCCCTCTCTATGGGCATAGGTGCTGTCACCCCAGCATGGCTCTGCCACGCATGTGCATGCATCTCCCGCCGGCCAGCTGGTCTTCGGGTCTCTACTGCGCATGTGCAGGGCGCATGCATGGGTAAGCCTGCATGGGTGGGGTGCATGCAGGGGGCGGGTACATGAATTGCATTTTGGGTATTCGCATACGCGCACGCACTTTAGGCGCTTGGTGCCGAAATGGTTCACTGATGTAGTACATTATGATAAGCTAACAATTTGTGTTAACTTTTATTTCTTGCAACCTAGATTTATATTTACAACCTAGATTTATATTTACTCTTTACTCTAAGAATGGCCCACCTGACATAATGTTTCTTGTCAAACTAAGTCGTTTGATCTTATATTAAGCTTAAACTTGCCTTTTTTCCATAAATTCCTGGTATGCCTTGATCTCCTTTAGGTCCTCTGTCTCCCTTAATAAAATAAATAGATAACTTTATTTTTCTATGCAAATTAAATAGTTCAGAATAAAGCAAGAAAACTTAAGCTCACAATATCTATGGTGATAGTAATCATACTTTTAACATAGTGCAAATGTATTTTAAAATTAATATTTATTTACACACCAGAAATAAAATGTCTTCATAACTGTGTATTCAGGCTACCTGCTTGTCATGACTTTTTACAGCCAGTATCAGCCGCAAAAAACCAAGGCCATGCATTAAGTTCCAATTAAACTGATTTATTGCTTATGCCTATGCATAAGAATCTAGTCAGTTAACTAACAGTTAGCACAACTTTGGCATTCAATAAGAGTTAAGACTTCAAGATGGGTTGGACTTCAATTGCTTCTGGGAACGTAGCGATTTTAGGCTGATTTCTCTTTGATTCCACCCCAAGCTCTGCCACTCCTTCTCCTACACAGTGCTATAAAATATATAATAATAACATAAAAATATATAAAAGCAACAATATGAAAGAATAACAACTCTAATTTACCTCTATTATAGTTCCAATCTGCAATATTTAAGGAGGTCTATTGTGTAAAATAATGAATTAAAAATTCAAAAACAAATCCATCTACTAGGAGGTAGCATCAATGGAAGGATAAGCAATATTTCATCTCAGACAAACTTTTTACTAATGTTGAGGTGATAAATAGACTAATAATCCAGACCTTCAGAGCAGGCTAGTTTCAATCAGGGGTGGGATTCTACCGGTTCTATCCGGCTCTGCAGAACCAGTAGCTCTGAAGAACAGCAGATATAGAACTGGTTCTATGTCTGCTGATGTTTTGGCCCACCCGCTTGCCGGGCTCTTACCTTAGCTTTATTTCCTGTTTTTTCAAGCTCAGTTGCTGTGCGAGGCACAGCTACAGTTGAAAAAGCAGGAAAAAAGTGCTGTTTCAAACGCTGCTTTTCTGCACTCAGTGCTGCTCAGCTGTCCAGGCAGCAAGCTGATGACAATTTACAGGTGCGCGCGCAGCATGCATTAAAGCACATCGTAAATCACCGAACCTCGTAAATCACTGAACCAGTAGTTAACCCTGTCGGATACCAACCCTGGTTTCAATTATCAGGAAAGAGGAGGTAATATTATTGAAAAATACTTTTCCTAGAATTACAGTCTCATTAGATAAGGGAAAACTATTTAAAACTGAATACACAAATCAACCTATATGATATAACTACTTCCAGAAATACAGATGTCTGCCTCTACTTATTTGACAACATTCTGAACTAAAAGTTGTGTTCTTGATAACAGAAAAGAAAACATGAAATAATAACTTTTTTAAAAATCTGAATGAGATAAAAAGCACAGGAATTTTATTATTTTGACAATCCCTTGATTTTTTTTTAACATCCTACCCATTGTTACAAGAAGCATTTGGTTTGAACCTTAGATGCTGGAATTCCATGTAATCCAGGGAAACCTGAAACTCCACGTTCACCCTAGGGGAGGAAAAAACATAAATCTTTGTGAAGCACGTTAAATAAATAAATAGGTATCAAAAGGCATCACTTCATAAATGAAACAAAGATATTTACTCCACAGGGCTTGCTTTCCAAATAAGAATTACACCATTGCTTTCTTCCATACACAGCCATGCATTCTTTGGTCTGGTCAGGATGCCAAGGCACTCTTGAGCTGAACATTTAGCCACTGAATCTTAGGACATGAAGAAATTATGTACAGAAACAAATGGAAAGGGCACTGCTTTGGCTAGGCAAAAGAAACTAGGGAATAATTAGCCATCAGCCAGAAGCTCCCAACATCTGCATTTTGAAATAATTAAGAAATGAACTATCTGGAATGTACAAACATAGAAGCAAACGATCTATGATGTTCTTCCTAGAACCAGCCCCCACCAAAATTCTTGTTGAGAAATATCTTCTTACAACAGATATTTCACACATAAACATTAAAAACATATTTTACTATGTAGAATTATGGATAGTAAAAACTATCCATCTTTGATTATTTCAGAGAATTCAGTCAATATGTGACTGTATAGCTTTATCCATGAAGTTAGTTTAGCAGGTAACTTTATTGATGGCTTGATTTTGTTGTTCTCTATCACTGCCAGATATGACCTTTCCCTCCCTGTTTTATTTTAAACTACCAATGATTTATTTGCAAGCTCATCTTAACCTATTCCAATAAGACAACTGAATAGTATATTGCCAGCATGTGGAACAGTAAATCTGTACTATTTATTTTATTTATTTATTTATTTATTTATTAATTACATTTATATACCGCCCTTCTCCCAAGGGACTCAGGGCGGTGAACAGCTCATCTAAAAACCCCACAAAAATACAAAAGTTAAAAAGTAATTAAATATTTAAATCAGCTGCAGACTAAAATTAGGAAACCCCCCCCCACCCTTAAAAACCCAATTTAAAGTTAAAAATGGAGATCAAATTTAAAATCATTATCTCAGCCCAGGCCGGCCTGCTCAAAGAGCCAGGTCTTTAACGCGCGCCTGAAGGCCCTCAGGTCCGTGCCGGTACGAAGTTCCGGTGGCAGAGTATTCCAGAGGGCGGGGGCACCCACAGAGAAGCCCTACTCCTTGGCGCCGCCAGACGACACATAGCGGCCGACGGCACCCGGAGCAGACCCTCCCTGTGGGAACGCACCGGCCTGTTGGAGAACGTTGGCAGAATGCGGTCCTGAAGGTAACCTGGTCCCATGCCATGGGTCGCCCTAAAGGTCAAAACTAGAACCTTAAAGCGAACCCGGAGAGCCATCGGCAACCAATGCAGCTCGCGCAGGAGAGGCGTCACATGGGCGCTACGCGACGCCCCCATAATCACCCTCGCGGCTGCATTTTGCACCAACTGGAGTCTCCGGATGCTCCCCGCAGGGAGCCCCATGTAGAGGGCATTACAATAGTCCAGGCGAGAGGTGACAAGGGCCTGAGTGACCGTGCGCAAGGCGTCCCGATCCAGAAAGGGCCGCAACCGGTAGATCCGACGGATCTGATGAAACGCCCCCCTGGAGACGGCCGCGATGTGATGTTCAAGCGACAGCCGTACATCCAGGAGGACTCCCAGGTTGCGAGCCCTCTCTGTGGGGGGCAGAACTTCCCCCCCAATAGCCAGCGAAGGTGTCAGCTGGCTATATCGGGGCGCCGGAAACCACAGCCACTCGGTCTTGGATGGGTTGAGCCGAAGCCTGTTCCCGCCCATCCAGTCCCGCATTGTACTAGCACATACAAATCAACATCTGGATAATAAATTAAAGTCCTATTATTCACAACTTCTGAAACACTTCAAAATAATCTCAACCTGCAAACAACTGGACATGAACAATAGTCATCAATTTTTTTTTTGAAGAAGTAGGAAAATGTTCTTAAATGTCCAAAGCTGACATTTTGCAAAACCATTGTTTTATGTAGAAACAAACCCAAACAGCTTCAACTCAAGTGACTTTAACTCAAATTTCAGTTCAGATATACATTTTGAGGTAGATTTCAACTAAATCACAATGACATCTAATCTAGATTTCCATAACTCAGGATATTCTATAATATTTTCCTCCTTTTCTTCTTTCCTCCAATCTGATTTTCCATTTATTTACTTATAATAATCTATATGGCTGCCCAACTCACTCAATGACTCTAGATGGCTTATAAAGATAAAAAAATCAATATAAAAACAATAAAAAGCAATAAACTTATCCTGGAAACAATAATCAAATCAACCATTACATTCTTTGTTGTGTTTTGCTTTGTCCATGTGGCAATTGGATTGGATCATAACTGCCTTAATCTCAACAATCCTTAATAGGTATTCCGCAAGTATTAGATTCAATAGAAGTTAGCATACCTTTACATTTTCAGTATTTTATAAATCCTAATACTTCTTATGCCTTTATCTACAGTTATCTAAATTAGATATATATAGCATTCCAATTGTAATTTTATAGGTCTTTTGTAGAGAATGAAGGATGTGATTCCCTTGCAATTTTATATTAATAATTTTTATTTTACTTCTACTTTAGAGTGATTGTTATATTATTAGTTTTATGGTGATTCACAAGCAAAATAAACAACAAGAACTAATCTGACAAGAAATGAAGATATTAAACATGTGGCTCAAATGCTTATTGCATACCTTAGAGAACTAATACTTATTAAGGGACCACAGTGAACATTTCATTATTCATTATTATTCTTTGTCTCATTACCAAATTCATTCTTAACCACAGCTGACTTTGATATAAAGAATGGAAAATCATTGCTCACTGGGAGCTTTCTTGAATACTACACAGAATACAAACTAATTTGGTCAAGATGAATTTTCATATAATTATATGAGAGTGATGGCTACAAACATGACATATACAGTATATTATATCTCATAAAAAACCATTGAATATAATTCTAAATGCTTGGATTTTTCATATGTGCAGGATGATTTTCAAAAAAAGAAAAAAGATTTGAATATGTGATTATTCAATAATCACATATCAGATTATGTTATTGTGGACTTTACAAAAATCCTAGTGTCTTATACTGTAGGATAATACAAAGCCTAACTTCAAAATACATTGTACTTAAACTTGCAAAAATTGCATAGGTGCACACAAAGGAACCCATCTTTTCCATGTGGTTGGACATCCAGACTTATTGGGCAAATTTCAAATGTAGGGGGAAAAAACAGCAAATAAAGAGCAAACCATGGCAGAAGATATCTCTAAACCAAGATATGTGCAGAAGCAATTTAAATAAACCATACATTTGTACAGACAATCAAATATATTTTAAACAGATAATGTATATTTTAGTAACTATCTTCCAAATATTTTGAGTATTATGTGATTTATTGATTAAAATGTATTATAGGCATTATATTAGCCTTACCTTTGTCCCATCTGTCCCAGGTTCGCCTTTCACACCTGGAAGGCCACGTGGACCCTTGTTAAAAAAAAAACCTAGATTAGGAACCTTGTTGAATTTTATGTATTTTATTTATAATTATATTAACCATTATGTAAAACATTGTCTCAGAGAGGTTCTTAGAACAGCTTTTCCCAATTTTGGCCATGCGGGTTAAGAATTTTGCAGTTTTCTCCAAAACATGAAGGCACTTAAAGAAGCATTTTCTAGTGTTTTTTTAAAAAAAGACATAGTGAGCTTACTTGAATCCCTGGTGATCCTGGAGTACCTGCTACTCCTTGATAACCCTAAGAAGAAAAACCCAAATGTAATACTATTGAGTGTTTCAGCACTTTACTTTAAATGATTTACAACATTTTCATGGTTCAGACTTGAGGGCTGTGGAATTTCTGTCAGATGCACAGAACTGGGGATATTGCAAAGTAGTCATTAAGGGTCATTTCATTATCTTCCAAATAGATTGAATTAGATGTATTCCATCCATTGATTTCAGATAACAAAGAGATTGAACTTTACACAGTTTACCCCATTTTAAATCAGAACTACATGGAAGGTAACCTCATGTGAGGAATTCCCACACACATTTGCATGAATGAACTTACTGGTACCTCTTTCATGGATGATTGATAGACAAGGAGCAGAAATCTCGTTCTAATAAACAGATATGGGTCTTTCTATGATCCTACTGCAAGCCTAAATCCTATTTTATAGTCAGATATAGAATAACAATTGGGGACACAGTGGCTCAGTGGCTAAGACCCTGAGCTTGTCAATCAGAAAGGTCAGCAGTTCGGCAGTTCGAATCCCTAGTGCCATGTAATGAAGTGAGCTCCTGTTACTTATTCCAGCTTCTGCCGACCTAGCAGTTCGAAAGCATGTAAAAATTCAAATAGAAAAATAGGGACCACTTTGGTGGGAAGGTAACAGCATTTCATGAGCCTTCGGAGTTTAGTCATGCCAGCCACATGACCATGGAGATTTCTTTGAACAGCACTGGCTCTTCGGCTTTGTAACAGAGATAAGCACCACCCCCTAGAGCCAGAAATGACTAGCACATATATGTGAGGGAAATCTTTATCTTTTTAGAATAACAACATGGCTCCTTGGTTTTCGGAGGAGCTGAGGGAGATGAAGCACTGGAAAAGACGCCTAGAGAGCGGTTGGAGGGCTACCCACTCCGGATCTGACCAAACATTATTGCGGTCCCATATTAGGACCTATTTAGTGTTGATAAGGACGGCAAAGTGTTCTTACTTTTCCGCCCTTATTGTGTCTACGGAAAATCACCTGGCCGCCCTTTTTAGGGTGACCCACTCCCTTTTAGATGTGGGAGTGTGGGAGGATCCTTTACAAGGACGGGGCGAGGATTTTTCGAATTTTCTGCAGGATAAAATCGCTCAGATTCGGGACGGGTTGGACTCTGAGCAACTCTGGACGGGGGGCGGGGCAGAGTTTGGGGAGGTCATTTGGGGGGAATTCGATCCTGTGACCCTTGAGGATGTGGACAGGATGCTGGGTGAGCTTAATGCCACCACATGTTTACTGGATCCGGGTCCCTCCTGGCTGGTTTTGGCCACTCGGGAGGTGACACGAGGTTGGTTCCAGGGTATCATTAACACTTCCTTGAGTGAGGGGCTTTTGCCTGCCGCCTTGAAAGAGGCGGTGGTGAGGCCCCTCCTCAAGAAACCATCCCTGGACCCAACATTATTATCTAACTATCGTCTGGTCTCCAACCTTCGCTTTGTGGCGAAGGCTGTTGAGAGTGTGGTGGCACGACAGCTCCCTCAGCACCTGGATGAAGCTGTCTATTTAGATCCACACCAATTGGGTTTCAGGCCCCGGCACAGCATGGAGACGGTGTTGGTCGCGTTGGTGGATGATCTCTGGAGGGCCCGTGACAGGGGTTGTTCCTCTGTCCTGGTCCTGTTAGATCTCTCGGCGGCTTTTGATACTGTCAACCACAGTATCTTATTGTGACGGCTGGGGGGGTTGGGAGTGGGAGGCACTGTCTTACAGTGGTTCTCCTCCTTCCTCTCCGACCGTTCGCAATTTGTGTTGGCAGGGGGGCAGAGATTGGCCCTGAGGCCCCTGACTTGTGGGGTACTCGGGTCTGTGCTCTCACCCCTGCTGTTCAACATTTATGTGAAGCCGCTGGGTGAGATCATCCATGGCTTTGGGGTAGAGTTCCATCAGTACGCTGACGATACTCAGTTGTACATTTTTACCCCAGGCCACCCCAACAAAGCCATTGAAGTGATGACCCGGTGCCTGGAAGCTGTGCGGGGTTAGATGGGGCGAAACAGGCTTTGACTCAACCCAGCCAAAACTGAGTGGCTGTGTTTTCCGGCACCCAGATACAGCTAGCTAACTCCATTGCTGGCTGTGTGGGGGGGGGAAATTCTTGCCCCCATGGAGAGGGCACGCAATCTGGGTGTCCTCCTGGATGTATGGCTGTCGTTAGAAGATCATATAGTGGCTGTCGCCAGGGGGGCTTTTTGTCAGGTCCGTAGGATCTACCAGTTGCGGCCCTTTCTGGATCGGGATGCACTCCGCAAAGTCACATCTGCCCTCATCATCTCCCGTCTAGATTATTGCAATGCTCTCTACATGGGGCTCCCCTTGAAGAGCATCCGGAGGCTCCAGCTGGTGCACAATGTGGTGTTGGGCGCTTTTCGGAGCTCCCATGTTACACCGCTCTTGTGCGAGCTGCATTGGCTTCCGGTGGCCTTCTGGGTGCGATTCAAGGTGTTAGAGGTCATCTTTAAAGCGCTCCATGGCTTGGGACCTGGGTATTTACAGGACTGCCTACTGCTACCATCAGCTTCCCGTCGGCCAGTGCGCTCCCACAGGACGGGCCTCCTCGGGGTGCCGATGGCTGGGCGATGCTGGCTGGCGGCCCCGAGGGTGCGGGCCTTCTCTGTGGGAGCACCCTTCCTCTGGAATGAACTACCCCCGGAGATGAGGACTATCCCTGACCTACAAACCTTCCGACGCGCGCTGAAGACCCATCTTTTCCATCAAGCCGGTCTGGCCTAGAGTTACTTGTAGGGCTTTTAATTGATTTTAAATGATTTTAGTTTTTTAAATTCTCTTGATTAGTTTTTATCTTTATTCAGCCATCAATTTAATCCTTTTTAATTCTATTTTAAAAATTGTATTTATAATTGTGCTTTTTTACTTGGCTGTACACTGCCCCGAGTCCCGTTGGGAGAGGGGGCGGTATATAAAATTAATAAAATAAATAAATAAACAAACATGACACATCATAGAATGTACCAATACCCATATGCCCCTTTGAGCAATTCTGATTTGAAACAGTCCACAATGATTATGTGGCTATCTAAATCAGTTCTGTATCTCAGTGGAGGAAATGGGTTGAATGTCCCCTTTGTCTTCATTAACAAAACTGACTATTATGAATGACATAAAGTTCATTTTCATATGGAATCATAAAGTACATTCCACAGAAATTAATTCAAGTTTGAAAGTTGTTGGCAATAAGTCATAAATAGTGGTTAATCACATTTTGTCCAAAAAAACAAAAAGGTCAGGAAAAGAGATGAGCTGCCAGGAAAAAAAAAATTCCTGTAACTGCATGGCATTCAGAGAATGTAAAAATTTGATGACTGAATTGTAGTCCAAAGACATCCAGCCAGCTTTCATGCCTTAGAGGCCTAGAACCCACAGTCCCCTGGTTTCAAAATACTCTCTTCCCAAACTCTTCAATACTTTACCGTATCCCAGTCTCAACCATCTTGGATGACAACTAGATGGCAGCCAAGAGATTTTTTAAAAATAGCTTTCTTACAACCTAATGGTCAAATTGATCAACCCAGGAGTAAGGAGGGGGAAACAAAGTTCAATTAGCTAGTGGGATAATGAGAAAAACAAAGATTTTAAAAAAATTACAAGAGTGAAATCATGTCAATTAGTGAACATATTTTTGCATAATGGATGACATTGGGCAGGGCTGGAATTTCTGCCAAAGAAACTACCAATCACAGTCCTTGATATAGTCCACATTGACGGTAGCCAGGGCAGACCCGTCTCGGGTACACAGTAAAGATTTGCTATGGGGAGACCAAAACTTAAGGTGGCATGCTTTCCAACTAGTTATTGACCAGCAAGGGAGCTCAGCAAAGCAGTTGTGGGGAATATGGCTTTAGAGGAAACTACTACCTCTACTACCATTCATCTTTACAGGTGCTCCACAGGTTACAACAGCAACTTCTATTGCTAAATGACATGATTATAAAGCACAACATCACAGGGCTGCAGTCCCCATTGCCATCATAACTTGTGCAGGTTGTTAAGCAGGGAAGAGCTAGGAGTCCCTGGAAAGCAGGTTGGTGGATGTGCAGGTACCATGGGGGTGGGGGGTGGGTGCTGCTGAAAGGTGCTCCAGAGCACAGGCAAGTGTGTGGGTGTCGTAGGGAAGTAGGGGGTGGCATGGGCAGGCATTATAGAGTGTGAATGGGCAAAAAAGCGAAGGAGCCAGAGTAACTTTGGATTTCCTGCTGGCTTCCTCATTGATTTTGTTTGTGGGAATCTGGCAAGGAACAGTAAAAAGTGCACAACAGTAAAAAGTGCAACCATGAGATCGCTGCTTGCTGTGACATAGTAACTGTGAGTCAGGCCCTAAGAGCCCAGATTGCAAACACATGACCAAGGAACACGGGGACAGACAGAACTCTGAGGACTGGTTGTAAATCTCCTTCATTCAGCACAATGGTTGTTTGAATGAGCGGTTGTAACTCGAGGATGGAAATCTACCTACCTGTATTATCTTTACTGCATATATTTGGAGGCTAAATTGAGATCATTTGACACATACCATTGTTCTTGCTATGTCGTGGTTCTTGGTTTTACTATCATATATCTTGTTCTGAATGCTTTTCCCAGTTGGGCAGCTTAAATATTATTACAATTACTCCAGCAAAATATCTTTCTATTTTAGCTATATTTATTGTGAATAAAGAAATGTGGTTCAGGCTATTAGCTATCAATACATTCCAAGCAATCTTCAGTAGGCATTCTAAGACTTTATTCTAAATCAATATCCTTCAGTTTCATTTTCTTGATACATTTCATATTTGTTTATTTTCCCCATAAAACCAAGGAGCACTTCAGTGGAAATTTGGATTAGAAAAGTTCTCTCATTCCATGGCAATATTTATCTTCAAAGAGGGCTGTGTTTTTTTTTTGTTTTTTTTTTTAAATCAAGATATTGAGAGTCAGTTTGGTGTACTGGTGAAGGCTAGAAACTAGGAGACTGTTTTAGTCTCATTTTAAGCATGAAAGCCAGCTGGGACCTTGGGCCAGTAACTCGCTTTCATACCCCAGCCCACCTGACAGGGTTTTATGCAGAAATAGGAGAAAGAACAAGTACTGTGTATATATACTGGCTTGATTTATTCATAAAAATAATAAAAGTGAAATATAAATAAATAGATAAGACATCCAATTACACATATTCTGATGTTCCATTTGCTACTTATGTAAGAATACAAAATTCATTAGAAAAATAGTATGTAATTGTATCCAGTTAGGATTTATTTCAAAATCAAGCAAGCATTCCCAATCTTTTCTGTATAAGCAGTCTCAGAATTACTGCTGACTATACTCTTAATCCAGCAGTTCATGTGTCCCAAGGATCATGAATGCCTGTGGAAAGTTGAATTTGTATGCAGTGAAGAAATATGGCTCTAACTCAAACTATCTAACTCCATTATATTTAAAGCTTTATTAGGAATGGCCTCTATGCCTTAATAGATCTGCCCACAGAGCAAATTTTCATTAAAAGAAGCGTATGACTTTAGGATGCAAGGTTTTCTATTATTGCTTTCCAGACCATTTTACTCTATACTAATTCCCATTATTCAAAGATTGTTTCATTTACAGCTCAATTACTAACTGAAAGACAACAAAAATAGGAGTAAGTTCCAATGAGTTTAAGAATTATTATACAGGATTACCATTTAGGCAGATCAAAAGCTGCATCATGATTTTAATATTCCTTCTTTAATAGCCCTCTCAATTCCTAAAATAACTTTTCAAAAAATTTCCATACTGTGAAAAATGTTCAACTTGAAAAACTGACTCATCTGAGGAAAACATGTAGAACTGCCAGATTATTAATCTACAAGAATGGTTGAATTTATTTTTTCTTGCATGGTTTCTTATAATGTTATTTATATCATTACTAAGAAGCTTTGTCCACAGCTAGAATAAAAGCTACAAGGATGTGGCTCTCTTCTAAAAATACTAACAGTGTAACTTCCCACTTACTATTAATAGCAAAAAGTTTTTTTTATCACTAATCCAGAGGCTATACTACATTATGGAAACTTTATGAGCAGCAAGAGCATCCACAACTTCTCAAAGCAAGATGTTCCACTGATTAATTGTTCTCACTGTCAGGAAATTATTTCTTGTTTCTAGGTTGCTTCTCTTCTTGATTGGTTTCAATCCATTGCTTCTTCTCCTGCCCTCAGGTGCTTTGGAGAATAGGTTGACCCCCTCTTCTTTGTGGCAGCCCCTCAAATATTGGAATACAGCTATCATTTCACTCCAGCCCTTCTTTTCATTAGACTAGACATACCCAATTCCTGCAACCATTCTTCATATAGTAGAACTTCTGGTCACGAACACTTCTGACCACGACCAAATTAGGTTCCGACCAAAAAATTCACTTTTTTTTTCAGCCATTTCCCCTTCTGCGCTATTTTTTTGTAAGCGCCAAATTTCCAAAATTAGGGTCATGACAAATCGGGTTGCGACCAAAGTTATGGAACAAATTATTTTTGTGACTAGAGGTTCTACTGTATGTTTTTATCTCCAGACCTCTAATCATCTTTATTGCTCTTCTCTGTACTCTTTCCAGAGTCTCAATAACTTTTTATATCGTAGGAACCAAAACTCGATGCAGTATTCCAAGTGTGATCTTATCAAGGCATTATTACTTATTTAGTAGAGAATACCTCCACTAAATAATGTGTATCCTTATTTGTGTTGCACCAAGAAAGTACATTTCCTTCTTGACAAGGATAGAATCTGGAAAAGCAACCCTAACACTCCTCTATTATTAAATTCATGCCCCAGTCAAGAAAAAGTTGTCCATCCTAGTTATGATTAATGAACCAGTCAAGGCATCCCTGCTTGCTAGGCAGAGGAGACTCATAAGGAGATCTCTGATGCAAAAACACAGGAAATAGATTACTCTTGTAGAATCTGTTTTGATCTCCTGGATGTAAAAACATGAACTGCAACTATTTTTCAAGATGCCCTTCTGGAAACAGCCAGCGAACATCTGCTAAGCACATACAACTATACTTATGGAGCAATTTCATGTAGGAAGAATTCCTCCGATAGCAAGTAAGACTCTGAACATGAAAAACATTGCATGTTATTAAACATTATGCCCATACAAGACTCTTTCTCATGTTCATCAAAACATGCAGACATGCCATAGCAGTGTTGCAAAAGCTCCATTCATATGTTTAGGGAGAGTGCATGCAGAATTTCTAGTCTTTAATTCCCCTCATTTTTCTGCATAAATCTCTGTCTGCAGTATTATTCAGAACTTCAAAATACAAGTAGTCCTCAACTTACAACCATCTGTTTAGTGATCGTTCAAAGTTACAATGGTAGTGAAAACAGTTACTTATGACTGTTTTTCACATTTACAATTGTTGCAGCATCCCCATGGTCACATGATCAAAATAGGCATGTATTTATGACGGCTGCAATTGCATCTTTTACAGCCTTCTGACAAGCAAAGTCAATGGTAAAGCCAGATTCACTTAGCAATTATATTACTAACATAGTAACTGCAGTGATTCACTTAACAACCGTGGCAAAAAAGGTTGTAAATTTGGGCAAAATCCATTTAATAACTGTATTTTGGGTTTAAATTGTGGTTGTAAGTCAAGGACTACTGTATATTGTTTCTACTAACAAAAGTTAAATATAATTTATATGAAGTACTTTCCTTTTTCCGGTGAAGAGTTCAGCATTTGGGCAAAATCATAGCTTTATAATTGGTTGAACTATTTAAGTAAATCCTCCCCCATAAAAAAGCAACCATTTTTAAAAGATCTTGAATCTGCTTGCTGTTGGGCTCCTCTGAACATTATACTATGATTTCTTTATTCTTGGACTCTCCCTCATTACAATCTTCAATACATGGAAATGTGCATTTTTGGTACTGCTGTTCATAACAGTACAGTGTCGGCATCCAAAGGGAACCACCATAATAATTTCAACCATCTGTTCTACCTATGAGCATGGCCAAAATGTAACTAAGAAACCAAAATAAGAAAATTTGGACATCTTATAACATGGAACTCCTCAAGCAATTGGCAATATCCCTAAAATTTATACAGTTTCCAATAAGCATTTATCTCAGATTTTCCATGTAGAACTGATACAGAAACCAAATATACTCTGACCACCACAAAGAGACAACAGCCTTATAGAAATACAGAAGTATAAACAAATCAGAGGGGAAACATATTGTGAGCAAGAAAAGTGTACTCAAAGTAGTGTTCAAAATAATAAAGACCATGCTATTTTATTTGTTGTTAATTTTTAAAAAAATCTAGAAACTTAATTAAGACTAATTCCATTGAATATATTATAAAGTATTGAATATTCTGGAGAAAGATCAGAACTTTGAAGACATTCCATTTCAGTATTTCATTTGCCCTTACTTTAATTGTTAGGAAAGAGATGAAACCAATCTTTTTAGATATGTTCTATAATAAGCCTTATTCAAAAAAACATCCTTACTTGATTGGCACATAGAAGGTTCTGTATTTTACCTTATAATGCTATTGTGCAGATAGGATTTCTAAATTAAGTCAACATAGCATCCAAAACATTTTTATTGCAACTGCAAGAACACTTTTACAGCAGCAAAGCAGACCATTTACAAATATAAAGTAATTTCAAATTGTGAAAGGCTTCTATACCTGCCTTTGGTAATCTGATGTTTTTGAGGTTTTTTTAATCTCATAATTAAAAAATGGCCAAGGTAGTTCGAGGGCACCTAACTGAGCAAGATTCATTTTATGGGGAAGGGGTGCTACACTGCATGTGTCTTTAATAACAGTAGAATTAGAGGGCTACGAAACATAGACTTAACTTTGGAAAATGATACAAAAAGCTGAACTAAATTTTAAGGAAAATATTAATACTTATTTTTTGGCATACCAAACCTTTTAATGTAAAGTAGGAATCCTAATTCTTTGTATTAAGGAGTATGTCTAGGCTGAATTTTTTTTATTCACAATAACATTCTGATACACTTTATTATTAGTTTTGCATTAAAAACTACTGAAGATGACTAAGTTTTTAGTACTCACAGGCTTACCATCTGGACCAGGTTCTCCAGGGAAGCCATGATTCCCAGGTTGTCCTGGATCACCCTAGAAATAAAGATAAAGTACTGAATAAGGTGAGACTCACAAAACATTTCTCTAGTCTCTAGAAGGGATCCTCCACTGCGAACTAAAACTACCCTGCAGTGCTTACAGGATGAAGGGAAAGTTCAATGTTTGGGGTTTTTTAGGTGGGGATCGTGCTCCCCGCATCCTAAAACATTCCCTCCTTATCCTATAAAATTATAAAATGGTTGAGACTGGAATTATTTAGGAAACTGTTTTATTTCTCTATTATGTGGAGTTATCTCATTTAAAGAAAATTTAAGAAAATACAACAAGAATATTCAACATATTCTTAAAACTGTAAAATTTTGGAAGTAAACCAAAGACATTTTATGCAGGACTTGTCTTTACAATCCAACCCTTAAATTTTTCCGTGGGAAACATTTTCATCAATTGCTCTTACTTTCACAGGGGGTGGCCTTATTCTTGATATTTAAGCTGTTACAAACTTTCCTAACATGCATAACTAAATAAAAACTTTTGTAAGTATTATATTAAAAGGGCATAATAGTTGGCTGAGGCCTCAGAGAGTTGGCCAGATTATTATTTTATATATATATTCTGATATATATATGAGACTGTAAGAACATTATAGGGGAACATTCAGCACCAAATCAAAGATGGTAAGATTTTTTTTTTAGCTGCCATGTTTTAACCAACAGTAATATGAAGCAAACCCTGGGAAAGTAAAACTTAAACATGTTAAGTAAACATTAAAATTGTGGGACTTTGCTATATTTCTAACAAATAATATAACAATGGACCAGTTCACTAAAAAGCCTCATTTCCAACGCCAGTCTTTCCTACTACATATCACAGAATCAATAATTCCTTTCTTAGTACAGCAAAACTTTTCCCATGAGAAATCATAATGTTGACATTCCACTGATTTTTCTGAAATTTAGTCTTCTAAAAGAGGACTGCTAAATTCTGAACTGACTATTTAAGCATAAATCTGTGAAGCATCTTACTTATTATTTCAACTATCTCTAGGGTGATTAATTCCACTGTAAACTCAAGTCCTACTTAGTGGCCATTAAGACTTCTATGAAGTCATGGATGGTAAAAATGTGAGGAAAATGGACAATTGTTGTTATTGTTAGTCATGAAGTTGTGTCCCACCCATCCCGACCCCATGGACAACGTTCCTCCAGACCTTCCTGTCCTCTACCATCCCTTGGAGTCCATTTAAGCTCATGCCGACTGTTTCAGTAACTCCATCCAGCCACCTCATTCTCTGCCATCCCCTTCTGGGGAATGGACAATATGAAGGGCAAAATGGGTGGATTGTGATTTTGAATGAAGTTCCTAGTATTGAAAATGTTCATTTCTTGACAACTTGATTAGTCAGTGGTACATTAATCCACAAACACTTCTGTTATCTCAACTATATATGTAAAACTATCTCAACTGTATAAGTAAAATACCTCCTGTATTAGATCCAAAGTCCACTCACTTTGTGTCCTGGAGGTCCTTGTTTTCCTGGAGGACAAATACAAGGAAGTGGTGTAGATCCTACATCACTAGGCCCATTCTTGCACTATTAAAGAAAAAAATATATTTTCAAATACCAACTCCAATATAGTTTTTACATTTGTTCCACTAAAATCCCCAAAGATAATCAAACCGGCTTTGATGATACAATAGCAATTTCATAATCACAACACAAACTTCGCTGTAGAAATCAGAGGGCAGCTTCAGTTTCTAGGAGATAACTTAATTATTCTTACAGATTTTCTACAAAAAAATATATAATTTAAAATCCTGGATGCCTTTCACAGAATGTTGCAAGCCTCTCGTTTCGCATCTGGGACAGACAGATAATTCCGAAGGATCCATGAATCAGATATAGAAAAATTATGCAGAAATACAAAACGAGGCAATCACTGAGTGGCAAATCATTTTCTTTATATTCAAAAGTTCACAGGCTTAACCTTTGGCATTGCCTAGTGAAATTTAAAAGATCAACCACCACCCCTGGAGATTAGCTGCAATTCAGTGTAGACTCTATTGATTGGAACAAGGTTACATAAGGTGCACCCCTGTTTGGATGCCTTTTGGACTATAACTGCTGAAACCTGAAGGCACGTTTTTTTCTTATCTTGAGGAAGGGGGTAATTGATTTCTGTGCTATAACTATTAAACAGGCACATCACAATTAAAAAATGAAGACTCTCCCCAAACATAATCCTTCCCACCTGTTTAATATGTCCCCACCTACATAGTAACCTTCTCAGCCTGTTCCTGGGTCAGATGGAGAAATAGTGTGGGTTCACTTGACAAAGAATTCTGCTATGATCTGAACAAAAAAATTATCAAGAACACTAAATCAGACAGACTACCAAGGGATGGTCTTCTCTGAGACAAACAATTTTTCCTTGCACTGTCTGTAAAAATAAACCTTTTAAGCGTTCATAGTAACATCTGTTTTAGAAAAAAATAAAATACCCCTACTTTCAAAGTGTTTCACATACGTAGAAGTCCTCAGATATTATCTGTTTAGTGCAAAGAACAAAGTAACAAGTTCACACTTTTTTAAACATAAGGATTATATAACAAGCGTTTTTTTTCCTGGGCCTGTAATTAAAGAAATTTCCACTGAATCATCCCTTATATTTTTCAAATTCTAGATATTTTCTTCTTTCATGTATAATTGAAAGAAACCACCAAAAATTAACTGAATACTTGAATACTGCCAAAAACTGAATACTTTCTAGCACTTTATTTGCCTTAAAAGCTGAATATATCCTTCTATATTGTATATGTATTTACAGTATGTATATATGCTTTTGCAAAGAATATAAATATGAATTAAGTATGCATAATAATAATAATAATAATAATAATAATAATAATAATAATAATAATATTTATTTATATACCGCTCCTCTCCCAAAGGACTCAGAGCGGTGCACAGCCATACAATTAAAACATTAAATATATAAAAGTTAAAACTAAATTAAATTAAAGGCCCTGGCTGAAAACAATTAAAACCCTTCCGTTAAACCCTAAAATTTGATATAAAAATTAAAATACCCAAATCTAAAATCAGCCCAAGCCGGCCTGGTCAAAGAGCCAGGTTTTCAAGGCACGCCTGAGGGTGCCCAGGTCCGTGGCTGTACGTAACTCCGGAGGCAACCCATTCCAGAGGGCAGATGCCCCCACAGAGAAGGCCCTATTCCTCGGGGTCACCAACCGGCACATAGATGCCAACGGGACCCGCAAGAGACCCTCCCTGTGGGAGCGGACCAGACGGTGAGAGGAAAATGGCAGAATGCGGTCTTGTAAATATCCTGGTCCAATGCCATGGAGCGCTTTAAAAGTTAACACTAAAATCTTAAAGCACACCCGAGAGGCCACTGGCAAACAATGCAGCTTGCGCAGGAGGGGCGTCACATGAGAGAACCTTGACGCCCCCATAACCACCTGCACGGCCGCATTCTGTACCAGTTGAAGCCTCCGGATGCTCCCATTCGGGAGCCCCATGTAGAGGGCGTTACAGTAGTCCAGTCGTGAGGTGACCAGGGCATGAGTGACCGTGCGTAAGGCATCCCGATCCAGAAAGGGCCACATCTGGTGGATCAGGCGAACCTGACGAAATGCCCCCCTGGAGACGGCCATAATGTGATCTTCCAAGCACAGCCGTACATCCAGGAGGACACCTAGATTGCGAGCCCTCTCTGAAGGGGGCAAAATCTCACCCCCAATAGCCAGCGAAGGAACTACCTGGCTATATTGGGACGCCGGAAACCACAGCCACTCAGTCTTGGAAGGGTTGAGTTGGAGCCTGTTCCCGCCCATCCAGTTCCGCACAGCCTCCAGACAATGGGACATGACCTCCATGGCATCGTTGGGGTGGCTTGGGGTGGAGATGTACAACTGAGTATCATCAGCGTACAGATGACACTTCACCCCAAAGCCACGGATGATCTCCCCCAGCGACTTCACATAAATGTTGAACAAGAGAGAAGAGAGGACCGACCCCTGAGGCATCCCACAATCGAGGGGCCTAGAGGTGGACCTCTCCCCCCCCCGCCAACACAAATTGCAGACAGTCAGAGAAGAAGGAGGCGAACCATTGCAACACGGTACCCTCAACCCCCAACCCCCCCATCCGTTGCAATAGGATACTATGGTCGATAGTATCAAAAGCCACTGATAGGTCTAATAGGACCAGGACAGAGGAATAACCCCTGTCACGGGCCCTCCAGAGAACATCAACCAACGCGACCAATGCTGTTTCAGTACTATGTCCAGGCCTGAAGCCCGATTGGAAGGGATCCAGGTACGTATCTTCATCCAGGTACTGGGGAAGCTGACCTGCCACCACACTCTCAACAACCTTTGCCACAAAGGGAAGGTTGGAGACAGGACGATAGTTGTTCAAAAGAATTGGGTCCAGGGAGGGCTTCTTAAGGAGGAGTTGCACCACTGCTGTTTTCAAGACAGTGGGCAGCGAGCCCTCCATCAAAGAGGCGTTAACAATTCCCTGGAGCCAACTCCGCGTCACCTCTCTGGTGATAGAAACCAGCCAGGAGGGGCAAGGGTCTAATAAACATGTGGTGGCATTCAGCCGCCCCAGCAACCTGTCTATACCGTCGGCGGTCACAGGGTTGAACTCGTCCCAGATAACCGTCTCAAGACTCGCCGCGGTCACCTCCCCCGGGGCCTCCCAACTAGAGTCCAACCCGGCCCGAATCTGAGTGATTTTATCATGCAGAAATCGAGAAAACTCCTCCGCCCTTCCCATACCCTGCATGTATATATTTTACATATAGTTATATTTTATCAATGTGAGTACTGAATATTCCTAGTAATATAAAAATAGTTTAGTAATGAGTAATGGAAGATAGTCTGCAGTACATCAAATAAAAATCAACATAACATAAAAATTGAAACAAACATCAATTGAATTATTTATTTAAAGAAAAATTCCTCAGCGTGGAGGTAAAAACATGTTTTGCAAACAATAAAATCCCACATTTCCTTCTATCCCATATTCCAAACACACAAAACATTCCTACTTCACCTGGTTAATAGTAAGTTTACTAGAAATGTAAGAGAGGAAAGGCAAATGTTACCTTACATTTGTACAAATGTGCATTGTTTGGCCTACCTCTCCATTCTGAAATAGAAAAAAAAATGATAGAATTAAAACTTCTTTTTAAACCTGCGCACACAAGCAAGCCTTTCTTTTGCATCCTTTAAAACTGCCAAAAAACACAAAACTAATTTCTGACCATGGTCTCTCTGGATCTCCAACAGCTCAGCAAAGAGATCTGTAAATACTCATCTTAGTCAGGGGCAATCACACACATTTTGGGAGGGGAAAAAAATCATCCCTGTGGAATTTTAGACAAGTTGTCTGATGGACAGCAGCCTAAATTCCTAGATTATTGCTATGTTAACATAATTTTAGCACAAGCCCAAATCCATTCTCAGAATCTCTTTCCTCGGTTTTTTTCCCTCAGACTTTTTTATTGAGAAATATTCAACAGTTCTTAGTAATCTTCTATAATACTCACAACGCCAGGTATCTCACAGGCTGTTTCACGGCTGTTTTGTTCTGGGCTGCAATAAATCCTTAACTTTTGAACATCAAACTGTAAAGCAGAAATTAACACATTCTTTAGACAAGTATTTCTTACAACATCTAATTAAGAGGCCTTTATACAGCCAAAAGGTTCGCCATTATCTGGTCCTCCCCATGGTCAGTGACAGTGATAGAGTACACTGTTAGGGTTTCAATGGGCTTCATGGACATGAAGACAAGAACTGAGCTGATGTGATCTCATTCCTAGTGATGACATCCCAAGTGCTACCCAACAAAGGCAGTTTTAAGAACTGCTTTGGATAAAGGGGAAGAGGAGGGAACAAATAAAAAAGTCCTACAAAAATGTCTGTTTGGTGTAATAGTTAAGACTCCAGGCTAAAAACTGGGAGACTGTGAGTTCTAGTCCCACCTTAGGGACTAACCAAGCTGAGTGACCTTGGACCAGTCACTCTCTCTGAACCCTAGAAGGAGGGAACTTTGAAAAACCTTAGCCAAGAAAACTGCAAGGACTTGTCCAGGCTGTCTCTGAGAATCACATGATTGAACAGAAGGGGAAAATAAACATAAAAATCCATACACTTATTTGTTTTGGGAAAACAATGCTTATTAGAAGATGCCATTTAACAGCAAATTAAAAAATGCCTTTGAAAATAGGTTGAGCTGATAGGACAAGCAGCTGAACCCGATTAATAGTGAGTAACCTGAAAATTACTGAACAAAAACAGGTCAATGAATACATTGTTAAAGAGTGTATTTCTGCAAATCTCTATGTTTCACCACCTCTACCACTCCACCCTTCTTTGCAGAAGCACTTTAGTTAATTTTCTTCTAAGTGGATTACAAAGGGGGTTTCCAGACTTCACCTGTTTTGCTGCTGAATTTTATATGTCTAATCCCAGGATGCTAGAAGGCCATAAATGGGATTGAGAGTCACACAGCCCACAGGCCTTGAGCTGTGTTCCCCTTCACTTACAGAAGTCACTCTTAATTTCTTTAGCCAAAGTACCTGGTTACTGTTAAGCCCCCCTAAGCATAGTAATTCTCTGCCAACCCTCAGGAAGAGCTTTTGTAGATAGCAAGGTCTTAAATGGGCCAAAAGGGGGGGGGGACCCAACAACCCAGCAGCAAATAGGTATTAATAGTAATTGGTATTAACTTGAATAAAAGTGCCTTTCACTAAATCAAAGCCACCAATGAATGTAACTCATTCATTGCAGAGTCCATTAAATTTAATTGGCCTAATTTTAAGCTATTAGCTCAGGTTATTATACTAATGTGCATAGATTTATCTCTGTTTCATAAAACACTGCAATCTGAACAAGTGTATACCTGCACAGTCTCTTCTTTTCCTGTATATTTTCCTATTTGAGTCACTCCACTAATATAGATTCCTGCAACAGGATGCAATGGCTTCGTTTCAGTTTCTTGATCATCTATGTACAATGTTACATCAGCTTCAGTTACTAAGAGACGAATTTGATGCCAGCCTTGATCAAACAATGTCTAGAATAGAGAATAGTAAATGTATGTATGTTTGTCTATCTATGTAAATAGTCGTTTTCCTATTCCTTAACTGATTTACATGCTTTTGAGACATACATTGTCATTCATATAATCTTGAAGTATTATTAATTGCAACAACTTATTATTATAGCCCAATATTCTAAAATTACATTGTTAATATTGGCTATCAATGTATTGCAGAAATAGGAAGAGCATAACATATTCAACTTTAGAAAACATTTTTATATCAGTTTTGGAAGAGTACTTTGCCATTCTTTGCTAAAGTCCTTTAGGGACCATAAAAAATTTAATTTGTTTGTTTATTAAATATATTTTCCACCCATCATGCCATAGGGCTACCCTGGGTGGCTTACAATAGTAATAAGGGTAGGAACTTAACATCTTCCAGATGTTGCAATACTACCCCTTCCAGTATTCCAACTCAGGACAGGCAATAGTGAGGGATGATTCAATACTATCTGGACAATGCTGTCCACGCCCATTCAGAGGTCATCATCCAAAAACAGGAAGACACCTCTGAAACAGGAAAAGCAAGCTGGCCTTTTGGTTCTGAAAACAGCCTCTTCAAAGCTTTATAAGACACCACCTTTTTATGACCTATCCCATAGACTCTAGGTCCTAGTCCAATATGTTAAACCAAAGTTAAACTATGTTACCAAAATGCTGGTTAAAGGCTGCTGCATAAGCCTGGAATGAAGAAGACATCTATGTCACGTCAAACATGCCACCAATTACAAGTGGCACTTATCTTTGTTTAGCCAATAAATAAAAGCATTCTAAAGATGGAGAATATGCTCCCAACATGGAGGCAGCATTCATTTGCTTTAGCCCCAAACCGTTAAGGCTTTTAGAACAGTATGAATAGTTATGATTTGGGTCTAGAAATGGACATTGGGACAAAGTAAAAGTAAGTTTTGGACAAAATAAAATTTCCAATTCCCCTTCAAAAATAGCTGCTCATAAATTCCAAATGAGAATTACCAATGCAGTCAATACAACAGATGTTACAAATTAGCCATCTCTGACCATATCAAAGTGCTATTTAAAAACTACAGAAAAACATGGGGCATTTTCAATTGCCACTCCTGTGGTCAGTCCCATTCTGTTCTAGGTAGCCTCTTCTCCTCAGAATAGTCTTTGATGTAAAACCAGTCTATATTTAGCTAGTACTAAAGTATCAATTTAACACTCTTCAGATAGGTCAAATAAACCAACAGCAATCCTAAATCAATGAGATGTTTTAGAAAATCATTGAGGTCACCCAGGGGTGGGATTCAAATTTTTTAACAACTGGTTCTGTGGGCGTGGCTTAGGTGGTGGGCATGGATTGGTGGTCATGTGACTGGGTGGACATGGCTTGGAGGTCATGTTATTGGCTGGGTGTAGCCAACTCAATATCACTCACATCGAGGCACCCGTCTCCTTGCCTGGCCTCTCATGACTGTGAGGATGTTGCAACAATTGTAAGTGTGAAAAATGGTCATAAGTCACTTTTTTCAGTGCCATTGTAATTTTGAATGGTGACTCCACACAAGCAAAGTACCAGCAAAGGAGGGGAAAAAAACTCCAGAGACATTCCTGAGACAGGAAGTCTACTCCTGCCAAGAATGTAATAAGAGTTAATGGAGAGGCAGTTTCTGTAAGCAACACCAGAATGTTTCCTTCCTGCCTTCCTTACAGGATTAGGCCAGCAATTTCTTCTAACAACTGGTTCTCCGAACTGCTTAGAATGTTAACAACCGGTTCTAGCGAATAGGTGCGAACTGGTAGAATCCCACCCGAGGTCACCTTTGCTTTTCATAAAAATGATGCCTCCCGGAGAATATCTTGTGCTTTACCTGATCCCATAATATTGCACAATATTTTCCACAATGCAATTGCAAGCATGGGCCCAAATTTGGATCTGAAATATTGGATCTCCTGGCATTTAAACAAATGATATAGTTGTACATTTTTCCAATTGACACATGATGTGCTCTTTACCTTTACACGGGGTGCAGTAAAAGTAACAACCTGACTGCCATTGACTAGGTCTGTTGTGGTAAAGGATAATGTTTTCTTTTCTCCGATTACAGTAACAGCTATTTGTGGTGTTCCATCTTGGCTTAGAATCCTCCACAAATCCCATGTTTTTTTTACTTTAAATCGCTGTGTAGACACAAATACATATGATGGAGGAAGGCCTTCTGGAAACACATTTCTGAAAAACATTTTTTTTCAAAAATTAAAACATAAAATAATTTTAGAATTACAAAAATTCTAAAATGTATGCTGTAGAAATGAAAAAGTGACAAACTTTGATAAGAATTTTCAGCTCAGGAGAAAGAAGTACCTTGTCAATTCTGTCAGATCAATCCGGGAAATGATTTCATAAGCTTTTACATTAGTGCTTGGAATCTGAATTCTTTTCTTCACCTTTTTTTTCACATCTAAACCTAAAAGGATATCAAATCCTTTTTCATCCCGAGATGCCACTGGAATTCTTGTTGGACAAACTGATTCTATAAAGAATACACAGAACAAATCACTCTCAAATGAAGTAATAAAGTAGTATATAACATTAAATACAAAATAGGAAATCTTGTCTTGCATCAGGGTAAATAATTGCATTCTTTGGACTGCATGGCTGAGAAAGCACCTGAAAAACCTTTTTAAACACGTGAAAAGTTCACTAATGATAATCTTGTTCTCATGTTACATTTTTTTCCTAGTGATAAATTCTCTTGAATTCTTGATACTACTCTGCTGTGTTTAATATCAGTTAACATTTTAGGATAGCATCAAATATATTCAAATATATAAGCTGATCACTTATATTTTCATATAAGTGGCAGACACATATACCATTATTACTGTGGAGTGAAGTGGACATGGAGTGTGCGTACATGTGAGTGTGTAAGCCAGCCATTTGATGTGAAATATTTTTCAATCTAGTCCAGCATCTCCCCATGCTGGATTTTACTTTCATTAGTGGTGTTAAGCATAAAATTGATTTAAATTATGAGGAAGTTGCAGACAGTATTATATCAGGTGCAACTTCCATATGTTTCTGTATTGGGAGAGTGAAACCACTAAATAGAATAATTGTAACCATACAGATCAAATCCTGCAAGCTATCAGCTTAATTTTCATGCGATGAAAGATATACCCTACAACTGCAATGGGATTGTTGTAGTTACAATGAGATGCTAAAACCTCACAAAAAACTGCACGACCATTTTAGGCTTGTTTTCAACTTACAATTCACACAAAAAGAGAAACTATGATACTTCTTTTTGCTCTCTTCAATTTGTTGCTATTTCCTGGCTGGTCTGAAGGCATTATTTTGTTAACATAACTGGACAAATAAGACTGGCATCAGCTACAGACTATTAAAAACTAGGGGATGGAGTTTTCTTTCCTCCCTTTGCACAGAAAGGAGAAGTCTGGAGTTAGCACTGTGACTAAACATTGACCATCTTTAGATCTGAATATTACCATAGTTTGCATATTCCTTCTCTGGAGATATTCCTAAGTGAAGAAAGGGGAAACTATCAGACTATAATTTTCTCTTCCTCCAACCTTAACAACCTTTCTAAATGCAAATATCCTTTCCCTTCTAAAACTTGGAAGAAGATCATCCTCTGCAGATCTCATAATGGAGATCTTCAACAAATTTAAAGACAACGAAATTACAATACTAGCAGGTAAGTCCACCTGCATTATATGAATTGTAGCTTGGTGTCTTTGCATCCCCTGAGCGTGCTTTGAGCCTGAAACTACTTTCATTCCAAAAAAGCATGATGTGCTTGTTAAAATATTCAAAGTTGGCAGATTATTGTCCAAAAAACTAAAATAATGAAAAAAGCACAATGATGGGCATTGAAGCAGAATATTAACGAGTTTTTAAAAATAATGTGCCAATATTTCTTTTTACTGGTATAAATATATAACAAATGTTCATTTAGCTTAGAGAAGGGGAAAGGAGTTGGTTTCAATAGGAGAAGCAAAGGGTAGAGGTTAGAAAAATCTCATTCTGGGATATTATGAAACCATATCTCCCCTAAGATACAGTAACATAATATTAAGAATTCAAAAGATTCCTTTTTTTAAAAAAAACAAATCAAAATTGAAAGATGTTCCACAGGAAAAGCTCACAGTGCACACGATTTGTTAGTTGTGCAGAACTATACATGTAATAGGGTACAGAATTTACGCAGCACTTCTTAACAGAATATAAACTTTCACCTTCACACAAGATATTACATTCAACAGAATGCAAAATCAGATCTTATCATGTCTTCCTATTGTGAATTGATCAAGGGACAATTTCTGCAATCAGTTCCAATAGCCATTACTCATATAGACCTCCAACAAGTGGAAACATAATGAGTGGAAGCAATCACTTGAGACCTAGAAACGCACATAGACTATTTGTGATACAATGAATTTTAGTAAACTTTGTCACATCTAAGAGCAATTTAAAAAAATATTCTGCAGTATCAACCATCATTCAAATCCTCTAATCATGGCAATGATAGTTAAATCAGAATAATTTAAAAGAGGGATTGGCAATTCAAAGCAAGCTAGGTGATAGTCAGGAAGCCTATGGCTACCATAGATGAGTTTCAATATTAAGGACCAGTTCAATAACATCCAACAGCCTTGAAGGAACTTAGGAACATCATCACAGAGGTCCTTTCTATGATCTTTGAGAGATCATGGAGGACAAGTGTAGTGGTAGAAGGCCATCAGAGGGCAAATGTTCTTCCAATTTCCAAAAATATTAACTGTAAACATGGACTAGGTGGTATAAAAATATTTCTTAATTAAATGTATTAATCAAATTTATATAGCTGCCCATCTGCAGTGTACAGCAATTGTTTATATGTAATAAAGAAATAAGTGAAAATGCTTGTTATCATTAGATCATTAAGCTGTTTATAAATAAAGGGAAGGTATTGCTTAGCGTAGCCATCTTTAGTTTATCTAAAACAAGTCATGTCAAACCAACCTGTTCTTTTTTGATAGCATGATCAATGTAGTTAACTGTAGGAATATGATGGACATGTATATTGTGACCTTAAGGCTTTCAAAAAGTTTTGATAGAGTATAAGGTGCTAGTATCAAGTGCTTTTCAACAAGGTGAAAATGTCATATGGCATACTGCAGCACTTTATTCTAGGCAATGTGCTGTTCAATATATTTGAAAATGATTTGGATGAGGTTTTAAAAAATATTTTTCAGAATTGCACTGATTTATACAGATTTGCAAAAACACTGATCAGATTTGTAGAAGGCGCATAGACAGGTGAAGACAGTATCATGACTCAGAAGGATATTATAACCATTAATGTGAGTTTCAACATGGACAAATTGCAAAGTCCTTCATTTGATTCAAAAAATCAAAGGCATGACTATAGGATTGGGGTGATCATCTCAGGCAACAGTACAGGCAAAAAGTATCCATGTGTCTTGGTGGAACACAAAATGAGTATAAGGCAAGAGAGTTGTACAACTGTAAGAAAAAGCAAATGCAGATCAAGTCTATATCAAGAGAATCAAGATAAAAAGAAGACATTATATCTCTTCTGTATTGTTCAGAAAATACTATATGCAGTACATAAGACATCTAATAGACTTCTTAAATTGTTTGGCCCAATTACCCCTTTTCCCAGTCTCAAATAATGTAATTAACCCCACACTCACCCACACAAAACAAACCATCTCTGTTGAAGGCCTCATCAGTGGCAATCCCAACTGGATCTTTGACTCAATATAAGCAATTATAAATTGCTCCATTATCTCCAAGATGTGCCCAAGTTATCCCCAGTTTAAAAGCCATTGACCTATAATATGGTGTTTAGTTCTGGGCACTACAGATTTGAAATAAAATGGAGTTTATTCCAAGGAAAGGAATCAAGACAAGGAGATTAAAAGAAAAAAATGAGTAAGAAAATCCTGGATATACAGTATGTCAGCTAGAGAAGAAAAGATTGCAAGGTGTCTTCAGAAAGCTTAGTGTGTTTTCAGAAGAGAAGAAACAGTGACTTTACAATTGCAAGGTAGGACATTTTATTGGAGAGCAAGAATTCCCTAACAATAAAAACTATTCAATAAAGAAGCCAATTGCTTTAGCATGTGGTGTCCTCTCCTTTATAGCAGCTGTTTAAATAGAATCTGGATGGTCATCTCCAGTGGATGCTGGCACTGGAAAGAGGGGTGGACCAAAAGCCCTTCCAACCCTTACCGTTTATGATTTTATGTTTTATGAACTTTCTGGAACTAGCTTGGAAAATGAGTTCTCCCTCTAATAAGGGTTACCAGTTATTTACAGTTATAGATCAGAACTCATAGAATACAACTGCATGACACACAAAAAAAACTTAACACAGATACAACCACATAATAAAATTAAAATGAACTGCATCCAGATAGGAATTAATAAAACAATAAACACTGTCATTAATAAATCTCTTGTAACAATTACAGTTGCACACATTTGGCAACTCTCTCTGCATTTCTGGAGACTGATCCAGAGGAAAAAAGGGGAAAAGCTCAATCTAAAAGAAACATAAACATCATTTATACTGTAACATGTAAACCAATACTAGCTGAAACTTAAATGTGAGTGCAAAGTTCAATACATAATAAGACATCTTACAAACTAAATGCCACTATTACTTGTATGATACAAAGCATTTTTATTCTCAGAAGCAAAATTTTGTTTTTACATCAAAAAAGGTGAAGGGTGTTGCCCCATCATTATATAATTGGTTTTTTTTAATATTTGACTTTGTTCATATAAATATTTTAAAACAATGGAATAAACAAGAGGATCTTGTTTCCGTTAAATCTTTTTTTTAAATAAAGGAGAAAACTGGAAAGAGTTTCTACATACAAACAGAATGGGACTGGCAAATTATATGCATGTTATTCATGGACTGTCTCTCAAGAATAAATCATAACAATAATAATTAAATACCATCTATATCCATATCACTTTTCAGAAGAATGTAAGCCATAACAAAAGAGTTGGAGGAAAGATTTTGCTCTAAGTGACCGTCATCACAGCCCTCCAAGAAATACAAAATTGAACTTCACAATTACATCCTCTATAGTTTCTTACAAGTATAAATGTGTTGGCAAGAAGTAGACAGTTGTATTATCACTATAGAATATTGTACTTAAAATTAATCATGACGGGAACCATCAGTGGTGGTATTCAATTATTTTTACTACCGGTTCTGTGGGCATGGCTTGGCGGGAATGGAGTGGCTTGGTGGGTGTGCCTTGGTGGGCGTGACAGGGGAAGGATACTGAAAAATCCCCATTCCCTCCCCACCCCGTTAACCTGCTTTCCAGCTCCGTTCTCCTGTGCAGGGCAACAAAGAAAGCCCAGCTGATCAGCTGGAAGTCTGATCAGCTGGGACACGGGAGGCAGTGAATAGATGGGGACAGGGGGGCAACCAGAGGTGGTATTTACCGGATGGTTCTCCAAACTACTCAAAATTTCCACTACCAGTTCTCCAGAACCTGTCAGAATTGTCTGAATACCATCTCTGGGGACCATTCTCTTAAGAAATAGTACAGGAGAGAACAGAATTTACTTTGATCAAAATCTAAGCTGATCATCACTAAGCTGGAATCCACATTATGTATCTGATACTAGCACAGTTCAGAAAGTCCAGAAATATTTCACAAGAAGAGTTCTTCACTCCTCTACTCGTTGTAGAATACCTTATGCCACCAGACTTGAAATTCTAGACCTAGAAAACCTTGAATTACGCCATCTTCGGTCTGATCTAAGGATGGTATATAAAATCATATATTGCAATGACTTACCTATCAATGAATACTTCAGCTTCAACCATAACAACACAAGAGCACACAATAGATACAAACTCAAGGTTAACCGCACCAAACTTGATTGCAGGAAATATGACTTCAACAACAGAGTGGTCAATGTCTGGAATACTTTACCTGACTCTGTGGTTTCTTCCCCAACTCCCAAAAACTTTAACCTTAGACTGTCTACTAGTGACCTCACCCCTTTCCTAAGAGGTCTGTAGGGGACGTGCATAAGCGCACCAATGTGCCTACTGACCCTGTCCTATTGTTTCTTTTATTTTTCTTATATGTACCCATTTCATGTATTCATAATTATGTATATACTTATGCCTATTATCTTGTAAGCAATTGACAAATCAAATAAATAAGTAAATAAATCATATGGGTCTATAACCTCTGTTTATCTTTTTTTAAAATATATGCAAGTTGCAAATACTGAGCACCCTCCATGTTGACTTTAATATCTTAAATTCATTTCTGTATATTTGAGATTATTTTTGCCAATAGCACTGCCAGAATCATTTGAAAAGATGTCGCATTTTCAAGAGAACCCCTAAAGACTTCTTATATACTGTGTACAATTTCAGAAAGGGTTTCTTTCATGAACAGAATGGAATCTCTGAGTCCCCCCCAGCATGTATTGTTTTTGACAAATAGGAAAGAATAAATTTTGAATGCTAGGGAACTAGGTTTAATTTCACAATGATCCAGAACAATTGTGATATCATTTAATTCACTGAGATTAGTCTCTGCAGCACCAGAAATGGATGCAGAGCAGAGGTGGTATTCAGCCGGTTCGCACTGGTTCTGGTGATCTAGTAGCAAGAATTTGGCATGGGTCGCGGAACCGGTGGCGACTTCTGGCTGGCCATGCCCCTGAACTGGTTCCCAGTCACCTGAGCAGTCACTGCTCGCTTGCTTGCCCCACCCGCCATCTCACTGCTCGCTTGCCCTACCAGTTCTCTCGCCGTTTGCTTGCCCCGCCCGCACAATGCTCAGCCTACCCATCCCAAATCCACCCTATAAAAACCCCAACGGACCTCCTACAGGACCTGCCCACAGGACCAAGTAAGCACTGACCCCCAGAGCCCGGCCCTGGCCCTGGGCTGAACCCCTGGGGTTCCTTCCCTCCGCCCAGCCTTGTCCTGAGCTTCCAGCAGCCTCCGCTGGCTGCGGCCTCAATCCGCAGCCTGGCATAGCTTCCCAAGCTGCTGCAGGTCCTTTGTGGGCCGGCCGCTATCCTTACGGCTGCCTGCCCCCACCACCAGACTTCCAAAAGCCCGTGGAGCTCCTTGCCGGCTGAGGCCTCAATCCGCAGCCTGGCGTAGCTACCCAAGCTGCCGCAGGTACCTTGTGTGCTGGCCGCTTCCCTTGCAGCCGCCTGCCCTCACTGCCGGGCTTCCAAAAGCCCATGGACCTCCTTGCCGCTGCCATGACCTCCAGCCCAGGGCCTCGTGTAGCTGGCCAAGACATCGTAATGGCTTGCGCCACATTGCCAAAGTCACCTGGAGCTCTTTGCCTCACCCGAGCCTCGTCCCGAGCTTCCCAGCTGCCGTGATCGCCCTCCCCCCTCACGGACTTCTAAAAGCCCTCGGAAGTCCTTGCTGGCCAGGCTGATGCCCATAGGGTCCAGCCTAGAACCTCACACATTTAAAAAAGAAGTGCTCCACAAAGAATGATTAACATTTACCTTCACAGAGTTTCTGTTTTATCACTTCCCTTATTCTGGATATTGCCATATAATCTTCAACATGGAACACATATGTAGAAGAGGGTTTGTTGGCAATTGCTTTCAGTTCATCCTCTTCGGTTTCAGAACCAACGCCAATGGCAAGCAGTGTGATCTTGTTTCTCCTGGCTTCAGCAGCCACCTCTTTGACTTCATCTTGGGACTTACCATCAGTCAGAACAATTGCTATCCTTGTAAGGAATCTTTCTGATTTAGCAAATAGATGGTCCATTGCAAACTGAATGGCTTTGCCTGTTTTTGTATTTCCGCCCAAATATTGTACATATGTCATTTCTCTGATTAGATTCTCATTGGAATCATAAAAACCCAGGGGAATTTCAAGTACAGGATAATCACTGTACTGTACTACTCCAACCTGAATAAATTTTGGTCCTATGTTAAAGTTACTTGTAATATTGAACAGCCATCTTTTGATTATTTCAAAGTTTTCTGGGCCAACGCTGTAGGAGCCATCCAAGATGAAAACTAAATCTGCTGGGGCTGTTCGGCAACCTAAAACAAATAGAGAGAAAAAATGTTTTACTTGTATCTTTATCATCATAATCCAAGATAGTTAGCATCCTTTAGACTGTAAACTAAGATGAAAACCTCGTCAAATGTAACTGTATTTATTTCTAGATAAAAATATATTGGGTGTTTTTTTAATCTCATGTCTAAATAAAATAAGCTACAACCTAACCAAGTTAGTTAAACACAAGTGACTTGAAGATTTAGTCATTTCAATCCCTATTGTGGATTTCAGGTAATCAGTCTTAAAATGTGATAAAAATGGCAGAAACCTGTACTCTATTCTCAACATTTTTTGTGTAGAATGGCCTTAGTACACTGTGTTAACTTAAGCCAATTTACAGTAAATATGGGATTAGAAGAATAACCCCAATACTAGTAAAATAAATAGAAAGGAACTTATAATTCATTAATTTGGGTAAAAGCTCAATATGTTGATTTCTATAGCTATAGTTATATTCTATGTTGCCACACACCAGGCATAAATTGTTTTATTTTCTTTTAGAAAAAAATGGATATTTTTGCTAGATTTATTAGCTAACTAAACTAGTGGAATCATGTTTTATCCATGTTTTAAACTTTTCTTTAAAAATTATTTAAAAAGATAGGGACTTAAATACGTAGTAATGCTTAAATTAACCAGGATGTGAATGCTTAAAGGGCATAGATTGTTGAGAGAGGAAAAATATGAAGATAGAAATGGAATGAACTGGTTATTTATTATTATTATTTATTTATTAATTACATTTATATACCGCCCTTCTCCCAAGGGACTCAGGGCGGTGAACAGCTCGTCTAAAAACCCCACAAATACAAAAGTTAAAAAATAATTAAATATTAGAATTAGCTGCAGACTAAAATTAGGAAACCCCCCCCACCCTTAAAACCCAATTTAAAATTAAAAATGGAGATCAAATTTAAAATCATTATCTCAGCCCAGGCCGGCCTGCTCAAAGAGCCAGGTCTTTAACGCGCGCCTGAAGGCCCTCAGGTCCGTGCCGGTACGAAGTTCCGGTGGCAGAGTATTCCAGAGGGCGGGGGCACCCACAGAGAAGGCCCTACCCCTCGGCGCCGCCAGACGACACATAGCGGCCGACGGCACCCGGAGCAGACCCTCCCTGTGGGAACGCACCGGCCTGTTGGAGAACGTTGGTAGAATGCGGTCCTGAAGGTAACCTGGTCCCATGCCATGGGTCGCCCTAAAGGTCAAAACTAGAACCTTAAAGCGAACCCGGAGAGCCATCGGCAACCAATGCAGCTCGCGCAGGAGAGGCGTCACATGGGCGCTACGCGACGCCCCCATAATCACCCTCGCGGCTGCATTTTGCACCAACTGGAGTCTCCGGATGCTCCCCGCAGGGAGCCCCATGTAGAGGGCATTACAATAGTCCAGGCGAGAGGTGACAAGGGCCTGAGTGACCGTGCGCAAGGCGTCCCGATCCAGGAAGGGCCGCAACCGGTAGATCCGACGGATCTGATGAAACGCCCCCCTGGAGACGGCCGCGATGTGATGTTCAAGCGACAGCCGTACATCCAGGAGGACTCCCAGGTTGCGAGCCCTCTCTGTGGGGGGCAGAACCCAGGTTTTCTCCATACTGTAGTATTTTATTATAGCTTTAATTCACGTATATCACTCACTAGCTCGATAACCCTGCTTCGCTACAAAACTATGTGGCCAGGGTTAGTTTTGGGGGAAGAAAATAGAGGGGGAATCTGCCTCTGCCTTCCAGCATCCATCGGTATTCATCTGGCTAGTGTCCTATCAATGTGTGAAAGAGTTGAGGACTGTTTGGAAACTGAAACAGTATTTGCTGTGTGAGCAAGAAGGAGACAGCAAGGAGCCTGGGCATGGCTTAGCTCAACTGTTCTATACTAAAGCTGCTTGCTGCTGTGAAATTAAAACTGAAACTGAAATTCTGCCTGTGTTTTACATTTGGAACAGATTTCTTTTCAGGTGAGGAGAGGGAGTAGTCAGAGGTGGTATTCAGCAGGTTCTGACCAGTTCTGGAGAACCGGTAGCGGAAATTTTCAGTAGTTTGGAGAACCAGCAAATACCATCTCTGACTGGAGATTTTACAGTATCCTTCCCCTGCCACACCCACCAAGCCACGCCCACAGAACCAGTAGTAAAAAAAAATTGAATATCACCACTGGGAGTAGTACTCCTCAGCATCAGAGCATGTTAATAATAATATAGGAAATACTAATGCTCTGATGGTCATTTTGAAAAATCCTTTCATAGTGGGCACCTAGAAGCCAAGAGTAACATAGGTGCCAAATTTCAAGTTTGTAGGCTTTACGGTTCTGGAGTTTTTGTGATGGTGCATGAGTGGAATTTCACTTTTAGATATATATATAGATTTGCAGCTTCACATTATGTAACTAATTGGAATAACTTACTGTGCATGAAAGACTATTGGCTTAGAGATAACTAATATGGTATGTTCCTGCAGCTCACCTAATCATAATTTTTTTCAACAAGAAAAGACTTGATATTCCTAGTGAATCAAATAGAAAAAGACAGAGCAGACTCTTGAAAGTTTTCTAGTTTTGATCAAAATACCAATGAGATCATACAGAAATATAAAATTCTAGAAGCTTCTGTTTCACTTGGGACTATCTCAAACATTATAATGAAACAACTACAAAAACTAAAGTTTCTATATTTTATTAAGTATCTCTAGTTAAGCAAAACGCTTACTTGCTCTTGTATCACCACCTTCAGCCAATATGCAACCATGTAGTAAGAACATTAAAACTGTCTGAAGAAACGTTATGTTCTTTGCCATGTATACAGTATTTTGTGTTCTTCAAATCCTAAAACAGACTGGAGAAAATACAAAATGTTTTAAAACAGTATTACAACAATATAAAAACAATGATATAAGAAAATAGGAAAGCAATATATATAAATGGTTATGGCTCCCTGTAAGATTAATCGGTGTAACAGATTGGTTCAGCTAATTGTATTATATCACTAAATAAATTCCAATTAGTTAGGACTGATAAAGACTTAAAATACTAGTTTTTAATCTGCAGAGACTTAACCATAAGAAAGTAATGTCAACAGGGTCCTCTATTACTAAGTGCCATAACAGTCAAAAGTTCAACACAGTAAGACCTCTGTGTATACTGGGATACTATATTGGTGACTTGCATTGAGGCCACCTGCCAACATTCCCAGGTATATCAGACCTTTAGTGACCACACAATGAACTGCATGGAATAAAAGCCTGGATATATACAAGGAACTGTGGAACTATTGCACATTCTTCCTGTGTTAAATACTTATTATTAGAAATCAATACCACAAAGGCCGGCATTCCAAAACTTAAAATAGACCAGAATACAAAAATTGCCTCAGGTATACAGAAATATGTGCACATTTTATCCTGTTGTGTAGTAGAATTTCTACATGAGATAAATCGTATGAAAAATCCAGTAGAGGTTGAGCTCCAAGACATTATTTCAACAAACTGGTACCTTCTAGAAATTTTGGATTTCAGTTCATCTGCTATATAAGTGTAGGATAAGTAGGAAGGCTAATTTGACACAGTCCCACAAAGAATGTAAAAAATATGAAACTGCCTTCTGCAATTCACCAGAACCAGACTTATATTGACTAGTTCAAAAAATTAGATAAATCTGATCAAATAATTTTAGTACATTTCAAGACAAAACAAGCTGCTGTATAAATCCAATTTACAGTAGAGGTGTGCAGAACTTTTCAAATTAGGAACAGTACTTTGAAGTCTGAAATTGTTTTACTGACTATTCTAGAACTGCTTTCAATACAAAAGTTCTTTTCTAGCTCAAAATAGATGTGGTTTGAGCTTGAAATATCTTTGAACAATTTGAAACTAATGTTATGAATTCAAAATACAGTAGTTTGTATATCTCCATTTATATACAGAAGCCAAGTGCAAAGAATCAGGACCATCTGCATAGACTGGAGCATAAACTATTTACTGAAGCCTATACAAAAAAATCAGGTCAACTAACAGGATGAAATTGGCACTAGATAAGGGTCAAAAGAATTCAAGGGGGGGTGGATTTGGATATCTTGTAGCAATGCAAAAACTCTAAAGTGATAATACAACTAGACAAAAGAACAGTTTTTCCCAAACGCCATCACTCTGCTAAACAAATAATTCCCACAACACTGTCCAACTATTGTCCAAAGTCTGCATCACTATTACTATTAATCTTTTCATCACTTCTTATCACCCATCCCCTTCCATTTGTGACTGTATGACTGTAACTTTGTTGCTTGTATCCTTACGATTTAATGACTGTTTCCTAGTACGATTTGATTGCCTATTTCTACCCTATGACTATATTAAATGTTGTACCTGATGATTCTTGACAAATGTGTCTTTTCTTTTTATGTACACTGAGAGCGTATGCACCAAGACAAATTCCCTGTGTGTCTAATCACACTTGGCCAATAATAATTCATTTTATTCCATCCTCCACCTGTACCTGCTGTTCTCCTATGGTAACTATCGTGAAGCATTTTTCCCACTCTATATGGTAAGCCACTTTAAAATTTATGATTAGGGCCTGATCAGATTGCAAAGAATTGTTTTGCCAATCAGTGCTAGCTTCAGGATTCTGCAGGAGCTAGGATAAGATACTCTAAGTGAATTGCTCAGGCTTGCATATTAGAAAGGTATTCCAAAACCACTGATGCTACTTCATCCTGATATAGCTTATCACTCTTTAATCTGTTCATTTTCTCATAATGGCCAAAGATCTCAATTTAGTTGAGCCTGGCACTCAGACAAATCAGGCACATAGAGATAAACAACATCTAGATATCATTCAAAAGAAATAATAAAAAAGTCAAAAAGGAAACAAAAGAATCAAAACACTTCCTACCCAACAATCAACATCCAAATAAGCAAAGATTAATAAACCAACAATCAAGCAGTAAACAATACTCCAATTAAAAAACACCACTCAGACAAACAATTGAACAGTAAACAATAGACCAATCAAAGAACCACCAAGATCACTCCCACCAACACTGATAGGGCAAGCCACTTGTATATAAACAGAGAGTTACCCCATTCCCTTCTAGCACTGATGATGTTACTTAATTGCGTAATGAAACATTTACAAACAAACAGCCAAGCTCAGAGAGCACCACAGACCCCACAGGGGTCAATGTAAATGGCAGTGATATGGGCCTTTGAGTCTACATTTGATCCCACTTCTAAGCTGCAATTTTATGAACCTACTCAAAAACCACTATATACGATTACAGAAATACTGTCTATTACTGAATTTTGATTCAGATAAAAATGTTAATATATTTTGTATTTGTAGCTGTTTCAAAGAACATCAGAATTTATGCTTTTTTAATTTTCTTTTTCCTGTGCACTTTCTCCTCCCTAATATTTTTCAACATTTTTGTTTTTTCATTTTTGTAGAATTTTAATAAAATGTTTTTTTTTAAATAGTTATACAATGACAAACCAAATAAATATAACTGTATACGTTTATATTTTTTCCTTTTCGTCATCATCAATATTACAAAAGTTAGTTTCTTGAAGCCCATAGTGATCTGTAAAGTGCCAAGTTCAACAATGCTCACCAAAATATTATTCAGTATTTATGGCATTTGACCTAAATACAGAAAATAAACATTTATCCAAATCTACAAAACAGAAATGTAACACAAGATATTTCTGGAAAGGTGTCACTATTTATCCAGGACCTGGTACCAATAACTCTGCCAATGACCTGTTACGAAACTTCTCAAGCACTATAAAAATGTGCAGACCTGCTTTACAATATGCCAAATTTTAATCTAGCATACATAAATTTCCTGAGGGATGTAGTTCTATGTAACTAGTCATTTCCTTTCTTTTACAAACAGCAGCCAAGGGAACACAAAGGATAAGAGCAATCAGCCATTATATACTATACCGTCATCTAACAGAGTGTGCATGTTGTAGTAAGAAAGTTTATAACACAACAAAAAAGCCACTTTTGACAAGCTTTTGATTTCACAAACACCAATCCAAATATTCAGTGTTTGATAATGAGTGGATACGATTTTTTGAGGAAAGATTGATGGAAGATACAAATATACTTAATACAAGTTAGTCCTTAATTTACATCCATTCATTTAACAAAGGCTCAAAGTTACAAAGGTCTTTGAAAACATTTTTTATAACCTCTCCTTGAACTTAGAACCTTGTCAGTACCCCCGTAATTCAGGTACTTGGCAATCAGTTTGCATTTACAATAATTGCAGCTTTGTGTGGTCACATGATCACAATTTGTGACCTTGGCTTCCGACAAACAGAGTAAATCCGTGAAGCTGGGTTCACTTAACACCCACCTGATCCATTTAATGACCATGGTGAATCGCTTAATGACTGTGGTAAAAATGACAGTAAAATCAAATCTGGTCATGTGAGGATTTGTTTTATGACCATACTAACTTACAATGGAAATCCCAATCCCAATTGTGGCTGTAAGTCAAAGATCACCTGTAAAAACTGTAATGTGCGAGTTTAAAGTGTGAGTTGACGAGTTTAAATAACCCAGCTATATGCAAAAATTTAGCTGGAATATGTTTCATTTTAAGCATCAAGGGAGCATGATCGATGTCATTCACTTGCATATTTATACTAAAATACTGGGGGGGGGGGTTGTTTGTTCGTTTTTTTAGTTTATTATAGTCATAGACCAGGGAACAAAACAAATAAAAACACTCAGTAAATATACAATTAAAATTAATAACAATTACTACAACAACATACTATTTAGAGCAGAGATGCCAAACTCAAGCCCCGCAGGCCAGATCTGGCCTGGGGAGTGCTTAAATCTGGCCTGCGGGGCCAGCCTGGAAATAGCAAAAGACCAGCCCATTGTAGCCAAAATGGCCAGCAGGGTGCTACAGGAGGTCCCCATGCCCCATTTTGGCCAGCAGGGTGCTGCAGGAAGTGTCCATCCCATCTCCCACCTCCTGCCAGCCCACAGAGGAGAACTACAAAGCTGATCCGGCCCTTGAAGAAATCCAGTTTGACACCCCTGGTTTAGAGTTTATGCTCACAAGTCAGTGAAATGCTGTATCTTGGATTTCCCCCAAAAAACCACTGTAATAATGATAGAGTGAGTACAGACTGATCACAAACTAATGGCCACGCACTCTAACCTTTTTTTTTTTTAATTCTCAATGAATCAAGATTTGGTCATTTTAGACCTGAATTAGGCTTTGCTATAGATAAGGAAGTATAGACCTTAGGTCAATATTAGCTAAAGTGTAAATGAAATGTCAGTTTCTGACATCAAACAAAAAATTCCCACTAATTTTTAGGCAGAAGTTAAATAAATTATAAGCAAGGGTCTTAATAGACATGGTGAGGGAGCACAGGTTCCTATAAGTTTTGCCCTTATTAGGCTCCCTGCCCATCCACAATAGCTCTACTGGAGAGTCATACTTCAGAACTATCATTTTTCTTATTATTTAGAGTATATGCAGGAGCCTCTAAATTTTACTCTTAGCAAACAATAACAGGGACAATTTTCAGGCTCTATTTGCTTGCTATTTTTCCAATTAATATTAATAATATACAATAATGAAAATATTCTTTTTATCATTTGTATGTGTCAACAATAATGGAGAGAGAGAACAATGTAATATTCTTTGGGGGGGGGGAATAAATGCCATTTTTTACTATTTCAGTCCCAGTATGGCTAATCCATTTACATGAAGTGCTAGAATTCAGCTAAGCAATACTTACAGAAGAAAGAGTCGGTCATCCACTTTCCCATAAGCCAGTGTCCCAATCCAAAACTCATGCCAATTCAGTTTTAGATTATCTAATAATGCAGTCTATGAAACCTTGCAAACAAACTTGTTATGGCCCTGTACATTTTAAAATAAGAACCGTTAAGGACTACAGCAGCAGAACCAAGCAAATATTTGGCATCAAAAATATTATTCAGCAAGTTTCGCAAACTGGTAGATTCCTAAGCATCTAGGAAGATTTAAACTTTAATTCTTATATCAACTTGAGGGAAGTAAGCATGAATTATGAAAGACATCTGTCCTTTGCTTGCCTGTTATTTCAGCAATACGCCCTCTATTTTATTCTCAGGTTATGTTATCTTAAATATAATTAAAGTCCCAGTATGAAGGAATCAAAACTTCCATACTGTATTCATAGACAAAAACTTATTATTACTAACAGTGGATAAATCCTTAAATGCAGGTGAAATCCTGAAATTCAGTCAATTCCATGGACCCAGCCCACTTCACCAATTAGAATTCCAGATAAAGTCCTGTGCCACAGAGGATATTTATTTGTCAACTGCAGTTAAGAAATTCTGAATCCTACACTGCCAGATTCAAAATCCACTCGTTATTTATGAATTTTGTTGAAGTAAATCACAGAACCCAATTCTTTATTGTTGCCATAAGCGACATGTGTCATCTGGGAATCATCGAGTTGTTAAATTCAATTCCCTCCTTCCGGCCATCAAGAGGGGATCTTTCTCCAGGACCCAAAGAAATGTTCAGATATAGTTAAGGACAAACAAACTCAGAAACAAGATACTCACTGTACAAGTTGTTCATCTGGTTGTACAGTTCACAGCAATCAGTCAAGTTTCTTCAATTAATCTTAAGGGACTTTCTCCTTACATACAGTATCTAGAAGCCAACTGGTTTCCTGAACACCAAGTGCATGTGTACTGAATCTCACTGAACATATAGTGAGAGAAGAAACAACAAATTTCTTTCAATTGCACATTACAGCAAGATTGTAACATTAAGTCATTCTGGCAGGAGCTTTAGTCTTAATGAGAAAAGACTCTCAAAGGATATTTATGTAAAGGAACTGTAAGCAGCTCTCGTCCCACAGCCTAACACATTTATTTGCAGTTTAGAAGAAACTTCTAGAGTCATTCCTATAGATGCTCTAAACCACAAATATCTCCAAAACAAAAAGCAAAACATTCTTCTTAATTATGAAGAGTGCAAAAATCAAACAGCTCACACATAGCCAATTCTCTGGGTAGCAAATGGCAGTTTCGTCTTAGCTTCCTCTTTGCCTCTAATTCTTGTTTTCCAGATTTGTATTGAGTGGATCAGCAAGACCCAAAACAGTACTGAGTTTGAGATTCTTACTATCCCTTTGCTAGCCTGCTTTCTTAATTTTAAAACCAAAGTCGTATGATTTCAGTCTTTTTTCAGTCTTCCAGAAAATAAGTTAAAGGTCATCCAGAGCAGCCTGCGTCCCAAGAGAACATTAACACTTCTCTCATGTTGCACTGTGATGTGGAGAGTTTTCAGAAACCAGGCAATTACATTGCACTTGGCAGACTTGTGGGAACCTATTTTAAAAAGCACTGAGTAGTTGATGAAAAGGCATACAAGATTCAGAGGACTAGCCCTCAGTAATACTTCATTTATTTCTTTGCACAGAATGAAGTGATGTACATTAAGAAAAGCACCCCTTCTTTCAATTTTTCCCCACTACAACTGCCCTGTGAACACTCAGCTGGCTTTCACGCCTAAGGCCAGACTAGAACACACAATTTATTGGTTTCTAGGCTGGCACCTTAACTACCTAAGGGATACTGAAGGCAGATAAAAATAAGATAAATAAACAGTTAACCTCTAATAAGAATCACCCCTCAGCATAGCCAAACTAGGAGGTGGGGGGGGGGGGAACCAGCAGAAATAAAGGACTTGATTCCTTTCCTAAATCTAGGATATTCCTTTTCTAAATCTAGGATATGCTAATCTAGGATAGCATATCATAGATTCAGCGCAGCACAAGGCAAGGTGTTGGATCCAATGGATCCCAGAAGATGAGGGCATTTTTAAGAGGGTACTCCTTCCCTCAACTTAATTATCGAGAAGCTTCCTATTGAGATAGGCATGTATTAGGTTGAAGCCTTTAAGATTTTGAAGATCCAAGCCATCAACTTAAAATTGTTCTCATACAACCACTGGCAACCAATGCGTATTTTCAGCAGTGGAGCAATAGTCGCCAAGTAGCTCATTCAACAACTGTCCTGCTTAGCAAGAGAAATGTTGAGTTCAATTGTGGTCATAAGTCAAGGACTACCTCTATTTCACTACAAGCTGATATTTTTGAATTTGTGAATATTTTTCACAACTTTTGACTTGATTCCAAATTTTACTTTGCTGCATTTTCTTGAAATCAAACTTTGAACTTTGAATTTATTTGAACTAAGCCTAAGAGCACCTTGTCAATAATTTTCATGTGTAGTTTCAAGTTTATTCTGGGAATACAAAAAAGTCAAATGTATTACTTTGAATACGTAACAGCTAAATTCCATTATTTTAAGAAAAAGAGGATGGATAACTAATAACATTTTAGACTGAAGGATACATAAAGTTATTAAAATACTGAAGACTTTTTATCAAAGATAGAAAGTTTTGTATGAACTCCATCATATTTCTGTTTTATCAAATGTCTACATTATTCTATGATTTCTTTTTTAAAAAAGCAAAGCAGTACATATTTGCTTGCATAGATAATCTTCTTTAACATATGTATGTTGATGTAACTTTCCTAATATATTCAATTTGGTCTACAAATGTGCCGAAAACTGCATCACGAAATTTGGCAAAGTGCAAAAGCCAGATGAAAATTAAGTTCCAATGTACACAGTAGTCTGGAAAGTGTAAATTAGGCTCGTTTACACAGAAATAGGGTCTGAATGAAGTTCTCTGACATCTCTAGTGGAGCCAAAAGAACCACAATAAACTTTTTTAAAAGTTGGGAACAACTCAATTTCAATTTTTGTTATGACTCAACAGAGGCCCTTGAACCTACAGACTCCTTGTCTACAACAGAGGAAGTTCCTGTTGTGTGCTCCAGGATTTGATGCAAGGCAGAAGGACTATGCCGCTAAATGCAATTTGTTCTGGCAAGCTGTACTGACTGCTGAATTTGACCCACTTTAAGCTTATGCTATGCCAGATAACATGAAGAATAAACCATTAAGAAGCAAATGGGTAAAAACTTTGACCACAACCCAGAGGACTTGATATGCGTGATTTGTTGGAAACAATGTGTAAGATAGGGTAAATGGATTGTACGGCATGCCAGACTGGCTCATTTAAAATGTTAAGCAGAAGAACTAGATAGATCAGTGGCTTACGGAAATCAGAATTTCATACTATCTATGAAAAAAACCTTATTGTTTTTAATCCAATGCAAACAGATTCTACAGGATTTTTCTACATGCAAGACAAAAAAGGCAAGCTGATCAATAAATGGGAAAGAAGGCACTTAGCTCTTCCAAGGGACCTGAATGCTGGCTTGATAAATTAACAGAAGTATTTAATCTAAACCGATATATTCAGTACTGCTCGATACCCATTCTTCGCTACAAAATATGTGCTCGGGCTTAGTTTTGGGGGAGGAAAATAAGAGGGGAAAATTCTGCCTCTGCCTACCAGCATCCATTGGTATTCATCTGGCTAGCATCCTGTCAGTGTGGGAGAAAGCTGAGGGCTGTTTGGAAACTGAAGCAGTATTTGCTGTGTGAGCAAGAAGGAGATAGCAAGGAGCCTGGATGTGGCTTAGCTGAGCTGTTCTGTACTAAAGCTGCTTGGTGCTATGAAACTAAAACTGAAACTCCTCCCCTCTGCTTGTGTTTTGCATTTGGAAGATATTTCTTTTCAGGTAGGGAAGGGGAGTAGAACTCCTTAGCATCAGAGCATGTTAATAATAATATATGAAATACTAATGCTCTGATGGTGATTTTGAAAAATCCTTTCTTAGTGAGCATCTAGAAGCCAAGGGGAACATACGGGCCAAATTTCAAGTGTGCAGGCTTTACAGTTCTGGAGATTTTGTGATGATGCATGAGTGATATTTCACTTTGATAGATAGATAGATAGATAGATAGATAGATAGATAGATAGATAGATAGATAGATAGATAGATAGATAGATAGATAGATAGATAGATAGATAGATAGATAGACAGACAGACAGACAGACAGACAGACAGACAGACAGACAGACAGACAGACAGACAGACAGACAGACAGACTGACAGACAGACAGACAGACAGACAGTATATAGTCAACAATGGTTTTAATTGAGCTGAAAAATCCCATTGTGTCAATATACCTATACCTTTGAATCAGTGCTGGGATTCAAATTTTTTTACTACCGGTTCTTTGGGTGTGGCTTGATGGGCATGGCAGGGGAAGGATACTGTAAAATCTCTAGTCAGAGGTAGGATTTGCCGGTTCTCTGAACTACTCAAAATTTTTGCTACTAGTTCTCCAGAACTGGTCAGAACCTACTGAATACTACCTCTGGCGCTATACAATACAAAATTATTCACTTATAAGATAATTTCTACTCGCCTTCAAAGTAGAACTGCACAATGCATAGTTCAGTAGTTTGTGTCTAAGTATACATAATATTTATGATATTATTTACATGAACACCAGGGAATTGCTGCTTGAAATTCTCCAAAAGGTTGGGATGGATAGAATTTATTATTAAATTTGTTTACTGCCCATCTCACCACAGGCTATTCTGTAGTTAAAACGGTAGAATGTAAAATTCTAAAAGATGTAAAACTAACAATAGTAAAACAATGAAACAATAAATAATGAAAACACAGCAATAATAAAAAATAATGAAAATGCAGCCATATGAATGTATTATAGCAATAAGGATGCTCTACCCTCACATCCATTGAATTTGTGAATAAACAAATGATCCTAAAGTAAGAACAAGGGGAGAGCAATAGTTGCTAGCAAAACTTCATTATGAAGGGCTTTATGGAGAGGAACCAAGCACTCCCTCTTATCCTGCCTCAAAGCAAAACCAACACTAAACATCTTATCTCCATAAATATTTACCCTGACCCCAAAGATGATCATTTGTCAGAAACAAGCAGTAAGGAAAATGTTGGAGCTGGAAATGTTCCACATGTGAGTGTTCTTAAGACTGGGAATCTGATCTGAGCAATGATTAGGGGAAGCTAGTTTGACAACACAAATAGAAGTAGTTTTATTTATAGAAAATACAATTTAGGGATAAGCAAAATGTAGCTCAGCCTATCAGAAGGAAAATGAAAGAGCATCCGCTGGGTTGTGTCTACTTGGGAAGAAAAGGACCCCTGATTAGCAACCTCTTAGTGTTTTTCTAACTTGGCAACTTTTAAGATGTGTGGGTTTCAATTCCTAGTTGATGAATTCTCGGAATTGAAATCCATATATCTTAAGGTTGCCAAGTTTGAAAAACACTGTCTTAGGCAAAGCGGGCAGGCAGAGTATAAACCAAGAGAGGATACATAATAAATGTTATTTATACCCCATTATCCTCATATGGTCATGAAGAATCAGTGCCATTGGAGCTATCTCCAATACAAAATCATGACGTAACTCAAGTGATATAACATCTTTTATGCTGGAGCATTATATTCTGCAGGTATATTACGACAGCTGGACTACAGAAAGACACAGAGATTGAGTCTTAGTCTGAGAGACAATAATTTAACAGTAGCTCTGTTGTTTTAAACTGGACTAGTTCCAATGCAATTGAAGAGTTCTATTTTGCACCAATTTACTTACTTCCACTTTTCATTTCACATCTTTCTTTGCTCTTTTTTAAATCCTATCTTAAAGCAATAGGAATTAACCAATATTGAGAACAATCAATACAATTCAGCCAAGATTTTTCAAGTGATAAAAGTAACATTGACTTTTTACTAATCTTGGTTATACAAGACATGGTTCAGCTTCCATGTCACTTACTGCTTAAAAAAACATTTTACTATAAATTTTCCTGAAATATCTCTCACTGTTTCTTCCATATACAGACATTTCCTTTTATTGAGCAACCAACCTTAAGATGCCTTGTGGCCTAACCACTAGATCAAACCGGCTCCTTGAAACCTCCCACATCTTTCCATGGAGTCCAGTTGTTCAAACTGAGCTTTTTAAAAAGCTTTTCTGAGATGTTGAGGCACATTAAGTTGTCAAATATTTTTCTCATTTGTGTTGAGCAAGACTTCAAAGACTTGACATATTTAAGTGCTGCAATATCACTTTGGACAGCCATAACTCCTTGCTTGAAAACTTCCTTGACTTTTGGATCTGATCAGACTGGGAATTGGATGGAGAATCCATATCAAGAGATGACATTTGAATTTGGGTGGCCCAAATGTGAGGTTGCATGGTGTGCAACTGCTCTTTGAAAGACAGCTTTAAAAATAGGGTTTCAATTTAAAAATAGGAAGCCATTAAACATAATGACTCTGAACTTGTGCTATTAATTTCAGTTCTATTGTTACATCACAGCGGGAATTAGATTGGGAAGAGTATAGGAAATTACTGCAAAGTAAAATATTTAACTGTAGCAAATGTAAGGCAGATAATATTTCAATATTATATAAAGTGCTGAGGTTTTCATTAATCAGCACTACTGTAAGATTGCTTTGTTTCCACTTTTAAGCATCTGGCAATCCAATATCTAGGAATAATTTCTAAAGTAACTGCTTACCCATGACTGTGCCAAAATAACTTTTTTTCAGTGTTATTTCAATAAATATTCTTCCCAGTCCTATTTCAATTGTTAGGTGACTACATTTGCTAGGATTCCTTATGCTTTTTTACTCATATGCTAGGTAGCCAGGGGCCCTCCCCAACCAAGATTGGCCAAATTCTGCACAACTATTTTATTGGGCCAACTGAACTCTCCAGTTTATTCCAGACTTGTACATTTACAATATTTTTACAGCTGTGGTTAAAACCTTTAGGTATCAGATTAAAATCTCCAAGAGCTAAAGCCACAAAATCAATTCTAATGCCATAAGAGTCAAAGCATCATAATTATCAAACTACAGCAATAATATTAGGAAGATCATCAACATCATCAAGAATCTACAATTCCTACTTCCAGCTAACTGTTATGCTTTATAGGAAAAAAAAACATTAATAGAAAGTACATATAGCTATTCCTCAAATCCAGTTCCACTTCTTTGCTAATTTACTGACAAAAATATTTTGCTAAGCCACACACTAGCATTTATCTGGTTTTAACCAAGCATGTTTTGTAAAACCATCCATTATGGATTGTAAACTATAAATTAAGATTTAGTGTTAGGAAACCCACTCCATCATGACATGTTTGATAAACATGATTGGATAAAAGACTGTTTCAGAATAATGTGTGAATCTAGCCTTAAACTAGCCTCCAAGGCAGATTATAACTTGTTTTCTATAGCAACTCATTTAAAGAAGACATGGATTTTTATTGAGAAGTGAGGTGCGGGACACGGAGTTTCCAGAGGATGCCAAGAAAGTGTAATGAACTTTTTAGCACACTGTGGTATACGAATCTATGCAATTGTGATGCAACAAACCACAGTGCAATCGTACATTAGCACAATGAGTGAAATAGTTCATAACTCCAACACAGAGAAATTTACCAAAGACCTAAACTTTAAGACCTACAAACTAAAGAATTTTACAATTACACATTAGCTTCTGGTATGGGACCAAGAATCAGTGGAGTTTTTATATGGGCCAACATTTGTTCTTCCCAACCCCCTTAAGCTACAGGTTTAGCTGGCCCCAAGAGTGAACAAAGATACACTTTCAAACAAAAATGTCCTACATTGCATTGGAAGAACATCGTATCAGACATTCCAGGACACTGAGGAAAGCTTTAATTAACAGCTCACAGCAGCTCGGTAGCCAATATCAGCACCAGTGTGCCCAAGCAAGAGTCAGTCAGGAACATTAGCAGTTGCTGAAGAGTGAGTATGGCTAATACAAATGATTGAAGCAATGCAGATAAATAAAATTCCCTCCTTCCTACCATAATTTCTTAAGAATTGGGGAAGGGGTCATTCTACATTTGTAAAGAAGAAAAGATTTTGCGCTGGTGGAAAATCCTGGTATAGATACCTAAAGATACACTGCTTAAAAGTGCTGGTGCCTTTGAAGATTAGCCATTGGGTGGAAGGTACTATTTGCCTGCTGAATTTTAATTCTTTTTTTATACCGTCTAAACAGAGCATCTCTCTCTATCCTTCCTTGTCCAGTTACTTCTACTTATTCAGTATCATCACCATCACAGGTTTTGTTCCTCTCTGTCTCTTAGCCCTTCTTCTCAGAGCAGCTGTCTCATCTCCTTATCCCATCCTGGTGAAAAAGGGAAGGAAAAAACAGTGTCTGGGACAAAAAATGAATGTTATATGCACACTGAGGAATCATTTAATTTTATAAATGGAAACCTTACTTTATAGGCAAATAGTTTGGATTAGTAATTCACTCAACTAATGTAACTTTTTTTACCTGATCCTTTGACATACACAGCAATCCCCAAACATCAGCAGGGCTCTAACCCTTCTAGACTTTCATAAGGCATTGAGGACTTTGATCTTCTCGCAGTTATTAGAGCCAGTAAGTTAAACCAGCCATGATGGTGGAGCAATGTGTGTCTGTATGTATTAATGTTGGAATTTTAGGTTCACACAAATTATTATTTCTTAGGTTCTATTGTTATACAGTATTGTTTATTGGCTTTAATTCTCTGTGTGCTACCCAACATCACTACCATGACAAGGTGTCCCAAAAGTGCTTTTTTTTCATCTGAAAGCCTTTTGCTGAAGAACTGAAGAAGATTTTGGGATGAGAAGCCAAATGTTTTCAAAGAAAAAAAAAAGTCCAGTTGCCTTTTGAGGGAAAAAAAGCATCTTTGGGTCAACCATAACCTGGATGATTATCTCCATACATACAGAGATGGTATTCAGGAGGTTCTGACCAGTTCCGGAGAACCTGTCGTAGAAATTTTGAAATACTGAGTAGTTCAGAGAACCAGCAAATACCATCTCTGACTGGAGATTTTACTGTATCCTTTCCCTGCCACACCCACCAAATTTGGATCCCACCACTGCATACACTTATACCATGACAAGGATTTTCGATACAAATCGTTAATGAACAATGCTTAATGCATATAGTACAAATAAATACAATAAAAAGTGTATCACATATACATATATATTTCATTGAGGTAAATCACAGGATTGATTTTAGTTAGAATTAGCAGACTTAGTTGACAAAATATAAAAGCTGAGCACACCACAGTTTTTTTAGTTTTAACTGTGAGGGGTTTTTTCCCCCCAATCCTTTAGAATGAGAGATCATGTAAAATTCAGGGTTCTGCTCCTTTGAGATAACAATGATGCATTTACGACAATGCATTTGTCCAATACGCCAGCGTTTCCTTAGGCATGGGTTGCCCACATGCCAATGATATTATAGAAGTACATATTTAAGTTTGATGAATTATCTGAGTTCCACAATAAGCATCACTCTTATAATTATCAGTGAACAAGATTGCCCACTTAAGACCAACAGAGTAGCCAAATATAAGTTTGAAGGGTTTAAGACCATAAATAATGAAAAAAGACACTGTTTGTGAAGTCACCACTTAGCTAGAAAGATGCCAAAAAGGACAATCAAAATGTTTAATAGGCTAAAACTATTTCATATGAACAGAATTTCAACATTTTGATTTTTTTTCTTTTAGACAAGACAGGGGACCTCCATTTATAATAGTAATAAGACATGCTATATACAGTAGATGTATATGTGCGTGTGTCAGTGCACAAATGTATCTAGAACCTAAAGTAACCCAATAAAACTTAATGATATCTATCAAGACAGATCAAATAAAATATTTCTCCATAGAGTAATGGCTCAGGTATGGAATTCTCTACAAGACTTAATGTTTGGTATAAATGTAAGATGATTTCAAGCAGAATAAGGCAAATTCATAAACAATGTAAAAAGCGATCTTTACTTGCAAGGTGTACAAATGTTTCCTTTTGATTAAGAAGCAGGTTCTGGAAAATAATTCATCATCTCACATTATTCATGAAAAACAAATTTTCAAAGTTGATGACAATAAAGCAATCAAATATAGAGCTCCAGAAATAGGAATAGATATCTCACTTATTTAAATCCAAGCTTATTTTAATGTGTTCACCAAACAGATCACTAAAGACAGGGGAAGGACTTCTCTCAAGGACCTGTCAGAATGGTGCTGTATAAACTGTTCTTTGAAATTTCAGAGCGCAGAGATACAGATGTTGTACTACCCAGATGTTATGCCCTCTTGTGCAGGGTTTTACACAACTTACACTACCACTACTCTCTTCCTAGAGGAAAAGAGTATAGTCTAGGACCTGAACTGTTTTGGGACAATACAGTTGTATGAGATTGTACAGTCACAACCAACATCTTGATTTGCAAGCAGAAAGAGAGCTACAAAGTGCAAATGTTGGAGAAAAGGATTTGCCAGTTCTCTGGAGCCAGCCAGCTGACAGAGTGCTGGATCTGCTAAAGCCTCTGAAGATTTTTCCAAGAAAGTTTCCATGTGGAGTGTGCTAAAACAGCCCAAATGAGATAGAGCAACGACATTTGGTGTTAAGCCTGATATGAAATCCCTAAGAACTGGCAATGCTGCCAAACTAACCTTAGTTAAGACAAAGCTCTTCTGGTCACTGCCAAAATCTGGTCATTTAGTTTCAGAGTTGAATCCAGAAGTCCATTCAAGCTATAGATCTGAGGGTCTAAAGAAAGCTTGAATCCTTACTCCTTGGGATTGCCTTTCCATTAAGCAGAGGTACTTCTGTCCTGCTTGAATTAAGTTTTCATCAAAGCACAGGCAAGTCCTGTCTGTGACCATAAGCACCTGAGAATCTAACAGGCTTCCAGACCGATTAGAATAAAAGTTGTGTTTAATGCAACATCCCCTTACTTTCAGTAGCTTCTGTTCTGGATGCACAATGACTTAGACAGGCACTTAGCAGAAAATATTAAGGACCCCAAAGTCACCAAAGTTACACTGATTTCAGGGCCAGTTTTTTTTTTCTTGTTGCTTTTTGCTTTTAATCTTTCTAGCTGAACCATCAATGCTGTTACACCCACCTGGTTCATATTAGCCTTAAGAGCAACATGTTGAACTAAAAGAAAAAAGAAAATTCATTATTGTTAACATGCCAAACACAAAGCCTGTAAAAAAAAAAAAGCCAATAAACGTACATTCAACAAGCGTTACCTGTATATTCCTTTCTTTTTTTAAATAAACCTTGCCAATCTCAAGATTTACTGTTCAGGGACCAGGAATGGGATTAGATGATGAGATCAGCATCCTGGCTCAGCGGACAGGAGGATGACCCCAAATCACTTACACAGGTGCTTCCTCAAAAAACCAAAAAGATTCCAAGAAAGAAATAGACCCAAAGCACTTCTAGCAAGTCCCTCAGGTTTACTCCGCTTCTTCACCCACTCACCTGTTTACCTAGCACTCCAACTGCAACACCTCAATCCCAGGAAAGAAAAGAGGGGGAAGAAGGAAGGAGAGAAGGAGGGGGAGAGAGAGAGAGATGGAGGGAGGGAGAGATGACTACACCTCATTTTACATCCTGCAAATGCGAGCTTCAGTGAGTCTCCTACCTGCTGCAGTTTGCCCAGAAAGATAAATTCCTAATGCTGCTTCAGACTGACAGCCTTCGCTCTTAGATCCAAGCTCTGTGAAACAGCTAGATGGTGGGCAAAAAAAAAAAAAATGTATCCCCAACGATCTCAAGCAGGCAAGACTCTGAATGAGCCCTGTTAAGCGGTCTCTTCCAGATTCCCAAACACTGGCACGTGAATCTCCCTTGGTAATTCAAAAGCTACAGCTGGTGAAGGAGGGGGAGGGAAGGAAAAAAAAATCCCAGTCTCTCTCCAGATCCCAGCGCCGAAACTTGCTTTAACCAGGCGCTGTGCTGGGGGCGGAGCCGGGCAAGGAGCCCTTTGGCGAGGAGGGGGCGGGCGCTGCGCCTCCGCGTGGATAAACTTTTGCCGAGGGAGCCGCCTGAGCAGAGGAGGAGGGCCGGAGGGGGAAGGGGGGTAAATAACGCGGGGAGGTTTGTCATATTATAAACCCGGAACGGCGCGATCTTGTCTTTTTTTTTTTTTTTAACAAACGAGCGACGCGTCCCTGGAGAAAAATTAAATCCTGTGCAAGAATACCAATACTGTACGCTTCGATCATTCCCGAGTCTAAATAACCTTGCGAAGTAATCTTTAAATATCAGCCTGGGTTCCCCTAGAGATCTTATCTTGGTATACCTTGGGTCAGCTGAATGTTGTGTTTTACGGTTTCTTTTCTTCCCCTCTTTAAGAAACTGGACATGATGAAATGACGAGCTAGCAGCCTCCAGCATCACTCTGACTTCCAAGCACGCCTCTCTAGCCTATCCAGGGAACATCCCAGTCTGGCTTAGAAAATAAAAAAGGATCTGATGGGTTTGCAGGTGATATTTACATAGGTGTGGAAACTGGAATGTAGCAGCATCCTTGGTAGATTCTCTTCTGTTACAATCGTGCTTTGTGATAAGTCTGTCTGCATCAGCAGGGTGGATATTTTATTAATGCTATTTTCTCCAGTAGCAGCTGTTTGAGGAAAAGTCACCTTCTCAAAATTCCAGGTGTGTCCACTATCTTTTTTACACACCCAGTGAGGTACCTCATGGACGGTAGGGAGTGGCAGCGAGAATAACTAAGCAGCTACGTTATGGCAGAAATGAATTGACCAAGAAGGTTTCTGGAAAGGGGGATGGAAGTTATGATCTCAGTCAAATTGATTCCATGGAGTCTGATGGGCTCAATTACTGGAGGATTTGGCTGCTCAGAAAACTATGCTTGGAATACTTGAATGTACTTTATTGAATGTCAATCTTCTCAGGCGATTCAGAGAAACATCTGCTTGAGGTAGGGTACAGGTAATCCTGAACATACGACCACAATTGAGGACAAAATTTATGTTCCTAAGCGAGAGAGTTCTTAAGTGAATTTTGCCCAGCTTTACACCTTTTCTTGCCACCACTGAACCATTGCTGTTGTTAAACTAGTAACACAACTGCCACTTCCCCATTGACTTTGCTTGTCAGAAGGTCACAAAAGATGATCACATGACCCACAGGTAACTGTCATAAAAACATGCCAGTTGCCATGTGTCCATATTCTGATCCTGTGACCATAGGGATGCTGCAACTGTCGTAAGTGAGAAAAATGGTCACAAGTCATTTTTTTCAGTGCTGCTGTAATTTTGAACGATAACTAAATGAATGATTGTAAGTCAAGGACTGCTCATATTGAAAAAAGTTGACAGATCGAAACTGGCCCGTCATTTTTCACTGCCCCCTCCACATAACAGATAGAAAGAAAACCTGTCTAAATGTTATAGGAAACAAGTGAAGAATATACTGCTCCTAAGTAGCTGCCAGGCCTGAGGCTGGGATTTTTTTCCTCTGAAATGTTGTGGATTGAGGAATTCAACAGAGAAAGGGATAGGGAAAAGGCCTGGGAGGAAGGGTTCTTTGGGGCAGTCTTCCAATGGAAATGTATGGACATTCTCAACCATTCAGGTCATGGTTGTCTCGGAGGTGCTTTTTGATAGGCAATTGGACTTTTTGGGTTTTTTGTTTTTCTTGAAAACATTTTGCTTCTCATCCAAGTAACTTCTTCAGTTCTGACTGAATGGTGGGGAATGGAAGGATTTATATTCTTTGCAGACATCTGGTCCTTAGCACTCTGAGAGTTGTTGAGATTCTTGGGGTGTCTATCTGTACCCTCAGGGTCATTTGAATCAGAGTTCAAACAGATGTGGAACTTTCTTGGAACTGCTGAAAGGATTGTGTTGATAACAGGAGATAGATGGTGTTATATCTCATCACCCCACCCCTGCTGAGAGAGCTGATCAATTTTAACAGAGATGGCCTTTTTAACCCCTCTCTCAAACCAATGGTCCTCAGTCCAGAATGTGGACTTTGTTCTCTTCAAAAAAGTGACCTTTGTCTTTCAAATGCAGATGGATTGTTGAAGCTTGTCCTGATGGGTTTGTTTTCCTACGTTGTGCCATATGTTTATGAAGTGGTTGTTTGGTTTCTCCAATGTACAGATCTGCACATGCCTCACTCCATTGCACTTCATATATATATACCACATTGCTCCATTTGTGTCTGGGACTGGGTGTTTTATCCTAGGGGTAGACAAACTTCTGCCTTAATGTATTCTTGAGACCATGCACTTTTGAGTCTTCTACTGAAGGGAACAATGAATTCAGAAGTCTGGTTTCTTTTCCCCCCAGCTGGTAAGGGATCATATTCTGTGCAGATTACAGAATTGGGGCCTATGTAGTTGCGGGACATATACAGTATAATCTGGCAGTAAGCCATTTATATCTTCTTTAGATAAGATGCATGTAAATATCTTATTTAGATAAGAGATAGCTTGGTCTAGTGGTTAAGGTGCCAGACTAGGAATAGAGAAACTCCAGCTCTGCTTAAGCAAAAGCCAGCCATGTGACCTTGGATCAGTCATTTTCAGGCCTTGAAAACAGACAATAACAAACCATTTTTTAAAAAGGTTGCCAAGAAAAGTACATGGAGTTGTCCATGTATTCAGTATGAGTCCAAATTGACCCAAAGGCCCAAAATGCTCAGATACCTTTAGACTATCTTTCCAACATACAATCTCAGGATAGATGCATGAGGGCAGACTTATATAATTCAAAGATTCTTCTAATTCCAAGCAGCCCATTTCTGTTCTTTCCATTGATAACAGTTTCAAAGTCCTAACAAATAACATGTTGTTGACATTTAAATGACCAATTGCAACACAGATTGAACTGGTTTACATTACTTGATATAATTGGGAAGGGTAAGCCTCAGCAACCCCAGATGTCAGATCGTATTTTATTATTTCCCTTGAGTGTGGAAATATTGTGTTTTTTTCCTCTTTAATATTTGTGGCTAAAATGAAAAGTAACTGATTATTTAACAATTGCTTTGGCTTCGTGGCTAAGGTTCTTTGGATGAAAATCCCCTGGGAAAAAAATTGTAATATTAAATCAATGTCAGCTAAAAAGTATCTAGATGATTGACTCCAATTTGCTGACAAAGTTATAACAAATTGTTTGTCTGTCTTTCTGTCTTAAAGAAAATCCAGTACTCCAAGAAAAGCTTATATCTAAATTTTCTAATCTAATCTAGATCTAATTACTTTACATAGACACACACACAGACATAAATACATACACATGCATGAAAAATACATGTGTTATATAAAACCAATGCTCTGCCAATACATTAGTTAGAACATTGCAATGTTGGATGGTATATGTTGTACAGTTTATTTATTTGATTTGTCAATCGCTTACAAGATAATAGGTATAAATATATACATAGTTATGAATAAATGAAATGGGTACATATAAGAAAAATAAAAGAAACAATAGGACAGGGACGGTTGACACGTTGGTGCGCTTATGCAAGCACCAATTACATTTTGGATGGAGCATATACTTTATTAATATTTTTTTTATTTCTGACATGGTAGAAATGCCAGGAATGGATGCCATTATTTGAAAAGCAGCAAAACAATCTGATTAGCATGTCAGGGTCAGGATCGTACGTTGAGTTGCAGTTCAAAGACTTATTGCTGGAACCTATACATAAAGATCTAGTGAACTAAAGTTTAATACTAAATTGATTCTAGGTAAGGGTCAACAGAATTCAAAAGGGTTTGGACTTGGACCGTTTGTGACAACGTAATGATTCTAAGCTGATGGTGTGTTTAACTCTGACCCCCAGCACTGCCTGCTCTTCTCCTAGTTCTGAGAACAAAAGCACACCTCCAGTTGATGAGAAAGGTGCAGAAGAAATGTTCAGCACAATACATCAAGGCATTAAAAAAAAGAATAATCTTCTTTCATTGTTGGAGACAGGCTGTTGAAACTTTGATGTGATGTTTACCACTTGCCTGCCAAGCCAAGAAACTACATTTTAATTCTGCTGCACCTATAAATTTGACATTTTCTCAAATGTTCCCATTAATAATAATTAACATCTGGAAAAAATGACCACATTTGACAACGGATGTATGAGCTCTAAATTATATTAAAATATTACTGGTGGTAAAGAGAAGCAGAAAAGAGAAGTTCCTCCCAGCTCAATTAGAACTCCATGCCAGCAATAGAAACTGCTTTTAATTTATTCTCATAATATTTTCCCTATGTGAAAATAAACAAAAGAAAGGTGTTGGAAATGTGAATCCAGCAGAATGTGTTATTCTAGGATGTGCTTTTGAATACCAGCCGAGTGCTGAGAGAATTCTGACCAATTAAGTGGCAGGAGGTCCTATTAAAAAGGGAATTAAAATGTTTAGAATGTTGTTGCCTTGAATGCAAAGTGTGGGCTTTGCCCGGCTGACAGTAACTGCTAGCAGACCTTTGTTTTATTTAACTAGTTTTTTGAAGCAATACAAAAAGACTTAAAAACCTCATTTCTAGAAAAGCTCCATTTTGAAGAGTAGGAAGCAGGAGGGAGGGAGAGAGGGGAAGGGAGGGAGGGGGAGGGGGAGAGAAAAGAAAGAAAAAGAAAGAAAGAATTCCCTTCTCTTAAACAACAGGAAACTTCATAGTGATTTTAGTTCCTAGACCCTTGATTCAGGAGAGAAGCCAAATAAGAAAACTGAAGTGTAATCCAATTTAAAGCCTATGTCATGGTTTATATGTGACTTTAATGACACGATTAGTGCTTACACTGATTTTTACTCTCTTATTGCCTCAGTGGCTGATGATCCAATAGCAAACTTTTGGGTGGCCAAGTTTGTATTAGGGAGGAATCAGCATCAAGAACTCCTACCTGGCTACTCTGACCCATTAATGCACCATTTTGTCAGCAAAATCACAGATTTTGGCCACCCTGGTTTAATGAAGGGAAAGTCGCAATACGTCACGTAACGACAACATGGCACCATGAGTTTGACGCCCCTGCCCTAGAAGGTTACAATAGTGTTTGGGTGTTGTATCCTCCTAGAGAGGCTGAAGGAGGTGGGAATTGGAGTACTCTCTTCCATTGGTTCCACTCTGTCTTCAGATAGTGGTTCCACTCAGTTGGGGGGAAGGGGAGCCTGTGAGCCCAGGGACTTTTCCATTGTGGTTTGCTATAGGTCTGATCCTTTCTCTGTTGTATTTAATATTTCCTTAAAGTCACTAAATAGCAGGTTGAGGTTCAGTATCATCAATATACTGATGATACCCAGATTTTCATTGCTACCCATGGCCGAACTGATGATTGCCATTGATATCCAATCCCAGTGCTTGAAGAGGGTCTCCCCCAAAGCAGCAGGTCCATGACTTGTAGATGCTCCTGCCCTTGCAACAGATAGACACTGTGGCCACAGGAGTCTTTGCTCACTTTTTTTGATTAGTGAACCAGAAGCAACAGTGATGGGATTCAAAAAAATTTATTACCGGTTCTGTGGGCATGGCTTGGTGGGTATGGCTTGGTGGGCATGGCAGGGGAAGGATACTGCAAAATCTCCATTCCCTTACCACTCCAGGGGGAAGGTTACTGCAAAATCCCCATTCCCTCCCCGCCCCACTAACCTGCTTTACAGCTCCATTCTCCTGTGCAGGGCAACAAAAGAAGACCCAGCCGATCAGCTGAGACTCAGGAGACAGAGAATAGATGGGGGCAGGGCCAGTCAGAGGTGGTATTTGCCGGTTCTCCAAACTACTCAAAATTTCCACTACCGGTTCTCCAGAACTGGTCAGAACCTGCTGAATACCACCTCTGGGGCAAAAGGATTGGTCCAAAGTGCCTCACACCCTCATCATTAACCCTTTAAGGCCAAGGGGTTGCCTTTAAACACCACTTAGGGCCTCTTTTAATTTAGAAAGCTAACTGAAAATTCCCATTCCTTCTAACGTTTGTACAGCATGGCTCAGATAAAATCTTTTGAGTATGAATCTAGAAGTACACATACAGATCCCACCTTGTTGTAAGTCCATACACAGGTTAAAAATCTTTCTTTCGGTGCACTGTCAGTCTCGGCTGCCTCTCGGGGTACCTGTCTTGGTTTGGGTTCTTGTTTTGTTTTTTGCTTTCTGTAGCTAATTTTAGTTTTTGATATGTTCCAGATTTAAATTCAGGTAGTCAATTTTCCTAGCCCCAAATTTACGTTAAGTGAGAAATTTGTTGAGTGAGTTTTGCCCCATTTTATGACTTTTCTCACCCCAGATGTTAAGTGAATCACTGCAATTCTTAAATTAGTGTTTGAAGCTAAAATCCACCTCGCTCCTAGAAAAATGAAATATTTTAGAATGTACTAAAAAGACAGAATATTTCCCCTAAAAGAGAAGTAGAAACTCAGAGAGGCAGAAACTCAGCCCCGCCCACTCACCCCGACATACAGCTTTGTCAATGGGCCATTAAGGCATGGACCAGTCTATTCTACTATAACAAAAATCTACCTCCTTCAGGCAGACCCATAATAGGAATCCCCAAGCCCTTTCATTACATCATCCAGCAAGGCTCAACCCAGGCTGGAACTCAAGACAGCCTACAGAGTTGCCCCTGCATGGCCCCGTGGAAGTCTGACAGCCAATCAGAATACAAGCTCAAATTCAAATCCCAACAGGGATTCTCAGCATTTCTTCCCTTTTCTTCACCCAAGAGCTCCCAGGCATGTGATCCTGTCCACCATTAAACATCTTTCCAAACAGCCTCCATGTCTTTTTCCCCACTTGGAACTGAACCCAGAAGGATATTTCTTCCGACATCAGTCACACGGTTGTTAAGCGAATCTGGCTTCCCCATTGACTTTGCTTGTCAGGAAGTTACAACAGGGAACCACATGACTCTGGGTACACTGCAACCGTCATAAATGTGAGTCAGTTGTCAAGCATTTGAATGTAGATCATGTGACCATGGGGATGCTGCAACAGTCTCAAGTGTGAAAAATGGTCATAAATCACTTTTTTCAGTGCCGTTGTAATCATTGTTTGTTTTCTTTTTTTTTAAAGTTGCCCAGAATCCTTTTGCACTGATGTAGGATAGAAGTGCTGCAGATAAATGAACAAATAAATTAATGGTTGGAAGAGGAGGAGGTTGCATTATAACACAATAGTGTTGTTATAACACAAAGAAAACCTTAATAAGTACAGGTCATCCTGGTTTCATGACAGCCTTGTCTAGCAACCTTTTGCAGTTATGATGGGGATTAGAAAATAACTTTTATCACGCTGTTCGATGGAAATTGGAAGTTTTAATTGCTATAAAAATAGGAACTTGGAACAAAAAGGAAAGAAAAGAAAAAAGAAAAGCACTTTACAAAAAATCCTTACATTTACAGCCTTCACAGGTTTGTAAAGCAAAGGAAAGCTGAAGTAAGATCATAAATGCAGTTGTGGTGCTTTATTCTACTGCAACAGAGGGAGTTGGAAGTCAACACTTTTGCTTTTTCCCAACCCTTCCTCACTTCTCTTCCCTCCACTGCTTTCCCATTTACTTTTGTATTTTGTAACTTATTTCATCTTATAACTCAATAAAATGTTTGCTCAGAATAAATGCAGCTGTGGTTTCACTTAGTGATCGCTTCACTTCAGTGATCAATTTGCTCACTCTGTGGTTGCTAAACAAGGACTACCTGTGCATTAATATCTAGAAACAAGGGGTTGAATTAATCTAGATCAGGGGTCCCCAAACTTGGCAACTTTAAGACTTGTGGACTTCAACTCCCTGAATTCCTCAGCCAGCTCTGCTATGCTATGCTGGCTGAGGAGTTCTGGGAGTTGAAGTCCACAAGTCTTAAAGTTGCCAAGTTTGGAGACCTCTTATCTAGACGTTGGATATCAGATAGCCAACCAAGTGAATTTTAGGAGGGATTGGTAAGCTAAACCCAAATACAACAAGCACAAAAAATAAGGAAGCATATTAATGTTTCTTAGCTCAGAGTGGTTTGCTGCAAAGAAAATTCACCTTTTGAATTTATTGAAAACAGACCAGGGTCTCCACCTGTTCTTAGAGGTCTAGTAGAGAAAAATTGGTAAAAGTTGACAAACAGTAATTGTTCTATCGTCGTTAGAGCAGGATTGTCGACTTTAAGATGTGTGGACTTCAACTCCCAGAATACCCCAGCCACCATGCTGATTGAGGAATTCTGGGAATTGAAGTCTACACACCTTAAAGTTAACAGGATTGAAAAACACTCCCCTAATGGAACCCAAACAGTTCATCCAGGTTGTAACTAAGTCCTCAGGTTTGTTGGGTAGTTTTTTCTCTAGGTTTGTCATACCAAATAATTGCCACATGAGGGAGCGCTGATACAATAAGAAACAAAACAGCTGAATCACATTGAACCATACTATAGTCCAGTCGCATCATTTCTTATTGAATTAGATCACAAAAGAAAAAGGTGAAATAACAGAAACGCCTTCTGCAGAAAGGCTGCTGCCTAAACACTTGGATATGAACAATTTGTTACATGATGCAGAACAGAATATGGAGAACAAATTTCCTAAGGCAGTCAAACCTGCATCTATAAATCTCTTTGAAGAAAATGCTGGGAAGGAAAATCAATAGAAGCTATAAAGGCACACTGATATTCCCAAATTGGTTTTTTTTTGTGTGGGGGGGTGCGAATAACTATCCCAGGGGTGTCAGACTCGCATTGTCACAGGGGCATCACGTGATGTATCACAGCTTTTTCCCCGTTCGCTAAACTGGGCATGGGTGTGGCCAATGCATGATGCATTTAGCCTGCGGGCTACGGGTTTGACAGCCCAGTGTGTTCTTTTTTGCATGTGTGAAACTCATCTGATGAAGAAGGAGGTGATGATATCATCCTCTGTAAATACCTTCCTTTCAGAAATTGTATTGACTTCGCCCACATTCAGGTTTAAGGCCAGTTTGCGCCAAGAAAATCTGGCTGATATTGGCAGAAACCTTGAGAGATAGGAGAAAGATAAAGAACAGCAAGTTCTTATTACTTAGAAAATGACTTTGGTATTGCCTGCAGAATCAGAAAGTCACCAGTAGGTTTTCTGGTGTGTCTTCTGGAACCTTAAAATTAGCCCTACACAGGGGTGGGATTCTACTAGTTCGTACCTATTCTCTACAACCAGTTGTTAACGTTCTAAGCAGTTCAGAGAACCGGTTGTTAGAAGAAATTACTGGCCTAATCCTGTAAGGAAGGCAGGAAGGAAACATTCTGATGTTGCTTACAGAAACTGCCTCTCCATTAACCCTTATTACATTCTTGGCAGGACTAGACTTCCTGTCTCAGGAACTTGTCTGGAGTTTTTTTCCCCTCCTTTGCTGATACTTTGCTTGTGTGGAGTGATCATTCAGTTACAATGGCACTGAAAAAAGTGACTTATGACTGTTTTTCACACTTACGACTGTTGCAGCATCCCCACAATCATAAGAGGCCAGGCAAGGAAATAGTGCCCCAATGTGAGTGACATTGAGTTGGCCACGCCCAGCCAATAACATGACCACCAAGCCATGTCCATCCAGTCACATGACCACAAATCCATGCCTACCAACTAAGCCATGCCCACAGAACTGGTTGTTAAAAATATTAATCCTATCCCTGGCCCTACATATTATTTTATGAAAAAGAAATAATGTAGATATTATAAAGAGAACTACATAAAGACATACTTACCCATTATCCAGGGGTGAGATTCTACCAGTTCACACCTATACGCTAGAACCAGTTGTTAACATTCTAAGCAGTTCGGAGAACCGGTTGTTAAAAAAATTACTGGCCTAATCCTGTAAGGAAGGCAGAAAGGAAACATTCTGGTGTTGCTTACAGAAACTGCCTCTCCGTTAACCCTTATTACATTCTTGGCAGGCCTAGACTTCCTGTCTCAGGAACTTGTCTGGAGTTTTTTTCCCCTCCTTTGCTGGTACTTTGTTTGTGTGGAGTGACCATTTAAAGTTACAATGGCACTGAAAAAAGTGACTGATGACCATTTTTCACACTTACGACTGTTGCAGTATCCCCACAGTCATGAGAGGCCAGGTGAAGAGATGCGTGCCTCGATGTGAGTGATATAGAGTTGACCACACCCAGCCAATAACATGACCACCAAGCCATGTCCACCCAGTCACATGACCACCAAGTTACACCCACCACCTAAGCCATGCCCACAGAACCAGTTGTTAAAAATTTTGAATCCCACCCCTGGGAGAGGACAACCAATGATCTTCTGGGCAATGACATTAACCCTCTGGAGTGCTTTCCTATCTGCCACAGTGCAATTGGCAAACCATACAGAGGTGCAGTAATTTAAATACTCTCTATGGTGTAGCGGTAGAAGGTCACCAGTAGTTTTTCATTCAGTTGTTGTTTTCTGAGAAGTCTCAGGTAGTATAATCTCTGCTGGGCCCTTTTGACCAGTGCTGCAATGTCGGCACCCCAGGTCAGGTCCTCTTTTTTGGTAACACCCAGAAACTTAAAACTGGCCACTTGCTCCACTCGGTCTCCATTGATGAGCAAGGGCTGGATGTCTGATCTATTCCTTCTATAGTCCACTCTTAAGGGCCTTTTGCCAGTGAGCCCTGAATCCTCATCAAGCAGAGCTCATCCATCTGAATGGACAATCATCCATTGACTGGAGAGCTGGGAAGGAACAGAATTTGTCCCTTGTTTGGGGGTCTCCCTTGTATCTGGAATCTAGTATTAGAGAAGGGTGATGTGGCTTTAATTCCGGTGGATTTGCAGAGTGACCAACCAATGTCTCAATTAATGACAGCAACTGCACTACTGCAAGGGATCAACTCTAGAATCTGAGAGATGAAGGTATTCCTCGACTTATGACCACTTTCCTTTGCGAAGAGAGGGAGTCCTTGTTATTGCCCCATCGGAGCCGGTTCGGAGGAGGAGGAGTTGGAAGTGTGATGCCCCATAGGAATGGCCCATCTCCCTTGGCCTCTTTGGAGAAGCCAGGGGATGAAGACAATGCTGTCCAATCCCTTAGGCATTGGTGGAGATGGTCGACCGGATAGAGAGCTCCAGATGCAGGGGAGGATCGGCTGCTGACAGGTAGTGGTGCTGATAGGTAACAGATCCCCTCTGAGGATTACAGATGAACAGAGTTGGAAGGGACCCTGTAGGTCATCTCGCCCAACCCCATGCCCAAGAAGGAGACCCTACACCATTTCTGACAGATGGCAGTCTAGGCTCTTCTTGAAAGCTTCCAGTGATGAAGCTCCCATGACGTCTGGTGGCAATATCTGTTCCATGGGTTGATTGTTCACATTTTCAGAAAACGTCCCCTTATTTCTAGGTTGAATCTCTCCTTGTTCAGTTTCCATCAATTATTCCTTGTCTGGCCCTGGAAAATAGTTTGACCCCCTCCTGTCTGTGGCAGCCCCTCAAATATTGGAACACTGCTGTCATGTTTCCCCTGGTCCTTCTCTTCACTAGACTAGCCATGTCCAGTTCCTGCAACCGTTCACTGTATCTTTTAGCCTTCAGTCCCCTAATCATCCTGGTTTCTCTTCTCTGCACTTTTTCTAGAGTCTCAACGTCTATTTTATTGTGTGGTGACCAAAACTGGATGCAGTACTCTAGATGTGGTCTTACTAAGGCTTTATAGAGTGGTATTAGGACCTTTCTTGATCTTGATTGTATCCCTCTGTTAATGCAACTTAGGATTGCACTGGCTTTTTTGGCCACTGCCGCACACTGCTGGCTCATATTCAACTCGTTGACCACTAAGACTTCAAGATCACTCTCACAGTTACTGCTATTAAGCCTGGTTTCAGTAAAGTCTTAGACTTAGGCAAGAAAAACCAAAAGTGCCCATACAGACATGTTTTTTTTTTTGCCTAAGTGTAAGATTTGACTTTTCTCTACATTGAATTTTATTTTGTTAGATAGGGCCCGGTGTTCAAGTCTGTCCAGATCCATGTGGATCCTGAGCCTATCATCTAGGGTGTTGGCTATTCTGGCCAGCTTAGTATCATCCGTAAATTTGGTAAGTTCCCCATCTATTCCCTCATCTAAATAGTTTGTGACTGTGTCATCATGGATGCCTTGACATATGGGCAACCCAGCCCTGGGTGTTGTTGGAATGATTGTTGTCCCACCTGCCAGATGATGCAATGGAGAAGGAGGCTCCTGGAGGAGACCGCATAGTTATAATTGCTTGAGCACACTTTACATCTTTATGTCATTGTCCAGAAGCTGCTAGCAACACCAGGATTTCCTTGAGTAATCAGGGAGACAAATGTCTCCTTCCAATGTTGTAGATCAAAAGGCAGAGAGGCCATTTCTGTGCTCTCTCCATCAAGATCCAGATAACTGAGCTGTAGTTAAAAAGGAGAATGGCATTGGCAATTACTCTGAGCTATCAGTCCAAGTGAAGATCCAAGGATGTGGTCACAATGTTGATGTCCCCTATTATTTTTGGTCTTCCAGGGCTGCAGCCCCAGACACAACCTGAAAGGCTCAGTCTCCGGTCTACCAATGGAGCAGCACCAGTGTTGGGGTCTCCCTTCTCAGAGGAAGGTAGCCTTATTTGTTACCATCCAGGAATCATGAGCCTGCACTAATTAATATCTGGAGGTCATCAGATTGGGGGTTCTAATTGATCAGCAACAACTAAGAGAGTCTCAACAGTAATGAATTAACAGGTGACAGACACCTGTCCAGTAATTGTCACTTCTGTCCTATTTTTTTCAAATTTGATAACTGCAACCTCAGTGTAATGGTGCATTTATTTAAGACGCACTTATTGTTCCTTTACCTGAAGAAAGTGGTCACTACATGAGAAACAGCCAACTCTATCATGTGTCTTTTTAGGTATAATTATTGGTAAATGGAATCGCATCCAATCCAATCCAATCATGTTTATTAGAGTCAAAGAGCAAAGACCAGAACAAATAAAAAATACTCAAGGAATATTAAGTTAAAAATTCTAGAATAGAATAATAAATAACAGGTAAAATCTGTATTAAAATCACATATATCCTAACTGCTTCTGCTTGCAGTTGGCTGCAGTGGCTTTTCTCAACATAGGAACTTTGGTTTATTTGAGCCAGTTCATGATGTAGACTGTACAGGTGGTTCTTATGTTCTTAAGAAGTTTCCAGACCTCTTCTTGGACTTTGTCAAAGGATCTAAGGCAGCCTGCCCATGTTTGAGGAAGGCCACATGGATATTAACTTGCACAGGGCTTTCTGGCATTCTGCCAGGTGTTTCACCAAAGAATTCTTCTCTGGGCCTCACTGATGGATCGTTGAGGATGGAGGATTAGGGGAGAGAGGGAGGGTTGGGGGACTTTCTACCTTGTGTGCCAGGTGAGTCTCGCCAGAGTTGAATCTGGGAGCTGGAACAGAACAACCGAATGGGCCGAGTAATCAGGGTTCAAGCAGCCCCCAGGAGAGGCAAAGAGAGGAGAGCAGCCAGAAGCTGAAGGGGAGCCGAGGGGTCCCCAAGAGAGGCCTTGGGGGAGCAGAGAGTCCAAGGCAGCAAGGCTGAGGGAGCAGGTGGCAGAATGGGAGGGCTGGGTGGAGGGTCTCGGGGGCAGACAGATGCTCCTGCTGCTCCAGAGCCTTTCAGAGGAAAGCAAGAGAAGGAAGAGGCCATGCCTACCATCTACCAGTCCTCTCCTTCTTTCCTGCTTTATATATGCCCACTTTTGAAAAGAAGTAAAAACAAACCTCCAATAATAAAAAAAAAGCTCTGATATATATCTGTACTTTGTGTTTGTAATGTGTTATGTATGTCAAATGCTTTACAAAGGTATTACTTAAAAATACTTCCAGTAACTCAAAAATCCGAATATATGCCTATACTCTATTTTCCTTCTCTATTATATGGGTCCACTTTTGGAAAAACATTTTTGGTAAATAAAAACTCAAGTGACTTAACAAGCCCTAAATAGATAGTTCAATTCTATACTTCTACTCTACTCTAATGGGTCCAGTTTGATTTTAAAAAAAGCCCTCCTCTGCTATGTGCATAAACTGAAACCCCAGTGTCTACTCTCGCCCCACAAAGAAACTGGCAAATATCCCATTCAATCTTTCTGGCTCTCACTCCAGGGGGAGCCCCCCCAAACACACTTGAACCAGCACAGGGAACTTAAGCAAGCAACAATAAAAGTATAAGAAAGTTGGAAGGGACCTTGGAGGTCTTCTAGTCCAAGCACTATCAAGCAGCCCAATAGTTGAGCCTTTAAGAGAGCTGACTTCAACAAGCTAACAGAGACTAGGAAGGATTCCGTGAGCGGATGTACGAAAAGGAAACAGCTCAAGATGATGGGAAACCTTGAAAAATGAAGCCATTAAGGAGCCAACAAAAATAATACGATGTGAAAATATTAAAGATACCAAGTGATACCAGCATGTTTGTGCAAAGAGCCTCTGACAAGTGGAGGGACAAAAAGGTCAAGAAGAAAAAATGGCAAGAGGGGCACAGAACTAAAGCAGAATACCAGCAAGGAGACTGAATTTGCAAGGATGGAGTCAGGATAGCAAAGGCCCAGAATGGGCAAAATCCCTTCCAGCCCTAACAATCTATCTCCTATGTTATACCATCCCTAAGACTACTTCATCACCCAGAGGCCACTGACCAACTCTAGTTGGCCTTGATGTCCCCCATCTTCTCCCTTCTGTTGCTTCTCTCTTGCAGGCTCTGGAGTAGCAGCAATTTCTGTCTGCCCCCGAGACCCTCAACCCAGCCCTGTCTTCCAGCTCTGCCACCAGCTCCATTAGTCTTGCTGCCTCCGAGGGTCTCTGCTGCCTCAAGGCGTCTCCTGCAGACCCCTTGGCTCCCAGTTCAGCTTCTAGCTGTTCTCCTTTCTTCTCCTCTCCTGTGGACTGCCCGGATCCCAACTGCTCGGGTCATTCGGCTGCTCGGTTTTGGCTCCCAGGACTGGGTCTGGCCAGATTCTCTGCTCTCTCCACAGCAGAGCCCTCACCCTCATCTCCAATGCCTCTGGTCCTCAGATGGCACTCCAAGGCTTAGTGCTGAGCCTGTGGGTGCATCTCGCAACCTCACCACAGCCACAGCCATCACCTCCACCCTTGTTCTTGGCTTGGATCCCTGGGATTCCTCAGTGCTCTGAGGACCTGATGCACCGTGGCTGGGAGGTTTTTCAGCTCAGCTGACAGTGCTGCAGTGACTGGTAAGGTTGGGAGTAAGGATGGGACTTCACCTGCTAAGGGTGGGGCTCACCTGACTCCACTGGCACACTAGATGGCAAGTCAAGGGAAGGCAGGGAAAGAATTTATTTTCTTTTTCAAAAGGGCAAAAGGCCGCCATTCCTCCAATCCAGCTACAGGGAGAGAGAATGTTCCATGTGCCGGTTGCTTAGGGGTGCCAAAGTCATTTCTGAGGAAGTCCACTTGGCTGGTGACCTCTCTGTGGAGATCTTCACTGCCTTTCTCCAAACATCTGTTCTGCTGCTCTAATTCTTGGATTGCCATTCTGACATGGTTCAATCCTTCTCTGTTGTCCTTCACAATTTTCTGCGGTTCTTCTATTGTGGACGCAAGTCTGGTCCTCCTGTTACAGATTGTTGATATGCTTATTTTCCCTCACATTCAGAAGAGGGATGAGTTTCTCCTTCAGTTGGCCGGCTTATCTCAACATAGGAACTTTGGTTCATTTCAGCCAATTCATGCTGAAGACTGTGGAGGTGCTTCTTACATTCTTCAGAAGTTTCCAGACCTCTTCTAGGACTTTGGCAAAGGTTCTGAGGCAGCCGTTTCATGTTTGAGGAAGGCCACTTGGATAATGACTTGCACAGTTCTTTCTGAAGTTCTTCAGTTTGCTTCATCAAAGATTTCTTCTCTGGGCCTAACTGATGGATTGTTGTGGTGGCATGGTGCAATCTTTCTCTTTTGCCATGCACAGTTTTGCAGTTTTTCTGTTGTGGTGTGAAGTTGATCTACTCTCTGCTTGAGACAACTGTGCTGCTTTTTCATCTGTTGTTTGTCTTTCTTGAATTCCTGGATCTGAAAGTCAAAGGAATCTCTCATCTGCTTAATCTGGAGATGGGGATCATCACTGCTCTCTGAGAGATACCCATGGATGTTCATTATAGGACCATTTCTTCACTCTTGCTGACCTGTTTGAAAAATGGAGAGACACGGTCACTTCCTCTCTCAGTTCAGCGGACATTTTGCTAACTGGCCTTAAATCCACAGATGCCTTCAAGTGGCCCAGTTTGAGAAACACTGACGTAATCCATGAAAACGGATCTCCATTCAATCTATCCTAACTTCCCATTTGATTCCCATTTGATTCTGAAGGCATATCTCCCATCAAAACACTCCAAAGCAGTCAGAATCAACAATCGATCAATTCAGCCATCTCTACACTGCTAAGTTCTGATAAGAGTGAAAAGTAGTGACTATTCGAATTAGGTAAGGGCCCACCCCCTCCAAGGACTTACCAGTCCCATCCAAGGCATGAAAGCTTAGTGGGTCACCTTGAGGCAATCCCTCGCTCTCAGCCATAGCCTACCTCACCAGCTTGTTGTTGTGGGTTCGAAGGAGCCTTCACGTCCTTGAGCTATTTAGAGAAAGAATAAAGGTAGATAACAATCTAAATAATAATAATGAAAAGTAAATAAATATGTCAAGCACTAGGCCACGTTTTTTTGGGAAATAACTACATTGTGCCGATAGAATTCCTTTTTAGGTTAATTTCCCAAAATCATTGAGTCAGGTGACTTTCTAGCTTTGTGGCGTCTCAATGCCTCTCCAACTGGGACATCCCTAAGCCAAATTTTTTTCCTAGATCGCATCACCACCCTGAACCAGCCAATTCCCCAACTCTGCAGAAATGTACCTTTGCCATGGTGCATCAGGTGTTTGGTCCTGGGTATGGAGGCTGCTGACACGGTAGTTATAGGCACGTCCGTGTTCTGGGTTTGAACCCCACTTTTCTAATCTCGCTCCCTTAGTTCTTCCTTAATGGGAACTGTCTCTTCTTTCTGCCAAGCCCGAACAAGGGAGACCCTCGCAATGCCCACTGTGCCATCCATCCAATCCACTCATTTCCAGGGATTTTGAGCAGAGTCTCTCAGCCCTGTGGTCCAGACTCATCAAGGATGCTGGATGTTGCCATGGCAAACTCCAGCCAATGAGCTTAGGAGGGGCCTCTGATGTCACAAACCAAGCACTTTTACCTGGAAAGCTAGAAAAGCCTATCTGTAATACTCAGCATTCTTTTAAGCATAATGATGCGATGCAAATTCATTGGCGACATCCATCTTCCGCTTCCAGTTCATGCAGACCTAACCTTAAGTGTGTTTCATCTCCAATTGCATTTTTCCATGTATTTCACCTGGAAAGGTAGAAAAGCCTGACTGGAAAAGTCAGCGTCCTCCTAAGCATACAGATGCACAATGAATTCATTTTAGACTGGCTTTTTTTAATTTTCCAGATGAAATAATTGAAAAATCCCATTGGAGTGAGATTAGGTCCCCATTAACTTGTAGCAGAAAATGGATGTTACTATGAATTCGCAGTGTAGAGTTATGTTTGGGATGACACTTAGTTTTCCAGTCAGGCTTTTCTAGCTTTCCAGGTAAAATACATGGAAAAATCTCATTGGAGGGTAAACCCACTTAGGGTTATGGTTAGGTCCCCATGAACTCACAGAGGAAAATGGATGTCACCAATGAATTTGGAGCGCATAGTTATGCTTAGGAGGACTCTGACTTTTCCATTCAGGCTTATCTAGTTTTCCAGGTGAAACACATGGGAAAATCCCATTGGAGGATAAACCCAGGGGTGGGATTCTACCAGTTTGCACCTATTCGCTAGAACTGGTTGTTAACATTCTAAGCAATTCAGAGAACCGGTTGTTAGAAGAAATTACTGGCCTAATCCTGTAAGGAGGGCAGAAAGGAAACATTCTGGTGTTTCTTACAGAAACTGCCTCTCTGTTAACCTTTATTACATTCTTGGCAGGCCTAGACTTCCTGTCTCAGGAACTTGTTTGGAGTTTTTTTCCCCTCCTTTGCTGGTAATTTGTTTGTGTGGAGTGACCATTTAAAGTTACAATGGCACTGAAAAAAGTGACTGATGACCATTTTTCACACTTACGACTGTTGCAGCATCCCCACAGTTATGAGAGGCCAGGCGAGGAGATGCATGTGATATAGAGTTGACCACACCCAGCCAATAACATAACCACCAAGCCATGTCCACCCAGTCACATGACCCCCAAGTTACACCCACCACCTAAGCCATGCCCACAGAACCAGTTGTTAAAAATTTTGAATCCCACCCCTGCCATTATCCATGACTTTTGTAGGATAAACATTATTAAAACTATAGAAAAGAATTATTAAGACAAAATAATAAAATTAAGATAAGGAAAAAGGATAAGTTATAAAACTGTCTAATTTACAATAATACTGCTTACTTCCATTACATCCATATGCTGTTTTATATATCATTTTTTGTTCTTCAAATTTCTCAATTTTTCTTTTCTTCCAGATTCAGCCTAACCACGGGATTCTAGTCTTCTTTATCTTTTTCAACCCATTAAATCAGGGGTGTCAAACTCATGGCCTGTGGGCCAGAGGCATCACGCACTAGCCATGCCCACCCTCAGTTTAGCAAAGGGGGAAGTTGTAATACGTCACATGACAAAAATGTGACGCCACAAGTTTGACACCCCTGCATCAGATCTTCCTCCAAGTATCTAGCCACTCATTTTAGTATCCGATCCACCTTCCTTCAGCTCTACTTGATTCTTGTGTCTATTGATGGTTTTGCAACACATGCTTCCCATTGCATTCAATTTATTTTAAAATAAATAAGTAGGGTTAAGTGTTAATACTCAGAGGTGCTTCTTGTCTGAAGTACCTTGAAGGCTGACACATTTTGCCTCCTATTTAAACAACTTGAAATTTAGGAAGAAATGTGAATTGAGTTGAGAGAAAAATATTCCATTGCTTCTCTCCTACAACTCATTCCTTATATTTTCTCCCAAGCCTTTTATTAATAAGAAAAAAAGAATAAAAAAGCACAACAAACTGCTCTGGAAGGGTTTTTTGTATCCGTCTTATTTAGTATCTTTAATGTTAAGCTCATGAGTTCCAATGGGGGTGGGGAGAAATAAATCTCCATTTCCCCCCTGCATCATTCATTTTGTATTTAAGCAAAATTAAACATAAAAGATTTCCTGGAGGGAAAAGTATCCTTACTCCATGAGTAAGACAGATCAGGTTCAATGATCCTCAGATGATGCAGACGGAAGAATTTAATTAACAGATGCTTAACCTTGTGGCTGTGCTGTATGTTATCAGGACATTTATTGGGTTGCAATAAAGGATGCACACATGTGCACACCGTGAGGGCTATTTATCATTTTCCCTTAAATGTTCCCAAATCTGTTTTTTCCTTTGACTCAAAGAAAGCCACACCAAGGGAGAGAGACTGTAACTCAGGTATACAGTGCAGGCTTTGTAGAATTTCTTAGTTTCAACCCCAGGACCTTCAGGTAGGACATGGGTTTCAGACTCGTGGTGTCATTTGCTGTCACATGATGTTTTGTGATGTATTTCTCATTCACAGAGCTGAGGTGGGCATGGCCTGCACATGACATATCCGGGCCACCAGTTTGATTCCCCTGGTGGAGGCTTGGGAGCAGGACATTCTGGTGTCAGTTGTGCCAAAATTGGCAGGGAAGACCAGGCAATTGAAGCCCCACCCTTTTTAATTATGTGTGTGTATGTGTGTGTGTGCATGTGATGCATGCTAGAAGGGAATTGAACTGTCACAGCGTTATTTTGGTTTGTCTGCTGAGCTTCCAGAATCTACTAGACTTGTTATCGCTTGTTATCTGATTGATGTCCACACCATTTTAAAGCCATCGTTATATGTACCATTTTGAAACTGCAGACACCCCACCCCGAAAGATGCCCTGTTGGAATCAATATGGAACTGAATGGACTGGTGTGCTGATTTAGATTAACATCTAAGTCCTATATTCCAGCAATGTGAATGACATTTATAAGGAGGGCCAATCCTTTCTGGCAATAATGTGAGGAGGAATGAATGAGTGCTGGGATGGCCATTCACTTGAATGATAATCTGTTTTGATTCATGCAACAACATTTTTCTTGTATTTCATCCTCTGATTCCACCAAACGCATCAGCAAGATTTTGTATTTACCATTCTACCAATATTGAAAAATAGATAAAACTCTGAGTAGGATTCATTCAGTTAATCAGTTTGCTTTGCTTTTCCTTTCTGAGGTCAGGCCTCATAATACTACTGACAGGTACATGAGCTCACAAAGGAGAAGTAAATAAAATTTTTGGGTGGACTGAGTGAAAACTATTCACCAGAGCTTTTAGATATCGGTGGGTGCTTACTCAGTTGCTAAGGATTGATAGGTTAATTTCTTTTGTTTTTATTGAACTTTATTTACATAGTTTAGGTTTGTTTTATTTTGCAATATTTATTTGTTTGATTATTCATCTATTTATTTAATATCATACCTTTTTTACTTATTTATTTATCATATTTAATATATTTGTTTATTTAGTTAGGAGTAGTTTAGCTTAGTTAAGATTTACTTTATTTTCCTCATGGAGACTTTCTTGTATTATGTAGGAAAAGCCCTCTTTGAGGTAAGAAATCTTCAGTTTTATTTATTTACTTGTCAGCTTGCATATATAGGATTTAGAATTCAAAAAGGTAACAGAATAGATAACATGACATAAGTAATGGGATCTGGAATGAACTAAATTAAAATTTGATAATGAAATAATAGGAATTCAAGGAAACTAGGAATAAGTAAAATTATTTTAGAATAATTTTTAGAATATTTTTAAAAAATATTTGCACAACTTCTTTTAGGGTTTCTTGGTGAATTGTGTTAATATTTTCTATTTAAACACATCCACAGGACAGCCTTCCAGAACAATATATGTACCAAAGTCCTCTATTATAATTGGCCCAGAACCGTATCAGAGGAAAGAAACTGGTACAGACTGGCTGATTGAATAGTATTTTTGTACAGTTGCTGACTCCATATGAATTCTTGACAATGTACAAACAGCTGCCTAAAATCCATACAATTAATAGTCAGGAGGCCCAGATCACCTTACACTAAAGTAGAGATGGGAAGATCTGAGCCTCTGACCAAGCTGTCATTAACACTATCTCAGAGATGCTGTCAATTCTTCATACAGCAAGGTTGATATTGGAAGAAGAGGGCCATTATAACATCATTTTAACAGCAGAACAGCTAAAGGCAACTTCAGCTGTCCCTGCAGCTGGCTAGAGGCAAACTTCATGTGATGTCATGAGGACTGTTGCTTAACAGTAGTTAGTGAGGTCTTCATGCCATGGCTAGAGCAACATGAGGATGAACTAGATTTATATGCAGAAAAAACAATTATCACCCACCTGCCTTCAATCGAGGACCTGTATACTGCACGAGTCAAAAAGAGGGCTGTGAAAATATTTACAGACCCCTCACATCCTGGACATAAACTGTTTTAACTCCTTCCCTCAAAACGATGCTATAGAGCATTGCACACACCAGAACAACTAGACGCAAGAACATTTTTTCCTGAAAGCCATCACTCTGCTAAACAAATAATTCCCTCAACACTGTTCAACTATTTACAAAGTGTACACTACTACTACTGTTAATCTTCTCATCACTCCTTATCACCCATCCCCTCTCACTTGTGACTGTAACTTTGTTGCTTGTATCCTCTGTTTCCTAGTATGATTTGATGTTGATTGTACCCTATGACTATCATTAAGTGTTGTACATTATGATTCTTGATTCTTAACGAATGTTCCTTCTTTATGTATACTGAGAGTATTTACACCAAGACAAATTCCTTGTGTGTCCAATCACACTTGGCCAATAAAGTATTCTATTCTATATCGACTGCAATGCAGATGTGCTCCACACATAAATAAAGAAATTCCAAGCAAATTCAGTTGTAACTCCTGTCTTATCAGCTTGATTTAAATGTACAGAGAACAATCTATGATATGCTGCTAGCTGCAGAGGCCGAGCAGATTGAAATAAAAATGAACCCCTTCAACTAATGTATATCCAAGTCATTTTTGCTGACATGTCCTATGATTATTTCCAAGCAGCAACATTTCCATAAATTTATATGTATTTAGAATTCAAATAAAAATTTAATATATTTCTTTCCAGATCACAGTTTTGTGATACCAGTTTCTTGGAAGTATTATATGGATTATATTGAAGATTAATATTTTTAAAAATCCATTTAGATCTTGAGTATTAAATTTTATCCCTTATGGATTTTTATAAATAGATGAAAAGGACAGCAAAATAATCATTCTCCGCAACTTCATTTTGAATCAGCCTGTTTAAATGTTGCTGCCAAAAATCCAAATTCACCATATTTTGTCCCAGTTACAAATATTAAAATTTTCCTTAGAGAAGACATATATAAATTACTCTGAAAACTAGGATATGAAGATGTTACAATGTAAGACTGATAATAGATGGAAGTATTTACCTTCCTTTTCATAATGTAGCTTTATAGCCCAAGCAATTTGCCAGAACTACTGCAAAGTGCTTTAGAACAAATGGTCAGAAAGCAGCCAAAGCGCATTGCAACTGGATATGATTCCAGCCAGAAATAAAACTCTCTCCATGATTATCAATCTCTGCAAAGTTCAATGAAGAAGCATTAAAAGTCGGGGAAGCGTAGCTTGGAAAAGGAACAATAGATTCTTGAGACAGTATCACACTATGATTTACTTAGTAAATTTGCCTCCTCTGTTCAAAGGTGTTCAAAATGTCTTCTTTTGCCAGATGTGCATGCAGAAATACCACGAGAGGCAAAGAAAACAGAGGGAGTACATCCATGAACTAACAGCAAGGCATCAGGAGGAGCTGGTTGAAAAGAATGCCAGAATAACAGCTGTAAGTCATTCAATCCTGTCTTATGCTTCTCTTTTGGTCTGCTTGTTTCTATTCCATGACTGATGTATTCTCATTTCTGTATCTTAGTTGGAAGAAGAAAATAAAACACTTGCCAGCAATATAGCATGTATTGTGGAGGAAAACAACGAAATAAAAAGGAAACTCAAAAAATTGGAAGAAAGTGAGTATTATTTTAACTTTATGCATTTTAAATCTTTGCATTTTAAAAATGAAAGTAAAGCAAAGGTTAACTTTATAAGTACTAGTTATTTTGCTACTTTTTCCCCCAGGTCTTGTCCAGTTTACCTCTGACACCCCAAAAGCAGTAGAGAAGTTGAGGCAACGAGAGATGAAGGCAAGGAAGGAGGAAGAGGAGATGAGCTGCCAGGTACACCTATTCAAAAACCTTCAACCAACATAGATAAAGATGAGATGCCATGTTTATTCAGAAAAAGTGAAATAATCACAACACGAGGCTGTTGTTTCACATGAGATTAACATAGGAGTCATGCAAAAAAAAAAAAATTAAGAAAAAAATTTCTCTCCGATTTTTTCCAGTTTTCTTTTTTCTGAGATTTCAATCAAGAAGTCAAAGAAGCCAATCTTTGGCCCAACCAAAGAAGATCACACAAACCTACTACAAAGAACGGCATGACAAACTAGCAACATGGGTGCGTTGCAAGATCTACAAGAAGTACCATTTGCCTGCCTGGAAGAACTGGTTGGGATCATAAGGTAAAGACATAGAAAATGAATAAGCTAAAGTGTTCTGGAGTTACAATTAAAAAAGATAGGCACCTGCCATATAACAAGTCACGATTGGGAAAGATAACAGAATCAAAGACCTGCAAATAGAGATAGAACAACTGTGGCAAAAGAAGGCAAAGATAGTAACTAATAGTTGTTTTGGGTGCAATCCCAAAACAACTGGAGGACCTCTTCGACCTACCATTGGCATCGACAAAATCACCATTGGTCAATTGCAAATGTCAGCTTTACTCACAACAGCTGGAAGAAAAGATGTTTACCCTTACAAAGAAATAACAATCTGTTATTATATATCTAGCCCAATAAGAAGAAGATATTTGAAACACAGGCACCAATTCTGGAAAGAACAACATCCTGAATCATAAATAACAGAACAGAGGCTAGCAAATGAACATTAATTTCATCATCATCATCATCACCATCATCATTTTAGCCATTGTCTATCCACTGCAGGATGAAGGCCTCTTCCGCATGTTTCCAACCAATACAATCTTGGACTGTCTTTCGCCAGTTGGGCCCACAAAATCATATTCTGCAATCGTACTGTCATCCATCATTTGGAAGTGACCATAGAATGGAAGGAGCTAAAGTGAAGATAGACTGTCAAAAAGACACATGCAAATGATAAAGACGTCACAAAAAACAAAAATAAAGAGTGATAAGCTGTTAGAGGAGAACAGCGTTTTTGAGATTAATCTATCAAATAGCTTCACTGTATTGCAAGATTTGGAAGAAATGAACATTATGCACCAAAATGAACCATAGTCAAAAACATGCTTGAATCTGCTACATCTATAGCACTGCTGGAAAAACACTTTATATAGTCAAAAATCTCTGATGAAACTACTGATTTAATGAAAAAACAATGGCCCAGTACTTAGACCCAGTACTCTTTGACACCTTCACAAATGGTTTAGAAGAGGGAATATAGAAAGGAAACTCATCAAATTTGCAGACCATATCAATCTGGGAAGAATAACCAACACTTGAAAGACAGACTCAAGATACTTTATACCAGGGGTCGCCAATCTTTTGGACCTCAGGGACCATCAAACTCATAATTTTAAATCCCAGAGGCCACTAATATGAATTTTGGTGGGAGAGAGTGAGATCTGATCTAACCTCTCGCTCTCCCTCCCTCCCTCCCTCCCACCCCCCTCTCTCTCTATCTCACATACACACACACACACATACACACAGAGGCAGGAATGGGATTCAAATTTGTTAGCAACCGGTTCTGTGGGCATGGCCCAATTTGTGGATGTAGCTTGGTGGTCATGTGACTGGCTGGGCATGGCTTGTATGTAAATATTATAAATATTTTTTATAAAAAAGAGCAAGTTTTACCCCAAATAAGGCAAAGCAGGCAGATTGAGTTGCTCACAGAATCACAGATTCATTCAGAGATCTTTCTGCCATCGACTAGCTGAGTCTGTCACATAAAATTTGCTTGCAAGCAAACTCTTAAAATTTACTAGCAAGCAAAGTCGCAAAATTAACTCACAACACACCACGTATGTAATTATTGATTTTTTTTGTAAAAAAAAAACTTTTATCCAAAATCAAGCAAAGCAGGCAGGCAGATTGAGTTGCTCACAGAATCAGATTCACTTAGAGATCTGTGTTTCTGCCATCAGCTAGCTGAGTCTGCACTGCTTCAGTTCTAGGGAAAAAGCAGAGCCGTAGATCTAAAGATTAGCTAGAAAGCAAGAAATCCAACGATTTCCTACTTTCTAGCTAATCTAAATCTCCTGGCACAGCAAAACAGCTGATAGTCGGAAAAAGGAAAAATAACAATTTAGCAGGAAAGTGGGCATGGAGGGTTCCCGCGTGCCATGTGGGCGGTGCAGCCTTGTGTTCCTGTGCAGTCTGGATTAATTGCTTTGGGAGGTGCTCTGGGAGTGATATTTCTCTGCAGACCATCAAAATTTTCTCATGGACCACCAGTGGGCCATAGCCTACCGGTTGGTGATCACTGAACTAAAACCAAACCCTAATCCTAACTCTCTTTTTGCCCAAAATACTGTAGCTAAAGTTTTTCTGATGTTGTTTTTGAAAGCGCAACATAGTTTAAAGATGCAATTATGATTTTAAAATGCATACCATAAGTTTATGATGTTATATGAATTATTACTGTTTTATAGGGTGTTCAAAAAGAATTGATAAATGGAAAAAGTAATCCTGTCTTACATTTATTGTTTTTATTGACAATATATGCTTTCTTGTTGCTTATGAACCAGTTGCCAAGCATCTAAATTTGGACTTACTTACCACGGGGATGCTGTAACACTCATAAGCACGAAAAATGGTCATAAGTTACTTTTTTCAGTGTTGTTCTGACTTTAAATGGTCACTAAATGAATCATTTTAAATCAAGGACTACCAATATTTCTATGCTCGCTATGCTCACCACACGAGAACAATTAACCAGTGGAACGGGTTTCCTCCAGAAGTTGTGTGTACCCCATCATTGGAGATTTAAGAAGATTTTGGGCAGCCATTTGTCCAGAATGGTATAGCAGGGGTGTCAAACTGGCAGCCCATAGGCCGGATGCATCACACATAGGCCATGCCCACCCCAGCTCCACAAAGGAAAAAGATGTCACAATACATCACGTGAAGCAATCAAGTTTGACTCCCGTGATGTAGGGTCTCCTGCACAGGAGGTTGGAGTAGAAAATCCCTACGGTCCCTTCCAACTCTCTTACTTCTGTTACATTTTGTGAACAAGATAGGCAACATTAAGGCAATTGCCTGGATAATAGACAAGACCCAAACTTTGCTTTTATTTGCTGAGGCTCTGTTCAGAGCAGCCCATAGAGGGCAGCCCAGTATTGTGCAAGAAACAATATGAGGATAGGAGTAAAAGTAGGGATTTTCCTTTATTACACACAACTTTTTCTGGGCAAATGTTCTGAAGAAGGTTTGTGGGATTGTTAAATCTCATTTGTGGTAGATGGATGCTGATATTAAAAATGCTTTTGGGAGCAACACTATAGATATATAAGCAGAAAGGAAAGGGATTGCGCCACTGAAGGCATCTCACATCTTTCCTACAGGAAGGCTTTACCAGATTGCAAAATTCTCAATAACCACTAGAGGACAGCAAAGGGCTAGGGTTATGAAATACTACTGTATTCTAAGGCCATCTAATAGTAGATATTATTTCTTTTTCTAAGGAATTTCTAAATTTCTTAACATTTTTGGAAGGAAATTGGATTGCAATTAACAAAAATTTCTTGGAGCACACACCTGAAAAAGGTCTTAGAAAAAGAGGAGCTTAACATCTTGTGGGAACGTAAACTATATTCTGGCAGACTCCTGAAACACAACAAACCAGACATTGTTATTAGTGAAAAGAAAAGAAAAAAGTACGGTTTCATACTTTTGTACAATTAATAGCTGTAGCAGTATCAGAAGACAGTTTTACTGACCAAAAAAAACAAATAGAAAAGTAACAAAAATCTCAGGATTTGCATATTGAAGTTGAAAGACATTAAGCTGGAAGAAAAAAAAATCCATCCAAATACCAATAATAATTGGTGCTCTTAGAGTCATACCAAAGGGATTTAAATTTACCACTTCCTTGGCAGAAGACAAACTTTTACATATTAAAAAGAGACCTTCTTGATTCCTGGCCTTTTGATTAGAAGAGTTTTTCCATCTTGATCAACAGAGATCTGGCCAAGAGCAAAACACCTATTACTCTTGTGACTGAGGATATGAATGGACTGAGGCCCTTCTACAGTTTCATTGGTTCTGACATAATATGGCTTATAAGGCAACTTTTGCAGTTTGTAAATCATGTTTTACAATTTAATACAGAGTGTGGATTCATCCATCTGGAGCTTAATGCAAATGCAGCTCAATGAGACTTGTGTTTGACAAAGTCATTTTGACCTTCAGCTTCAGCCTATCTCAGCAGAGAGCCGGCACAAAGATGGAGGATCCTCTGTGAGATCTTATCCACAATAAATAGTAAACAGGCTTCCTATTTATTACTCTCTTCGTCTTAAGCCATTCCCACAGTGCCATTCAATTGACTCAGGAGGTGGAGGTGGAAGAGGCACTCCTTTGGGGATGGCGAGAGTCCTTTCTTACATTTGGGTAGGATCATTGGAAGCTTTTGCTCTAAAACTGATCCTGATAAAATTGAATGATGCAACAGTGGAGGGATGTGAGATGATGTGGAGAGAAGAGCTGAGGAAAGGTTGAACAGCTGGTCACATCTGCTGGGATAAAGGATTAATGGCAGCTGCACCAAAAGCTGCAATTGGGATGCCAAGTACAAGAAAGCTGCAGGAAGACCTTAAAAAAGGGCAAGTGGCATTAATTATTTTCATCTCTATTGATTCGTTGGGTTCCAAAGAGAAAGAGGAAAAGAAAGAGAAATAAATGAAATGGGATGTTTTTGTTTTTCCAGACCACCAAACAAAGGCCTTCTCACCCCCTTCCCTTTAACTGGGAGTGGAAAAACCCTGGTTAATAAATTGGCAGCCTATTATAGTTTAGGTATTCTAAAACCTGGGGAAAAAACGTATGGCATGACATTCTGAATGTGCCATTATGTTAATACATTCTATTGTGTCTAATTTCTTAATACATGTACATGTTTTTCAGAATTCAGCAAATAACATCAACATCAATTTAATAGCTGGACCACAACAAATAAGCGCAAAACGTAATCACTGAACTGGTAGTAACACCAGTGGAATCCCACCCCTGCGCCTATATGTCCCATGTTTTCCCAGGATCACTAAATAGAGCTGGCAAAACCTCTTGCCCCACATCCTGGAGAGCCATTGACAATACTGGTGAATATGGGCTATTGATTTTACTCAGAAGAAAGCAATTTGCCAGGGAAGTATTACATGTGATTGTAATTGAAAAGGACAGCAGTATGCTTCCTCCCTTGATTGGGGCTTACCAGGGTGTTGTAACACAAGTATATATACTCATTCCCCTGTATCACTGATCTGGATGAGAACCAGTGGCCTAATGGCAATTACAACTGCCTCACATATAATACTTCCCTGGTTCGAATCCCAGTAAGGGTATGGCTAGCTGACGAGAGCTAAGTAGCTCGAAATAGATCTATCCTAGTCTCCCTTGTTTAATTATTGATCAGCTCAAAAACCTAACACACATATAAACAAAAGACAACGAAACAAATAGTTTTTTGTCTGGATGGTCTCTGGTGATGAGCCGAAAGACAGAAAAGGACAGCACTATGCTTCCTCCCTTGATTGGGGCTTACCACGGTGTTGTAACACAAGTATGTATATATATATATATATATATATATATATATATATATATATATATATATATATATATATATATATGTGTGTGTGTGTGTGTGTGTGTGTGTGTGTGTGTGTATGTGAGTGTGTGGGTATATGCATACATAAACACGCACACAGACACCTTTCTTGAATTTTTTTAATACTCCGATTTTGAAATAGAACAACCCTTTTTTTCTGTCAGCAGAAAAATGAACATGAATAGCATATGGGTATCATATTGTTCGACTGAGGTTTTACCAGCACAATCTAAGCAACCTTTCTATTTGCTTTCCAAGAGAAAGCCGCAATAGCCTAGCAGGCCTTCTTCAATAACTTTATTTCTTGATGCATAACTACTGGTAAATCAGCTGTTATTTTGGTCCAAGATCTTATGATTCCCAGGAATTACTAACGTAAGAAACATTTTCTGATTCCTCTTCTCCAAAGCCACTGTGGCTGGTGGCTTTCACATTTAAGTCTTTTCAAGTATCGGTTTAAAGAAGGCCAAGCTGTAGGGACTTCTTTCTCTGTCACAACAGCCATTAAAGGCTGCAGATTAATACTGCCTAAGAATAAACTTCAGCTAATAGTAATACATGATATACTCCCGAACCATCCTACAAAGAATGGCAGCATCTATTTTCAACCGGAAAATTATCATTTTATTTCTGTTGTCCTGGGAGAAAGTGCCATTGAATACAGAAGTCATACTGAATGCTGACTGGATTTGTAAAAACACAGTTCCCAGAAGTCTCTGCAGAAGGGATGGGGGAGGGCAGAGATGGGCTTCTGCCAGTGAACTGGCAAATCCCACCATTGGCTGGCCCTGCCTTTGCTCAATTTTTGGCCTGTTTTACAGGGCGCCCAAAAAAACCACCTGAAAATGGCCCTAAAAATGTCCTGAAAGGGGCCCCAAAATGGCCAAAAATGCCCCCCAAACAGGTTGAAAAATAGGTGGGGGCAGAGCCAGCCAATGGTGGGATTAGCCCCAACAGGCTGAATCATACCTCTGCCTTTGAGGCGAGTGACCGGGAGGCGGGGCTGGGTGTGATGAGTGATGTCACTCACCTAGTCACATGACCAACTGACCACACCTACCTAGCCAGAGAACCGGTTGTTAAGTTATTCAAATCCCACCATTGGGGGAGTGTGTTTTCAAAATAGACAACACTGTTTTAAAACAACAACTGATGCAAATAAATGCTGCTATTCTTTGTAGGATAGCTTGGGAGTATATCATACATTACTATTAGCTGAGATTTATTCTGAGGCAATATTAATCTGCAGCCTTTAAGAGCTGTTGTGACAGAGAAAGAAGTGGGAAGGTGTTTTCAAAACAGACAGTGAAAATGTATAGAAGAGGTCGTCTTTATATTGCCCCGTTTCTTCCACCACCTTGCATTGATTGTTCTTTTAATGCAACAGTTGCAACCATTAGAAATGCCATTTTCAGTTTTTAAGTAGAAATGCAGAAATATCCAGCTCTTGCTTCAGTATTTTCCTCAGCCTCTGACTTCCTCTAACTAAAGGACCAGATTTTTCCTAGCTTGTCCGGTCTGCATGACTCAGGCTCTTGAAGCCTAGACTTGGTGCAAACATCAGCAAAGCCTCCCTTCCTGAAGAGGAGCTCTTTCTCTCATTCTGGACAAGGCAGAACAACTTCCCCATTTTCTGCCTGGAAAAAGGATTTCGTTCCTTATGACCTCAAACGTAGGATAACCCACCTTTTCAAGTGCGCAGTAGATCATTGTCTCTGTTTTTTAATTTTAAAAACTGTCCACAATTTTACAAAGGTCCTTCAGCTCAAAGGTTTGTAATCATCTCATGCCCAAGGAGCACAGTGGCTAGCATGGTTAAGACTCTGGGTTGGAGGTTAACAAGCCCATGTTCAACACCCAAGTGTTCCCTTGTGGTGGGGTGAGCTCACGTCCTTTGCTCCAGTTGCTGCCAGGAATATGAAAGAAACCCCCAAATGGGCATCCTCCAGGCAATGCTGATGTCACCAGCTAATCTTTTCAATCCAGAAGTGCTTTGGTGCTTCTGACCTGAGTGAAATGTGATCTTATGCCAAGATACCATATCAGACCTCTTGAAACTCATGGGATTTTTCCATTCTCACTGATTTGGTAATCTAGTAAGGTTTGGCCATTTTTATTTTAAAAATGTTAGAGGGGTAGCATTAAAAAGTATGATGTATAATGCAGATGCTACCTTGTCAACTCCTGATCTATGTTTATCTATCACAAAGAATAATAAATCTTTATAATAAATTTATATTACAAAAGCTGTATCATCACTAACTTAAAGAAGAGCTGGATGTAGAAATCCCTGCTCTAATAAAAACATCTTCTCCTGTTTTCCCTTCCATGAAGGTCTCTCCTACAAAAGTAGAGAATCTACTGTAAGCAGAGGTGGCTGCAGCTGGTTCTCACCAGTTGGGCAAACCAGTTGTTAAGATTCTGCACAGTTTGGTGAACAACGCAAATCCCACCGATTGGATAGCTAACATCATCAATACTAGAAGGGAGTGAAGTTTGCTTTTATTTTCATATACTAGTGGATTACCCTATCAGTGCTGATCAATTGCTTCACAGTGTTTTGATTGGTGCCAAATCTCTACAGTCTCAGACAGAGAAGAGCTATATTCTCTGCACCCCTCCCTCAAATGTTCTTTAAAATACAGAGTTTCCCAACATTCTTCAGGAACCTCCAACATGAAAACTGTGGTTACTCATCCTAAAATGAACCCTCTTTACCTGGAGCTTCAAAATTTGCTGTTTGCTGGGAAGATATGTAGATAGAAGTCAGTCTACATGTATCTGACTTTGGGGATATTTCTTCATAACCAAACAAAAGTGTATTTTCTGTGCAGTTCACACCCCTTGCTCACTGAATTTGGATGTCACAAAGCAGAGCTTAATTAACCGCCGCACCTCATTTTGACTGGTAGAATGCTGCAGGAGACTGAGTGCTGTCACACCCCCGACCACTCCCACCCAGCCATGCCCACCCAGCCAGTCATTAGGGCAGAGAACCAGTTGTTAAAAAATTGAAGCCCACCATTGACTGCAAGGAATAGCTAAACCAGAATGTGATGGTTGTGAAGGTATGCAGTATTGCAGGCTAACTCTGCCCACTGCCAGCAGTTTGATCCTGACCACTTCAAAGTTGACTCAGCCTTCCATCCTTCTGAGGTCAGTAAAATGAGGACCCAGGTTGTTGGGGGCAATATGCTGATTCTGTAAACTGCTCAGAGAGGGCTGTAAAGCACTGTGGAGTGGTGTATAAGTTCTATTGCTATATAGCTGAAATTTACAACATAGCCTCACACAACAGTTCTTTTTCCTTGCTAATCTGAAACTCCATTAAGGGTTTGGGGTTTTTTTCTGACTTAAAAACAGAAATCTTTTTTGGCATGCATAGCTGCTCATCAAGTAATTAATTAGTTCCCAGCATATTATGTTCAACATGCATCTAAAAATAAGAATAGCATTGGAGCCAGTGGCACTGTAACGAACCATCGCCTAGGGCTTTATATAGAAATCCAGCTATTTTGTGCACTTTGTGTATTATGCATTGGGATTTGCAAGGTCTTAATCATCAAATGACCCATCAGCACCAGTCTCCTGTGCCAGAAGAGGCAGGGAAGGAGACCTCCCAGTTAGGGCCTAGAAGAAAATGTGAGAGAGGAAGGTTCAGGTTTTTGACTGCCTGCTCTGGCACAGGCTCTCCGACCAGCATCATGTCAGCTTCCAGTGTTGGGGTTTTCAAAGACACACTCCTCTGAGGATCCCTTGGGTTACTGCCCAAGGATTTTCTGTGGTTTATCTCTGGTTCTGCCCCCAAGAGAAAATGAATAACTGCCTTCATTAAGTGGCAGTTTGTCAGCAGTCCATGTTCCCTGGATCAAGATGATGCCATTTTAGACAATGGAAGGTAGGACAGTTGTTGGCTCATGGTGAGAAGTGTGCATCGTTCTTTAGGAAATTGATCAGTGCCATTTAGGTTTAGACTTTAGGACTGGGATTGGTGATTTAACCTCTGCAATGACCTACCCTCTGTTTTGGACTGTAGATCAAAGCTGTAAGCAGAAATGGAGGCTGCTTTTGCTTGCTTTAACATTGCTGCTTATGGATCATTAAATTTGCCTTGTCTGCTGGCTATCGGTCTGCAGAAGACACAGTGCTCTCTTATTTTCCATGCTGTTCAATATTCTATACAGGTAGTCCTCGACTTACAACAATTCATTTGGTGACCATTTGAAGCAGTACTGGAAAAAGTGACTTTATGACCATTTTTCATACTTTTGACCCTTGCAGCATCCCCATGGTCACATGATCAACATTCAGATGCTTGGCAACTGGTTCATATTTACGACCATTGCAGGGTCCCCAAATCATGGGATCACCTTTCGTGACCTTCTAGGAAAGTCAACGGGGAGGCCAGATTCATTTAAAATTGGGTTACTAACAATATCAGTGATTCACTTAACAACTGTGGCAAAAAAGTTGTAAAATGGGGCAAAGCTCACTTAACAAATGTCTCACTTAGCAACATAAATGTTGAGCTCCATTACGGACATAAATTGAGGACTACCTGTACCCAGCTGCAGGTTGTCATCATGCTGGCTGGGTTCACACCATACCCTAAGCCAAATTAATCATGATATATTTTGGCCTAACAGATTATGTCAACCCAGCCATAATTGCTTTGATCTTGTCCACCCCCCCCAGCCATGACTTAACCTTGTGCCTTTGCACTCACTGGTCAAGAGCCACCAAAAGGAGGGAGCAAATTTACTTGGACAGCAATTCCATGGAATGAATTTCCCCAGTTATAATGACCTCAAGGGCTTTCAGACTTCAACACCCAGCCTTTCTACCTATTGTGGCCAGTGCTCAACAAGTGTTTCCAAGAAGCTTCATCAAGGGAAGGATGGAGAATATTGGCGGATGTTTGTATGAATGTCATGGCTGAAACTCCGTCTCAAGGGGTGTCCCCAGGCACAGCCTATTCTGAAAGGATATTCAAAGCAAATTGAACTTCAATTGAGAGACATTCTTAGAGAAGGCAAAAGTGTCATGAGAAAACCAGCCAAAACTCAAGGATTTGGCTTGTTCCAAGGTTACCATCAGGTTTTGTGCAAAATAACCTGGAAGCAAATTTTATGTTTCTCCCTTAGCACAAATGTATGGGGAAGTTTCAGCTTCCTAAACTTTCAGATTAACCTTTCCGTATTTCCTATTTTTCATTGATAAGATTATTTTCTACCCAGATTGTGCCTTTAAAGGTTTTTCAACACAGGTTTCAAGTTCAACAGCATCAAAAGAATTTGTTGTATGACAGTCATTCCCATTTTATGACCTTTAGCATGTTCTTCAAACAGAGACAGCTAGGATGCTTGTCAAGGTCTATGAGGAAAAAAGTTGTCATCACTAAAACAGGGCATAGGCGCTAAAAACTGGAAGTGCCAAATCCTGGCTCTTTTGAAGGTGTGCATTTCACAAAAGAAAGCTACCCTGTGGCTGATGAGGTTTCTTTACTTTATGAATGCCTGGACTAGAACCTTGTCAAAATAAAGGGAGGATATGTGCTTATATGGCAAGGCCAATCTGCTGTGATACAATCCTTAAGCTGCAGAGCAGAAAATCGAGTTAGTGACTACTGCCAAAGCATGAATCAGTTACAAAATGTGGGCTTGAGGTATGCTCCTTTTTTCCATTCTCTAATATTTCTCTAAAACTCAAACAATTGCTCATAATTAAGCTGATTGGACGAGCAGACACTGGCAGGAAACATTGTGCTGGCTGCAGTCCCAATGAACTTCATTGTACTAGATATAGGACCATGACATCAGTTCCTTCCATTGCACAAAGGAAGAATTACATTTGCAGAACAGCCGATATGATTCAAAAAAGGGGGGGGAGGGGGAAAATGGCATTTATTTCATTGCTTTTGGCATCCTTTGGCTATTCAGAACAGAGTTGTGCATGCATGATTATATAGAGAAGCAAGGATTGATTGTACTATTCAGCATTCTGTGATTCTTATTATACACTTTTGGGTGCATATTGCCACAAAAATGGATTTGAATAGTTCCACTCAAGATTTAAATGGCCCTGACCCTGATGGCTTTTCATATAAGGCCTTTAAAGACTAGGTTGTCCCATCAAGTCTTGAACTGGACACTAAGTGAGTTTAGAGTTGAATGATTTCTATGTTGGGAGGTTTTAAAGTTAGATTTCAGTGCCTTGGTATCATGGCACACTTATCATTTGTCAGGAAGAAAATCTATCTGGGTGGACACCAAGAATCAACACCAACTTGATGGCACATAATCAAGCAATCATAAGGTTGTCATAGTTATTTTATTTAGTTTGTTGGTGCTGTTTTAAATTATTGTTAGCTACAAAGAGTCATACTGAGATGGGCAATTCCATAAAGCTTTTAAGCACTTGTCTAAAGCATGGTACAGTTTTAGAGTTTAACTTCCAGGATAGCAGGATAAGATGAAAATATGCTTCTGGTGGGATGGCTGAACAGGCTGAATACTGTTAAAGACTGTGTTGAAATCTTGACTTCTTTCATTCTATGGTGTACAAGATTCCTAGAGGAGAATATGGGATCTGATTCCTAGAGGAGAATTCAGTTCTAAACTTTGTCCACACCGAAAGACTATAGCTTTTATCACAAAAATACTGAAGTTATCCAGAGGATTCTTGCACAATTCAGGAGGATGAATTGGTGATCAGTCGATAGGGATTCCTTGTTCAACTCATTCGTGCTATGAACAGGAGGAACAGAACTTACTTCTGGGATTCTCAGTGGCGCAGTGGTAGAATGCAGTACTGCAAGCTAATCCCACTGCAATTTGGCAGATCGAATCCCACCAGGCTCAAGGTTGACTCAACCTTCCATCCTTCCGAGATGGGTAAAATGAGGACCCAAATTGTTGGGGGCAACACGCTCTGTCAACCGCTTTAACAGGGCTGTAAAGCACTATAAAGCAGTATATAAGTCTAAGTGCTATTGCTATTCTGTCATGTATTTCCTTGTCCATAGTAATCAAGTGGGCTTCCTTTTCCTCCCCCCACCCCCTCGCTTCGGTCTATTCTCATCTTTTGCATAATGTAGACCTCAGCAGGATTTCAAATTCCTATAGACAAAAGAACTGGAAAATGAACAGGCATAAATATTCTCCAGATTTTGACCTTGTTCAAATTCCAGGAAACAGCAAGTGCCTGTGGTGTCTAATGGTTACTATGGCTCCTGTACTATATGAGAAGCTTTGGGTGGAAAAAGCCTCTCATACATAGTCAATTGATGGGAATGGAATGGTGTACTGAATTGCTCAGCAGGTTTGCCAATGGACAGCTTTATTAGATTGATCTGTTTAGACAAATGCCACTGAAAGATGGATGTCAACAAAATTAGTGAAGGGGGCAGTGACCCCTTCCTTGCTGGAGACAGCTGGGAACAAGACTCTGAATATACAATAAGATTAAAAATTGTAGCTTTTAATGTGTAAGTTCACTACAGGCTCTTAGATGAGATTTTTCCTATCTAGTTTTGTAAAAGGCTGAACTGTGATTAATCTGGAGTACGGCTCAGGGACTGCAGCCAGGCTTAATTCTATATAATTCTACATAAAATTAACATCAAAAAGTTGTCAGGCAATTGTGACAAATTATGAGTTATACACACAGGCTTTCCCAACATTTTGACATTGCTTTGACTTCATCCAGTCTCACCATAAATTAATGCATTTCTCAAATTTGTTCTGGAAATTTGGGGCTCCATGAGGAATGAATTTAGGAAGAAATCAGGATCTTCTCTAAATGCAGTTTAGATAGGATCGAGCGTCTTGCTATAATATGAACCAAGCCACAAATTCTCTCTCTACTATAAAATGTAAAAACAGGTTTGCTAAGCAATTATGAAAACATTGTAGTTGAAAGTGTGGATAGATAGCAAAGCTCTTTCCTTCTTATCCAGGTCTCAGTCCTTGAAAAAGCATCCAGGTCTTCAGAGATTATCCAAAAGAAGCTGAACATTGTAGCCAAACAAACACCATCTGGCATACTTCTGGGAATATCTGTGTTAGTGAGATTGTCAGCAGATGGCACCTCTAGTTTTATTGGGGTAGGGTTGGGGCTTTCCCAGAGAGAAATTGAAGAGAAACTGTCCCTTTGGGCCCCACTTTTATTCAAGCTGTCTTATGAGATTTGTGTGCTGCTGTGACCTTTTACTTCAATTGTGTTTGTCCCTATGTTTCAGTCCAGCTGGAAAGAACAAGCCTCAGCATAGACATTCCTTCCTTGTCAACAGTCTCCCGAGTCACACTGAGCAATAACTTCTAAAAAGTTATTTTCTTAGTTCAGTTTGGTGGAAACCAACAAGAAAAGTTTAATGATTGTATTCAGCTGAATTTCTGACCCCCCACTTCAATATTATCATGGGGTGGGATGCCATATAAAGGACTCATGCATCAGTTATTTATAGACCTGCTGGGAAAATGCAGTGTTCCAAAATTTTAATCTTCAGACTAGACATGTGCTGACATTTCACGCTGAAAAAAATAAATGTAAAATAATGGCCTATCTTGATTGCCTTCCACTAATATCAGAGTATGTTTAAGTTTATTCAAGGTTTATTTAATATATTTGGTTTAGTCAAGGTTTAAAAGGTTATTAACAAAAGTTTGCAAACAATGATTCAGTTCTTGTTTTTAAACCAAGATAATCATCACTGTATTATAAAAGCTAAGGCAATTTTGGTCTAGGCAAAAACATGTTTTTACAAACATGGCATAGCATATGCGATGTCTATTAAATAATAGTATAGAACATATGGCCAAAGGAGATGGTAGCTTGTGCTAATTCTTGATTGATTTAAAAACACTCAAACCCCCTAAGTTGGATCAGTCCTGTCAACTACTTGGAAGGGAGGTTTCCAGGAACTCCAAGGACTAATCTGAGAAATGAAGAAAGAGAGAGAAAAGAAGAAAGCAATGAGAAAAGCAATCCAGAAGAAAGCTCTCTTACCAAGGAATACGTACAGATGTATCCATTTAGTCACCAGGAATTGAGCTGCTCTTTTGATTTTTGCAGATGTAAGGTCAGGTTGACAATAATTTGCATAAGGAATTAATCAGCAAAGGCAGGAAGAAGAAAGTAACCAATAAAAAAGAATGTTCAGGGGTTGAAATAATATTTTCAGGGTTGAAATGAGGGGTCATTGGTGCTTCCCAAGCTTGGTTGTTTTCTTGCAGATGTTTCATTATCCAAACTAAGTAACTTCATCAATGCTACTCAGGAATGTGGTTTATATTTTAGTGGTTTGCCTTGTCAGTGTTGGTGGGAGTGGTCTTGGAGGTTCTTTGATTGGACTGTTTATTGTTACTTTGTTTGGCAGTTTCTTGATTGGGGAATTGTTTGCTTCTTGATTATTGGCCTGATGTTAATCTTGATGTTCATCTATACTCATCTGAGTATTGATTGCTGGTAGTGGGTTGTTTTGTTCCCTTTTTGGCTGTTTGATTGTCATGAATACACGTACAGACATAAACAATATCTACATACAATGCAAAATTGACATTCAACAATATTGGGTTAACTCCAAGATTAATATCAAACCAACAATATATATTTGACTTAATTACTTATTAAGAGTTTTGTTTTGTTTTTACCTTAAAACCAATATTGATTCCTGGCAACTGTCTGGACAAATCCCTGAAGTTTTCTTAGCAATCTTTTTGGAAGTAGCTTGCCCAACCAAGAAGGCTAAGAGTGAAGGACTAGCCCAAAGTCACCCAGCTGGGGTCATGCCTAAAGTGGTATTAGAACTTGTGGTCTTTTAGTCTTATGCTTTAAAGACTGCAACAAACTGGCTATTATTTATCAGGTTCTTGGTGACTTTTCCCTCATGCTCTTCCATTAATTAAATGCATTGTTCTGTGAATACTAAATAAGCTAATATTTTCTACATAGCATAGTGTCTTCAACAACATTCAACTGTTATTTCCATTGAGAATTCTCCTATGCCATTCAGATAAGATGAAGAAATTAAATTGGCAGGGGAGCAAGGATAAGCTTGCAGAAATATAGCTGATTGATGCATTCATTGATGCCCAGATTTCCACCAAAACAATTTCTGCTTTGATAACTGATTCAAGAATTCAGCTAAATACTGGGCTATTCTAACTTTGGAACAAGTTGGATTTTGTGGTATTTGACTATGGGGTCCCCTGTCAGGCATTTGAGTGTCTGTCACAGGTGCCAATCCAGAGGGAGAGCAGCAGTAGCGGGATTCAAAATTTTTTTACTACCGGTTCTGTGGGCGTGGCTTAGTGGATGTGGCAGGGGAAGGATACTGTAAAATCTCCAGTCAAAGGTAGGATCTGCTGGTTCTCCAAACTACTCAAAATTTCCGCTTCCGGTTCTCCAGAACTGGTCAGAACCTGCTGAATACCATCTCTGGAGAGCAGCACTTTCCATCTCAGGCTTATGAGGAGCTCCTGAGATCAGCTCCTGTCTGCACAGTTCATGGGTGCACTTAGTGGTGGATTAAGGCCTAAGCACTGACAAATCTTGGTGCCCCCCCTTCTTTGTACATATTGTACAAATGAAGACTTATTCTCAACTTTGTGGCAGCGGGCCTGGTACCCTAAGCACATGCTTAGTCTGCTTAATGGTTAATGCACCACTGGATGCACTGGATGCATGCCTGGGGAGGATGACTAGGGGTGAGGGGATAATTGAGGCTGCTATCTTTCTGTGACTCATCAGGATAGCCTGAATGTTAAAGATGTGTTCCCGGTTACTTTTGGGGGTTTCTTTTGCTCCTGTTTCCTCCCTTCGTGTGAATGTAGTTGCAATTTGAGGGCAGTTCACTTTATGTCACTTTTTCTCCTCCTCCCCCCCCCCCAAAAAAAAAAAAAGAAAAAAAAAAGCTTTGTTTTCCTTGCAAAGGACATCATGATTTGATTTTTGGAGTGCCAGTCTGATATAGTGGTGGGATGGGTAAGAGTGAGAGATGTGAACAGGATGGGGTTGATAAACATCTCTTTGAATAGAGTTTGTCCAAAGGGACAAGGGGAGGGATGGGGGACTTTTGCTATATTGCTATATCTTGCAATGAACAGGGGATTTTAAGTGCTGCTATTTCTGGACCTTCCCTTCACTCTCCCCTCACCTTTGGTATTCCCCCTCCCCCGCCCCGCTCTTTTTCTCTTCCACTGATGTTTGTCTGGACAACGCAGAAGAAGTGGGTGAAGTTATGAAAACGCACTGGCATTGTTCTGCTGGAAAAGTTCGTGGGAGACAAGGAACTCTCCCTGTACAGAGGGATTGCACTCACCCACAAGCACTGAATTTGTGATCCAATTAGCCTAATCATGTACTGTCACCCGCTGTGGAAATGTGAGTGGGTCAGTAAATAAGTCAAGGCCCTTGCAGGAATAGAAACCTTACATTAATTACAAGCAACACAGTTAAGCCTTTACATTTGTTTCTGTTGAACCTGTGGTGTTTTAAACATTGGACAGCTTTCCCCAGAAAGATTTGAATTTCACTCCATTCCCTAGATATATGTAGGACCAGAGAGAAAATAATACAGATAGCTTATACGAGTGCCAAGAGTCAGGTCTATGCTAAGTAATTAATATAGTATGTGCTTTGATCTCAGGTTCCTTCTCTAGCCCAGTTGTACAACCCTTTGAAGTATATATCATGCCAGTGATTAATTTTGGTTTGGAAGTCTTGCTGCTTTTTAGTTAAGTGCATGTTGCTTTGAATCACAAACCCCTTTCACATTTTCCACTTGGTCCTAAATACCAGCATGTGGATTGGCCTAGTCCATGATGTTTTCTATGCTGCAAAGGCACCCATACTTCAATGGGTGACACTGAAGTGAACGTCTGTGGAAAATAAGTGAACAAAAGGAATATTTGAAGAGTTTTTTTTTTAAAAAAACTGTATCTTGTTGCTGGCAGTAAAATTTTTTTTTGCTTTTTGTGGACCTTATCATCTCTTCCTGTTTCTCCATCTTCTGTTTCAGATTCCTAAAATTCAACTTTGACATTTAGTTTTATATTTGTTATTCTGTCACTTGTGTCCTGTGAAGTATCCACACTCAAGAAAGGAAATCCGGGAACTCTCAGAGAATTTCTGTTAGATTATACTAGTTTTTATTTTGAAAATCTATCCCCTTGATTTTTGTTACAATAATAAGCAAAAGTCTCTTCAACCAGTTTTCCAGCAATGTTAAAGCAGGAATGATTGTAAAAATGCTGAAACTTTTGAACAGTTCAACATTTTTTTTATATAACATCCATAGTTTTGTGAAATTGGCCATATTTTTTTTTATGCCATGAAAAGGCATGAAAAGTAAGCTGAATTTGTTGCAGTCATCTTTGTTGAAAGTATTTCTGAGGTGACTGATTAGCAAAGCATTTCTGAGAGGACTGAAAACTACCACACTGGGTAGTAAGCCATGTTCTTTTCTGGTAATTTGCCAGGCCACATTTTGAAAACCGTGACAGATTCAGTCAATTCCCAGGTTTTGTGCAGAGGTTTTGACATACACTAAGGAAACTTTAGAGAGAGAAAGAGCAATGTCTAGTATTATAAGTTCAAACATTATGCTATTTGGCTTTTTTCTTTTTTAACCGTAGGGCAATGCATCTCAAACACTGTCCCAGCTAAAACCATAAGAAATGCTTTGGTTTCAATGTACAACTGCCAGGTCAGGCAAACACTATGCTATAAAGATTCTTCATCATACTATGTTGCCCTCCTTGAAAGAGAACAAAATGATTTTATCTGATAATAGAAAAAGCACATGCTTTTATGGACTCTTGTTGCCTGTCAACGAATTTCATTTTTGCCAGTTTCAGGGCTTTCAGAGAACTGGGAGACAGAAGGATAGGGAGATTAAATATATCCTTTGTTATGAACAGCTTTCTTCTTATGAACTATTTTCTGTTCTTGGGAAAAACGCACTAAATAACCTTTTATGGTAATGTGTGAAGTGTATGTGAGCAAGTTTTTCATTCCACAGGTTAACCTACTCAGGACTACTTAGTTGAATTATGTGTGTGAACATCCTTGTGGCAAAAAACTTCAGTATGCAGTAATCCAGCTTTCACACCATATAGTACAAGCAACCTCAGGCTTTTTTCTCTTTATTATTTTTGTCTGCAGTCCATCATAGGAATACTGCTAAGAAGTAATCATCAGTATTTCATGAATATATTTTGTCTTATATTTTGTCAGGGATTTAAAAACTGTAGGCAGCTGCACAAACTAACTTGACAAAGACAGCAGAGCATCCTCAGTTGATCCATAGCACAGTAAATTATGAATAACCATTTGCTTCATGGACATCTTAGATCTAATTAAACACAAATGCTACAAGAAATTTTGAAAAAAAAACCCACCAAGAAATAAACCCAACAATATAACAAACAACAGAATTATACATATATTTTTGCAGAAAAGTAGACAGTCCTGATGTTAATCTTAAATTCAACAGAAACATATCAACTTTTTTGCCCCTTAAATTGTCACTGGGAGTCACATGAGCATCTGCCGAAGATAAAAATCTGCAATAGGGTAGGTGCAACATTTGTGGTTGAAGTTGTGTGCCTTTCATGTGTGACATCACTGCACTTACAAAAGGGACAGGCGTTCTATTGTGATGTCACACCTGCCATTTTGCACATTTTGGCCCCTCTTGTGGATGCTTCTGGTTCTACAATAATTGGGCCTGATTCCTAACTTGAAATCCTTTTCTGTCATTCTTTTTTTTCACATATAAAAAAACAGGCCTTTTGCATGATTTTCTAATCACAACTCAATCATTTTTGAGGCCACATGTTCATGTTGTCTTGACTCATGCCTGAAGTGCCCACAGTCGAGGCAATTTACTTTTACCCTTAGTCTGTTCCAGCTGAAGAGAGTTTTCTGTCTTTTGCTAGACAAGTGTATGGATAATTTACCGTTCATTCGTGAATTTTTGGTAAGGATGTGGCTAAGGGTTGCTTTCCCCAATGAGGCCGTTAAATGAATGTGTGTATTGGCATGGGAGGCCTCAAGGATAGGGGCAGGCCCTAAGCGGCCTAGCACAGGCCCAGGCCTGCTTGCCTGAGGCCTCCCCCACCCTGAAGCATTTTGTGCTCTACTGCCTGCCCCTTGAGTTCACTGCAGGCCTTAGCCTGCTCCCAACCTGGCCATTCAGCCATCCAAGGCAAGCCAAAGGTGAGCAGTGTGAGACTAGGCCTAAGCCACCGTACCTAAAGATAAAGTAAGCATGTAAAGCAGGGGGGACAAAAGCCAGGAAAATCTCCCTCAAGGAAAGTAGATAAGAAGGAACCAAGTCATTAAGGAAACAGGAAAAAAACAGTTACCTGAATCAGACAAAAGAAGATGGTCCTGAGCACAATAGGACTCCCTGTACCTATTTGCAGTACAGCACCTGTATACATTGATCTTCTGGAAAAACACACTTATTATTAAATATAGTGGTATCTCAGTCCTTGTTCATTGGTTCTGGGAGGCGCGATGAATACCAAAAATGACAAGTATCAAACAATTTTTCCCATAAGGAATAGCACAAGGCAACCAACACCAGTTTCTAACTTGTGCATTGAGTACCAAAAAAACAACTTGTATTGGGACAAAATTTTCCTCCCCCACTTCACCAATCTTTCAGCTGGGCTACTTCTGAACATTGGTCAACTTCCAGCCTAAATCCTAGAAGTTGTCTGTTAATAATGTAGCAATTTTTGGACCAATGTACATCACTTCACTCCTGTTTATGATAAATTACAGTCATTACCTTAGTACTACTTCTCCAGGATGCTTAGTTACATTTTGAACCTTTTTTGCATTGTAAACCTGTTGATAATTTGGAGTAAACTGCAAACCTGGTCATCTCTCATCTTCCAGGCAGTTGAAACTATATGGTCCCGTTGTAGAACAATGGCTTTCATTTTTTCATAATATACACCAACCATTTATCTGTATTTTCTACTTTATGTTTTTTTTTACCAATCCATGAGACAAGCCTGTTTATTCACTGAGTCCAATAAGGAATTTCATCAAAAGGAACCACACAGTAAAAATAAACTTCATTTATTACCCCTGGGCACACCCAATGTAGGTTTAAAGTGAGGAAATTTAAAACTTTGCTAAAGTTGTATCTGACTATATGCTTGATGCTTCAACGAAAGCATGCTTTGCACAGTTTATTTGGTATAGACCTTAAGTTAATCAACCTGCCACTTTTTTAGATTACACCTTCCATCCTCAAAAGTCTTTTAAAAACCAGTGTTATATTGGCTGCTTTCCAGCAGTCTGGTACAAAGACATCTGAGGCATATAGAATATCTTTTTGTTAACAGAAGTGTCTCCTGATCAAGAGCCTTTCCACAAATAGAAAATAATAATTGTAAAAGCACTATATGAACAGATGGCTACAAGACTATGTGAAAAACCTATCACATAAGGAACTTAAAAGAAATGGAGAAACTTTTTTGCAGATAAATGCAGAAAGAAATGGGGAGGGCCAGGATTGCAGACGAGAAACAAATAATATACAAAATATTTTTGTTATTTGGGTGTATGTGATATCTTTTAATATAAAATAGGCCATTTTTGTCTTGAAATGGGGTTTGCATTTTTCAGAGTAGATGCAAGGCAAGCATAATGAAGAACATCTCTTTCCCTGGGATAAAAGGAAAACCACAGCAATAAAGAGAAGTGGACAAGATTTATTTTGTATATTTTTTTTCTTTCTGCAAGCAAAACTGCTTTGATATAAAATGAGTCCAATGATACAAAGCTATCATCCACTCAAGCAAAAGAAAACCTCACATTACAATGAATGCAGGTTATACTGATATTCTAATGCTAGTGTAACACCCCCGCTTCCCCGGACCAAGATTGTTTCTGCCGACTTTTAAAGCAACAGCACACTGAAAACCATGGGAATATATTGCAATATGTATGAATTTACTGGAAGAAATTGTTTAATTAATATAATGGCAAAAAGAACTGTATCTTCATATTGTTGTTTAAGTTTCGGTCACATGTCATTAATGTCCACGTTGTTAGTTCAAAATGTATTATTTAGGTTTTTGTCATTTGTATGAAGATCAAGTTCTGAGGTATCCTTTACTGTAAATGATGAAGCAACAGGCCAGGCGGATGTATGATGCAAAGAGTTAGCGATAAAAGCTTTTAGTGACTTCTCTATATGTTACTGCAAACAACTGTTAGTTTACATTAAAAAATGTTCTCCTATTCACATAGAATATGGCATAAACAAAAGAAAAGTTAACAAAAACTATACACATAAAATATCAAGACTGATACACAAATAAGGCCATCTGCAAAATTAAAAATCCAACTCTCGTCATATTTCACAATAATTTCTACAGGATAATTTACATCTTAGAAACTTAAATATTTAATGCACAGAAGAAAAGAAAAGACTTTGAGGAGCCAACTGCATTATCTCTTGGAGGACTTGTCTAATTTTCTGACTAGCAATCGTTTTTGCGGAGTTGGAATTTTGGAAGGCTTTCCCGAGGCGGACCGAGAATTCGGTCGGGATGTTGGTCTAATTGGGGTATGAACAGTTTCTGACATATCTGAGCACACTGACTGGATTTCTGAAATGTCAAAGTCAGAGGCATCGCTGCCCCGGCGGCTGCTTGCTCTGCTCCCGGCTTTACTTCCAGTACGACTTCCAGGCCTACTTGATGTTTTTCTAGTTTCTGCAAGACAAGATGAAAGACATCCATGGTTAGTGGAACAAAGCAAAATGAGGCTGTTTCTGAAGAGGGCCTTCTCACATACTTGAACTCTGACTCAAGGTAAATGCAACTGGCACCTTCTACTGCTTCATAGCATTCCAAGCTGAAAAGACACATCTTGATTATAATAAGATTTATATAGCAGTAAAAACAAGAAATTGAGTTACAGACTGAAGGCTAAGGAGAGACAGATAGTTTCAACTTCTGCAAGTGGGATGTCCCCAAAGATGCAGGTGCCCCATCCCGGCAAATCCAACACTCACCTGCAAAATGTGCTCTGGCTCTTGTAGCTGCTGTTGAAATTAGGCCATTATTTTCTCCAGAATGAAAAACTTTCCCAGAAAGATACCCTGGAAGTCTAAGTTTACTCCCTTGTATTGGAGTTCCCTGTAGGATATAAGAGCACTGAATAACGCACATGCATTGAACAGGGCTGAATTTGGAACTACACCCAGATCACAAGAAAATGCTTTGACCAAAATTGACCAGATAGCACTGTTTAGAAACATATCAACAGGAAAACAAAGAGAGACTGTATTTATTGCTACCTTCTTGAGGTGGGGACTTGTCTCTTGTTGTCTGCGCAATATATCAAGCTACAATATACACTGATGCGACTACAGTATATGAACAAATAATTCTTACATGTCAAGATTATCTATCTATCTATCTATCTATCTATCTATCTATCTATCTATCTATCTATCTATCTATCTATCATCTCGGTTTAGGATCAGATTTCAGAGTAGTTGATTACAGCCCTTGGAAGCTCATAGTGTATTTACATTTATTACTGTTTATGGTGCAGCCATTTTTTTCTGTCACACAAACTACTATATAGCAGCATAACTGAGCCCATAAAATGGAAGACTGGCCCTTCTCAGAAGCCCTCTGAATTTTTAAAACCTGGGCCCACCTCTTTCCATGGAGTAGCACCTTCATAATGTGTATATCCTGCATACAAGCTCAAGGACCAGAGTCTGCAGGACTGTGAATGTAAATGAAGATGAATATTGTTCCTTTCTGGCAGCAGGATCAAATACTGCATAAATGTGTTCTTGCATCTATTTTACTATTTTTACTGGATCAATACAGGTAGTTCTTGACTTATGACCACAATTGAGCCCAAATTTCCTATTGCTAGGCAAAACGGTTAAGTGAGTTTTGCCTTATTTTGCAACCTTTCTTGCCACAGCTGTTAAACAAATCACTGCAAGTTGTTAAATTAGTAACCTAGTTTCCCCATTGACTTTGCTTGTCAGAAGGTCACAAAAGGTGGTCACATGATTCCAGGACACTGCAACTGTCATAAATTTATGCCAGTTGCCAAGTAACTGAATTTTGATCATGTGACCATGGGGATGTGGCAACAGTCCTAAGTATGAGAACAATCATGAAGTACCTGTTTTCAGTGATGAAGTAACTTTGAATGGTCACTAAATGAATGGTTGTAGAACTATTTGTAATAATCAATATGGATAAACATGTAGCACCTTCCAGATGTATTTCTAGTTAATATATTTAATTAACATCTACAAAAATGCAAATACATTTCATTGGATCAAGTCTTAGCACAGATGTACTGAAATTAGTGGGACTTGATTAATTGTGAATGACTTAAAAGTTGTATTGGTATCAATAGAATTACTCTAAAAATGATTAAATGTAGATACTGTCAATGAACAGTAATTAAAATAATCTGAAATGTTAATTTTTATGGATGAAAAAGAATTCCATTGTCCACCAGCGGGCATCACATTATGTTCTGGCCAGTGTAACTCAAAATATTGTGTAACAATTGAAATCCCTCCAGCATGGTGTTGGTGGTTGCACATGGGAGCATGATATAATGTACCATCTGTGTCTTTTTTGCTTGGAGACTGAAAAGAAGTGAACTAAATATTACAACACTCTTACTGTATGTTTAAAAAGTGTTGGGACATGATGTCATAAACTCTCTCCTTAATGTTCAACATCAAGAAGCAAGATGCCTAAATTGATGGAATTCAAAGGAACCCTCTGATCTTTTAGTGAGGGAATAAATAGAAGCCAGACTTCCCAATATGACTCCCAGGCTAAATAAATCACAGAAATTTCTTCCATGGCTTATTTAAATATTCGAGTTGATAGAAGGAGGTATTTTGTTCATTTGTATTCCAAAGTAATGTGGTTTAATGTGACGTGAATATGATAATATTGAAAGTGATATAAATACTTTTCAATGTGCAGTAACAATTTATTGCTCAATTTCACCAATGTTTAAAATTCTTAATTTTTGTAGCATCTGTCTTTTGTCCTGAATATGACGTTCAACATAGTTTACCAGTAATACTGGTAATATTTGCCAATAAAAGCTTTCCAAAGAGTTCAATATGCTGAATTAAGTTATTTTTAAGTTATTTTTGTTACAGTTGGCTAAGAACAGGACTAAATAGAATGGAGTACAAGTATTCCTCAATTTATGACTGAGACCAGAATTTTCATTGTTAAGCAAAGTGATTAAGTGAGTTGTGCCCAATTTTATGACCTTTTTTGCTAAGGGAATCACTGCAGTTAAGTGAATCATGTGGTTGTTAAGAAAAGCTGGCTTCTCCCATTGACTTATCAAAAACCAGCTGGGAAGGTCACAAATGGCAATCACAAATGATTCTGCAAGTATTGTAAATGCAAGCCGGTTTCCAAGTGACTGAATTTTTAGCATGGGGATGCTGCAATGGTTTTAAGGGTGAGGAGTGTGTCAGTCACTTTTTTTCAGAGCCACTGTAATTTAGAATGGTTGCTAAAAGTCAAGGACCACCTGTATTTAAAAATTGACAATAATTCATATTTCATATAGTTTTATACTTAAAAACAGCAGAAATAATCTGGCATTTTTCTGTTCTAATTGCTGTAATACTCCATACAGAAATGTGATTATTAAATGAGATCATATTTAGTAGAAATTATGTGGTTCAATATATTCTGCATAATTTGAAGTATGTAATTATTTAAATCGGTTAATACATTTCATTCATTAAAGGCCAAAATGAGATCCTCCTTCAAGATGCCTTTTGGTAAATCAATACGGTAGCAGATGAAGAGTCATTCATTAAGTTCTGGCTCATCTTGCTCAGGGCAAAACATGGGGAATTATGGATTTCCTCCTCATTCCTCTTCCCTCTTCTAAATGATACAAATGAGATGGAAAATTTCATGTTGTAAGAACCAGGGCTCTTTGTACCCCACGGGCCAATCCACGGCATGCCACTCCAATTCTCTAATGTTGCAGCAAGAGCTCCTGGGAATTGAAATGTTACCCTGCAAGCAAATCTTTTTTTCTGGAGTAACACATTAAAAATAATCTCCCAAATTGGTGTCACATAACTTAATGATTACAAATCAATATCCATTCAGCAGGAAGGTGTTGGGAATTGTTTTAAAGTTCATCAGGAGAGCATCAGGTTAAGGAAGGCTAGCTGGAGGCCAGTTGAGGGTATGCAAAATTTGAGGCCAGAACACCTCAAATTTAAATTTATCACTACACATTTTAGAGTTTTATAAATTATATTGCTAATAGATTTTCCCAGCCATTTTTAAATTAATAAATTTCCTGACTTAAACCTAAGTGTTGGATAGGTTAAATTATCTGAAGATCATAATTAAACTTATGCATGTTTTACCCTTCCAACAAGCAAAATAACATTAGATTGCGAGTTAATTTATGAATAAGAACCAATTAGTATCAATGAGATATAATCAAATAAAACTATATTTAATCAACTTACTGTCAACATAGGAATGAAGATATCTGTTATTTTTATGTAAGTCTTTGTTAACAAAGATTTTATATATATATATATATGTGTGTGTGTGTTTTCGGAGGTTTTCGCAGGTATTTGTATGTGGATCTTTGGTTCTTCAGGTTTTCTCCCGTGTAGAATTGGAAATATCTAGGCGACGTTTCGATGAAGTCTCATTCATCATCTTCAGGCTTGTGTCTTCGGCCTTGTGCTTCTCGGAGTAATGTGAGCTTGCAGCTGCTTCTTCCTTTTAACTATTAGTGGGGGTGTGACTTGATTGGGTGGGGGCTTGGCTGTGTTCTGATTGGGTGGGGGTGTGTTCTCATTGGTTGGGGGTTTGTCTGTGTTCTGACTGGTTGGGGGGTTGGCTGTGTTCTGATTGGCTGGGGTATGTTCTGTTCCGGTGGGGGTTTGGTTGTACTCAGGTTAGTCTTAGTTGCTGGGGGATTTGAGCTGGTGAGCTGTGATCCTGTTGTTTGGCTTCGCGTTCGTGGTCGTGCCACATCTTCATGGTGGGCGTCAGACACACACACCAACAAACTCAGAAAACTACCACAACGCCAGAAACAAACTCCTCCCCCCTCACAGCCACACATGAAACAAACAGTGCACAACATCTCACACAAGATCCTCAGCGAAGCCGAAACCAATGTCCTTTTGAAAGGATTCAACTTTGCTGTCGCTCCCAAACACATCCCCACAGAAACCATCATATGCGAAGTTGAAACCAGCCTGACCAAAACCAACTCTGATGATGCGAACAGAATCAGACTCGAAATTACCAACATCCTCTGCACTAGCAAACCATCCAAAAGCAACTTATCCAAAGAAGAACAAACTGCACTACTTAACCTGAAAAAAGACACCAGCATAATAATCCTACCAGCAGACAAGGGCAATGCGACAGTGGTTATGAACACATCCGACTATCAAACCAAGTTAACCAACCTACTCCAAGACCCCACATACAAACCTCTAAACACAGACCCACCATCTACCTAGAAAAAACCACCAGATTCAAAATAAAAGCCTCCCCCATCAGCGAAGAAATCCAGCAAAGTATCATACCTAGAGAGAAATCATCCAGATGCCCTAAGCTTTATGGTCTCCCCAAGATATACAAAGAAGGAACCCCACTTAGACCAATAGTTAGCTCCATAGGTTCACCTCTACAAAACCTAGCCAAATTTCTCGCCAAACAACTACAGCCCTATGCAGAATCCATCAACTCACATGTAAGAAACTCATTCCACTTCATCGAGATCATAAAGAAACAAAACTTACAACCCAGCGATCTATTAGTGAGCTTCGATGTCATATCCCTCTTCACCCAAGTGCCTATAAAAGAAGCTTTGACAGCCATCCAAAATAAATACAACCCCGCCAAGCACATCCTAGATCTGACCAACCACTGCCTATCTAATACATACTTCACCTACAATGGACAAAAATACAAACAAATAGAAGGAGCATCCATGGGATCACCCCTCTCACCTGTCATTGCAAACCTCTACATGGAACACTTTGAAACACAAGCTCTAGAAAAATATGATCACAAACCCAAACTCTGGCTCAGATACGTAGATGACACATAACCTGGCCACACGGGAAAGAAAAACTGAACAACTTCCTCACACACCTCAACAATCTACACCCCAAAATACAATTCACCATGGAAACAGAAGCTAACAATCAACTTCCCTTCCTAGATGTCTTAGTATACAAAAAATTCAATGGCTCCCTAGGACACACCATCTACCAGAAGAAAACACATACAAACCGCTATCTACACGCACTCTCACACCACCACCCAGCACAGATCAATTCCGTAGCTGAGACACTCATCTCCAGAACAAAATGCTTAGCCAACACCTAAAAACTGAACTACACACTCTCACTAACGTACTAACAGTTAATGGATTCCAAAGAAAGAAGATTACTTACCTAATCCAAAAAGAAACCCCAACCAAAATCCAAGACAGAGAACAAGAAAATGGCAAAGCCCTCCTCCCATATAAAAAAGGAACTACAGACAAAATCAGCAAGATCCTCCAAAAACACAACATTAAAACAGCATTCTACACAAACGGAAAAATATCCACCATCCTAAGAAACCCTAAAGACAAAATTAAGTTAGAAAACCAAGGAGTATACGAAATCCTGTGCACCTCCTGCCCCACCACATACATCGGACAAACTAACAGAAGAATAAGTGCACGCATTGAAGAACACAAGAACTCAATCAAAAAAGAAGAACCGACCTCTTCCCTGGTTCAACACCTCAAAGCCATAGGACATAAGATTGACTTTAAAAATACCAGAACTATCGCCAAAACCGAACACTTCAACAACAGAATAATCAGAGAAGCCATAGAGACAGAAAAACGCCCACACAGCATGAATGAACGAGATGACACCTCCCGCCTACCAGCCATTTGGAAACCCGCCCTCATTAACAAACGAGTACCTAACATGAAGAAGGACACCAGACCCACACCCACGAGGGCCACACAAGAAACTACCACCACACTTCCACGTAGAAAGCAGACTCACACCCACACAGAAGATGAAACACGACCACGGACCAGAAGCCGTACCACAGCTACATCACTACCTGCTTCAAACCCCCCTAACCCATACATGAAGGGAACTGACGCCCACCATGAAGATGTGGCACGACCACGAACGCGAAGCCAAACAACAGGATCACAGCTCACCAGCTCAAATCCCCCAGCAACTAAGACTAACCTGAATACAACCAAACCCCCACCGGAACAGAACATACCCCAGCCAATCAGAACACAGCCAACCCCTCAACCAATCAGAACACACCCCCACCCAATCAGAACACAGCCAAGCCCCCACCCAATCAAGTCACACCCCCACTAGTAGTTAAAAGGAAGAAGCAGCTGCAAGCTCACATTACTCTGAGAAGCACAAGGCCGAAGACACAAGCCTGAAAATGATGAATGAGACTTCATCGAAACGTCGCCTAGATATTTCCAATTCTACGTGGGAGAAAACCCAAAAACCAAAGATCCACATACAAATACCCGCAAAAACCTCCGAAAACACACACACACACACACATATATATAAATTTATACAAATCTAAAATTTCACTTGTATAAAATCAATTATCATTTTGACAAGGACTACATGCTCAACAAGGCCCAAATAGGAGTCAAACAAACTTCCAACAATTGATTAATTTACTACTTTAAAAAAGAGGGGGGAGGGTGAAAATTGATGGACAGAAGAGTGAAAACATATAGAGTGCATTAATATGGAAGGTGCAGCACAGATGATAAGGAATGGAAATAAGTGTTAGCTAACAGGATAGTTTTAGTGAAGGAAATGTGGTTAGACTAGAAAAAAAATCTGTCCATTACTGTACCTCTGTGGGTGATACTTGATATTCAGAGCACTCTGATGGTTTACAAGGAGATGACATTTTGCTGTTTATCAACCATGGTTTACCATAGTTGCGGGTTAAAGGATGGGGTGTCTGTATGAAACAATGGCAAATCACAATGTGAAGAACAGTTGTTGGAAAACAATGTCATGAAATGGAACAGTCAGGTTATGAAGAATGAATCTCACAGTAAAAGTCCAAAACAAGACACCAAAACTGAGCAGGAGCAAGTGAGGACAAGCATTCTGTATGGAAAAAGATTATGTGTGCTTTCTAAAATGTAATGGTGGGGGGGGGGGGTGTTAATGTTTTACTCCTTGAACAAGTTGGTTCTGTGGTCTAAATGGCTTACATGTTTTTTCCCAGTCTTGCATGACCGCTGCATATTGTAAGGCAGGGGAGAGGAGGAAACAATAGAAAACTTTGTTAGAGTCTTTGGAAAAAAATAACTAAAATCTCCCTACTGGTTTTAGGGCAGCTTTACTGCTACTAACTGAGGTTCAGTTGGACTCAATCCTATTAAATAACATTAAAGATTATTGTAATGTATATCAAATCTTATATCAAAGATTATTCAAACTGTACCTTGGGTGTACTAGCAGCAAGAGCTGAAACTGGAGTTCCTTGGGCAGGTTGATTGGACACAGACATGGATCTGTTGGGAGAAGCGCCCCTTGAAGAAGGCCGTGATCTACGTCCTCTTGATCGGAAGGCAGCCATACTTTGGGAAGGCCCATCTGCTAACATGAACTTCTCACGGAGTTCCATGTTTGTCCTTCCTTTTGCTACAGTGAATGAGAAAAGAAAATTAGGAATCTGATCATTTGCCTCCCCTTCCTCTTCCACACCATTGCCTTGCCAAGTTCTCAATAAATAAGCCAAACAAATCAAACACATTAGTAATGCGTTTGAAAGAAGAGAGTTCACTGGTAAAATGTGCGCATCTAATGTTCTAGGCCAGCAAAGATGAACCACAGTCAACATAAATCAGCATGATAATGGAATGGCTCAACATGCTATTTGGTTACTGAGGCACAGACACAACCTGAGGACCCACTCAACTAATGCTATTGCTTCTTGGGTGATTCAGAAACAGAAGCAGATGTTGGCTATGATAAGCAGACAAGAGAGAGCAAAGGGTAAACCATATTAATTCTAAACTAGAAATCATACAGTTTGGTAACATGCAACGCAACAAGAAACTCCCAAACTCTAAGGAAGGGTTTGGATGTTAAATACCAACGGAATGCTGTTATAATATGAGAGGACAATGCACAAGGATCAGACGCGTAAACATGGTTAGCGTTTGATACCCCTCTGGGTTAGCAGCAATGGCTTTCGAGACATTTTCTCAAAGTCATTATTTAAATTTAAAGGCAAGCTCTCAAGCACCAGCCCAGTGCAGCAAGTGTTAATCTAAAACTGCAATAGGTGAAGCGTTTTGTTAAAACAGATTTTGATATATATTGAAGCGGAGCAAGAAGGAAATTGAAAAGAAAATAAGAACAGGAGAGACAAAGAGAGGGATTTGCCCACCTATAGTAGGCTGAGTGGTAATTGAAGAGTTTGATTCCGAACGTAACATTTTACTCCCATGATGATGAACTAGAAAAAATGACACAGGACATGGGTCATATTAAAAGAAAATTGTTAGCAGGAGAAGAATCAATCACAGCAGATGCATATGCAAGAGACTCAAAGCTGAAGAGCAAGAAAGAGAATCAGATACAACTTTTTGCTAGCTCTTCCTACCCGAGATCAAGTCTCTCAGGAAATACCAAAGACTCCTAGTATGATTTCAATAGCAAATACTTCCAATGGCATCTATGTTAAAAAACAAAAACAACACTTCTCTGTCAAAATGAAGAAATGTAACAAAAAAAAAAAGGAATGGAACAAACCATGCTAACCTGAAAGAGAAGACAAAATGTCACACAGTATTTAAATAATTACTACTATTCATATTTTATCTTTCTAAACACAGGGCTAGTTTTTTTTATTATAGATTTGATATTATAGATATTATAGATTGAAATCTTGTTCTTCTCTTTTTTGAGTGAGGCCAATCTTAAATTTTTTTATTCTGTTTGGAAATAAATTTGATTTATTTATTTGTTAATTTATTTTCAACATTCTCGCAAGAAGTTCAGTGTAGCCTGCAAACCACTCCCTCCCCAAAGCACATTTTTTTCTGCAAGAGCAACTCTGTGAAGATGGATGAGTTGAGAGTAGCTGGCCTAAAGTCACCCAGAGAATTTCTGTGGCTGAGTATGGACTTGAACTCAAGCTTCTCCAGTTAATTAGATCATGCTTGGCTAGTCTGGACTACTGTGGATGAAACACCTCATCTTAACTTTGAAAAACTCTCTTTGGAAAATTTTAAAAAATCAATTTTAGATTCCTATTCAGGGATATTGAAATGTATTTCAGCAAGCCACAAAAAAAAAAAAAAAACTATTCAAAACTTTCCGTATTGATATACACTGGTATTTAAAAGAATTTCAAGTTTGTTTATGACAACACAAAATATAATATAAAAGGAATCCTACTCTTGATTTGTATAGAAAAAGAAGAAAATCTGGTTGTGTTACAAAATATTGGTGTCCATTCCCCAAAAATAAGGAGCATAATGTCTCCTTATTCAACACTTATTTGTAGAAACTGCCAACTGCTTGAAAGCTAGAATGTTTTTGTTAGCTTGAGTATTAGCTGCTAATTTGATCTCTTTGAAATAACTTATTATAGTATCTCTTTTTCCTTTCCAGTCATTTCTTTCTGTCACCTCACAAAATGTCTATTTCCTCCTTTTTCTTTTCTTTCTTTCCCCATGCAAGAATCCCTTCCCTTTATTCTGAGTCTATCTTGTTCCTTCCACCCTTTGTCTTCTCTTTTGTCATGTCTGCTGGAAAACAGAAATGTAAGTTTTGGCAGGAGAGAGTGGTTTGTAAATAAAGATACAGATTCATTTTGTAATCTGATGAACCATAAAAGTTGTAAAATAAATTGTAAGTCCTGATGTTCTCAGCATGTTGCATATGGACAATAGTATGCTAGCTGGCAAATCAGGCTCCAGGTTAGAGATCACAGCTTGTATAGAACAACATGAACAGATTTGGGTTCAAAATCTACTTATGTTATGGCATTGCCAAAAATATGTCAAACTGATTAGTAACATTTTCACTAGATAAGATGAAACAAACTAATTTTAATTCCAGTAAGATGGAATAGTTGTTGGTTCAAAAATTTTCTTATTCCAGGACAATCCTCTCTGCAACTGACAGGATTACACTTTCTCAGAAAGAATTGGTCCATAATCAGGGGGATCTCCTGGATTCACATTTTACCCAAGAGAACAACAAGCAGAAGTCATGGTCAGAATATTCTTTGCCAGATTTGAAAGCTAGTGCACTGGTTTCTGCGATTCATGGAATGGAAAATGCAGTAGTAATTCACATCCTTGTTATCTCAGGGTTGGACTACTGCAGATTGCTGTTTGTGGTACCGTCCTTGAAGATTACAGAAGTGCACACAGCCCCTGCCTACTAGTTTACAAATGAGAAAAGTTATAGCCATATTACACTTTTTAAAATATGAGTTATACCATGTTACAAGTTTGTGTTCTTCACCAGTTGTGCTCCTTCCTGGACTGGGAAGCCCTTCTTTCAGTCTCTCACGTCCTGGTTATCTCCCGTATGGACTACTGCAATGCATTTTATGTGGGGCTACTCTTAGAGTATCTGGAATTTGCAGTGGTGCAGAATTTGGCCATATGAGCTATTTGGGTCCACCTGAGGGCTATCCGCTGTGTGGGCTGCACTGGCTGTTAGTTTGTTTCCGAGGCCAGTTCTAGGTGTTGGTTATCACCTTTAAAGCTCTTCACGGCATGGGGTCAGGCTACCCAAGGAACTGTCTTGTCTCAAGACTTGTCCCATCCAGTCAGGCATGGTGGGTATATTATAGACCTCATTAGTTAAAAAAATTTTGAGTGGAAGGGTTTAGGAAAAGAACTTTCTCTGACACTGCCTCCACCCTATGGAACATTTTGCCCACAGAGGTGAGGCTGCCTTCTCAACCCTTCTGACCTTCCAGAAGATGGAAACCTGTCTCTGCCAACTGGCATGGAATCTAAGAGCAGCAGGCAATCTTGAGTGAGGTTGGTGGCCTAAGGGTGCTCTTTTTACTTTGCTGCTTTTGACACTATTTTTTTAAACCGTGTCTTTGTACATGTCTTTCATTTCTAAACTACCCAGAGTCAATTGGATAGTGAGATGGGAGGTGTATAAATTTGATAAATAAAATAAAATATTCATGTTCTAAAAGACTTTTGCCTGAACTTATAGTACTTCTAACTCTGTCAGAAGGAGCGTATGATACAGATAAATGTAAACATATATTTTCTGATCTCAGATAAAAAATAATCCTATATTATTCTCAGTAATGAATAAATAGCTACAACTGAGTTACCATTGCTTATGGACATTCGTATTTTCCTGCCAGGCTAAGCAGGTAAAGCCTTATACACTGGGAGAAAGAAACCATCCCTGCAAACTGAAAATATTGAAAACAAAAGGCTAAATAAGTCCCAAAGATTCTTGTATCTACCAATATAAGAATTCTAAATGCACCATCTTAGTACTATCAGCATCCCGTTTTAGTACCATCAACAAATATGAGATCTTTTCTTCCTCTTCTGCTTAATGTGTGAATTCAGAAAAATAAACTTGCAAAATCTTCAAAGAGCCTGCTCACCATTGCCTACTAATCATGCTTGGACTATAGGGTCTGTTTATGTGCAACATGGTACCAGGTTCTGCCTCAGTATAATACATCAGAAACTACTACTGATATTTGTTGAATAAAGAGGAAGGCAGGACAATCAAAGAACAGAGAAAAGAAAGAAAAGAAAAATGCAAATCATTGCATCTGTGTCAGCTATTTGCTTTTCTAACATCTCTTAATTCCCAAATACAGACTGAATTCATTTTTCTTGCTAGTACCAGCCACAGGAGCAAATGAAGATTTTTTAAAAAAATTTGCATCATCACAAGGTTCAGTTAAATTGACCCCATTCAGACCCAAACATATTAAAAAGCTGACATTTGCAATTTTAAAACCAGAATTTTATAATACTACCCCTAATGTGAACAATTAGCAATTTTTTCTTGTGAATTAGGTAGCAGGACAAGAGTACTTATTATTGACATCTGTCTTCTTCCAAAGTGATACTTTTTAGAACTGCAACTGTTAGAAACCATCCTTAATTACTTCAAGTATATTACAGCCTGAATTAAAATAGAGGGGGAAAACTAAGCTGTAGAGTCTTTTTCTTCCAAGGAAGAAAAAGACTCGAAGGGAAGAGCAATCTCATACCCAATCTGAGCTCATTACTCTTGGCAAATGAAGACTATTCCGAGGCCTTTACTTTGCACCAAGAATTAGACTCACATGACAATCAGTACAACTCCCTGTTGGATATACATGGGAGGGATTAATTCCATTAAATGCAGCGTGAAAATCATTTTTTGCAACTCACTTGGGAAGGAGATGAATTGGTCTGTCAGCTTTTCCAATCTCACCAATAAGGAGCAGAAGACTGAGGCGAACACTCACATTTCTCCCAGTACTGAAATACAGGTAGTCCTCGGCTTACAACAGTTTGAAGTTACAACAGCACTGAAAAAAGTGACCTAGGACAGTTTTTCACACTTACGATCATAGCAGTCTCCCCTTGGTCATGTGATCAAAACTCAGGTGCTTGGCAACTGATTCATTAACAACTGCTGGCAAAAAAGACCGTAAAATGGGGCAAAATTCAACTTAGCTTTCTCACTTAGCAACAAAGACACTTACCTCAATTGTGATTATAGGTTGAGAACTACCTGTATATACCTGGTGTTCTGGACTGCTTTGACACGTCCCCACCTTCTGCTGGGAGACAGCTCTATGAGAACTTCATTAGTATGGCTAGCTATTAACATGAACTATTCCTGACAGAACCTCATGGTTGGTTCTAGCATCTTCCCTTCTCCTCCCCACCTCTGACGTCAAATTAGATTCTTAGGAAGGAGAGAGGGGGAAGTAGGGTAACAGCTTTCTTTCTTTACTGCACATATGTTTTCAATACATGTTTTCAAAAAGTCAGACCGCAACTGAGACCAGAATTCCCAATGCTAAAGCTGTTGGTGAGTCATGCCTGATTGTATGAATCTTTTTGTCATAGTTGTGAAGCAAAGCATGCTGTTGTTAAGTGAATCATACAGTCATTAAGCGAATCCAGCTTTCCCCATTGATTTTGCTGTCACAAATGACCGTTGCTGCTACTTTTTTCATAAATACATTGCCGGTTGGCAGGTGCCCAACTTTAGATCCTGTGTCCATGGGGATGTTGCAACTGTTGTAAATGCAAGAACTGCTTGAAAGTCACCTTTTTTGAGCACCGTTGTAACTCTGAACAGTCACTAAATGAATGGTTGTAAGTAGAAGACTACCTGTATCTTGTTCAGTTTCCTCAGCACGTAAGTGAAATTTCAGCCAACGGAAGGCTTCTAAGTATTCTTTTAAAATGCCATGCCCATCATTCCTTGCCATTATCCGTGTTATCTACATTGCAGATATTGAAATCCAAAACATTTGAAGACTATTTGTGTCTGCTCACCTCTGCCCTGTTTTTTTTCGGTATGCAGCGCTTTTGCAAACAAATATGCATAAAAGTATACCATTGTAAGTAAATTAAGATTGAGTTAAGCTTATGGAATTGATACAGATGACATTTCCTTCCTCCCATTAAGCAGCGGTGGAAGTTATAGACAGAGTTAATGAGTATGACGTCCAAGCTATTTTTTTACATACCTCTGCAGGGATCATTTTTCACTAAGAACTCGTCTAGTGCCATCCAACCACCTCCAACACGAACCATAACGGTGCTCCGCAGGATACGGACGAGACGAAGCTGCTGGGAATCACCAAACTGTGCCGAAGAAAGGAAAATAAGCTAAAGCTTTCCTATATATTCTAAACGGCAAAGTCTTCTCCAGGCTAAGTAGGTTAAATTAGCCACAGATAGATTATTTTAAATCATTAGTAGAAAAATTACCAAAGACATTTTCATTAAGCATATGATGATCAAAGCTGTGGTCAAACTTAATTTATTAATCCACAAGCTAGCAATGAGTTTGGGGTGGAGGGAGGTAGAAGCAGAATGTAAAGATCAAATGCTGGTTTCATTTTTCACAAAATTTGCAAAAATCATGAAGTAGTAGAAAAAAAATACTAAGAGAAAGTATAAAGTTCTTACATCAGACAACTTGTTCCTTCATTACAAAAACCCTCTCTGAGCTTTCCTTGCAGAAATAATTAAAAAAAACACACTATTAAGTTTCATAAAATGGAGAGAACTCAAAAGTTTTATCCTGGGAAAGAAGAAAAGTAATTTTAATTATGACATGAAGCTCCTTTCACTTTCTTGCTTTCTGGAAAACTTCCCCTTTGTATATCCAGTGTATTACATGGTATGATTCAGTTACCTTTTCTTCTTTTGTAGATACTCTCATATCTGGAGGTAAGCAGTCTGTGATTTCTCTCTTCTGCTACATACTATTTACATCACTATATTCTGATCACATATCCTGCTACTATTTTAGTTAATTGTATTTAATTTATCTTTCAATTCTTTTTTTTTAATAATTAAAGGTTCAATAAAACCTACTGCATACCTACCATTCCTCAGCAATTGCAACTCCTTGAGAGCTTCCTTTTTCAACACCAACCACAAAAGCATTAATAGTTTTGCTACTGGTCTTGCATGCCTCTTAGTGTTAATGTAAACTAAACAGACAAGCAAAGCAATAAAATAACCATGAAGACAGGAGTTGGTGTCCTCAAAGATCAAAATGGAAACCTCTCCAGTTTGATGGACTGCAGAAGTGTTAGGACTACAACTCCCAGAATGCAGTGGTGTGGAAAACACTGAGGATGGAAAAATTATGTTTCTAATGATCCTCACTGCTGGTCAGAAGCATTCCTTTTAAGTATTGCAGAATATAGTATGATCCTTTGATAACTGTACAAAAACAAACGGCTATTAAAGTGTGAAAAAAAACCAAAGCAAATAATTTATGAAGCTTTAAAAATTAAAAATAATGATTGATAGTATCTATTTTAATTTCATTCAATTCCTCATTTTTTTCAATTTGGTTTGTATTATTTCTGCAAGTACTTTTTAAAAATCCACATTCAAATGCTTATTATTCTTTTTCGTTTTCAGTACATTTATTTTTATACAAATATGAAATGTACTGAAAAAGAATATATGTATATATTTGTTTTCGTAGATTTCCACTGGTACAGGTATGCAGGTCTTGGTGTTCAGGTCTTTTCCCGTGTAAGATTGAGAGTATCTTGGCAATGTTTCGACGAGGTCCCACAAGCAGGAAGCCGAAAGCACCAGCCTGAAGATGGCGAGTGGGACCTCATTGAAATGTTGCCAACACACACACACACACACACACAAACACACACACACGTGGTATTCAGCTTTGTTGGGGTATTTTCCCACGTCATTATAGTTGTGCTTTTAAAGTTGTAGCGACGTTTCGGCAGAATCTCATCTGCCATCATCAGGCTTGTGTATTGTGTTTGTATTGTGTTTGTCAGATGAACCGAATACACAAGCCTGATGATGGCAGATGAGATTCTGCCGAAACGTCGCTACAACTTTAAAAGCACAACTATAATGACGTGGGAAAATACCCCAACAAAACTGAATACCATACATATAAATACCCGCAAAAACTTCACACACACACACACACACACACACACAGTATTTTGTATGTAATTTCTAGTTTATATATTTATTTGCCATGAATTTTCCTAGTATTATGTTATGTTAATTACTACTCAGACTAGATAAGATAGCTTCTGTCTTTATTTAGTTTTAACCTCTTAGCAGCTTTTAATACTACTGACCATGATCAGTTCCAGGGGTTGGGGGGAGAGAAGTCCAGCCCACGGTCCCCAGCTTTATGGAGTGCCACAGGGCTCAGCCCTCTCATGTTTAACATCTACATGAAACCACTGGATGAAGTCATCCATCAGTTCCAGGTGAGGTATCATCAGTATTCTGCAAATACTCAGCTTTGCAGCTCCATGCAGGACTATCCAATGGATACCATGGAGCCCTGTCTCAGTGTCTAGAGACTGTGAATGTCTGGAGAACAATAGGCTTCAAGTGTAGCAAGTCTCAGTGGTCTTGAGTTTTAGCCCTTCTGGTTATGGGGAACTTCTATCTCTTGTTTTGGATGGGGTTGCACTATGCTAGATGGAACCTGGGTGCAATTTTGGAAGTCTTCCTGGACTTGTAACCCCAGCTCAAAGAGCAGGTGACAGCTATGGCTAAGAGGGCCCTTGCCCAGGGCTGGGATCCTACCGGCATAACAACCAGTTCGGTGAGCGTGTGCTTTGCACATGCAGAACTTGTAAATCAACTTCTCTTGTGAGCAATAACCTTCTCCTGCTGACGCGCGGCGCTCAACTGTGCCGCGCAAAGCAACTAAGGTTGCGTTAGCAGGGAATAAAGGACAGCCTAGAACCTGGGAGGGCAGGTGGGCCCAATCAAAGCAAAGAAGATCTTCGGAGCAAACCGGTTTGGTGTCAGCTGTTCTTTGGAACTACTAGTTCTATAGAACCAGGCCGAACTGGTAGAATTCCACCCCTGCCCCTTGCCCTGATAATGCATTGTCTACCAATTGTGCCTGTTCCTAGAATAAAAGGCCCTGCTCATGGCCGTTCATATTCTGTTTAGAGAAGTGTGCTTAGATATAATAATATTAAAATGAAACAAAAATGATTTTTCTTCTTCCCTTATCTAAGTAATCATGAAATTTACTACATGATTGTTTAAGCATATTTAGGTAATCTTTAAGCTACAGAAGTTTTATCTACTGTTTGATTCTACTTTTTACACAGCTCCTTTATTTCTTGGCCTGCTGTTATAAAGAATAATTTCTTATCATATCCAAACAAGGAAACAATGGTTAGCAGATCTGGAACATGGCAGAAAGCCAACTTAACTGAACTTCTTATTCAGAATCTTAATAGTCTCCTGGTTGAGACTCAACAGAGAATCTGAGGCTTCTGATTTATTTATTACAGTACATCAAGAAAGAAAATTAACAAAAAGAAGAACTGCAGGAACACCTCTTGACGTGAAGCCAACGTAGGATTATTTGTATTGGGCAAATAGGCAAAAGGACAGAGTTTGCACTGTTTTGTTGTTTTGGAATCATAATGACCAAGCGCAGACCTTCATGTTATAGGAACACAGAATGAGCATTGTAAAGCCAGAAAGGCTGTTGCAATCTAGAGATGTGTATTGTAGTTTTAAGCTCCCTGCTAGAAGAATACTTCCCTTTTTATTTCCTCTGATTGTTATTCTCTCCCTTCATTTTGCTCTGCAGCACATTTGCATTCCAGATCATTACAACAACTAGGTGAGAAGACAGACAAGGCCAGGAAGAAAAGGCCCAGGAAACCACAACCAGTTAACTTTTCATTAAATGTATAATGAAATTCACTAGGTTTAAACACTTTCATCCCAATCACTGTCTTAAAAAATCTTTTGAATGATCTACCCTACTGGCTTGTGCTGCAAATCATTTTGCCATTAGTTTCTGCTATGAGAAGAATTCAGAACTTCTCTAATATTTAATGCCTGATCTTTCATGAGGGCACGTATCCCCAAAAGTCCAACTGGAATAAGAAGTCAAATATTATCTTTCAAAATTGAAGCAAACATTGTTTGTCTAGTAAATCTTTCATTGCTAAATCACACAACTGAGCTTACTTTTTAATATAACTTGAAATACAGCTTAAGCAAAGGGGGAAAGCATATTACTTCTTAGGAACCAAATAACAGTAAAGCAGATAAAGCTTACTACGCCAGGAAGAAAACTTTATTTTAGAAGTATGCAAAAATGCTAGTTTGGAATGTGCACTGTGTGAAATTATGGAAATAAACATAGCTATGAAGACTTTTTCCTTTCTTCTTATAAGGTTTTATGCTGCTGCAACTGTTTTTCATAAGAGTCCTTTGGAAAATAGACTTTGCTTAAATAGCTTTGGGAAGAATTAGCCAGAGAAATTGGAACGATAACATGAGACATTCACCCAGGCTCTCCTATAGCCACAACTTCATCCAAATGCTGACTGTAGTTATTTTCCTAAAGCAGAGTGGGAAGTTATGACCGCATAGATGAGTCAGGAAAGAATATCTCTTCCTGCTTCCTAGACTTTTTTTTTTTGAGAATTCTACCTTGGTTCCAAGCTGTAATATTCATGTTTCAATGTCCAGAGGCTCTAGCAGAGGAACCTGATACAATTTAATTTCATTTCCAACCAATCAAACTTAGGAAGTTGTTTGAGGTGTCTCCTCTTTTTGCAGTATTCTTTGGGAAACTTATCCTTTACTCTAGTTGTGTTTTTCCGAAATCCTTACAAGCACAACCTGTCATAATTATTTGGAGTGGCTAAAATATCTACATTATTACAGTCCTTTATCTAGATACTAAATATTCCTGAATATGCCTTTCAAAAATGTAAAAATCAAAAAACAAAATGGGTAAATAAGTCTACTATATTTAAGGATGCCCAGCTATTGCAGCTCTTATCTGTCTCTATCTCTCTCCAGAAGCACCAGTTCCTTCAACAATTTGATTAGTTTTACACCATCTTATATGCTATCGTTTCTATTAAACATTTAAGACAGTATATCTGACAATACTCTTCACTTAATTCTCATCATAACAACTGTCTAAGCATAGATTCAACTGGGAGTGTGTCTGATCGGCCTCAAATACTGAGTGAGCTCCATGGTTTAGGAGTAGATGGGAAATCCTATTGCAGAATTTTATTAATACTGCTTTATATAAAACCTAAGTAATGTCCATTATTAAAGACATAGTTTCATAATGATAACATTGTGTTATCCTTATGTATCAAAATTCCTTTTAATATGTATAACTTTATAAAAAGAATCATAGGAAGATGGACTTTAAAAAGAATGGAAGATCCTCTGTGTCTGGCATCAGTGCAAATTTCAAACTTAGTGGAATCCATGTTCATTCATTATACATTAAATCCTGACTGAAATCTGAGGTCACTTTCCACCAAATGAAACCTGCTTGCCCCCAAATGTTCATTTTTGTTTTGTTTTGAATGACATAATATTGCTCTGCTAAAAAAGTAAAGCAGAGTAACAAGGTACATTGAACAAAATAAACAAAATTCCCTTTTTGATGGACACAGTCTGAAAGGTGCTTGGCTGAATGCTATTGGTTTGTTTCAAAGTACCCTTTTCCTAGTAGTTTAAAAAAATGTGTGATGTAAATTACCTGACAGTGGGATGCAGCATGGAAACCTAAAAGCCATTCCATATAGCAATCATAGCACAATCTTAACTACAGTTTTCAAGTGCAAATTACAGAGAAAGTATCTGAAAGCATTTGCACCTGAACAGCATTTGGCACTATTATCTGGTTCCCTCAAAGTAATCTTAATTATGAGGCAGCGACAGGCAAAGAGGCAATTCTCAGTATAAAGACACCTGTTAAGGCACCAAAGCTGAGCAAACAAGAAATTAGCTCAGGGTGAAAGGAAGTGGGAGGACAAATCACTGCAAGCTGAAATGATAATGTATTAAAAAAAAATACTACAAACTCCATGTACATTCCACTGTTTATACCTGATTTCCCAGGAAGAACTGACAAGAGATGGAAAATGGGAAAAAAACATAATTAGTTTAACAGGAAATGGTCTACATGAATCTAGAACACACTATGAAAGTGCATACGTATTCCAAATAACTTGATATAATATGTACTTTACATGCGTACCGGTAACATTAAATGTTTGGACTGTAAATGATGGGGAATGGAATTCTAATTTATCTGTTACTTCCTTGCATCGTCTTTGATCAAATATCTTCTGCCATTTGACAAATTTTTTCTTCATATCTGTTTAAGACTCCCCCCCCACAAAGATATGCAACACATTTCCTAACTAATAAAACTGGGACATAATGCTTTTTACGAAAACAGGATGATCGTGAGATATATTATTCAATAACTTTGAATTCTAATTCAGTTGGGAAGTACACTATTTAAATATTAATGAATAGTACAATAAAAGATCTTGAACATTGGTGACATGATATTATATAAGTATTACATAACACAGGGGTTGCCAACCTTCTTGGTTCTGCTGACTGCTAATGGTAGTTTCAGTAGCAGGGGGAATTATTTATTTTTATTATTTATTATTTATTGATCGTATTTCTATACCGCTCCCTCTCCGAAAAGGGACTCGGGGCGGTGTACAGCCTAATAAATACTTAAAATACAAGAATACAAAATTAAATAGAGTTTAAAACCAAATTAAACATGAATATAGCTGCATCCCAAAAGTTTAAAAGTGAAGTTAAAATTTTAAAAAACCCTATTAACTTAAAACCCCTTAAAACCCTCACTGGGCCAGGCCAGCCTGTTTAAAAAATAGGGTCTTAACTGCGTGCTGGAAGGAGAGGATATCTGTCATGGCTCGTATCTCCGGGGGGAGATCATTCCACAGGGAGGGCGCTCCCACAGAGAAAGCACGCACCCTCGGGGCCGCCAGCCGCCAGCGATCAGGTGGCGGTACCCCAAGTAGGGCGACCCTGTGGGAGCGTACTGGGCGGTGGGAGGTTGATGATGGCAGTAGGCGGTCCCGTAAGTACCCAGGTCCCGAGCCATGGAGCACTTTAAATACTATCAGTACCACCTTGAATCGAATCCGGAAGGCCACAGGAAGCCAGTGCAGCCTGCGGAGAAGTGGTGTTACGTGCGCGCCCCGAGGGTGCGGCTGCATTCTGAACTAACTGCAGCCTCCGGAGACTCTTCAAGGGGAGCCCCATGTAGAGAGCATTGCAATAATCCAAGCGGGAGATAACGAGGGCAGAAGTGACTGCGAAGTGCGCCCAGATCCAGAAAGGGCCGCAACTGGTAAATCAGACGAATCTGATAAAAAGCCCCCCTGGTGACGGCTGCAATATGTTCTTCCAAAGACAGCCGCACATCCAGGAGGACACCCAAGTTGCGTGCCCTTTCCACGGGGGTCAAAACCTCTCCCCCCACGGCCAGCGAAGGAATAAGCTGGCTGTATCTGGGCGCAGGAAACCACAGCCACTCGGTTTTGGCCGGGTTGAGACGAAGCCTGTTACGACCCATCCAACCCCGCACAGCCTCCAGGCACCGGAATGGTTTCACACACATAACCTAAATCCCATGCATGTGCAAATGAAGTTTTGCACGCTTGCCCAGCACTTTGGTGACCCAGTTGGGAAAGTTGATGAACCCTAATGTAACAGATCTATCGTATAAAGCCTAACCCTATGGTCTCATCCTTTTAATTTCAGTCATGCACTTATTCTGAGCGTTTTTTTACAATTCCACAAAAGAAAGAAAAAAACCAAGGCCTTTACACTTTTTCAAGGGAAGGGGCCTATTTAAAAAAAATGGAGTCACGGAAATACGAAACGGCAGCCATGGTATTTTTTTCCTTGAGAAAAACAACCACTGCCCTTTCCACTGTGTCTTGTAAAAATCATTTTCAATCCTGTGGCTGCATTTGAATGAACTCATACCCTTTCAGTTTCTCATAAAACCACATCCATTTTAAAAATGTGAGATAATCACCATATATAATTTCAAATGAGTATCAATAGGAATTAGGGTAGTCACACAGTTAATCACTATTTAGACTGGATTTGACATTTTTATCCACAATGAATCAAGGCCCTGAGACAGGCAGATATTGTTTAGTAATAATATTAATGGTAAAATCTGCCTTTTGCAACTGATTAGTGGTGATTTTGTCAATGCCACTGAAGCACCAGATATTCTGGAATTGCATTCAAAGTGCCGATTACTATTGGTACTATCTTGGCTTCCTTCCACCACAGTCGTTCTATAATTCTATTTGCAGGTCTTTGTATTTCATGATTTTCTCCAGTTTTTTTCTCTTCTATCCTATTGTCTCCAGATCCTGGAGCATCCATTATTCAAACTTCTTTGTCTTTCTTATCAATAATTGTTAAGTGTTATGTGGAAAATGTTTGTCTGCTTCAATTCTAAAGCCCCAGAGCATTTAGCTTCTTCATTTTCTATTACTTTGTCTATGTTGTTACTATTATTTTCACTGACTGTTAAGTAAAATTTGAAATAGGTTTTAACACTTAGAGAAAATTCACAAGATTCAGAGTCTAAATTTAGTTTAATAATTCAGGTCTTCTGGTTCTTTTCAGAGTAGCTAGGTATAAATCAATAGATGACATGAATGTATTTTTTAGACTTACTCTGTACTTATTTTCGCCAATCTGCTCCACCTGGAACCGCTTTGCACATTTACATTTTGCTACTTGCCTTGTCACCTGTCAATATGATAATCAGAACCACAGTATTAGATTTTTCAGCCATTCTGTATCATTGGTAAATTGTAAGTATGATGATCATTGTGCAGTGCTAATGGAAAATACTCATAATAAGAGGTGAATAGAAGAATACCTCATCTTCAATTTTGTCTGCATCTGTCAGAGGTTTGTATGCATCCTTGTTTGGATGAAGTGCTGCTACAAATTCATAATAGTCAATATAGCCATCGCCATCTCTGTCAAAAATGTCTGCTACCGCACTCATTTCCAGGCGACTCGTAGGAAATTCTATGGAAAAGAAATAATACTAAACATTAGAATTACAAAGTTTTAAGAACAGATTACTTCTAAAATCATAGAATTAAAGATAATTTTGCAGGCTATCTAGTCTATTTTTCTGTTTGATATGGGAAGGCCGAAACTAGAGGATCTGGAAAAGATGGCTATCTACTCTTTGAATGAATGTAACAAGAGTTGAACAATCTTCTGGCTCAGTATGTCTTAATTTTTTTTTAATCCTTTCTTATTTTTAAAAATTAAGGATGACCCCCAAAAGAGCTTTGTATATATGGGTTATATTTATCAATATTAACATTAAAATGATTCATTTGTAGAACATTTACTAAATGATATTATAACAATATTGAAGCTATTATATATTAATATAAAATATTTTTCACAAAAAAACTGTATTAACAACAACAATAAATGAGAACAGTGATATTGTTTTAAATTTTTGCAAATATCTTCAATAGCAGATAAATAATTTTCACTTCACAGATCCCTGAGAGGGTCTTGGGGGAATACTTCTTGGACCATACTTTAAGAAACACATATTATCATAACAAGTTATCAGTTCCTCTGACTGACCATTCTTACTACTAAACATTTATCTTGATGCTTCACTGGATTGTACCAATTTATACTTTAATTAGTTATATCCATTAGATCTAATTCAATCTATTGGTCACTATGAATACATCTCTTATATGCAGTAACATTATTTCAGATATTTCAGAAGTATTATTACTCCCTTTTCTCTCAGATTCTTTTTTCTTCACAAGCAATCTGAAGTTTCAAGAATAATGGTTTGTTTTAAAACTTACTTGAAGACAGAATCCCATCAATAAATTCCTGTCTTGTTATCTTTCCATCCTGGTCTTTATCTATCCTCCTAAAGAAGTCCATTACTCGAGATTTCTTGTGGTTCATCCATCGCATATACTTCTTCCGCCAAATATCAAAATCAAAATTGGCAAATTCCCTCAGCTGGAAAAACAAATCATGAAAATGATTTAAGAGTTGAATTGGTTTATGGTACCCAATATCCATGATGCTAAGATCCCGGATAAAAGTGAATATTGGTTTCCTCTGTAATGTGAAAAATCAAGCTAGTCCTTTCTATTTCCTGCCTAGGTCTCTGATCTTGGACGCTCAGCTGCCTTGGCCAAGGTGTATGAGCTTGAAGGCTCCTTCAAACTGCAGTTCAACTACATTTGTGGATCCCAAACTACAAATCAACTTAGTATGAAGAATTGCAGAAGTTAACTTCATCTGTCATTTTAAAATAAGGTTTAAAATTATTTCCAACTATTAAAAGAAAGGTGGTTAGCATTCATCATGAATGCTCCAAATAACTCTAAACTTTGACTAATAGAGTGGGAAACTGTCTTTTGAAGAGACTATTGATGTTTTTTACCATTTGACAAACCAACGTATGACTGTCCAGTTCCTTTGGTTCCTATTTTTGATGTAAAAACTTATTTGATTGCTGGGAATGGAAAATGACTTGGTGGCACACAAATATTAATTCATTCATTCATTCGATCAATCAATCATTATTTATTTAGATTGTATGCCACCCGTGTCATTTAGAGGCAATGCTGATCCATACAGTTGGTAGTAACATTCCATTTTCTCAGTCATGTGCGTCATGTCTGTACCTTCCTGTTGGTACAGGAATGGGCGTCCTGTCCTTCCATGGAGTGCCCTGGGTACTCAATATATGGGTAGGTACTTCCTCTCCAAACATTCAGAAGATTAACAGTGCTGATGATCAAGAGCTAACCACATACCCTCTGAGTGTCAGATGTGATGAATGGGTGGTTCTCCCCTGCCCAAAAGGAATGCCACTGCCATTCATGCATGAAACAGAACTTTATTTAAAGTCCTGGAGTGGCTGTTTTAACTACTGTTACTAACCTCTTCTAATCGGTCTAAGGCGTCATTAAGTTTCCTTCGTCTCTCCAGGGCCAGGAGCCAGACTTGTTGCCATTTGCTGAGCAAGAGGTTAATCCGTGGATTCTTTGTCTCGATTTGGGTCTGCGCACCTGAAGGGTATATGCTTGGGATTGGAGAACATTTTCCTGTTAAAGTGAATTGCATATGCATCAAAAACTGCGAATCAAACCTACACCTTTCCAAGCAATTTAGAAGAAAGATAATATGACATATGTGCTTGTTTGGTTGCAAATAATACTTCGGTTCTGTTTATGGAAGGCAGCTATAAACCTAAATAGCATGAGTCAGATACAAGAGGCCAAAGGAGTACAAATTGTCAACTCTTATTTATTCTTGCCATTTTTAAATGACAAAAAAAGAGCTTAAAACTACTCTATGCGATAAAACTATGGTGAATTAGTGCTGCAATCTATAAATAGCCAAAAAATGTTGAAATATGATACTCTCAATGCCTCACAATAGAACATTACTTACTTCCTCCTCTTCCCTTATCCAATACAGGAATATGAGATTGGATTGGGCTAGTTTCAGCTGCTTTTCTTTTATGTGTCTTCGTAACTTTATCTACATCCGGCTGTTTTCTGGTCATTTCTTCCATGAATGTCTGCAATTAAATGGTGATTACTTTGACTAACATTGCATCCAAATAACCTGAAAAATACTCAGTGAAACAACAGCTTTGGTACAGTGGTCTATTTGGCCTATCATATGTACTTAATACAGCTGCATCACACATGATTTTTTCAGTATTTACCTTAAGGTCTGTATCAATACAGGTACTCCTTGAGTTACAACAGTTTGTTTACTGATGGTTCAAAGTTACCAAGACACTGGAAAAAGGGACTTATGACCAATTTTCACACTTAGGACTGTTGCAGCATCCCCATGGTCATATGATTTACATTTGGATGCTTGACAACTGGTTCATATTTATGACAACCACAGTGTCTCGGAGTCATCAAAAAAGCACAACAAAGAATGTTTTTTCTGCGCCAACTCAGAAAGCTCAAACTGCCCAAGAAGCTGCTAATACAGTTCTACAGAGGAATTACTGAATCTATCATCTGCACCTCTATAACTGTCTGCTTTGGTTCTGCAACCCAACAGGACAGATACAGACTTCAGAGGATATTTAGGACTGCAGAAAAAACAGTTAGTACTAACCTGCCTTCAATCGAGGACTTGTATACTGCATGAGTCAAAAAGAGGGCTGTGAAAATATTTACAGATCCCTCACATTCAGGACATAAACTGTTTCAATTCCTTCCCTCAAAATGACGCTATAGAGCACTGCACACAGAACAACTAGACACAAGGACAGTTTTTCCCTGAACACCATCTAATCTGCTAAACAAATAATTCCCCTCAACACAGTTCAACTATTACAAAGTCTGCACTACTATTACTGTTAATCTTCTCATCACTCCTTATCACCTATCACCTCCCACTTGTGACTGTATGACTGTAACTTTGTCGCTTGTATCCTTACGATTTATATTGACTGTTTCCTAGTATGGTTTGATTGCTTTTTGTACCCTATAACTATTACTAAGTGTTGTACCTTATGATTCTTGATGAATGTATCTTTTCTTTTATGTATACTGAGAGTATTTGCACCAAGACAAATTCCTTGTATGTCCAGTCACACTTGGCCAATAAAGAATTCTATTCTATTCTATTTTTCTATTCATGTGATCATATTTTGCAACATTCTGACAAGTAAAGTCAATGGGGAAACCAGATTCATTTAACAACCGTGTCACTAATTTAACATCTGCAGTGATTCACTTAACAAATGTAGCAAGAAAAATCATGAAATAGGGCAAACCTCACTTAAATAATTTCTCACTTAGCATTATAAATTTTGGGGTTAATTGTGGTTGTAAATTGAGGACTATCTATACTACAAACTTTTTAACCCCTGACGTGTAATGGGACTAATTGTTCTTCTGTGAGTGGATGACAATAAAGTCCATTAACTTTCTAATTAATATGAAAATAAAATATTTGTACCACCACCTAAATTGACAGAAAAATATGTTTTGTCCAACAGAAAGAAACTTGCATTACAAAAAGATTTTTTAGAAATACGTTTAGGACAAATCTAATGTTTGCATGAGTCAGTTTTATTTACCAAACAGACATTTTTGTTTCTTCTTTTAGTTTCCAGGCCTCAAAATCTCCTTTGGAGGTGTGACTGACTTGTTTAAAAGAAACTTTCTGCAGACTTTAGGCATGCTATAGAGAAGAGAAGAAATGCTGCTTATCTTCTGTTAAAACTATTCCCCTTAGCAGAAGCAGTTTTCTTTGAAACGATAGAAGGACATGCTCTCTGTTTGAGGACACAACACAGAACATCATGCTTGAAACAAAGGCACCCTAACTTAGCACACACATATTCTGGATTTTTGTTTTATTTTGTGTCCAAGACTTTTAGGCCCTCAAGCTATAACCTACTGCACTGTTAAAATACTGGCTTAGTTTGTCCTCTGCAAGAACACAAAACTTGAAAGAGTCATGTGCTACGGACATGTTTTCTTACCAATGTCATTTTGAAGAACTCTTTTGTTCCCTGTGCTACCTCTTTGCTTTACGCACAAAAGTCACACAGTGCAACAAACAGATACACTACATTTAAGGAATATATATGTTTTTGTCAGATATGTGAGCAATGTAGGAAGCAGTATATAAGTCTAAGTGCTACGGCTATTGCTATTTTCAGTTTTGTAAATTTCTGGCCTGCTTGAAGTGCTACCCATATCCATGCTGAGAAAGCACTTTGGGAGAGAGCTATGGTTCTCTTACCTGATGCTCTGCTATGAGTGCCTTGACATCGTCAATTTCCTGAGGAATGACTTCTTTATCTTTTTCAGTCAGCGTTGTCTCTGCCCACTGCAGCCAGGACAATAATGCTTCCAATAACTCCTGGTTAGCAATAAGAGCAGCCAGGGCCCCTGCCAATCTTTGCTGATGTTGCTTTGCCCATGCTACCACCTTAAAAAGGAGGAACAGCAATCTGTTATGATTTCCATATTATTGTTGTTGTTCATCCACACAGTTAACCCAGGGGTTTTGCCCTCCACTCCCTCCTTGCAGGAAATCTTCAGAGTAAGAAGGAACAGAGGTGATTCACTTAATTCTTAAGGGGCCATCACTATATAACTTTTAATTATAATGGAACTTTCATGTGCCTTAGATAAGATGTTTCATTGGCTGCTCAAGAAACAAGCTCAGCTATGACTTAATGTGATTATTGCAAATAACTTATGATTGTTTCCTGTTGTGTCATCAGTTTAAAGCAGGGATGAATACCAGAGTCCTCTAAATGTCAGAACTGCATTTCCTGTGCCGATTAGATGGCAACAATATTTGGAAATATTCGGGTTGTCCATTCCTGTTTGAAAGCTATGGTTTAAGTTCAAATCTCATTTTCTAATAGGTGGGGTGAGAAACTGACACAAATGTAAATGGATACACATTTCTGTTCTACTCAATTTCTTTCTTTTTCATAACATAGCCATAAAAAAGTCTAAAGCAAGGTTTCATATACAAGACAGCATGGATATGATAAACATTTTGCTCTCAACAGTTGGAACATGTCCTCATAAACATGGCCTTGCTAATTGCTGTCTGTCAAGGACTGACTTGACTGTGACCACATAGGACTGCTTGAATTGGACTGACCTCTTCAAATCTTGCTCGGATAATGGTTATCCAGTGCTTGATGGTAGTGATGGAATCTGGATGGCAAATAGCCAGGATGGCCTCTCCCATATCTGTGGCTTTACTTAGCTCAATCTTTTTTTCATCCAGTTTCTTCATGAATTCCTAAGGTAGAAACAGTGATTTCCGTGAGATGTTGGCAACAATTCAAATGGAAAACTCAAGTAATTTCAGACTTTGCTGGCAAGGTCAAAGAGGTGAAAGTTAAATTGAATCACATGAAGAATTGGCAGAATAGGAGCAAAAGGAAATAGCAGTCAAACATTCTAAAATAAAAGTTCTGAAATAAGAGCTGAACCATTGCAGATATGAAACAACTGAAGTAAAAAATCAAATAATAGCGAGGAACATATTTCAGTGTGCAAATCATTAATATTGGAATAAAGTGGACAAACTAATAATTGCTACAACCTTAAAGAAAGATATATATCCTTATGTATTTTGAGAATGCTGCCATTCAAAAGATACACACCCTTCATAATACAATACTATTCAGATCTTACTGCTTGTTCCTGATGATTCAGGAAAACAAATTTCAGCTACTCCAGTGACTTTAATTTTGTAGTTACTATCTACTTTATTAAAATACTCATTAAGAATTTGAGTAAACAGGACAGAACGTATCTTTATTTTCTGCCATTATTTTGTAGAAACAAATAATGGAAGAAACAGGTTTAACCTTGCAGGGTTTTGGGGCCCTTTTGAAGTATTTTCTTACTACTGGACAGAAAAGAACACAGAGAAGAGATGTTTATAGTGCATAACACAATGGGGTGTTTGTTGTGAGGTCTTTAATTATTTTTCAGTCAGAATAAGTTCTGAGACAAGATAAAAATTTTGATTTATTCTCATGAGGCTAGTAGGGTTAAGATAGACTATCACCCAGTTCCCTTTAGTTGCAGCTCGAAAAACATAGAAAATCATATATCACTGGTATTTTAATGGTATGAAATAATTTTTTTCAGCTGCTCTTTTAAAAAGTAGTTTTATCCTTGCATTATACTTCCATAAGTAATACAGTTGTTTTACTGAACCTTCCTGTATCCTAGGACAGGCCTCAGTTTTTTCCACATTCATTGCAGCACATGCTGCATTTAGGCAAACCCTCATTCATCCAATGCACAAATCCCAGGCACCAAGAGAATTCATAATGTTTTCAAGGACAAGACAACATGGCTGGGAATCATGGGCAGGAAAGTCGAGATTTGTTTAGGGAGAAAGGAAATCCCTCAATCTTTGCCTTAGTGGTTAAAACCTTTGAGTCACAGGAGGGGGGGGGGCATTTCTATAAGCCCATTGGGAGATGGGAAAGGAGGTGGATCAAAAAGAGTTCTTGGAAGAGAAAGAAAGATTGGAATATCCGCCTGCTTTTGGTGAGCTGGTTTCCAAAAGAAGCAGGAAAAAAAAAAAGGAGGGCTTGAGCTGTAATGCTCAAGAAAGCCAAAGAGAATAAGAGGACAACTGCCTCAAGATTTAACCATAGTTGCAATATTTTATTTTATTTAGTTTAGTTTGTCAAGAATGTATGAGAAAACAAGTATAAGTATGAACATAACACATAAACATGTAAGTATAAACAGGTATAAGTATATACATAATAAATGAGTATGAATAAATGGATAAATGGGAACAGTACGACAGGGATGGTAGGCATGCTGGTGCGTTTACGTACACCCCTTTACAGACCACTTAGGAATGGAGTGAGGTCCACGGTAGATAGTTTCAGGTAAAAGTTTTGGGGGTTTGAGGATGTAACAACAGAGTCAGGTAGTGAGTTCCAGGCATTGACCACTCTGTTGCTGAAGTTGTATTTTCTGCAATCGAGTTTGGAGCAATTTACTTTGAGTTTGTATCTATTGTTTGCCCGTGTTATTGTGGCTGAAGCTGAAGTAGTCCTTGAGAGGTAGGAAGTTGTAACAGATAATTTTGTGTACTAAGCTTAAGTCAGACCATAGACAGCATAGTTCTAAGTTGTCTAGGTCCAAAATTTCAAATCGGTTGGCATAAGGTAATCTATTGCGAGCTGAGGAGTGGAATGTCTGAAGGACGAGCCTAAAGACAGATCACCATGGAGAAAAATCTAGGAGTTGATAATACTCAGTTACTCAATCAAAGCTATTTAACAATTCCCTGATCAACAGTGAAGCAGACTGCCTTTGGAAATATTTAAATAAAGGGCTCAATGGCCTTTCGTTGGGGATGCTGAGGTAGTAGAATCCTGTAATGGGCAGGGAGTTGGAATTGATGAACCAATGGCCCTTTCCAAGCTTTACTTTATCTGTAAGAATGATAAAGTGCACTGCTGCCTAATAACAACACCTCCATTAAGTAATTAAGGACTTGTGATGGAACATAGAGGATATGCCAGTTGAATTTACATTTACAGTATTATCAAAAGTATCAGTTAAATAAACAGAGGACTTCATTCTGTAGCAACTGCTCTGCTTAATAAGACCTCATTTCTAGGACAGAAAACATCTTTTCTTTGCTAGATATAAATAAGCCAGGAGTGCTTTCATTTTATTGTCACATTTCTATAAATCTAATTTTGAGAACCAGTCCATGATCCAACTCACTCTATGCTGATCTATTAGCATACGCAGGGCCTCTTCGTCATCTGGTAGGATCCCATGGAAACGCAGGGTCTGTTCAGCTTCAGCCAGCCATTCCAGAAGCACATGGACAACTGAGTGGAATTCCTCTGCCTGCACAAATGGAGGTGTGTGTATGTGTGTGTGTCAAGAAAAGACAGAACAAATATGTATGAAAACATTGGGCCCAGAATAGCAATTACTTATCATTCAGCAATGAAGTCATATTAACTTTCAAGTAAGAAATCTGATTTAAAACCCCTTGCTATCTTTCACTGTAAAATATAAAACCTTTTTAAAGAAAAAAAAATCTGAAGAAAGTCCAATGAACTGTTTATGAGTGCTTTTAAATGTAAGATTTATGCCACACATGACAGTTGTATGAGCAATTTGCTATCCTGCCTATAGATTACAAAAACAATGCTTAAGTCTATGAGCTGGAGCCATGCTAATGAACATCAATTAGTCTGAAGGAGGAAAGGAGGAAGTTAATTAAAGCTGTGTACAAATCCAAGTTTCTCTCTGACAGCTGAAAGCAACACTACCACTGAGATGGTAATTTCTGATGATAGAGTTCCCTTTTTCCTTTTACTTAGGTTCTGTACAAGCCTTAATTTTTCAAATTATAATACAGTTTTTCAAAGTCCTGAACAAACAGGGAAAATAAGAGTCTTCCCAAACATGCATGCATGCACCGACAGTTCACGACCTACAACCAATTGTTTATCACGTGTTTGCATTTACAATGGACATACCCAAGGCTATTTATGACCCAAGTTCTGATGGGGGGGGCAACGCTCTGTGGTCACATTATCTCAGTAGCTGGTCCACATATATAGCTATCTGCAGCATCCAAAATCACGATTGTGATTTATAACATTTTTTTTTGCCAGAAACCAGCATTTATTTCTAGTTTCTACCCAAAAATACTTAATAACCTGCAACGATTCACTTAATGAATGTTGCAAAAAAGGTTGTAGAATCAGATGAGGTCACATGGTGATCAGCTTAATGACTGGCACAACTTTCAACAGTAATTTCAGGCTCAGTTATGGTTGTAATATAGGAGTCAAGAACTACCTATACACTTTGGAGTAAGTGGTGGAGACATTTAATAGTTATCATTTAAATCCATCTCAATATATACAATTATAGTTATATATAAATGGTGTGAGGTTGAGAACCAGAAATATTGCTTAAAAATTCAGTTTGTTCTGTGTAAGTAAGTCTGCCGCTTCCGTACAGGTTGTTTTCAGTTCCGAACATTTCCAGACAGTTTGAACAAGACTGGAAAAACTTCAGGAAAATCAGAGCACCTGCAGACCATTAGATGGGATAATATATGAATGGGATTAATAAATGAAAACAAACCACAATGGCTTGTTCATTCAATAATTCTGTTTAAAAGGTTTTTTTTTAAAATCTCCTGCCTTGATATCAAATGTGGATCATGTGATTAATTATGATTCCTTACATAGATGGAATTCAGAGCAATGCATTTGCTTCTCACCTGATGAAGGGCCTGTTCCAGTCGAGTTTGCTTGGAGACAGAGAGCGTACACACAGTCTCCCATCGAGTACCAAGCTCCTGCATTTGAACCTTAACCCAAGAGGAATCATCACGGCTACCTTCTATTAACTCTCGAGCAGAACGTTTCAGGGCCTGAACACTACTGGTCCTTTTCCCCAGTTCCTTTTGGAAGCCCTGAGCAAAGGAAATTTTTTTAAAAAACAGTGTTAAACATCATTGAGCATCTTTATGACTTACATGCAACATGACTTCTTTTCTATGTAAAGAATCCTCTCGGTCACAGCTAGTTTTTTAAAAGCATAAACTGCATTTTGCTATTTTTTAAAAAAAGATAAATTGGGCAAAATATTTTCATTACAAAATTTTATTAAAATTATCTTCTATTCTATCCATTGCATTTATTCTTTTCATTTTATTTCTTCTTGCTTTGCTTTAATCAGTAGCTTTCTACATGCATTCTACAATAAAAATCAGAATGGATATATTCAAACCTCATTCAGAAAATGGGTTCTTCTAATGGAAATGTTTTTAGGAGCTCTCTGGTCTGTAGGGTTGGAAATGTTTGTTGATTCATTAACTGAAGTCTACTATGCCACTGCAATCTAATGTAATTACTCATTAATATATCTTGTTGAAACCAACTAAATCCTATGGTTTATTAAACTATTTTTCAACCAATTATAATGAGACAATTCAGGATCCAAATGCAATGCTAATCTACACTGGACACTTTTAATTTCATTTTTATGTCCTATCAAGGAGGACAGAGAACCAGCTCTCTGAGAATTGGAGTAAGCTAGGTTAAATCCCAACACTACTAATAATAAATAACTATCATTATTTACTATTTCAAAAATAAAACTTCCTTATATTATTTGAGGTCAAGAGAATATTGCCTTACCCTCAGGTAATTTACAAGGCACAAGCTGCAAACACCTTGAAACAATCAGTAAAAATAACTTAGTTTTATAAAGTAGCACAGATTCCAAAACAAATTTTCAAGCCAACCAAATCTCCAGTTTTTCCTATGATTTTTTTTTAAAAAACTACAATGTAGGGTTTCTAATGTATTAGTTTCGTAAGTCTTTCTTACAATCTATGTTGATATCAGTCACCCAATCAAAACAATTTGTAAAGCAGATTTAAAAAGAATACAAACATTACTGTAATATGGTCATTACTTTGTGATTATCTATTAAATTCATCACTAAATCAATGTCTCCGTGCACAGGCTGATCTTCGGCCAGCTGCGGTTCCACTTTGTAAAGCCAATCTATGAGAGCCTGAAGAGCATCAGTAAATTGCCCAGAAAACAGGAGAGCTTCTTCCAGTTTGTTTTGTCTGAAGAAAGTAAATAAAGCAAATATTTAAATAAGCCCCTTTGTGTGCATTCATTAGGAAAAGTACTATATGAATAAAAGAAAGAACCAAAATGGACTTTTTTAATAAAATAGAAGGTAAAAAAGGTAAACAGATAAAAATGTTGTTATTAGTAGTCATAGCAAACTAAAACTGCTCCTTTGTTGCAGCAAGCGGTATAGGGGGAAGCATCTATGCGTGCTTTCCTTCATGTCCCAATGGATATGCAGTAGAAACATTGAATAAACTAAGATATTCTTTGCCCTATGTAAACCAACTGCTGGATTTACATTTATCTACTCTATAGATTAAGCACCATAATGTTGCTAATAATGCCCACCTTATGGAGATGCTTCGTCCTGAAATATGAGGAGCTTTATTATCCCTTTTGACATTCCAGAAGGCCCTTGGGGCCTGGTTATCTTATCAGGCCTGGAGCTCCTAAGAACCAAAGATTTGCTCAGATGGCTCCATTGTTAGAGTGGCCATTTTTATCCCCTCTCTGCCTAACAGTTTGTATAATTGTTTTTTTTAATTCAGTTTATTTAAATTTCTATGTTTTTTCCATCTGATGTTTCTATATTTGTGTTTTTTATTGAATCATTGAGTGTGCTTCAGAGTCACTTCTGGTGATATGGGTGACTAACTAATTTGACTGACTGGTGAATAAGTAATCCATTTTGAGATTGCAAAACAGTTGCTGCAGTCTTCTACCTAGGTCTTTCTCTGAATAAATATATGATATTTATGTTAGTATGCCAACCCCTACTTCCTACACCATCTCCTAGTCATCCATCTTCAGGGAGGCTACACGCCCTTGCAGTACCCCAATCTCAACCCTAATCTTCCCTCAACTTTGACAAAATGTTATGCTTTCAGATGGATTAATACAACATTGAGATGCTGGTGTTTAGGTATGTTTGTCAATATTAGTTTCAAGAGAATAGTATATATATCAGGGCAACATTCATTCCTCTAAGAAAACAAGATCCTTATACCCAGGCCTAAGAGATGTGCAAAGAAAAAAAGATGCACATTTGCAGCCATCTACATCCCATTGTTAAGACACAGATCCCTATGTCGTTCCACAGAAATTGGTTGAGAAGGAACAGATCTCATTTCATCACAGTGATAAAAACAAACCATATACATATGCTACAGCTGGCTGAGATTTAAAGTTTTATTTAAACATTTCAAAGGTGCATTTGCAGCCAAGAACTCCATCCTGTGCTCAGAGTGGCCTCTTGTAAGATTAGACTAATCAAGGTAAGATATTGACAATAAATTAAGAGAAAAACCAATGGTATAAACAAAGAAAGTTCTGTGTTTTATGGGTCATCTTTTAAACGGGATGCATAGTTTTAGGTTCTACCTTTCTACAGATTTTCCACAGACCGTATCCCATTTGTCTCTAAGCTCACTCAACATATCGTCCAATTTCAGACTGTCATCAGCGAGGGAAGTTTTTTCTTTTAAAGAGCGCCCACTCCTGTTTGTGGTGTCATACACAGAATGTTTAGCTCCAAGAGATTTTTGGAATTCCTGTGCAAAAAATAAGAAGGGAAAAAACTGTCACAAGAAACAAGTAGAGCACGTAAACTAAAGGATAAAACTTATGTTGTGCTACTTGGATTAGATCACAATGGCTACAATTTTGAGGCAAGCTATATTTAGGGAAGAAAACGCATAAAATGTCATCGAGATAGCAAGAAACCAGAACCATTTAGTTTGTATCAACGAAATTAAAACATTCGCAAATCAACTTGAATTTAATTGGGCAATATAAAGATGTAATCTAATAGAAATGGCAGAAGAACAAAGCTCTTCAGTATGGTGTAACAGCCCATCAATTTGAGATTAACATAAACAAAACTATTACTTATTCTTTTTAATTTAAATGGATCAGAATTGTGTGAGCGCCAAATACTGTCTAGTTTAGATGACTTCTGAAGGTGCAAACTGCTTTCCATTTCTTGCTGTTAAAAATAACAAAACAGTTCTTCAGATTATAGGCATTCTCCATATGGTTAAAGAACGCCTGAAAAATTTACCATGGTGGAGAGCACTATCAATCTCTTCATGTAGGTTTTCAGAAACAAACATTATTTAAATCAAATTGTAAGTTATAAGTTTAAGGCTTTTGTAAGATCAGCTTCAATGACAAAGTGAATTAAAGTATATTTAAATTGCATGTGTTTGATTTTAACAACCCTTTCTTCTTCTTGATCATTCAATGCTTTAAACCTCAAAGAGCCTTTTATGCAGTAAATATCAAAAGAGTTATCTGATACAAGTCTTTGATCAAAGTTGCATCAGAGCTTTTGTGGTGGGGCCCTAAATGTGTACTATGTTTTCGCAGAACAAGCAGGCGGGTGGGGGGGAAAGAAGAGTTAACAATGTATTCTAGATTGCTTATCTTAGCCAGGACAATTATAAATCTGAATTAATTTAAACTCTAGAAGAAATAAAATTTAGAATATGTTTCTTGTAAACATGAATTTGATCTCCATCTCCATATATTATACATGTATAACATGATTCACATTTCAATTTTATGATTTTGAATTATTTACTTTCCAGTTTGTAATTAAAAATAGCAACTTTCAACTATTTCCTTTTTCCTGATAATGTTTTAGAAAAACATCTTGTACAGACATGCAGGCAAAAGTATATTGCTAATTGTTAAAGCACTTTTAAATATTTCATTCTTTAAAAAATCCTGGGATATGGACTGCATGAACAATACTTTCTGTTATTTTACATTTAAATATACCAAGGGAGACAAAAATTGGTAAGAAAGTAATGAATGTGCCTTATTTTGGCACAAATATGAGACAGATATCTTTTTAAAAATTTTGGTTTCTTTCTACTTTTGGCAAAGGCAACTTTCACAGTATAAATCCAAGTAATTCTGAGTATTATATATATCCTGCTTTTTTGTCCTTGATGTAAAATACTAAAACCACTGAAACCATGGTTTTGTGGTTTATTTCATAATGCAAAGTTTCAAGGAAACAGAAGATTATAGCAATCTACAGACCACAGGCAAACTATTTGATAAATAGATTCACTAGGATTGTGGCTACTACTATTTTTGCATTGGGAATGAGATGTTGATCTTTTTAAATTAAATTAATTCTGCTAGTAAACACACACATATTGTAAAATTCTCGAGTTCTCTTCTATGAGCTGACTTTTACACTTAATCCTGCAAAATGCCTTCGGCTATCTAAATAACTGAATCAAAACATACTGCTACTCCCCTCATATTATCATCACTTCTTTTCATTCCCCAGAGCCCTGCAGAAGAACTACATCTTTAGAATAGAATAGAATAGAATAGAATAGAATAGAATAGAATAGAATAGAATACTTTATTGGCCAAGTGTGATTGGACACACAAGGAATTTGTCTTGGTGTAAATACTCTCAGTATACATAAAGAAGGAACATTCATTTAAGAATCAAGAATCATAATGTACAACACTTAATGATAGTCATAGGGTACAATCAACATCAAATCATACTAGGAAACAGAGGATACAAGCAACGAAGTTAAAGTCACAAGTGGGAGGGGATGGGCGGTAAGGAGTGATGAGAAGATTAACAGTAATAGTAGTGTACACTTTGTAAATAGTTGAACAGTGTTGAGGGAATTATTTGTTTAGCAGAGTGATAGCTTTCAGGAAAAAACTGTTCTTGTGTCTAGTTCACTGTTCTTCAGAAAAGTACAGGTAGTCCTTCACTTACAACAGTGCATTTAGTGACCATTCAAAGTTGCAATGGCACTTAAAAAGTGACTTATGACCATTTTTCAGTTACTGACCTTTTGAAGCATCCCCATGATCACGTGATCAAAATTCAGATGCTTGCAACTGGTTCATACTTATGATTGTTGCTGTATCCCAAGGTCCTGTGATCAACCTTTGGGATCTGCTGACAAACAAAGTCAATGGGGAAGCGAGATTCACTTAACAACTGTGTTACTAACTATGCACCTGCAATGATTCACTCAACAATTGTGGCAAGGAAGGTTGTAAAATGGGTCAAAACTCATTTAACAACCATCTCACTTAACAACAGAAAGTTTGGGCACAATTGTGTTTGTAAGTCGAGGACTACCTGTTACAGGGAAGAAGTCGTCCTTATCCTTAGGGGCAAACTGTTTGAGAAAAAGAGGTCACCACTGAGATGGCTTACCTTCAAGACCCCTGAAATCAATACTCTGTTAGAAATGGACTTATATCATGCTTTCCGTCCAATAGGAGTAGGTTCCAACTGGAGATGCAGTCTCAAAAATATCCAGATACTCTGGGGGTGGGCTTCAAAAAATCCTTAGCAAAGGGTTCTCTGCCTGGTTGGTGAGCGTGGCCATGGTGGTTGTGGCCTAGTCAGCCTCCTGCACCACGGCCGGTGGCGGGGGCATTTTTGCCCTCCTGGGCTCCAGAGGCTTTACTCAAGCCTCCCTGAGAGCGAAAATGACCTCCCCGGGTTTTGGAGGCTCTCTGGAAGCTGGAAATGGGCCCATTTCCAGCCTTCCCGAACTTCCAGGAGGTCCGTTTTTTTCACCCACCCAAGCCTCCGCGTGCGCCCTGCACTTACCTGCATCCAAAATGGGCCATGTAGGGATTCCTGGGAGGGGAGGGGCAGGGTAGGTGGGGCCAGCCAGGAGTGGGATTTGGGGGTTCTCTGAACTGTGCAGAATTTTAGCTAGAGAATCTCTCGAACCCCTACGAACCCCCAGCAGCCCAGTCCTGCAAGTACTAAGTAACACAGGGCTTTAAAGGTAGCAACCAAAACCTTTAATTGCATTCAGAAGCTAAATGGCAAACAGCGCAGCTCCCACTGTAGAAGTTATCACATGTGTAAATGCAGTCAGGACAACTAGTATTTGAGACAGAGCTATAGTTAGTTCAAAATGCTATACAGGTAGTTCTTGAATTACGACAATTGAGTCCAAAAATTCCATTGTTAAGTGAGTTTGCCCCATTTTATGACCTGGCTGTGATGACCCAGGGCATGGCACAAAGGCAATACAGTCAAATAATAAGTAGGAGTCCCTTTATTAGCTCCAACTTTGCCCCCAATGTTCTGGTTACCTTCTGGCCTGGAGAAAAACTCTCCCAGAAAAAGCCTTTGGCTGCAGAGATTAAAGTCCAAAATATTGTCAACAAAAACTTTAACTATAAGTCCAATCAAGGCAAGATGAGGTAATTAATCCGGCAGGGCAAGAGAAGGAATTCCACATGAAGGAATGGCAGTAAATCAACCTGGCTGGGAGGATTCCAGGAATGCAGATAACCACAGTCAACACAAGATAAATTCAGCTGCTCTCAACTTGCATTTCTTTTAAATCTCTTCCCAGGTGTGCCTAATGAAGGGAATCAGGGCCCTTTCCTCCCCTGTAAGCCACGCAACCCACATTGCTCCCTTCTCCGTTCCTCCCTGCATGCCATAGGATGAAGAGGGGATGGGCCTGGGTCTTCCTCTGAATTCCCTCTCCCTTGCTCTACCTCTCCCCTGCTCTGCCCAGCCGGATTTTGCCTTTCCCTAGTTTCCTCCACAGCCAATGGAGCCACACTCCCGCTCCCTGTCAGCTGTTCGTCTTCCTCCTTGATTGAGACTCCAACAGTTGTTAAGTTAATCACTGCAATTGAAAAGTTAGTAACCTGGTTGTTAAGTGAATCTGATATTTTTGGTTTGAATAGTTTTAATATTGTGGGGATCGCTTTAAATTCAACCATCATTGTTTAGAATTTTGATAAAAGTTTTAATTACTTTAGTAAAATTCTCTCCATCCCAACACTATTTGAAAAATATGAATATTTTTCAAATCAGATATTGCCAGACTAAGCTGACTGCATATAAATATGGATAATATTGAATTCAGATTGGGTAACTCATTGGCTCAAATACCCTTTAATATGGTCCTTCATGATCACATATGGGTCCCTTCCACAAGAATAGAGCTTTGTACAGAGAAGCCTTTCAATTTCTATTTCTTTTATAAGCTGGAAAGCAGCCAATGTCTGAATTTGAGAGCAGCAAATATTCCAACATTGTGAACAATGAATCGCTCTCCTCCTGCTCATTACCTCATGATGCCTTATGGTAACAGATCAAGCAAGCTCTACATTCCGTCATTAGTGACTCACCTTATGCTGGGCAAGCTGCATTTTGATTTTGTCTGGATCATTTGCAATTTCCAGTTCTGCATCTAAAGTCTTTTCTGAATCATCCAACCATTCAGTAAGTTTGATCCAAGCTTCATGGAACTGCAGAAAAATAAGAGGTGAACTTGTGTTTTCCAGTGATAGATTATTAATAAGCATTTAGTCTCAAGATATTAAATGTGAAAAATAATCAAAATCAGGGGATTAAAAATGGACCTTGACAATATATTGAAAAGAATGGCTTGTTTTTTGTTCAAACAGGCTTTTTGATTTGCAAATTATTTTACAATAGGTATTTGTTCTTGCTTATTCTAATTCTTCCAGCAAAGTTGATATAATGCAAGTGTCACTGATGGATAATTAATGCACTTAATGATGCATTAATGCATATGAATAAACCTTTGCTATATCTAATGTGAACTTGAAAAGTATTTTCAAGTACTATTTCATTGTGTTGATTGCACATATGATAATGGCAGGCCTCAGGTAAGAATCAGAGAGCTGGAAATGATCGTTTAAACCAAGTAATTCTGGCAGTATCTCTTCAGCTACCATATGAACAGATCGATAAAGACAGTCCATCATTTATCTAAGCGCTTAGTTTGGACTTTGAGGAAAATGAAAAGAAAAAAGAAGGAAAGGCCTTCTAGTTATTCAGTATCTTTCAGAGAAGCTTCGGATGTGCCTTCTGGTCAGAACATGGGAGGTGATGGCAGAAACCTGCTAATTTTATGGGAGTATGCCTATCTGCAAAACAACAACAAAAACTTAAGGAATGTTTTTTTCATAATTGCTCCGTCATTTGCCTGCAGTTACTAATATTTCTCAAAAACAGCTTATCACTATCAATTTCACCACACAAAGATAAGAACATTTTTACTTATTTCTTTAAAAATAATCCAACTGATTAATGAAATACTTGAATTTTTTATGATTGTTGGTTTTATCCATGCCTAAGCTCCCTTACATGCATTCATCAGACATGCCCAATTAACATTACATGTAGGAAATGATCCTGAATCACTCCTCCCCCTTCCCTTTCAGGCTGTTGTGGAGTTACCCACTTAGATCTCATTTCAGATTACGAACAAGTTGAGAAAGTTAGTTAAACTTACATACATAATCCTGGGGACAAAGTGTGCGTTGATTTGAGATATAGTCTTTAAAATTGAGATGGCGCACTGCCATGTTACCTGTTTGGCACGCTTCCTTGCATCATCCAAGGCTCTTCCTCTTTCTACTAAGCGCTGAACTACTTTTTCCCACCTGCTCTGGACACTAATGAGAAGATTCTTAATGAGGACCACATCCTGTTTCTGGCTGAAGTACTTCAAATGAGTTCCAGTTTTGTCTAGCTGGATAATCTGGTCACGATGAGCATTTACTTCATTGGCAAAGACCTTCCAAAGGAAAAAGGTAATAGTGAAATTTGAAAAGTATCTAGAAATATAAAGCTGCGTAACGTATTGGCAGAGAAAATATATGATATTACTTAAACCAATCTTCAGAAGCTATATGTTGATGAACTAATTTATGTACAATTCAGCCCAATGCATTTAAGGTGGAAAGTTATGATTCTGCTCCTTTCTTTCATACCTTGTGTTCATCAATCTGAAATAGGACAGTGTCTAAAATAAGACTTGGCCGAGAAGCCATTGTCAAAGTTTGCTCAGCTTGGGTAAGCCAGTTGATAAAATCCTGTAATGAATTGTGAAACTCCACTGCCAAGTTGAGAGCTTCTTCCAGTTTGATCTGTAAGAACACAACATAATTAACCATAGTGGAAGCTTTACAGAATAGTAAATCATGCTATGCTTGAATATAACATGGAGGAGGCCCATTGCTGTTGGCTTTTCCCCCTAATAATTTTTCTAAGCTAATGCTATCATGCATTTTGTTCTAAAAAGTATCTAGATAAAATATTGCAACACAACAGTTAAGTAGAAAAAGATGGGAAAAAATAGACCTCTTAAAACAAAAAGGAATATCACCATTACATGTTCAATGTTAAGACCAAGAAGCATTTAGACAGAAATTTAGAAACACACATGTTTTCCAGTTTTGATCTTACTTACATAAAAGGGACCTTGTGCTCAGTACTGTATGAAGGATGTCAAGAATGGCTCAGAAAACCATTGGATAAAGTTAACATTATAATTTAAGCCTTATAATTTGTACAGAAGGCTAATTCTTGCTGCAGAATGAAGATCCTCCCCCTGAGGCAATTACCAGGCTGGCTTAAAACCAAAAACTGAACAAAAAGAATAAATGCCCTGCTGTCTTCTAGGGAACACATGTCACAAATGACAGAAGAACTTATGAACCAGAGTAGCTTATCTTTAAAAACATTTCACTGATATCTTGCCCTCCAAATAAATTGTGGCTCCTGGTATTCATAAAACAAAATTGCCTGTATTCACAATAGCTCCAAATTTTGGGAGCTGTGACCCCAAAATATTTTAAAAACACTTTGCTTATCTACATTGTAAGTGACAACACATGCAAGGAAGTGAAAGAGGGACCTCCCACACGTGACTAAAATGCTTATAGCTAAAAGGGGCATTACTGAGCCAGTCTGTTAATTTCTAATACACTAGTCCTCAATTTATAACCATTTGTTTAGTGCCCATTGAAAGTTACAACAGCACTGAAAGAAATGACTTATGACCATTTTTCACACTTAGAACTGTCACAGCATCCTCATAATAACTTGATTAAAATGCGGGTGCTTGGCAATCAGTTCATATCTATGACAATTGTGGTGTCCTGGGGTCATGTGATCAACTTTTGCGATCTTATGACAAGCAAATCAACGGGGAAGCCAAATTCACTTTGCAACCATGTTACTAACTTGCAATGATTCACTTAATGATAGCAAGAAAGGTCATAAAATGGGTAAAAACTCACTTAACAACTATTTCCCTTAACAGAAATTTTGGGATCAATTGTGGTCATAAGTCGAGGACGAACATGTATATGACTAAATAAATAAATAAATAAATCCATCCATCCATCCATCTATCCATCCAAAAGCTTTACTCCCTCCAAATATCTTTGTTTATTCACTCATTCACTTCTGCTTTTTATATTTGTATTTCTATGGCTTCCAGATGAAACATATAGTCTAAATCAGATTAAATTGTTTAACTGAGAAAATCATGTTTACTTTTATGAAAGCATATGTTTATCAGTAAGTTGCTCCTGACTCCCTAGGCACAACATGGTCTCTTCGCTTAACACTCTGAAGAACTGTTATATTCACAGTATCAACAATACTCTTAAAGTGTACTGTGTATTTCCAAATAGCAAAATGATGGATTAGGGAACTGTTTATTCCTCAAGCTTATGATTCTATAGACTCTAAAAAGACGTTTTTGTTTTAGAGACACTGGACTACTCCTTACAGTTTACTGATACAGTTTTTCTTATGGGCATGGATGTTTGGCATTATTTACTACACAGACTACATGGATCCATTAACTCTTGCTAAAGAACCTCAAAACCCTCCTACACTGAAAATAATCTAACATTAAGCTTCCTAAATGTGCAGACAAATTTCTCATATTCATTCTATAACATACTTTTCTTTCATTAAGTTTGGTCTCTACTGATTCCCATTTTTCTTTAAGATTATTTATATCTTGCTCAACATTAGTTTCCATAGACTCTGGGCATCTTGCAAGCATCTGTAGGCCCTTCTGCATCAGACATTTGTACGTTTCCTCCTTAGCTTCAAAGGCAGCACAAAGTTCCTAGACAGAAAGCGAGAATAGGCCACATCATTTACAATCAATGTTGATTCTAAACTATTAACCTCTAAAGCAGTTGTAGGGACTATGGGCTCAAGTTTTGAGGGGGGGGAGGTTGTGTGAGTTAAAAAAAAACACATTGTGGATAATATGAAACAGTCACCAGATGTTTATAGGAATGTTGCCCATAACAGCATACAGAATTGTGTGCATTTTTTGGTCAAAATGAATCAACAATTTAAAAAATGTTAGTCAAATGAATGAGTTTCCTAAATTTTTTATAGACATTCTATTTGTCGTGTACTTTGAATAAATATTTGAGCGAATATTTTAATGTTATCTGTTAACTAATGTTCAAAGCTATTTTGCACAACTAGCCTTGAAGAATTCTGGGATCACGTGAGATCAAAGATAATTACATCTGTGGAGTCTTCAATCCATAACAAAAAATAGGCATATTCCAAATTCAGAAAAAACTTTATTATTTAGTGATTTTTTTTTTTAGAATAAAAATAAAATGCCTTTTACTTTAGCAAAGCATTTCTGTGACTTCTTGGATGAGAATCAATATGTCTTCAAAGAAAAACCAGAAAACTCCAGTTGCCTCTTGAAAAAGCACCTTCGGGACATTTCTGCAACTGAAAAATAACCCAGGAAAATCTGATCTATTACTCAGATGCAAAGAAAGACATTAAAAAAAAGTCTACCCAAGAGAGAGGCATTCTCAATCACATCTTTGCATTTCAGACCTAGACTGGAATTTTGGCAATGCTTACCAAACCACTAACTATAAGTTATGAATATGCAAGTAAAATTGGACTTGGGTATGTTATATTCCAAGTCCTGGAGATAGGCATATTTAATGAGCCTTCAACTCACTGAAAATAAAGTAATACAACTGTGCTGTCTGGACACAGGAAAAAAAAGATTCTGTCTTTAAACATTGGCAATTGGAGTTGGATGAATCAAGAAATAATAAATGGACAATAAAGTTGAGGGATTAAGACACATAACAGTAAGTTCTCTGTTTGGAGAACTTCGAGATAATTAACAGTTTGGTATTAGGACAAGTGGAAGAATATAAATTATATATACAACTTTATAGCAGCTAACCAGAGATCCCATATTTCCTTAAAATTGTTTTTGTCTCTAAATTAATGTGAAGACTGTTCACCGATGGTAATTTACAAAATTAATGCCTTTAGCGTTATTTTCATGTGCAGAATTTGCAAATTTTTCATTCCAAACAGCCACAAAGCGTTAAATTGCCAAATTTGGGCCATCTGCACTACTAAGATCCTTACCATATGGGTATTAAGCTGCTCTCTTGCAGTCTCTGGTAAGCCACCAACAGGCTTTGATGCCAAAAGTTGACGCTCAGTTTCTGTCAGCCATTGTTGTAAGTCTTCAACATCACCATGGAAACCCTGGGCCTAAACAAAACGCCATCATAACATATTTCATTACACAGTCTTGCTGTATCAGCCAAGACACTGCAAAAGTTGAACATAGTAAATCACAGGATTTTTAAAAGCCTACAAACCTAAAAGAAAATGCTGTTAAATTAAGAATTCCCTAGATAAAACAAAAATGTTAAATTTAATTTTAAAATAAAAATTATACATACAGTGAAATGTTGAGTGAGAAGAAAAAAAGGAAAAAACTAAGTAATCTTATACCAATATGTAAAATGTACTGCTGATAATGGATTTACACTTCAAATCCCAATTTATGACTGGAAGCTAAAATACATATAGAACAATCTGTCCAGTTTAAGATTTTAACTATTTATTTATTTGTTTGTTTGTTTATTTATTTGTTTATTTATTTATTAATAAGATTTTAACTGAGTATTTCAAGCTATTATTAATTTATAAAGAAAGTATGTTCTAATGTTTTTCTATTGCAGAGATAGCATCGTGTGAGGAATTTTAAAGTGCCTACATTTGGCTTCAATAGACCCAAATTTAACTCAGTACACCTGGATGATCTTTTACACTTCTCATACACACCTGGATCAAAGCACTGTCCAGCTGCTGCTTCCTTTTTTCTGTTTTTTCCAAGACATTTTGCCATCGTTGATTCAGAAGCTCAAGTTTGCTTTGCAGATTACTAGCTTCTTCTACAGCACTTGATTGAATCAGATCATTTCCCGCTTTTTTAACTGTTTCCACAGTAGACTGGTGAGCCAAGACATCATTTTGCAAAATCTGAAGGAACAAAACGTGTAATTCCTTTCTGTTTTTTTTTAATTCACTCATTTCATTCAGTTACCCTTTGTAATTTTATCATTTCAATAAAACCTAACTGGTAATATTTAGAAATAGTACAAATTAGAAGGTTCATATAATTGAGCATATTCCTTTGAGATATAAAAGATATCCACTTTGAATAACAACTCTTACTTATTTGGGATATTCTAGAGCAGATGGAGAATTCTGGGAGTTTGAAGACCACATGTCTTAAAGTTACCAAAGTTGAAAAACACTGCTCTAGAGAGTCAATAGTAATAGCACTTAGACTTATATACCACTTCATAGTGCTTTACAGCCCCTCTCTATGAAATTTTACAGGGTCAGAATATTGCCATCAATAATCTGGGTCCTCATTTTACTGACTTGGAAGTATGGATGACTGAGTCAACCTTGAGCTGGTCAGAATTGAACTTCTGCTTATGGGTAAAGTTAGCCTGCAACACTGCATTCTAATCACTGCACCACCATGGTTCTGTCAAATCAGCATGTTTTATTTGTTCATTTAATGGACCTCAAGGACAGAACATATTGTTTATATTGTGGTTATTCATATGGGGTGAGATGTGAGGGTTCCTCTCTTAAATATAAACTAAAATTCTCAAATTCCAAATATTATTTATTATTATTTGTTTTATTTATATATGACTTTTAACCCTATGAGTTTGAGCTGAGGGGGGGAGGGAAAGACTGATTTTAATGGAAAAAAAAGTATAATAGAAAAAAGTGAGCCTTTTGGTAATCATAGAGCAGGGGTGTCAAACTTGCGTTGTCATGGCATTGTCTGTGACATATCGGGACTTTTTTCCCCTTTGCTAAATGGGCGGGGCCTGAGACAGCACATGACACATTTGGCCCGCAGGCCGTGAGTTTGACACCCCTGTCATAGAGCAAGAGATAACTTTGTAATCACACTTATATTTGCTGAAGAGAAGATTGGAAGCTTTTTCTATTTTTTTTATTTTTCTCAGTGTTTTTTTTTTTCCTTCTAAGGTTTTAAAATTCAAAAAAATGCACTCATTGTGCCTACTTGTTCAGGTCATCCCTATATAAGTGTATTTAAAATTATAGTTTGTCTTTATGTTACTTGTATACAGTATTTAATTTAGTGAACATTTTATTTGTTTGGACATTATTTTTTGAAAACAGAACATAAAACATGCCATGTGTAATTATTGTGTAACTAGCAGGAAATCAGATACCTGTTCCAAAAGCATAGCAGCAAGTTAGAGTCACCTAACCTACAACCTGAATAGGAGGAAAGTATCTTTCCTGTGCACAAGCAGAAAAATACTTTGTAATGTGACTGTGTTTGGTATGTTTATTATTTTATATATTTTTGCTGCATGCCACCCAGTCATTTCTTGGGTGGCCGTATGAATTTGATAGATAAATAAAGTGAGCAAAACAAGAGAGACACGACTCAAGAAAATAGCCATGTAGGCATCAATGCTATAAGAAAAGGGGCTTGGGAGTCAGTCTTCAGTTAGGAAACAAAATTTTCAAGCCTTGGACCCTGAGTTCCTGAATATGTGCTCCTTCTGATTTCCTGACTGATTGTGGACTTCTATGATTTGTCTGTACAGAAGTTTGGCTTCTGAAATATGCTTACTTTTTCCTGAGTCCTGCATTAATGCACTCTGTTGAGATTTGAGCTCCCATAAAGATCTTTTTTTCAAAATCTGACCTATTTTAACTGTTAATATGGAGCAGTTATTTCCATTCAGTAATCATATCTAACAATGAAGCCCAGAAACACCAGTTACGTACGTGATGTTTGGCCAGCTCAATTTCAATAGCTTTGGGGTCACCTCCCACTGGCCTCTGTTCATTCAGCAGGTCTTCAGTGTGTGTCAGCCATGTCAGCAATTCATCCAGAGCATGCTGGAACTGGCCCAAAGCCAATAAAGCACCTTCCAGTTTATGCTGTTCAAAAACAAGAACATAAAAAATTGAAATCATGACACAAATGCTAAATCTTCAATCATCTTAAAATGTGTGGAAAACTCATATGAACGCCTCTAAGTGCCATCCAAAATTAATTTTATATATGAACTATAATCTGAAAACCAGATTAGAGAAGAACATTTAAAGTTAGTAACATATTTTATTGTGATTATTTAATAATTCTTGAGTGGCTTGCATTTGTCTCATTTATTTCATGAGAGATCAATGTAAAAGTCAGTGACTTTACAATTTCATGATAGGTTTAGAGTTACATCTTAATAACATCAAAGTCCAAGAATATGCTCTTGCTGCAGTATCTTGTTTTCTCATTTTTAAAAATTATATTAGTAAAACATAATAAGTAATATAACCTGATTTAGAGTACAAAACATAGCTTTTTAAACAATTTGATCCTAAGGAGGAGAAAAGAAATTAGAAAAAAGAAAACTAGTAAGAAATCTATTACTATTAATCTAGTGGGAAACATAGCAAGCTCAGAAACTTGCTGGGGACATTAATGTTTGTTGTGCCATTTTCGTTTCAACTTTTTATATATTGTTTAAAAATTCTCAAAAGAAGAAGAATGACCAAACAATGACTGATCAATGACTGATCAATATTTAATACAAATAATTAATTAGACACCATTATGTATTAATTATAACAAATGATATGCTTGCACTTGAAATTCAGAGATCTTTAATGCCTTCAGTTCAGTGCTGCTACGTAGAGTAAGTTTTCAGCCAAACCCAATTTACCTGGCGGCTAACGATTTTATCCTCTAGACATTCCCATAATAGCTTGAGTTCAGATAAAGGATCTTGAACAGTATGCTTTTCACTTTCCTCTGTGACTTTTTTCAACAACAGTTCGGCCTGATGGTTCAGTCGTTCCATTTCTATCTGTTGTTGGTAGGCTTCTTTTTTAAATTGCTGTAGAAATTCAAGGACACAAAATATCAAAGGGGAACACCACCTTCACCTTATTAGTTTATTGTGAAAATTAGTGTCAGTCTTTCCCTGAACAGGTTTCTGTTTAAGGAAAACCATTTTTTTTTTTAGCAAAAAGCACAAAGGAATCCAATGTCTCTTAAAAAAAATTACTATAAAATGCTGAAGATCTTTTCTTCTTCCTAGGGGAAGCTTGTTTTGAATGAAAGACCTTTTTGGGAACAGGATGCAATCCACAGAACTTTCTAATTTACTGTTCTTCATAAATTAAGACAACTAAAGCACACTTTTCCCCCTGAAATATAAATGGACAGCATAGTTCATCATTTTTATGTCTGAAATGTTTCACACTCAATTTATTAGTCTATAAAACAGGAAGTCTTTCAAAGCTTCCTCAAAGTGAAGGTAATGTTGATAGAACTCTACACTGGAAGTGACTGAGCCCAATTACACCTGGTGCAGAGATTACTCCATCCCCAGAAGAAATTAACTGAAGAGAAAGGAACTACAGTAATATATCTATCACACACAAGGGGGTTATCCTCATCTGTGACCGAACAGTTAGGATTCCTGGGTAACTTACAACGCAAAGCTTTGACAAGTCCAAAACTCTGCAACTCTTCACCTTCTTTCTGTCTGGAATAGAATCAAAGTAGATGGCTACCATGTGGACATATTTTTTTAAAAAATCTCTTCCTATTTTTTAAACTGAGGCCTATGACAGGAGGAAGTAAAATAAATCAGGTAATTTTTATCTAGATGCATAGTTGTGGAGGAGAATAACACACAGCCTACTTTTTGTATTGCATTTCAACTTTTAGGGATTTATGATCCATTACATTCCCATTTTATTAAAAGCCATTGCTTCAAAGCTCTAAAGTCCTTTTGAATAAACCTTACTAGAGCAAACTTAAGAACAGATACATATCATATAACACAATTTGATCTAGACATATTGGGGGAGGCAGGGAAGGCAATTTTTCCGAAGACCAACATGAGAAGGATCCCACTGGGTACTGCTTTCTGTTCTAACAAAGCTTATGATACAGTGGACTTCTTCCATCCCCCCCCCACCCCAATCCCTTTGACAAGCATTAAAAAAAGTCTTGACTTGGTTTCTGTGACTCCAGCTTTCTCTAGTAAAAATATTGAGAGGTGCATCAGAGTGAGTTATGAAGTGATTACAAAAGAGTGAAGCAGAGACATGCAGAATGTTTCACATTCTGCTAAACCAGGCTGATATATCGCTGTAATTGCGTGACTCAATCCCTAATGATTTCTTAATCCTTGCTTTCAATTCTAATAGAAATGTTGGAATCCTAAATTTTCAGTGTCAAACCATTGTAAAAGCTTACTTTGGCTGATGGTTTCCTGTTTATTTTTACAACTTGTCCACCTCAACTTCGCACAGGCAAAAACTAGAGTTACACTGGATCATCTAGTCTAAAACAGTGCTGCAAAACAGGATATCCCACATTATCTCTGCTTCCTGTGTAAAATGCACAATTAAGTATCCAGGTATTATGAAGAGAATGAGTCATTTTTTCATTCTAAGCTATCTTTTAGAATTCACTGGGGTTTTCTGTTTCATACACCAGAAGACTAGAAAGGGAATGAATTCTGGTATCCAAAACTAAGGAGCTTGCCCATACTTTAAAGGGAAATAGAGTGCTTAAAAAAACAAGGCAGTCAGAAAAAATAACCTTGTTTATTAAAAATACCGCTCACAATTACCTTTTGCAAAAAAAGAAAAAAATTCATTTTATGTCATACTTACAAGATAGGAAGAATTCAATTTATACAGAGTACAAAAAAGTTGGAAAATACTATCCTCCCATAAAAAAGATTTAAAAGAGAAAGTTACATTTCATACCTTCAGCTCTTCTGTTTGCTGTTTTACTGTTTCTAGGTCTGTTCCAACTGGTGACATTGAAGTCAATTTACTACCAGCAATATCCACCCAGTCAAACATAGCCTGTTAAAATAATATAATTAAAATAACAGGGCAAATAATGATGGAGCACATTAACTATGAGCTAAGTATACAGAGAATAGTCTTTGTTACATGAGAAGAACTGCAAGAATGTATACATTTATACTCAGTTTTCCGCATACTGTATATGTCACCATTTTCTTTTAAAATCCTGATTTGCCTTTATATATAATGACATCATGACACGTTTCCCCCACCTCAGTTGCTCTGGAGTTTAGAGAACATTCTGAAATAGTTTTAGGATTTAGAGGGGAAGTTGGAAGACATGAAGAAGAAAATCTTGTCTTGTCTCACACAGGACATAGCTTTGTTGTGGTCCGCCAGCAGACTGCGGAGACAGCAGCAGAGTCGGGCAGTGGGGAGGAACATGGGCCAGTCTGGGAGTCTGGGGAGGACTCGGACGAGGGTCCTGCATCTGATACAGAGATGGGGCCAGAGCCATCAGGGAGTTATATACTGACTCTGGAGCCTCCAGAATCTGACAGCAGTGAGGTAGAGGAAACAAGGGAAGCCTGTTCCCAGTGCGCGTGTGCACAGAGCTGCAGAAGGCAAGAATAGTTAAGACAACAAGGGCGATTTGGGAGTAAGGCTTGGTGGTGATTGGCCCTCCCATAAGACACAAAGGAGGAGAAAAGGGACAGGAACCTTTGCAGGAAGCAACTTTGTTCGTACTGGTTGTTTTGAAACCTGAAGCTCTGTGTTGAATTTGTGCTCTGTTTGGCCTCGTATAACTAATTGGAAATTTATTTGTTGGCAGCATTTCAAGGAAGATAAAGGTGCGTGCTTATCAGACTTATCCTGAAGGACTTTGGCAGACTTCCATGGGACTATTTACAAACTGTTTAAGACTCATTACGGGCTATGAATGACTAAAATTCACAGCCACTGAAATAAAGAAAAAAGGGTTTTGGGACTAACATGTGTTTGTTAGTGTCTCAATAAGCTAAGGTCAGAAAAACTCTTCTGGTCTAGAACAGAACAGCTTCCTTTGACAGCTGCCAATTCACTTACTGGGAACTTGAATTTCTTCAGTAACCTTTGAAGGAAGTTCAGAGCTGGACATCAGGTCATGAGCGTTGGGGTGTGTGTGTGTGTGTGTGTGTGTGTGTGTGTGTGTGTGTGTGTGAGAGAGAGAGAGAGAGAGAGAGAGAGAGAGAGAGAGAGAGAGACAAAGAATAGGCAAGATGCAAGTCCTGCTTCTATTGTGTGTGTGTATGGAACAGCATCATGATGGTGCATCTGCCATTTTGCATCTGCCACAAGTGCCAGTATATCTCTATGTAACTTCAATAAAGATGTCCTCACTCAACTCTAAGAACTTGTCGATATGGAATCTTCCAACTAGAGATGCCACAGACTTGACATTGATGCAGTCCTTCTCAACACCAAAAATGTAGTGAGTCTTCCTTTAAGGTCGGGAAGCTGTGTCGTTAACTTTCAGCTCAGTTCTAACTCCACAGAAAATGCCAGGAAGGCAGTTTACCGGCATTTTCTTTGGAGCTGCTATGATAGATAGCTTCCCACTAGTGGAAGCTTCTTCCTGGTTGAAGTAAAGGTGCCATTAGACTGAGGCTATTTCCCTACAGCCTGGAAGGATGGGCTTTGCAGCTTTTGCCCTTTATGCTGGGAAAAAAAATGCTGCCCAGAAGTGAAGACAGGGATGGGGCATGGACACAAGCCCATTTTCCCCTCCTTTAATTTCTCAAAGGGACACTGTCCTTATCTCTGGGAGATGCTGCTCCAGAGGATGGAGGCTGTGATAGAGAAGGTACATTTCCTCAGCCCTAAAAGATGACAACATGTAATAGAAGAAACTGACTTCAAATCAGTACTTAGTAGACTAATCACTTAGTCTGCTAAGCTTAATGGGACTTATTCAGATAATGAGTACCAGATTGCCATTTAAGCAAAATACTTCTAACTATTGGAAAATTTTTGATATAGATAATATGCATTATCTGTCATAGATGGATAATGTCTACGAGCCAAAGTGGTGAAGCAGAGATTTCATTTGGAATTGTAAATGACCCAATTATGTTAAAAGTACAATGTGATGAACAGGGTAATATTTAGTAAGACCAATGAGGTAATACAATAGGATTTTATAAAATGTGAGATGATGTTCACTGAGTGAAATCCAACCTTCTAACATTATAGATGTCACAAATAACTATGAATAGTTTGAACTTAAATCAAATGAAATTTGTTCAAATCCACACATAAATGAAATGCACTATAAAAAACTGCAGAAGAAAAACAATTTTGAACTACTGAAGAAATTTTATAGATTAAATTTATCAATATATTAAAGGGGGCATTTAATATGGAAACGTACAGCAAAGAGGCTGATAAAAGATTTAATATTTAACCTTTTTCCATAGTTTAACCACTTACACTTTTCCAAGACTTTGCTTGAAAAATCTACAGATAAATAAAATGTCAGGGTACCTGAACTCTGATGGTAACTGAATAAATAGAGATAGTTCTCAACTTATGACCATTAGTTTTATAATTCAAAGTTACATCAGCATCAGAATTTGTGACTTACATCCATTTGGACACTTGGCAACTGGCTTGCATTTACAATGGTTGCAGTGTCTGGTGGTCATGTGATCACACAACTTTCCCAGCCACTTTCTGACCAGCAAAATCAATTGACGAAACCTAATTTACTTAATGATGGTGGTGATTCACTTAATGACCCTGATAAAAATGGTCATAAAATCAGGCCAAGTCATGTGATGTTGCTTAACGATCACTATGCTTAGCAACAGAAATTCCAGAACCAGTTGTGGTTGTTGGTTGAAGACTACCTGTATACGCTTTCAATAGAGTATCTCCTGATCTACTACAGGTAATCCTTGACTTATAACCATTCATTCAGTGACTGTTTGAAATTGATGTTGCTGGGGGGAAAAAGGGTTATGACCTTTGTCTGAAATTATGTCCATTGCAGCACCCCAGCATGATCTAAATTTGTATAACTTTGTATACAATAACTTTGTAGCCCACGCACACTTATACTACTGAGATGCTTTCACTCTCCCACCCACCTGTCTCCCGCCCCATCACTGTTCTTTTGGTTGCCCTACACATTGCCTTGTGGGGCCACAAGCAGCCGCAGAACCGTATATTCCATGACTGCCTGCCATAACCCAGGAAGCCTCAGTAAGTGCCAGCAAATATTTATTTGCCCAGCTGCCTTCTCTCCCAAGCCCCATGTGGTTCCAGTCTGCCCCAGCAAGCAAGCCAGTGAGCATTCCTTCATTTCCCATCAAACAGTAGCGAGCATTCCTTCGTCCAGCTGCCTTCTTTCCCAGTTCCCTTTTCACCTTTTGCACCTAGTGCCTCACTGCCTTTGTTGTCTCTTTTGGGACCTAGCTTCTCTGGGAAATGTTTCCTTAAATTGCATAGTCTTTGGAAATGGAATGGACACTTTGCTGTGGTCAACTCACTGCGGCCATCTCACCATGGGATAGACAATTCCACATGGGATAACTCAATGCAATAAATGTTGTCTGCCACAGTTTCTTCAACATTATTTCTGTTTTTTTCTCAGGCTGTCCTAGACCCCTTTGGAAAGGTTTTGGATTTGGGATAGACTTCTGAACACAGTGTAGTTTGAGGGGTCTTGGAAATGGATGGGTGGGTGGGTGAAATGATTCCCAAAGAACACTCCAAACCTTCTCCCCAACCTCCATCACTTACGAAAAAGACAGGTGCTTTAAAAAATAATCACTTCTCTGATCAGAAGTACTTTTGCCAAATCATAAAACATGCACAACCCTATGTTTATAGATTTTGAGGAATAAGTAAGTGTTTATTAAAACATTTCATGATCCCTAATTGGTAGTTTCATTTTTAAGAAACGCCTTTCTAAATATCCTACCAAACAAAGATTATAAACAAACTTAATTAAAAATTGTACCTGCAGTCCATCTTGATACTGAACAGCAGCCTGCATAGCTTCTTCAAGTTTGTCAACACGTTCCTTCCATGCTTTATTTAAACCATCCCAAATGGAATTTAGCTATATTTTAAATTGTGAATAAAATTATAGGAACAAGAGTTTTAAGACTTTAAATATATATATATATATAAAACATTGATTATAATGCAAAGAATAGTCTAAGTCTCCCTAAAATTACAAGGAGGGTGAAGAGTTCTAATTAGTTTCTAAAAGTTAATGTGATTTTCAATTAAGATTAGAATTCCTTTCATTCAAACTTTAGGCCCACAGCCTAAAGAACATAAACCATGTATGTTGAAAATATATAGTTCAATTAGAATTAAAAAAAAATTGAGATCATGGTACTGACAATTTGGTATAACTAAATCAGTGTCTGATACAATATAAGCCATGTTGTCCCAAAATTAGAGGTTTCTAGTCCCTTCAGAGAACTATCAAGCATCAAATATTTACGTGATCAGTACCTCATCAATACTTTTGTTGACTAATGGTTTGTCAGGTTCACCACATGCAGCTATGAGTTCAGAACCAAGATTCACAACAGCATCAAGTTCTTCTTGTAATCCATCTATCTCTTCTTTGATGGACTAGATAAAAAAAAACATGATTTTTTAAACTATCATACTAATATTTAGGAAAAGCAAATTAGCTTTAATGACAAACATGGTTTACTTATTATGGGTATTTAAAAGAGCACAACATATTATCTACGTTTAATAATTATAATAATTAAACTTGTATGTTGCCTGAGGGTCAAGAACTTTGATCTCTTCTCCCAACTCAATAGGAAGTTAATGCAGAAGCACTTTAGTATTCCTGGTATTTCAAGGATTTAATATTACAAATACATCCCCCATAATTCTTAGAAAATAAGGTGAATATTAGCACCCCTTTAAAAATATTTTTCTCATAGCTTACATTTCTTAAGCTTTAATATGATAGCATAATCTATAGAGAAAGTCTTGGTAGCACATGTTTTTCTACATGAACACAAGCCATTGTGATGAAATGTCTATTTCTAGGACTGAAAAAAATACAATACAACATCTCCTCCTTGAAGTCCAAGTAGAATCCAGTGACTTCATGAAAGTGTCCCTGTGCAGAAGAAGACAGACACTGCCTTCCCTGAGATATTGTTTTCTTCCAAGCTAGCTTACAGTCCTAGGATTCTATAAAGGTCTCCCAACAAAGTATTATCTAAGTCAGGGCTGTCAAACTCGCAACCTGTGGCCCAGATACATCACATGCTGGCCACACCCAGTTTAGCGAAAGGGGAAAAAATCACGAAACGTCACGTGACAATGCTGTGATGATGCGAGTTGATCTAGGTCCAGGCCTACTTAGCTCTTTGAATAAGGGACAGGAGGAAAAGGAGAGGAGTGGGGAGGAGAGAAAGTGAGCTTGATACCATGGTCTAGTTTAGTTTATTGTCATTGCACCTCGTGCAACGAAATTAAATAAATTAATAAATTTAGTGTACAATTTATGACTATGAAAATAAACACAAACACACATCCCTCACACTCCACAAATTGAATTGAAAACCCCTGATATTGCATTAATATTGCACTATACAGTAGAATTCAATAGAGTTACTGCCCTGGGATAGAAGCTGTTTTTCAGCCTGTTTGTTCTTTATCATCTGCCAGATGGTAATAGTTAAAAAAAATGGTATTAGGATATCAAGTGCTCTATCTACACCTTAACATTCATGGATGGTGAAGTCTTCTGAAATTTGCATACTGATAGAAACCTACTTAGAATTATCCAATAATGCTTTTGATTTGAAGAAGGAATATGGTACTTAATGTATCTTTTCCAGGAAGTGAGCATAGAATTTCATCCTTTACATATTGTAGTATATTTTATTTACCTCTGCTGCTTCCTGCTGTTGCTTCACCACTGAAGGATCAATCCCTGCTCCTTCTAGTTCTCTGATAAAATCTTGAGTATCTTTGATGGTAGCTATGAGAGCCATATGATCACACCAGAACTTCTCTGCTAATTCCATGACATCAAGGAGCTTTGCTTCTCTTTCCTCAGCCAAAGCATGGATATCCTCCCAGATAAAGACCATCTGATCAAGCTTATCCTGAACAACTAGACAGCAAAAATAACACGACAGTTACTCAGGCAGAGCAATCTACATGTCCTTGAAGGGAGCTTGCAAATTATACGTTATGCATTTATCTTGTAAGCAAATATTATGGGATTGAAAATGTGCTATTAAAGGATCAGATAAATAATGGAATATAAAGTAATATACATGCAACTATATATAAAACTTGAAACATATATGCCTTCCCTCAGAAACAGCTAATACAAGATAATTCTTCTGTTGCAGATGTTTATATTTTTCTTTTTAATGCTTCCAGCAAAAAATAGGGGAGAATTTTCCAATCTGGTAACCTCCATTACCTTTAGCAGATATATCTTTATCAGCTCCTTCTGAACGTGCAATCATTTCTTCTCCACGCAGTTTGAGAGTTTCATACACTGGCTGTAATTTTTCCAAATCTACAGAGACATTCTTATTTTCACTGATCTGTTCTTTAATCTTTTCCACTTCAGCTGAAATTGAAGGTGGCTGCCGCAAACGTTCAGCGATCCGGTCCAGGTTCTCAATAGTTGAATCTATCTTATCATGGAACTGCAATAGAGAAGGAATAAGTAGGGGCAACTGGGTGAGACACAAAAAAATGCCCCCCCCAAAGCCAAATCAAATCAGAAAGGGGGGGGGGAAGGGCTATTGCCCAACAAAATATTTATAACAAAGCTGACACCAGCCAGAGCATAGTGCAAGATTGGAAGATGCGGAGAGACTTGCCCATAGAACCGCTAAGAGTCGGACACAACTAAATGGATATCACCATCACCATCATCATCATCATCATCACCACCACCACCACCACCACCACAATCTTATCTCTCTCCTATTTCTCAAAAGAGTAATACTGGATATGACCAAGAGATTTCATGTAGACATTCAACCACATATCCAATTTCCCCGTTCTTTATGTAGAGAAAGAATTATATGGGTCAGGTATCTATGCTGTCTAGCTATTATCTCTACAACTTAACTCTCTCATTATGATGTGAATCTATGAAGATAAAAAGAACCATAAAATACAAACTTTCAGAAAAAAAGTATTCTCTTTTCTTTTGATCCTTAAGTGAGTTTGTTCCTATTCAGTAAGCAAATCAATGGAATGCAAATATTTTATAAATGTGTCAATCTATTATATATTTAATTAATTCTGAGTCATATTTTTAAATGATATCACTAGGAAAGATTTTTTTTACTGCATCAATATTCTTGGCTAACATGCTTTAGTGAAAGTATCTTCAATTAATATGATTTTATATCTAGTATTGTATTCTAAATCAGGGGTCCCTAACCCCCAGAACGTAAGCGGTGGGCGAGTGCGTGAAGCTATATTTGTGCATGTGTGGGATTAAGTTCCATGCATGAAACCATCCCCTCCCTCCAGTCTATGGAATCAAAAAGATTGGGGGCTGCTGGTCTAAATTATTAAAACAGAAGATTTAATTTAAATGTTACTATGTTTCATCAGACATGGAACTTTGCAATCTCTGTTTCTGGTCAGGATGAAGTCAGTCAGAGAGAAAAAGGGAGATTCCTACTTGATATTTCTTAAGGTTAGATGCCAGTACTTAGTTAATTAAGCTAAATGCTATCAGATGTTTATAGTACTTCCATGTGGAGGGGCCTTAGTGCTACCAGTCCAAAGTCACTGGGCAGCTATTACATTTTTCTCTTTTGCTGGGTTTTGTGTATGAAAAGAAGGACAAAAGATATTATACAAGAAACCCACTATTACAAATGGAAGATGTCTGTTAGCCCAATCAAAAATACTGTAACAGGAATGGGAAGACTGCACAATGAAAGCCTTGTCTAGAAATAGCCTCTAACGAAATTGCAACCCATTTATAGTAAATGCAACAAATCATTGCTTTCTAGTACCAAGAAAGAGTGAATTCCTACAACAATATTTAAAAATGTCACTTGGAGAATTCATTTTATTTTAACCTTGGGTAGATTTATATTGAAGACATCTGCTGTTGGCAAGCACTCTTAAGCCAAAGTTCACCGAACAATAAAGCTACCGTATTTTCCGGCGTATAAGACGACCGGGCGTATAAGACGACCCCCTAATTTTACAGTTAAAACATAGGTTTAGGCCTATATTTGCTGTATAAGACGACCCCCGATTTTTTCAAAAGTCGTCTTATACGCCGGAAAATACAGGTACAACATTTTGCCGCCGCCGCCTCTCTCCTTAGTTTTATCCAGATTGAAATGGCTACAGTGTACTACAACTCACCTCAACCATTGCAAAGAAGGGAACTTAAAGTAACTCCATAATGAGCAAAAGGTTCGGAGAGAGGGAGGGGGAGAAAGCGGCGTTTCACTTTTTCACCACGGTTGGGCTTGTTACCCATAGCTTGAAAGCTGCTCCTCTCCTCATTAACCTAAAGTAACTATCCAGAAAGGCTTATAATCACCCAACATGCTCGAACTAGTTACTGGATTCTCCCACGGCACGACTCCAAAGGCATCCGGAAAATATTAAGGCGAAAACTAATTCAAAACTCCCAGCGCTTGGGCAACTATGGCTGTGCCGAGGTTGTGTGAAGGGTTGCAGACGACGCCGGTTTTTAGGGGAGGAAAGCTCATTCCAAGCCTTTTATTTATTTATTAATTAATTTTTAAAAAAGGAGCCCGCTTTGAGTTTCAATCTTTAGATGCGGCCCCAGAACCGGGAGTTGAGAGTGGGGAAGCCTCTTGGGCTACTAAACTGCTACACAACTGGAGGAAGAGACCCCTCTCCACACATACACGTATCTCCACCACAACCACTAGATCGGCCCCGCATTCTGGAACAAGCCTCCGTTTCCCACGAGGAACCCCCGCGAGGCGCACGTGTTTGGAAGCGCAGGATCAGCGAGCGTCCAGCAACACGTGGCGTCATAACCTTGGAATGCCAGATCCACCTCGCGGGCGGCATCCAAAGCAGCACACGCGCGAGCCTTCCCATTCCCGGGTTTAGAGTAGAAGGCATTCTGACGTTTAACACACACAGGCCTCTGCAAAGCTAAGCAGGATTGCCTCTGGGCATGTGCAGAGCGCGCTTGCAGGGAGGGACAAAAAGCTGAGGGGGTGGTGGGTTTTTTTTTAGGGATTCCCCCGCGCTAAACGAAAATCGTTTGGATATTGCCACGAAACGGTAAGCGCGCGTCCCGCGCGGGGGAATCCCTAAAAAAAAAAAACCACCACCCCCTCAGCTTTTTGTCCCTCCCTGCAAGCGCGCTCTGCACATGCCCGGAATATACTCGGCGTATAAGACGACCCCCAATTTTCGGTTGACTTTTTTTCGTTTCAAAAGTCGTCTTATACGCCGGAAAATACGGTAGTTAGTATGTGTGCATGAGCATAAGTGAGGATGGATAGATTGAAGGCTGACATGTTGACTAAGATTCTGTGGAATCTTGCTTTTTATTTTGGAGAAAAAAAATATTAGTTGAGAAAATGTATATATTTAGTATATGTATCAGAAAAGTATCCTCAAACTATTTTTTTGAGACAATCAGATTATTTTCTTTTATACCAAACAGATTTCTCAGTGGTTCTGATCATTGAGCAGATAAGAAAAATAAATTTATGTAACCATGATGTGATTTTTTTTCACCTAGCAAATGGTGACTGGTACTCTTGATATGCCGAATATATACTGTAAATACAATGATATAAATTAGCAGAACTGTCCAAAGGGAATATATCTGCTGTCCTTCTAGAGAAAAACAAAAACAAATAAACAGCAACAATCGCCTCCCAAATACCTGAGTTGATTGAGAAATGGCTTCATCCAATGTTTGAGCCCGCTTTTTGACATCTTCTTTAATTTGACTGTAAAGAGCATCAGCTGCTACATATTTCTCTTGGATTAAAAATCCCTCTTGTGGGCTGAGCTCCAGGAGTTGAGGTCCAGTTTTGTTCATCTTATCTATGTGAGGTTTATGCTCAGCAATCAACTCTCGCAGTTGCTATAACAGAGCAAAATACTTTCAGTATCTCAGCGTTACTGTGCCACATTCTAGTTGTCTACATCTGCTACAAATAGCAAGAAAAATCTAAACAGCTCTTCTAAAAACAAGGCCAAAGTGTAACTCATACTGGATGTGTGCATTTCACCACAAGCCTCCAGCCAAACTACTTTCACCTGTAACTGAATAAAGTGAGAGAAACTGCATCCTACTTATGGTACACTTAATAAGAAATATTGCAGCCATACTTTCTATAGATGTAAAAAAATGAATAAGCCAGTGCATTATGAATAAAAATTGAAAACATTCTGACTTGTCTGCTTGTTATAGTACTCTCAAACACTAGCAAGCTATTTTTAGTCACATTTAAACAATTTGGAAACTTTTACAATGCTGGTACTTAATAAATCATTTCTAGTGCTGGATAACTGGCTGAATGTTTTTATTAGTTGTCCTATGTTATTCTGTTTTCTGCCTACATTTTCTAGTCTGTTTTTTAAAATATCCTGGTTGTTCAAAGCACTGGTTTTCATAGTATACTTCTAAAATTAAGTGCAATGAAGTATGCCATGAAATGATATTTATTTAAGAGAGTCCCAATTATTTAAATTAAATACTAACTTAAATCTTGTCAGTTTCTAAATTATTCTAAGGACTAAAGTTGAATTTTATCCTTTAAGTTCTTTGTTTTCATCTTCATTATAAAAACACAAAACATATATATTGTCCTATGGTTGTAACTATGCCCTGAAGTATAAAAGTTCATTTCAGGACACTGCTGTGTTATGAAATTCAGTCTTTATTAATTGCTTCTCTGGTCTGAAAATAATCTCAAATTAAACATATAATCCAAATTTTATTTTTTAAAAGGTAACAAATTGAAAGTACAAAAGCAATACAGATAGTCATCAACTTTCAACAGTTCATTTAGTGACTGCTCAAAATTACAGCGGCACTGAAAAAAGTGACTTATGACCGTTTTACACACTTATGACCACTGCAGCTTCCCTGTGGTCAAAATTCAGACATTTGGCAACTGACTCGTATTTATTTATTTATTATTTATTATTCAAACTTCTATACCGCTCCCTCTCCCAAAAAGGGACTCGGGGTGGTGTACAGCCTACTAAAAACACATAACATACATCTAGAATAAATATAATTTAAATACAATTTAAAAATATATTAAATAAATAAGTCCGGCTGTATCCCATCCAATTAAGAAATTTAGAGATTTAAAATCAGGGATTAATTAAAAATTAAAAATATAAAATTTAACAATTAAAACCCAATTTAGATCTAAAACCCAAAAACCCATTACTGGGCCAGGCCGGCCTGTCTGAAAAATAGGGTTTTAACTGCGCGCCGGAAGGTCAGGATATCAGTCATGGCCCGTATCTCCGGGGGGAGATCGTTCCACAGGGAGGGAGCTCCCACAGAGAAAGCCCGCACTCTTGGGGCCGCCAGCCGACAACGATCAGGCGGCGGTACCCCAAGCAGGGCAACCCTGTGAGAGCGTACTGGGCGGCGGGAGGTTGATGATGGCAGTAGGCGGTCCCGTAAGTACCCAGGTCCCGAGCCATGGAGCACTTTAAATACTATCAGTACCACCTTGAATCGAATCCGGAAGGCCACAGGAAGCCAGTGCAGCCTGCGGAGAAGCGGTGTTACGTGGGAGCTCCGAGGGGCACCCACGATCACCCGCGCGGCTGCATTCTGGACCAGCTGCAACCTCCGGAGACTCTTCAAGGGGAGCCCCATGTAGAGAGCATTGCAATAGTCCAAGCGGGAGATAACGAGGGCGGAAGTGACTGTGCGAAGTGCGCTCAGATCCAGAAAGGGCTGCAACTGGTGAATCAGACGAATCTGATAGAAAGCCCCCCTGTCGACGGCTGCAATATGTTCTTCCAAGGACAGCCGTACGTCCAGGAGGACACCCAGATTGCGCGCCCTTTCCACGGGGGTCAAAACCTCTCCCCCCACGGCCAGCGAAGGAACAAGCTGGCTGTATCTGGGCGCAGGAAACCACAGCCACTCGGTTTTGGTCGGGTTGAGACGAAGCCTGTTACGACCCATCCAACTCCACACGGCCTCCAGGCACCGGGTCATCACTTCGATGGCTTCGTTGGGGTGGCCCGGGGTGGAGATGTACAGCTGAGTATCATCAGCATACTGATGGAACTCCACCCCGAAGCCACGGATGATCTCACCCAGCGGCTTCACATAAATATTGAACAGCAGGGGCGAGAGCACCGACCCCTGAGGCACCCCACACAGTAGGGGCCTTGGGGCCGATCTCTGCCCCCCTGTCAACACAAATTGCGAACGGTCGGAGAGGAAGGAGGCGAACCACCGCAACACGGTGCCTCCCACCCCCAACCCCTCCAACCGCCGCAATAAGATACTGTAGTCGACAGTATCAAAAGCCGCTGAGAGATCCAACAGGACCAGGACAGAGGAACAACCCCTGTCCCGAGCCCTCCAGAGATAATCCACCAACGCGACCAACGCCGTCTCCGTGCTGTGCCCGGGCCTGATTTATGATGGTTGCAGTGTCCCCAGGATTATGTGATCCTCTTTTGTGACCTTCTGATAAGCAAAGTCAAGGGAGAAGCCAGATGTGCTTAACAACTGTGTTCAGCGTGTTAACAACTGCAGTGATTCACTTAACAATTGTGGCAAGAAAGGTCGTAAAATAGAGCAAAACTCACTTAACAACTATCTCGCTTAGCAACCAAAATTTTGGCCTCAATTGTGGTCATAAGTTGAGGACTACTTGATGCAAATCAGAGGGAAAGAGACAATAAAGGTGTAAAAACTGCACAGCCCTAATTATTTTGAAAATTATGGGATTTCTTATAAGGAAAAGAATATGCTCTTGTATTTTTGGAATCAATGACTCATCATTGATGGTGCTTGCAACCTGACCCAATGTGGTCCCAAAGAGTTGTCCTTTGGGACAACCATGACCTGAATGGTTGAGAATCTCCATAAACACCTTACCCGATGTTCTTCTTGCTGCTGCCTCAGAGTTTCGTATTCAAGAGCTGGTGCTGGAAGCTGTGAGATGATCGTCTCCGTTTCAGTTAGCCATGGCCAAATCTCTTCATAAGTCTCCCAAAATTGGCTAACTAGAGATTGAGCCCGTTCTAATTGCAAGTTTCTCTTGGAATTCATTTGACAGAGTGTATCGTATTTATGCAAGAGAGTTTCCAGTTTGTTCTGTAACGAAGTTATCAAGAAACCACAGCATGTATCTATCAGCTTTGTAAGATTTTAATTTGGCAAACAATTTGTACACTGTCATTTACTGATTTGTCACCTTCGTAGCCTGCTGTTTTCATTAAAACAAACAGACAGACAAGCAAACAAAAAACTAGGGATGCATAAGAAGGAAGCACAACTAGGAAGTATGATCCATCGGAAATAACCACAAGATTAAAGAAAGAGTGTAATGTATCTTGGATAAGAGATGAAATGGGAGCCCTTTGTGGGAAAGGCTATTCTGTAAACGAGTCTAGGCAAACTTCCTGAAACCAACCTTAACTTAAATTTTACTTTCTGTGGACCAAAGAGTTTGTTCTATGCCCAGAAGACTTTACATTCAACAGAGCATTTCCAATAACAAATAGCAATAGCACTTAGACTTATATACCACTTTACAGTGCTTTACAGCTTTCTCTAAGCGGTTTACAGAGTCAGCCTATTGTCCCCAACAATCTGGGCCATCATCAGAGAAGACTGCATTTTTAAAAAATCAGGTCCTCTCTGCAATTCCCATTTCCCTCAAATATCTAATCTAGAGGGCCATGGGTTCTTCAGTGTGGGAGACGGCACTGCAGATAGAAATCAATGAAAATCAACTGCGTTTTCACACCAGCCAAAGTATCCCAAGAAGAATTATACTGAAAGAATATACCTAACTATGCACTCAAGGAATAAAGTGTGGGTGAATTTTCCATGCATTGTAATTGCTAAGAACATTCATATATACAAATTAATGGGCAGTTATTCAATTATATTTTCTGTTTTTCTCCCTATCAAGATGACTACTTCTGTGGGCCTCCTGTCATGCCCATCGGAATCTGATTTAGAGGGGGAGGCCGAGTAGCTGACAGGGAGTGGGAGTGTGGCTCTGTTGACTGTGGAAGAAACTGGGGAAGGGCAAAGTCCGGCTGGGCAGAGCAGGGAAGAGGTAGAGCAAGGGAGAGGGAATTCAGAGGAAGACCCAGGTCCACCCCCTCTTCATCCTAGGGCATGCAGGGAGGAACGGAGAAGGGAGCAACGTAGGTTGCGTGGCTTACGGGGGAGGAAAGGGCCCTGATTCCCTTCATTAGCTGCAGCTGGGAACAGAGTGTTTAAAAAGGGAAGCTATGCACAGCAAAGTTGTTGGAAGCAAATAGTGAGTTATCTGTTATTGTTGAGGTTTTTCTGGGTTACTGGTGTCTTCCCAACTGTGTGTGTTTTATTGCCCTTTCAAGTCTGCAATTCCTTATCCTGCCCTGTCAAGTTAATTACTGCAGCATTGTTTGTGTGGATTTTTATTTACAATTTGTATGTACTTTGTTTTCAGACTGAATTTCCTCCACTTAGACTGTTCTTGGGAGTTTTTTCTCCAGCCGAAGGTAACCTGGACATTGGGGGCAAAGTTGGAGGCATTAAAGGGATTCTTCTTGCTTATTTGACTGTGCTGCCTTTGTGCCATAGGAGATGAGCACTAACTGTTGCATATGAGTAACAACTGCTTCACAAGCTTTAGAAATTAGATCGGTGTTTAGCTATTCAGATTCATTACCAAATAAGTGCAAGTAATGCCTTATTACCTTCATAATTTGTTTCTCCTCCTCTGTACATGTCTTCATGATCTCATCCCCAGATGAAACAAGTTCTTCTATTGTATCCTTGTGTTTCAAAATCTCCATGGTAAACCCCTAGTCATATAACAAAACAGATTGCTATTAAGAGCAGCAGGAAGTTGACCATAACACATGCAATATAAGTAATATTAAATTTGTAATGAGAATTGATTTAACACATCACAAATGGAGTTCGTTTACCTTTTGTATTTGCAGCTGAGCAAAAGTCTGGTCCCGTTCAAGTCTTATGTCCCCCAGAGATATCAGTTTCTTTTCTGTTTTGTCAACCCAGGCTAATTCATTACTAGCTGCCTGATCAAACTAAAGAAAGACCATCAGAAAGCAGTTATTAAAAAACAGAAATGTTCACTTATAGATAAAAGAAACTTAAAAATACACTTATCACAATTCATTTAGAAACTATTCCATCCCAAATAGCTATGGTCAATCCGAATTTACTATTCAGGGATTTATGAATAATGGTGTCTACATTATTGAGTGTGCTGCTTTTTGTCTATTACAGCAAATATGACATAGATTTTTTTAACATTTTCAAGATGAACAGGTTTATTGTTGTGTAAGCTTTTGTACAGCATAAGTCTATTCTATCTGACGCCTGAAGGATACTCTTCAATTGATATCAGGTATCACAGACATGCACTTAGAGGCATGTAATGATAGAAATCGGCAAGCATTAAAGATCAAAGTCCATGAAATGCAGGAAGCTGTGAATTTCCACGAAAAATTGCACTAATATAGAGTAAGAGAGTAATTTCCAATAAAACACTTCTTACAATCCAATGGGAGTAGGCGGGCGCTGGGATTGTGCCTGCTGGCTCACTTCCTGCTTTCTTTTGCATTTATTTCTTAGGGGCAGAAAAAGACTGAAATGAGTCTCTGTTTGTGTTCAGCTGAATGAATGTCAGTAAAAATCTGCTTATAATCATGGATGCAGTTCCATGTAAAAATCTCTCTTTGTACTATTTTTTTGGGGGTGGGGAGGAAATAAAGACTTTCCAAAAAGCTATAAGAATCAGTGCTAATCATAAAATAAATCTGTGCTAAATACGTTAGCTTCCTGTAACATCTGGGCAGTTTATTTTTATTTTAGTAAAGTCAAGTGGTCTCAAAATAGCTCTATCGTGTCCATTGTCATTTTTGAATCAAGCTCATTTTAAGTATGTTCCTTAGTGATTCTGAGTTTTCTTGACTTTCTAAAATAAAACTGAATTGTCCAGAAATTTAGGAAGCTGGCACATTTAGTACAAGACTATTCTATCTACATCTTGTTATTGTCCATTTTTAAGATTACTCCCTTGCTTTAATACAGGTCCTATTATGTAACATTAATATTTAAATCCAGAAAGCAAATTACTCCTCTTTCTTAACGCAAGTAAAATGACAGTCTACTTATGTCGTACTTCTCGTTTATAAGTACTCTGGTGATTTTACACATTGTCTGGACAGAATAATTCCTTCAAACATTCTTTTCCCTGCATTCACTGTTGAATGGAAAGAGAAAGAAAATCCACAGACAACATTTCAAAGGGAAAATTTGCAGCATCTGATAAGATAAAGGTACTGTTCCCCTCCCCAGCTGAAATGTTTTCCTGCATGACAATTTTCCTGATAGCTAGGAAAAGTTCTAATGCTTGATCAGCTGTTCATCTGGAAGTTAAGAGCTCTTCCTATTCCAGGTTTGGAGAAAAAGGCAGGGAGATGCAACGGAATTTGGAGATGAAGCCAACAAGGTCAATCTATGCCCTTTAGACAGAGGTCCCTGCCCTTCATACTTCTTTTATGTATCACTATTGTATCATTGATCTTTCAGTTAGAATATTAACTATCACACTTAAAGTAGCTGATAAATGTTTAAAGAATATTCAGAATGTAACAATAGCAATGAGATTTATACACTGCTCCATAGTACTTTACAGTATTCTCTGACAATTTACATCATCAGCATATTGCCCACAACAATCTGGCTCTTCATTTTATTGGAAGGATGGAAAGCTGAGTCAACCTTCAGCCAGTCAGGATTGAACTTCTGACAGTGAGCAGAGTTAGCCTGCAATCCTGCACTCAAACCGCTGTGCCACACAACTCATATTCTAAAGTGCTAAAAGATGTAGATTAAAGTGAAAACAGCATACTTCTGATAATTAAGGTTATGGCAAAAGAGATATATCTTTACAGATTTTCTACACACTGAGATTGTGGAAGCCAAACACAACTCCTTAGGGAATGTGTTGCACAGTGTGGCACCAATTTAGGAGGAGAGGGACAGAAAGGGAAGTCAGCCTCTTCTGCGATCTGTCAGACAGGTTTGTAATGGGAAAGGCTGCTCTTTCAATAATCAGGTCTAAAGCCATCAAAGCAGCTGACAACCAGTAGAGAGAGATCTTACAGGAATCAGTACATTGATTGGTTGATAGCCTTACTGTCCCATTTTGCGCAAAGGCAGCTTCTTGATCTGATTCAAGGCTAGTCTTTTATTATAAAGGGCAGCCTTTATTTCAGAAAGCTGTTTTTTAGATTTATTTTTCAAAAACTCACTTTTGTCCTTTATTTTGGTCATGCAACTTTTTCTGTGCAAATGGTAATACTTAATGCATTCTCACATTCATAGAATGTGAAAAATATGGACACTGAATTATACACATACACACACATATTTGTGTGTTGCCATAATCAAGATATGATGTAATCAAAGAGTGGATAACTGTTGCTAAATCTGACTGTCTTTGGAACAAATTGACACGCTAGACACAATTGTGCAAAGATGTTTCTTGTCACAGCTGCCACCTTAGAATCCAGGGACAGCTGAGGATCAAGAGTATTGCCAGACTTAAAGTGAAATTAATGGATAAGCTATCATATCTTGTTCTTTAATTATGAATCACAGCTGAAAAGTAAATTATGTGGCTTGAAGATTCTCCAATGAGTAATTCTTTATCATGCCGTTTAATCTATTTGAAACAGGCCACAAACATTCACTGTCTTTTTACAACTATAATCAGAGCAGATATACTTGGCCTGAACACTCTGCTTTAAATAGAGGCATTTAAACTGAGTCATACTAAATTAAAGGGCTAGTAAATCAGATCTTTAAAATCATATACACACAAATTATCCTAGAAACATCCTGATGTGGACATTAAATTCACTTTAATGCTACAGGCAATATGAACAACATTTATTGTTCACAAGAATCTACACCTAGCAGTTTTGCATCACTTATACAACCTCACATTTGATCGTATCAGGCACCATAAACTACAGGAATTAAAAGGATTTAATTTATTCTGGTGAAATTCTTACTTAGTTCATTGCATGATGTTCTTCATAAAGCTTCCCAGTATCTGCAATTTTTGTATCAATCAGGAGAGATGGCTATGAGAATGACTGGATTTCCTTTGTTCTAAGATTCATGTCTGAAAATTATGGCCAGGATCCCCTCCCTCCCCAAGATGAGCCCCAGTTCTTGAATAATAAAGCCAATGTGTGCAAGGAAAGTACAGTAAAATGAAGATAACGTTTTTATTTTGACATGAATTCCCAGGTAATTGAACTGCCCCTCTGTGTGTGCGTGTGTGATGCAAACCTGATATAAACACATATTATTCCGGTTACAGAAAGTTAAACCAATATTACTTTTACCTGTTGTGATCTTAAAATTGCAGCATCAATTTCTTCCACTTTTTGATTTAAAGTGTCATTCATTAATCGGTATCGTTCATTGTCTTCTGTAACCATTTTATCTATCCCTTCCCTGGCTCTCCATGGCACCAGTTCCAACAAAGCACTGCTGATTTCATTGAGATTGTCCAATAAACTTTTCTTATCCTTTACTTCTTTTTTCAGTTCCTAAAAAAGAATATTTGAGATAAACACTCTGGCAAAAATCTATGTGACTCTTCCCTTCATTTTTTTAACATTACTATAAGAAAGATTATATGCTGAATATAGGGACGCTGGAGAAAACATTATTAATCAGCACTATGCTGATGATACTACTCTGATACTGAAAATGGTCAGGTAACAAAAATCAAGAGTTATTAGTGTGGATAATCTACAGTTAGATTCCCCATCTAAGATTGGTGGAAACTTAATAATTCAAGTCCTAACCAAGAATCTAAGAATTATTAAGAAAGCATTTAAAATGTAAGCAGTTCCAAACAAGGTGGGTTTTTTTGTAAAATTCGAGTGTTCAGATCTGATAAACAAAATGTTTCCAGATATCAAGAAAGTCCATTGGATATTGCTCCAATGGCTTCTGTCATGATTGATTCAGATTTTTTTCCCCATGAGTGTTCAACTTCAATCTGCAAGTCCCAATATTTTATGTTTTCCAATTGTTATTATTCATGTATTTTTATTGACTTGTGTGCATTGAAGTGTCCACACACACATGCACACCCACCCACACAAATACACAGAGGCAATAAACATTATCTATCTCCAATGTTCCCCACCCTATAAGGTATGTTGGCTGAAACTGAGGGTCTTATCCAAAGTCACCCAGCCAGCTCAAAGAGATCTAACTCATATGTTTCTAGACCACTACCTTATATTCAATATACCAAGCCCAAATAATGACAGCAGAGACAGCCTTGAAATTGATAATGAAAGGTAGCTTCTACCTTTTAGGATTGACTGTTCTTGATAAAGAAGCAGCAGACAAGAAATACTATACATTATAATTAATACTTGATACTACAGTAATGAAGGCCCAAGAAAAGATATTCAGGTGACATGACATGTCTATACCTAAAAAGATCAGAATGGTACAGATAATAATTTTTCCTAATTTTTTCTCTGGAAATGAAAACAGTTTGAAAAGAGGATAGAAAGAGCATTAACATTTTTGAAAGAAGTGTTAAGAGAAAACTCCTTAGAATACCATGGATAGAAAAAATGGATCATTGAACAAATCAATCAAGAATTCTCATTTGAGGCGCAAATAACCACGCTTAAATACTTTGGACATGGTATGTTAAGATTTAGATTTCTAATGAAGTCTATAATATTGGGAAAGATGGAAGGAAAGAGAATGACCAGCAGCCATTGGGTGGACTCAATTACAGAGGTGATAGGTGATCCAATGGAAAACCTGAAAAAACAGGTGAGGACAGATCATCCTGGAGAAGGTTTAATCTATGTCAGGGCCTTGAAGTTCTTCAACTCACTATCCCCTTCATAAAGTTTCAGGATGTTCATCAACCCCAAACATTTATTATGTGAAAATAATTTATTAAATGCTACTTTAACTAATAGTACTATGGATAATAATAATAAACCACAACCATAATGGATAAATCATTGGGTGTAGATATTGTCCACTTTGAAGATGCTGAGCAATGTGGTCAATAAGGGTTAACACCAATTCTTATCAACACCAACTTGATCAACATAATCAAGCAAGAAATAACAAAGTTATGAAAATTTATTGCAAATAAGAAGCTGTACATGGGAAAAGTAAAGGTAATTTCAATTATCTTTTGTTAACTCCTGAAGGGAAGCTCTGTCAAAATATGACTTGAATACATTCTGGGAATTCACTGGGCATTTTATCATAGTACATATGTAATCATAAGTAATAAGAACAATTCTTGTGGATCACTTACAATTTATAATACATTTACCTCTCTTGCCAGTAAAATAACTAATTCTAATGGCAATGATATAACATGAAAATCAAATTTTAATATATCTTCAAGAATGTAGATACTGGATTCATTTTCAAGCAATATTTTAGCAGTTGAGCAATAAGGAAAAGTTTATCTTATTGTGAAATAATTTCTTAAGTAAATGTATTTAGTAAAAGAACAGTGTGGTCTGCAACTGGATAGCTTGTATGTTAAATTGTCGCATTCTTGTCTCTATAAAATGAGACATTTAAGTGATTTTACTGTGGTTGATCTCTCATATGGTAAGGTTTATAAATATGATTATAATTTAGTAAACATTTACATGGCAAACAAGTAGTAAACATTTGAACATTATTACTTGTATATATGATTAGCCATGTTATAGCAAAGAGTTTATCACCCATGTTTTCATAACACATATAGTTTACAAACCACAATGACCTTGTACGTGCAATAGACTAAGCCAAAATCCAAACAATATTTTCTAGCTTGATACTCACTTTTTGTCTTTCTTGTGTTTCACTTAATTCTTTGCCTTTGGGATCTTGAGAGTTGTATGAAAGTAACTCCACTTCAACTTTGTCAAGCCAAGAACAAAGTTCTTTATGAGCTGATTGGAGCTGCCCTGAAAGCTGAAGAGCTTCTTCTAAAGTCTTGAACACTTCAGAACTCAGGTTAGTGATATCCTTGTACCTTGCTTTGATGCCTTCTAATTTATCTTGAATTACAACGATTTCATCTCCTAAAATTTGAAAATAATATTATTGTCAAAAGAACCCCAAAACATCAAGTTATTAATTGCAAAAATGAGTAAGACTCCTATTTATGTATTAATAATTTGTAGTTTGGGGCAGATTTATGAACTATATTTAGAATAAAATAAAATACAAACAAGCCAGCATAATAAAGTTGCTTTAACATTAAGCTCAGATATTGTGATTTACATGAACACATTATGGAACATCTTTCCAGGATGCTGTTTTAATTTCCCAGTTGAATTTACAGATCTGGAATAATTCTCAATCCATGTACTAATCACGGCCTCTGCTGTTTAGTTTTCTGCCAAAACTGACTAGGTACAGGGAGGTAATGTAATAACGTCTAAAGGAAGTATAACAACCAGAAGATGTAACATTTATTAAATAGATCCTTTGGTACATCTCAGAATATACAATTGATGACACTTTTTATTTCTATTCAGATTGAAACCTGATCAATATACCAAGATATTTGTCCAATATGCTAACATCATTTCCTTGAAAATGTTAGACTTACAGTGGGGCAAAAAAGTGTTTAATCAGCCACCAATTGTGCAAGTTCTCCCACTGAAAAAGATGAGAGAGGCCTGTAATTGTCATCATAGGTATACTTCACCTATGAGAGACAAAATGTGAAAACAAATCCAGATAATCACATTGTCTGATTTGGAAAGAATTTATTTGCAAATTATGGTGGAAAATAAGTATTTGGTCACCTACAAACAAGCAAGATTGCTGGTTCTCACAGACCTGTAACTTCTTCTTTAAGAGGCTCCTCTGTCCTCCACTCATTACCTGTATTAATGGCACTTGTTTGAACTTGTTATCAGTATAAAAGACACCTGTCCACAATCTCAAACAGCCACACTCCAAACTCCACTATGGTGAAGACCAAAGAGATGTCGAAGGACACCAGAAACAAAATTGTAGACCTGCACCAGGCTGGGAAGATTGAATCTGCAATAGGCAAGCAGCTTGGTGTGAAGAAATCAACTGTGGGAGCAATAATTAGAAAATGGAAGACATACAAGACCACTGATAATCTCCCTCGATCTGGGGCTCCACGCAAGATCTCACCCCGTGGGGTCAAAATGATCACAAGAACGGTGAGCAAAAATCCCAGAACTACATGGGGGGACCTAGTGAATAACCTGCAGAGAGCTGGGACCAACATAACAAAGGCTACCATCAGTAACACACTACGCCGCCAGACATGCAGTGCCAGACATGTCCCTCTGCTTAAGCCAGTACATATCCGGGCCCATCAGAAGTTTGCTAGAGAGCTTCTGGATGATCCAGAAGAGGATTGGGAGAATGTCATATGAAACCAAAGTAGAACTGTTTGGTAGAAACACAACTCATCATGTTTGGAGGAGAGAGAATGCTGAGTTGCAACCAAAAAACACCATACCTACTGTGAAGCATGGGGGTGGCAACATCATGCTTTGGAGCTGTTTCTCTGCAAAGGGAACAGGACGACTGATCCATGTACAGGAAAGAATGAATGGGGCCATGAATCATGAGATTTTGAGTGTAAGCCTCCTTCTATTAGCAAGGCCATTGAAGATGCAATGTGGCTGGGTCTTTCAGCATGCCAATGATCCCAAACTCACCACCCGGGCAACGAAGGAGTGGCTTTGTAAGAAGCATTTCAAGGTCCTGGAGTGGCCTAGCCAGTCTCCAGATCTCAACCTCCTTTGGAGGGAGTTGAAAGTCCATGTTGCCCAGCGACAGCCCCAAAACATCACTGCTCTAGAGGAGATCTGTATGGAGGAATGGGCCAACTTACCAGCAACAGTGTGTGACAACCTTGTGAAGACTTACAGAAAATGTTTGACCTCTGTCATTGCCAACAGAGGATATATAACGAAGTATTGAGATGAACTTTTGATATTGACCAAATACTTATTTTCCACCATAATTTGCAAATAAATTCTTTCCAAATCAGACAATGTGATTGTCTGGATTTGTTTTCACATTTTGTCTCTCATAGGTGAGGTATACCTATGATGACAATTACAGGCCTCTCATCTTTTTCAGTGGGAGAACTTGCACAATTGGTGGCTGACTAAATACTTTTTTGCCCCACTGTATGTATGTATATGTATGTATACATACACACATACATATACATACATATATATATATACACACACATACATATATGATACACACACACACACACATACTTACTTATTTAATTATAACAAAAATGTAAATGCTTAATGATAACAAAATAAAAAGTTCTGGGCTGGAAGCCTCCACCCACCTGGCACCTTCCAAAGAAGAGAGAAGAGCAGGCGGTGTGTGTGCATGTGTGTGTGTGTGTGTGTGTGTATGTCTGAGCTGAGGGGCCTCGGGGCAACTGCCACTGGGAGAAGCAGAGGCAGAAAGGGGGCTTTGCTTTCCTTGGGGGGCAGCACCCCTTGGCTGCCATTGCAGGGGCTTCTCAGTAGGCATCTGCCTGCAGAAGGACTGCTACACTTATTGATTAATTGGGGAAGGGGAGAGGGAGAAAGTGGGAGCTCCTTTCAGATCCTGGGTGGAGGATTGAGAGGCTCAGATCTGCAGCTGGGGGGGGGGCTCTTCCAGCCTCACTTGGAGACAGGCAAGGAAAGGTGTCCCTGGGGGCACTTCACTCGCTTTAGCACTTCGCTGCCAAACCCAGCCACTGCCAGTGATTATTTGGGGGCAGGGGAGGGGTGAGAGAGAGAGAGAGAGAAAGCATCTCTCGCATTACCCAGGGAGGAAAGGAGGTGAAACAAAACTGAGACCTACAAAACATCAATCTACCGTGTTCCAGGAGTTCTTCAAAATCATCAAACGCTCCAACTTGCAGTTCCCATGCCTCCCGGCTCAAGTCTCTGAGATGCACACTCCCACACATGGCATTTGCGGCAACAACAGTCCCCTCCCCCAGCACCCGCTGTCAGCTCTCCCCATTAGTTTTCTAGGTTTGAATTGCTCCTGGCTCTCGCAGCTCTCCACTCTCCCACCATCGAAGCCTGGCTCTCTCTCTTTCCTCTCCCACTCCACCCACGTGCAGGCAAGAAAGGAAAGGGAGACGGACCCATGCACAGCTCTCCCCTTTTCCAGCCCTTGCTGCCTCTCCCAACATCGAAGCCTCAGAGATGCAGGTAAAGCCGCCACAGCAGTAGCGCTCTGAGATGCTTGCTACTCCACTACTGCCTCCTCCTCCTCCAGCACCACTTCCTTCTCTGGGTAGGGCGATTCTTAACTAACCGAGCATGCTAAGGCAACTCAGGATGCTACTGCTGCAGCAGCTTTACCTGCGACTCCAAGGTTTCAATGTTGGGAGAGGCAGCAAGGGCTGGAAAAGGGGAGAGCTGTGCACGGCTCCGTCTCCCTTTCCTTTCCTGCCTGCACGTGGGCGGGGGGGGGGAGGAAAGAGAGAGAGCCAGGCTTCGATGGTGGGAGAGTGGAGAGCTGTGTATGGCTCCGTCTCCCTTTCCTTTCCTGTCTGCACATGGGCACGGGGGGGGGGGGGGGGAGAAAGAGAGGCGGGAGCAATTCAAAACTAGACAACTAATAGGGAGAGCTAACAGCAGGCGCTGGGGAGGGGACTGCTGTTGCCGCCGCCGCCGGGTGTAGGAGCTGGTTAGCGCGTGCACCTCACTGATCTGACTCCAGGGTCCCTCGGAGAGCCGGGAGGTGCAAGAACTGCACGGCCCAGATTAATTGCTTTTGGAGGCCATTTCTTCTACAGCCCATCAAAATTTTTCCACGGCCCACCAGTTGGCAACCATTGCAGTAGATATTCACAAATAAGTTCCTGGTGAATTGTGCAACCCAGAATTTTTGATTTAGACAAAAAAGGCTGTCTAAGATGTTTTGTAAGGGAATACTGTAAATTAAAGATCTTGCCTTGCTAGTCCCTCATTATTTTTGTTGGTTCCAAATATTAGGGCTCTTATTCTGGCAAATATATTCTTCAGATGAATATCAGTATCTCAAACTATTACCAGACAAACATGCTGGATCTTTAATGTATACCAAAATATTCAGATTCAAGCATGTTTGTTTGTTAGGTAAATAAATACATGGTCATTGCAGCAAATAATACAATGTATAGGCAAATATAGGACAATATTCCTAGGATTTATTTTTTTAAATGGCTTTACTTATTTTGGATGCCTAAACTCCAGGATTATTTTGATAGGTATATGGGAGTACTTTAAGTTTTATCTTTAACTGGTTTTGAATGTACTTTCATAAAAACATTGATTTCTGATAATCCTAGAGCAAACAAGATTACCTATAGCCTGGCTAATTCTGAATATTGCTGGTTAAGACTTGGAGGAACATTTTTTACCATGCTCTGCCCCTTCTCAAAGCCCTGATTGGCATAATTTGACAGCAGAAGAATGAAGAGTTTAATTTTTATTGTTCAATATACATTCAGAACATGACAGAATTTATTATCTAGCACAGGAGTGTCAAACTCAAGGCCCAAGGGCCAGATCCGGCTCATAGGGTGCTTAGACCTGGCCCATGGGACCACCCTGGCAACAGGAAAGGACCAGCCTGCGGTGCCTCTGCCAGTGAAAACGGAGCTTGGGAGGCTGTGCGCAACCGTCCCAACTCCATTTTCAGCTGGGACGGCCTCCTGCATCCCTCTGCCAACAAAAACGCAGCTCAGGGGGTCACATGCGGCTTCCTCGAGCTGCATTTTCCCTGGCGTAAGACTGCAGGAGGCTGTCCTAGCTGATAATGGGGGCCATGAGCTCCATTTTCGCTGGTAGAGGGCCACACCCGCCCCAGCCACTCACCCTGGCCCACTGGAGGTCAAACACAACCCTGATGCGACCCTCAATGAAATTGAGTTTGACACACCTGATCTAGCCCTATTAAGATTGGATATAGTGATATATAGCAGGGGTCACCAACCTTTTGGACCTCAGGGACCACCAAACTCATAATTTTAGATCCCAGGGACCACTAACTGATTCTGTGGGCATGGCCTAATTTATGGGTGTGGCTTGGTGGTCATGTGACTGGCTGGGCATGGCTTGTATGTAAATATTATAAATATTTATATAAATATTGAATTTTTTTATAAAAAAGAGCAACTTTTACCCAAAATCAGGCAAAGCAGGCAGGCAGATTGAATTGCTCACAGAATCACAGATTCATTCAGAGATCTATCTGCCATCGGCTAGCTCAGTCTGTCACATAAAATTTGCTTGCAAGCAAACTCATAAAATTTGCTAGCAAGCAAACTCACAAAATTAATTCACAGAACACCATGTATGTAAATATTGAATTTTTTTATTAAAAAAGCAACTTTTATCCAAAATCAGGCAAAGCAGGTAGATTGAGTTGCTCACAGAATCATTGAGTGTTCTATCTATCTGCCATCGGCTAACTCAGTCTCTCAAATTTGCTTGAGATGAGTCTGCACTGAATTTGCTTGCAAGCAAACCTTCAGTCCTAAGGAAGGTTCGGCTGTGCTTAGCTAGAAAGCAAGAAATCCAACCATTTCCTGCTTCCTAGCTAATCTAAATCTCCGGCACAGCAGAACAGATGATGGTCGGAAAAAGGAAAAATAGCAATTTAGCAGACAGGTTTGCCAGGTAAGGAGTAAGTGGGTGGGGAGAGTTCCTGCGGGCCATGTGGGCTGAACAGCCTTGTGTTTCTGTGCAGCCTGGATTAATTGCTTTGGGGGAGGGGGGGGTGCTCTGGGGGTGAGATTTCTCTGCGGCCCACCAAAATTTTCTCACGGCCCACCGGTTGGCAACTGCTGATCTATAGCCCTTCAAAGCAGAGGACTACATAGGGGGATCTATTGTAAAATATCTGAAGAGTTTACAGGTCCTTTAGCGAAATCAACCTTAATCCTATTGCTTCTAATGTGCCAATAGTAGTTTAGGGGTTATATCCAAATGTTAGAGTAGACTGAATTCTTTTTCTTATAAGACCAAATGACAGTTTTCTTAACTATGCAATTTATATTAATAATCCAAATCTTCCCCCCCTCAAAAAATGCCAGCATTGTTACTTTGTAACCAATGAACTCATTGAGAATTAATTCAATGGAATAAAACAGATGGAAGTGATAAATGCATTGTTTACACACTCACTCACACCTATATCACACACACTCACACATATATCACCCTTCTCAAACTCAAACTATTATGTTTGGGAACTTCATAAAGTCTAGAAAATTCACAAGATGTTGCCTTCTAAACCAGACATGCTATGTGCATTTGGAATGCAATTTTTCCACTATCTTTAGTACAGAGGATGTTCATCAATTTAAAAAATGTATAATCATTTTTAACCTTAGAACAACATTCACTATCACAATCTATTTAGCCCTCCTCCTCCAGGAAAAGGGGGGGGGGCTGCTGAAATAAACACTAATGCAATTTATCTACAGCTTAAATTATTGATATCTTTTTAAATTTAAATTTGGGTTTTTAAGGGTGGGGGGAGGGTTTCCTAATTTTAGTCAGCAGCTGATTTAAATATTTAATTACTTTTTAACTTTTGTATTTTTGTGGGGTTTTTAGATGAGCTGTTCACCGCCCTGAGTCCCTTGGGAGAAGGGCGGTATATAAATGTAATTAATAAATAAATAAATAAATAAATAAATAAATAAATAATAAATAAATATCTAAATGGATATAAAACTCCATTCATAGCAGTGATTTCATTTATAAAAGCAGTAATTTAAAAATACAAAACATGACAAATATAATCAGTATTTCCAGGATCACACATAGTGAAACTATAAATGGAAAATAACTAAAACTCTGCAGGCTGCTAAAAAGTGTCAAAAACACTATAAACAGAAGTGTCTGGACCCCACAAAAACAGAGCATCTTTCTATTCTAAGGCAGTCTGCTTTTTTTCAGGCTTCCACAGGGGATTGAAAAAAAGCTGGCACTGTATTAAGAAGGTAGTGAGTCCAAAACACTTCTTCCAAATAATTACCAAAAAACACGCAGCAATAGCCATCTAATTCTTGTTTGCTTAGAAAGAGGCTAAACATTTTTAAATGTTTCCATCAATTACTTAGGAGACTGACAAATTTTAATGGTTACAAAAAAAAAAACCACCTACAAATTTTCCTCACAACGGCTGTGGTGGACATTTTCACTGACAAAACATTTTCTTCTACCGTATCAAGACTAGAACAAAGACACCTTAGGAAGCAACAAATGCTAGTCTGAGTAGCATGGAGAGGGTGTTATGATTTCCTGGCAGGAATTCTGGTATTTATAATCCTAGCCCAACATCACATCAGGAAAAGACTATCAATAAGGACTGAGATGACTTATCATCACCATTCCACTCCTTGAAGTTATGTTTTATGGCTTTGGAGCATAAGAAAGCCACGAGGGATGACTAGATTTTCATTTATTTATTATCCCTGCCTTCTTGCTCCTGTAAACAGTAGATATGCAACATAGAATGAAACTTGGTACAGTTTATTCACCTTAACTGTAACTGTTTTAATTCCCCAAAGATCCCTTTTGATACCATTAATTCAAACATTTACTTTTTTAAGTACAGAAATTAATTTTCCAAATGAAAAAGATTGCCAACTGACAATTTATGCTCTCAACCATATTGTCATAACCAGCTGTCAATCAATATGATTCCAAGTCTGTTTTTTAAAAAATAGTACATTAATTATAAAGATTAGCACATTTATTCTGGAAAATGTTACTTTTATAGTGTAAAAAAATTAAATAAAAAGATGTTATTTAACTTGCCGCTGAAATATAAATCATTCTCACCTGTAGTTTGTTTAAGAAGCAATAAACCATTTTGAATAGCTTGATCAACATTATCTTTTCTGATCTTAATCTCCTCTTGAAGAACCTAGGAAATTTAATGATTTAAGAATATGGGGAATGAAAGGGAAAAGGCAACAGCACATAAACACACCAAAGAAATCATCACTAAAAGTTCTTCTATTTTATAAGGAATAACTTTTTGTTGTTGCTAAGGTATCATGCTTTCATTTCTTTCTTCATGGGAAATAAAAAGAAAAGAGTTCATGAGGTAACTAAAGAAATAAACATTAAGCAAGATTTAGTTATAAGAAATAACTAAATAACTAACAAAATACAAAAGAAATTGTTAATAATATGATTAATGATGGTAAATTAAAAATAACAGAAAATAATGGCAAATACCAGCATTTCAGCGTGCTGTTTCTCTAGTAAATCAGTATTGTAGTCTTGGACTCCCAATTTGCTCAGTTTCTCATGGACTTCATTCAACCAGTTCATCAATTCAACCTCATCTTCTCCAAAAATCTGAGCATTGCAATATGCTTGTTTCAGGAGCTCAGCCCTACTTCTGCTTTTTTCTTGAACCTCAATGTATCGGCCTTCTGAAGAATCTAATTTCTCTTGAACCATCTCTTTATCTTCCCTGGAGCACAATGAGTTTAAAATTTGACCAATATTAATTGCTTGCTGTAGATTTTTATTGTGAGTGGTGATGTCTTCCTCTATAGTCTAATGGAATTTTCAAAGCAGCAGAAAGAAGAAAAATGAAAAGAAAATTTAACAAAATCATGTAAACAAATATGAGCACAACTAAATAAAAAAGCAAAATGAATAAAACAATTAGAATGATATAGAAAAGCATTTTTAAAAACTCAGGCAAGAAGGTAGAGAAGGAATTTCCTGAATGAGGAAGCTATAAAAATAACTCTAAGAGGCTGCCCATTAAGGTCTTACTTTATGTTGAGAAATTTGTTGTTGCAGTTTGGAAGCCTGGGTGCCAATGGGTTCTGAATTGGAAAGCTTCTTTTCAGTAGTTGCTAGCCATTCAACTAATGGTTCTAAGGTTTCATGGAACTGCTGTGCTACAGTTGAAATCCCTTCCAACTGGCGATGCCTACAAAATGCCAAGAGAATGAAAAACAAACATTTAGGGATCAAATACAGATATAAAAGATTCTGGACCACAAAATTAAAAAAAAATCCAGAAATTAAACTTTGTGACTTAATAATAAAAAGTAATCAAAATAAACACTAGTCCCATCATCAGAAGAAAAGTTCTCGGCATTTTGTACTTTGTGTTAATCATATTTCAAAATCACGTGAAGTATTAGTACCGCTTTATAAATCGTTAATAAGATCACACTTGGAATATTGCTTCCAGTTTTGGTTACCACATTACAAAAAGATGTTGAGGCTGGAAAAAAAGTGCAAAGAAGAGCAACTAAGATGATTAAAGCTCTGCAGACAAAAACATATGAAGAATAGTTGCAGGAATTGGTACGGCCAGTCTAGAGAAAAGAAGGATTATGGGGGACATGATAGTAGTATTCCATTATTTGAAGGGCCGCCACACAGAAAAGGGGATCAACTTATTTTCCAAAGCACCAGAAGGCACGGACCATGGATTGAAACTAATCAAGAAGAGAAGCAACTGGAATTAATGAGAGCTTTTCTAATAGTGAGAACGATTAACCAGTGGAACAGCTTACCTTCAAAAGCTGTGGGTGCTTCATCACTGGAGGTTTTTAAGAAAAGACTGGACAGCCACCTGTCTGAAATGGTATACAGTCTCCTGCTTGAGCAGGGGGTTGGACTAGAAGACCTCCAAGGTTCCTTCCAGCTCTATTCTGATTGATTTTTAACTACTTGCCCATTGATTAGTTAGATCTGCTGAACCACTTTACTCTAGGCTAGAATTGTTTTAAATTAAATCTCACAGGTGCAAAAGATATCAATCCTTTATTAAAATAATACTTCATTTGCCAGCTCTTCCATGCAGTAGACCTTTTCGTTATGCCCATTTTACAATCCACCATGCCTGCCTTCTAGCTATTTGTCTATTTATTAACCGAGGGAATAGATTAATCTTATTTATTTCACCTGCAGTTCTAGTCCTAACAGTGCTAATGCATTTTCTCACCAGCCTTAAAAATTAATGCTCATCTTAGAACAAAAATGCTTACACGGCAGCTTCAAATTACAAAGTTTTTCTTGCTGTAGCTAGAAGAGCTCCCTGATCTACGAGAAAATGAATGAAAATGTTTCAAGTACCTCATTTCTGCTTTATCAAGCAATGCAGTCCATCTGCTATCCAGGAGACTCAGCTGTTTCAAGATCTTTTCTTTATCTGCCAGCTCTGCTGACTCTGCAATTTTTTCTCCTTCACGCTTGATCAATTCAACAGTAGGCTTGCGGTCATCTAACAATCTCTGGAGAAGCTGGAAACAAAATAATCAAAAATTAAATTGCCAGGAAATGATGGTTTTGTGACAAGATGAAGAGGCTGATTATCCAAGGTCCGGCTTACCGACAAATGGGAGAGATTTAAGCAAGTTGTCTTCTGAAATGGCAGGCAACAGACAGCATTTATGCTTCCCATTGCAAAACTGGTTATTCATTTATTTATCAATGATGGATTAAATAAATCCTGTTGTGCTGTGGAGTTATTATTTTCCATTTTTATTTAAAATTCTGTTTCAACATTACACTGATATCTTAGGCTGGCTACAAATAAGCATGCCTTCCTTGCTCTTATGAAATATAGTGCTTCAGAGTAGGACATTCCATTAAGTTATGCAACAGCTCTTCGAGATAGACGGATCAGGAAACCAACTCCACAGGAAAGCTAGAATTAGCTTTATTGAGATAGGCTACAATAACAAAATGTTCCAATGTCTGCTTGTGCTTTCATCTCCATCTTTTTATACCTCAGTGAATCAGGGAAAAATCAGCCCCAGTCTCTTCTTACTATTTCCCTTCCCAAGACTTAAGCAATGCTTCCTTCCTCTTTGTTTATGTAATGATTTCTGAATATTTGCTTCAAGACCATTTCCCTGGCTGGCTGTCTGATAGCAGTCCATTGTACTTTCAAAAGATGCTGAGGAACCCTCTTACTAGAAACCCAAGTTTATAATACTTGCTCTTACTTTAAAATTATTCTCTTCTGACAGGGACTTGTATTATATTATTTGTGCCCACCATTCTAGTAGTTGTTATTCTGAACAATGCCTGTAGATGTGGATTTTTGCAAAATCTACCTTTACTTTCTATCAATTCATTTCCTGTTAATTCTGTAGCAATGGCTTTATATTTTTGATTTAGTACAATTTTGCAAGCAGCAATATTCCTTTATGATCAATTGCTAGCATCACACTTCCCTACATCAGCCTTTGGAATAATTATTTATAATACGATTACAGCTAAGGACCCATATCCATCCTTTTTAGAAGACAATAGTTGTATTACATACAACAACAAATGTTACGATATCTTAAGGATATTCTAATTTATTGTAGAGTAATCTATTAAGAAACCAGTATGGTTTTGTTGTTTTACAGGGTTGAGGAGGAGTGGTTGTGAATGATAAACCATGGAGTTCAAGGGAAGTGCAGAAAGCCTGCTACACTTAGTACTTCTACAGTGCTTTCTCTACTTTGTGTCTCTTGGACTTCAACATTTATGGTTTCCATTATATGGCTTTGTAACTAAGTGGAACAATTTTAGACATATAATAAACTTTCACAGAAAACTGTTTATGTCACACCAAGTTATGACTCTTTCAGGAGCCATTAACACATTTCCCCCCCACCAGTTGCAGACTGCCCTACAAAAATTGTATTTGTCAATAGCTGAGTAAACGACACACCAATTCAATTAAATCCCTGCTTATTCTGTCCTCGAAGATAAAAAATATGGACAGTTCAAGAGCTTGTGGTAGCATGTACAGCAAAACAGAAAGCATACTCTGTAATTGTTTTAATCAGAAAACAGAAGTACTCAGTTAAACAACTGAAGGCAACCCACTGAGAAAAGAGACCGCATGGTGTTTAGTGAATCATCTCTCCAGGCTGTCTGGGAAAGCAAACAGCCAAGATGCAGCTGTACAGAAGAAAAACTACATTTGAGAGTCTCCTGGGTGTATATCAAAAGTTAGCTTGGGAGACAATCCAGGTAAATTAAACTTCTTAATTGGAAATTAAGCGTATGGCCAAGCCTTGAGAGTTGTATTTATTTTCCTCGGAATTATCTAATTACTATGATCATCGTAAGAAAGATTTTACTCTTGGAATGCCCTTAAAACTGTAGCTTTAAGGAAAGAATTTTGTGAAAATGCAGCAAAATACATCAGGGTTTCATACACATTCAGTTTATTAGGTTTTTAGGGTTATATTAGCTTACATTGAAGCTTTTTTGTTATCCATGACTTTTTATGTGATACATCCCCTGATAACTATAAATAAAGTATTAATTGATAATATGCTATTAAGCTAGTGCTAATTCTTTAGCAACCACACAGATTGACATTATAGAATTATACAAATTACTTCATCTTTCTCTGTGTTGAGCTGTGTTCATGTATTGTACATTCCATATTCCCTCTGTAATTCTGTTTTTGCAAGTTTTAATTTTCTTTTTTCCGTGTGACAACATCAGCAACTCTATGTGTCAAAGATTTCAATCTAGATTTCATCCAGTATAAACTTTATAAAATGGGGTAAAATTAACTTAACAATTGTCATGCTTTGCAATGAAAATTGTGATTATAAGTCGAGGACTACCTGTATTAACTAAGATCAGGCTTCCTCCGTAGTAACCAGTTTCCAAAATCATCACTTATCTTTTGCTATGATTTGCAATTGGCAGGATAGAAAAAATAAATGCTTCCTGTGAAAAGTTGTTAAAAGTAAATATTCCAAATATATCTTGACCCTTAATCCACGTGTATCTTTCTTAGATCAAAATCTTATTTAGCATTTTGCTGTTTATTTCCCATTTTTTACATGTTTAAGCTTGTAGTTCATTTTCCTCTTGTTCAGAGTTGAAAATAAATTCACTGAACGGAGAGTTTTCAAATTTGTTGTTGCAAAAATCTCTAATAGCTTTAAGATGGTTAAATAGGCAATTTCCCCAAAGTGATGGTTTGTGAATTTAATGTCTTTTAAAAGGCTCTGCTGTGGTTGCAAACAAGATGACTGATCCCATTATTTCTCAATGCTCAAACCCGTGGACAGCCACTGTCTTCTTGTCTCTTCACAAGAAGCAACCACACATGTGGTTGCTTTTTGTGGGGAGCACATGTGGGCAATCTCTCATTCTATCCTTATGTAGGGACATTCCAAGGAACCAGTCTACTCACTGGTTCTTTGGTCTTTGCTGTGGTTGTTGGCTCCGCTTTCACAAAGCTCTCTTCAATTTGCCACACCTCCCCTGGAAGTTCTCATAAATGCTATTAGCATTCTGAAAGATTATATGTTGGAATCACCAGCTAAAGGAAAAGGCGGAGTAAAGAGATGTGGAGTCACTATACAGGAGGAAATGTCAGATCAGTGATGTCTTATCTATAGTTCCTGACAGAATGCATCCAGATTGGCAAGGTTCTTGTAATATAGTTGACCAATAGAGGAACTGCTTTCTATTCACAAAGTTGTTCTGGTTTCTTGCACCTGATATTATTCTTGCCAGACTTGCTACCTTCCCTTGGGACCCAGTAGATAAGAGTTTCACTAATCTGGTCTATCATGTTTCCTCCTATGAGGTGATTTCATGCTGGCACACCTCTTTACCCCCTCTTCTCCTTAACTGGTGATTGTACAATAAGTCATCAGCTTTCCCTCAAGTAGCATGTCCAACTTGAGAAGCCAATTACCTGGAACTATATCGTCAATCACTTTATCTTGTCTATTCATGTGATTTTCTTGGTAAAATGCCGGAACGGTTTACCACTGCATTATCTCATGCAGTATGAAATGATGCCTCTTTCACTGCCATCCCATTATTTTTATACATTGCTGTTGCACAATGAAGGTGGCCTGCTTGCTTTAGCTGGGCACCTAGGACAATCTTCATGACTTAGAGGTGACCCTGTTAACAGTATTTTTTATTCTAAAGATTATGATTATGTTTTGCATTTTGTATACTACATACTACTTAAATACGGGTAAGCCTGTAGTTTCTGTGGTTCTATGCGTTTATTTTTTCTGTCAAGTGGACATTTTACTATTCTATTATTAAACTTTAAGAAGACGAAACAAAAAAGTAAAGGTGGTACTCCTATCTTAAAAAAAATAAAACTGCAAATTTTGTTGTCATCATTGCAGGTCATCCATTCCCCCCCAATATAGCAGATTCAGGAAGCTGACTTTCACCCAGCACTAAGATTTTCTCAGAAACTGACAGTTGCTAATCCTGACCCCAACATACCATCATTTTCTCCTTGAAGGGTTGATTCTGAAAATAGAGTTGTGGGTTGAACAATGTTTATTTGATTATGTAGACCATTCCCTTTCTATTTATATTCAAGTGCCTAAATACTTACTTATTTTACTCATTTATTCTATTTTCATCTATTTATTTTAATTCTGATTTTAATTGCTGTTTGACTGTATCTTTTATATGTTTAGTCTGTACACCGCCCCGAGTCCCTTTTTGGGAGAGGGAGCGGTATAAAAATACGATAAATAAATAAATAAATAAATAAATAAATAAATAAATAAATAAATAAATAAATAAATAAATAAATAAATAAATAAATAAATGATGCCAAAATCCATCTAGGGCACTCCAGAGTAATGAACTAACATTAGTGAAGCTAAGAAGGCCTGGGACTTGTCAGTGCCTTGATAGGGACTATTTGAAAATTCCATTTTTATTCTCTCATATTCTGGGATAGATTGGTATGTAAATGTACAAAAAATAAATTAGGTAACATGGTCTTTGGAATTTTCATAAAAGTAGTATAAAATCATTTATGTGGTATGCCTGGAGCAAGGCTCAAATTACAGAATGAGTGTGAGGCTAAAAAAAAAATCTAAATGGGAGTTAATTGAATCAGTTGCTTTTATCTCAAAACACTTGTTCTGTTACTCTGAAATAATAATTCAGTATTCACTTCTAAAGGCCCTCTGGGGAGACCTTATTCATTTCTGAAGCCTCTGATTGGATACCTCTAACTGGATTAACAAGCATGCAACATTCTAAAATGCAGCTGGTGATGGATAAATTCCTGTAGACTCTGGATTCTGTTCTTCCTGCCTATGTTTCCTCCCCTTCCAGAGGTGAAGCAAATTCCCCTTTCTTTAAAAAAAAAAAAAGACTAGGTAGGATATGGAAAAATAGAGTTTTTTTTAAAAAAGGCTATTATCCCTTCCTATCCAAATTCTTCTCTGCCAGCCTCCATATCCCATCTCAAAGTGGATACAGTGGATCAGGAAAGGATAGCTGCATTTTCTTCTAAGTATTTCCACCTCCACAATGAAAGGAAAAAAAAATAAAGATAAATAACTAACTTTCACTTACTTTTTGCTCCTGTATTTGGGCCTTCACAACTTTAAATTCAGCAGATGGGGGCTTCTGATTGGCCACAAGATCTTCTGTATCAATTAACCAGCTAAGAATAGATTCAACAGCATCTTGAAATCTCCCGCAGTGCAACAATGCTTCTTGCAACTGTGCTGCTCTTTGTGCAACCTAAAAAAATTATAAAACAAGAGCAACACTGAATACATTATCCTCTGCCCAGAATGCACTCTCTGATATCTCAATGTCTTTGAGAAACTGAAGTAAGTTAGAAGAATAAAAATTAAGCATTTGATCTGGTATTTATTGATATTTGCAATGCTTCCTGGATGTGATAATAATTGAGTACAGGTAATCCTTGACTTACAACCATTCACTTAATAACTATTCACAGTTAAAATGGCACTGAAAAAAGGAATGTGTGACCCTTTTTTTACAATTACAACCACTGCAACATCCCCGTGGTCACGTGATCAAAATCCAGATGCTTGGCAACTGACATGTATTTATGACAGCTGCAATGCCTCAGGATCATGTGATTCTTTTGCGACCTTCTGACAAGCAAAGTCAACGGGGAAGCCAGATTCAGTTAACAACCACGTTACTAATTTAACAGCTGCAGTAATTCACTTAACAACTGTGGCAAGAAGGGTCATAAAATGGGGCAAAACTCACTTTAACAAGTGTCAACAGAAATTTGGGGCTCATTGTGGTCGTAAGTTGTGGACTGCCTGTACTTAGATAATTATTTAAAATTATCTCCACAATATAATTAATCAGCCATCAAGGCAAAAGACCTAATTTTACATATAGAATGGAGAAGATAATCTTCAAAGTTTCTTCTCTTTCTCTCTTCAATTTTGCTTGGATGGCAAACCAAGTGTCTCCTCCGCTGTCTTCAATCAGTATGGAACAGAAAATGGCATTGTACTTACTAGCTGTTATTCCCATTAATAAAATAATGGTCTGTTTAGGGTAGACTTTCTTATATTTTCCAAGACTTTTGAAATGATACCATCTGACTTTATTATATGTTACCAGCAGACATGATAGGTCTAACACTATGTAATCCTTCATATTCAAATCCAAAAAAGATGCTCTGGAGGAATGTGATGATTAAAAGTTTTAATAAATATTAAACTTATGACCATAATAAATGTATAGAGATTTATGTTATACATAGCAATTTATTATAATATAAAATATGCATCATATAATAATATAACATATTAAACTTGTATACAGAGAATACCAAAATCAGGCCTCATCAAGAATTTATCTGAAGATTTTAATCTAATAAATTGTCGATGGATCCTGACTTTTGGTACTCTCTGTATGCAACTTTATCATGTTATTATATTGATTATATGATAAATATTTTATATTTAGAATAATAATATTGAGTAATTATTCCTTTCTCGTTTGATGCATGAGCATTGAACATTTCTAAGTATAGTAATAATTTCTTTGAAAAAAATATTAATACAACATAATATAACTGGCCTAGGAAATTTGACTTTTGGTACACTCTGTTAGATGCAGAGTATTAACAGAGCAAATTCTTGCTGCAATTCTTCTAAAGGAGAAACATGTTTTCCCACAACAAGTTGCAGCTATTGGAGTAGCCATTTGACCCCTCAGTTTAAGAGATATAGACAGGTACTATATTACCACCCTGTTCAATCCAAATATATTTTCCAAATTATTTCCAAAACCATATGTAATGCTACGTATGGGTGTCATTTTTAAAATAATATTTTGGATCCATGTGAGAAATACTAGTCTGCGTTCAGGAGCTCTCTGTGGCTGCTGAAAACTTGGGAGATTACATGTTATTATGCAGCACATAGCAGGGCCTACTATTTAGTGACTTGGTGGTGAGTTATCGGAAACAACAATTCAGTAAAAGCAACAAGTATTTATAGTGAAAACATAGCTTAGTACCTTTTTATTGAGAGTTTTCCACCTTGTATTAACATCTTCAAGATCCCGCTCAAGGTTATCAGTACTTGCATTTTTAGCAGCACTCTGAATAAGGCCTTGACCCAACCAATTTATCTCCTGCTGCTTAAGTTGCAGTGGTTCAATCTCTTCTTTCTCAAATGCCTATCAATTGAAAAAGAAAAAGAAAGTAAAAGGCAAAACTACTTGGACAAAAGAGCCTGGAGCATGTTGAACAAAAACAGCAACCAGAGCAGATATCTGAAGTCAAAACACACAGCATGAACTCACACTGTGTTGAACGATAATGTTTACATATAAAATGGATAATGTTTACATATAAAATGTACGTGTAAAATTGCACTTAATAGCCTAAAGCAATTCAAGGCAAATTTAGATGTTTAGATAGATAGGCAGATACTAAGGATTGACAACCAGTTATTACAAAAGTGGCAATGAACTACCATGTTAAAAATGAAAATATGACCATAATAGTCCGAGTTTAACAGAGTTGTGCATGTTTCAAAAATGACATGGAAGAAGGGCTTCCAACCTTCAGTGTGAATGCCATCTTTTTCTTTACACTAGCCAAACAGCCTGAATCTTCTGTGCAAGGCTAAAATAATGTGCTAGCGCTTTAGAACTCTCATTACTTCTGGATTTCTTAAATCTGTACCTTTTTTCAAGCTCATAAGGAACCCTGGAAAAAAACCTATGGCTGTTTAATATATTGCATTCCACCTAAGATCTGAAGTACTTTTCCCCCTCTCATTTGTAAAGCATCAACAATCCTAACGTTTAACTCTTCTAACACAGAGACCTCCAAAATCGGTATTCTATATGGCAATTCATGCCAGGCTGAAGAGAATAACTAGGGAAAGTAATCTGAAGATGTTATTCCAAAGTCCTACCCTAACTGCTTTGTTTACATGAATATATACACTCACACTCATTCTATTTGGAAACAGACACCACTAGGCAACAGACATTTTCCCACCTATGCCCAACAGTGACAATAGTTTGGGATCCTTTCATTGGAACAGAATCAATATCAGATGCAGTACTCTGCACAGCTGCAGTTAAAAAGCAGTCCAATCCAGTGCCCTTAGTTTTAACTGAAAAAGCTTGTCATTATTTCAAAGTGGCTAATGGATGATTGGATTTGCAGCTCCAGTGTTAAAACAGTATTATCTTATTGCAAAAAAACAAAAAACAAAACTCAAGGCAACTGCAGCAATGGAACTGGATTTGGTCTTAACTCTGGTGCAAAAGCAATGAACAGCATTATCCTTTTAAAAGCAGCAGGAATGCTTACAAAAAGTGACAGTAAAACCAGTAGTAAATAGCACTGCTGTATTTTCATGAGATCCTACTTTGGTTTAACCATAACATCACCATAATAAAGGAGGTAAATATCATAAACTCAATCCATCAGTCTCAGGAGCTCTCGCCTCATAATTGAGAGGCTTTTCAGTTCGATCATAGGCAGATCTCCTGCTCAAGCAGGGGGTTGGACTAGATGACCTCCAAGGTCCCTTCCAACTCTGTTATTCTATGATTCTAAGAGTCATCTGAGGATATGAAAAGGCAATCAACAGCAAGCATTCCCCAGTTATTGAGATGGCAAAATTAATTAGGACAAATAACATGCAACCTTTAGCCCTCAGGCAGTTTGGGCATTAAGGATAACTGGCATATTTGACTTTGGTGGCAATTAATACAAAGAATGCTAATTGATAATTACTCAAAGTTTTGTCAGTACAGATGTAGGAGATAAGTTTACACATACATAGTAGACCCTATTCTCATGCCTCCAATTACGAAGAATTTTATGAGAAGTTTTATCATCGATTCAAGGTGGTACTATTAGTATTTAAAGTGCTCCATGGCTCGGGACCTGGCTACTTACGGGACCGCCTTCTGCCACAGACAACCTCCCGCCGCCCAGTACGCTCCCACAGGGTCGCTCTGCTTGGGGTGCCGCCGCCTGATCGTTGTCGGCTGGCGACCCCGAGATTACGTGCTTTCTCTGTGGGAGCCCCCTCCCTTTGGAACTATCTCCCCCCGGAGATACGAGACACATCGGACATCCTAACCTTCCGGCGTGTAGTCAAGACCTTACTTTTTAAGCAGGCCGGCCTAGCCAATTAAAGGTTTTCTGAAATTTTTAAATTTTAGATTCAAATAAGACTTTTAATTCTATTTGATGGGACTCAATCATTTACTTACTTACTTATTTTACTCATTTATCCTATTTTCATCTATCTATATTCAATTCTGAGTTAATTACTGTTACTGTTGACTGTATCTTTATATGTTTAGACTGTACACCGCCCCGAGTCCCTTTTGGGAGAGGGAGCGGTATAAAAATACGATAAATAAATAAATAAATCTTAAAAAATGAGAGTCTGAAAACAACACGTGCTTGAAAGTTGGCATCATTAAAGCAGGGATCCCCAACCAGGAGTGGGATTCACATTTTTTAACAACCGGTTCTATGGGCGTGGCTTAGTAGTGAGTGTGGCTTGGTGGTCATTTGACTGAATGGACATGGCTTGGTGGTTATGTTACTGGCTCGGCATGGCCAACTCAACGCATCTCCTTGCCTGGCCTATCATGACTGTGGGGATGCTGCAACAGTTGTGTGAAAAATGGTCATAAGCCACTTTTTTCAGGGCCATTTTAACTTTAAATGGTCACTCCACACAAGCAAAGTACCAACAAAGGAGAAAAAAAATATCCAGAGAAGTTCCTGAGACAGGAAATCTAGGCCTGCTAAGAATGTAATAAAGGTTAACAGAGAGGCAGTTTCTGCAAGCAACACCAGAATGTTTCCTTTCTGCCTTCCTTACAAGATTAGGCCAATAATTCCTTCTAACAACTGGTTCTCCGAACTGCTCAGAATGTTAACAACCGGTTCTAGCGAATAGGTGCGACTGGTAGAATCCCACCCCTGTCCCCAACCCCGTCTGCCAGTTTGGAAGTGGGCTACAGAAGTGGTGGCTGAGCATGCGCCTGTGCACAAAGCTGCATTTGTGAAAGTGATACATGCGGGGGAAATCATCCCTTCTCCCCACCCCACCCTTCTGCTATTATGGCCTCTGCCTGTCTGCCAAGCCATAAAAGTTGGAGACCGTTGAATTAAAGAAAGTCTGAAAACTAAAAGTATCAATTGTGTATCAAGTAGATGATGCATGTTCTAATTTATTATACTAAAAACAAGCATTCAAGCTACAAATCCTACAAATTTTCATAATAGAAGCTACCACTCACATGCAAAGAAATAGAAGAATGTCAAATTCCTCCTTGAAATAGTTACAGATTGGACAAAGAGAGAAACTAAAACTAAATATGGGATTAATCCTAAACATGCAGATGCCTTTCTTTACACATTTTAACAATCTTTTCATGGGATAAAGGGAAGATGCCTAGTAGCCACCAAGAATACTATGCATATTTGTGAAATGCAAAGCACATTACAAACATAACACTATTCTTGATGCATCCAATCCTTCATTCATTTCAATAATATGAAAAAATAAGGTTTTCAAAATAAACAGGAAACATCATCACTGGCAAATTCACATAACTTTTTGCAAATAAACATTTGAATCTATAATACCCACGGTTAGTGCATTAAGCTCTTGCCTTTTTCAATAAAATATATTACAGGTAGTTATTGACTTGTAGCCATTCATTTACTTTTTTTTTTTTTGAAGTTACAAGAGCATTGAAAAGAGTCAATTAACCAGCATCCCTATGGTCACATGATCAAAATTTGAGTGCTTGGCAACCAACAAGTATTTTAGATGGTTGCAGTATTCCAGAGTCATGTGATCGCCATTTGTGACCTTCACAGCCAGCATCCAACAAGCAAAGTCAACGAGAGAAGCTGGATGATTGTGTGATTCACTTAACAACTGCAATGATTTGCTTAGCGACCATGGCAACTCACTTTTTAATAACTGCCTTGCTTAATAGTGGTGTATCTGGTCCCCATTGTGGTCATTAAGTCGAGGACTACCTACTAAAACACTCCTTTAAGAGCCAGCAGGGGTGTCAAACTCATGGCCCGTGGGCCGGATGCATCATGCGCTAGCTACAACCACACCCCATTTAGCAAAGGAGAAAAAAGTCACGATACGTCATGTAATGATGCAAGTTTGACACCCCTGCTTTAGAACAATAAATAACTAACAATGATAACCGAGATGCAAAAAATGACATTCAGGTCAACTTTGTCTTCTGACTTCTTTCCACAAGTTCTTACATTAAATTATATTTGAAGTTCCTGTTAAAATTCCAAACTACAGGAAAATACAACTCCAGCTACATTTGAACTCTGTGAAACTAGCCTCATAATTCTTTGGATATAGATCTCTATTTTTGTTTCAAAAATCCACATTTCTTAAAGGTAATTCCACAACTTTCCAAGCCAAGTATTTTCTCAGAATGGTTTAGCGATATATAATTAATATGTGAATACAAGAAGTTAACTTCATTGGAAAAGCTTATCAATGAACTTTGAGATAAAGTAAGGTATCACCAAACTGGATGAAACCAACAAGATCTAAAAATGTGAAATTTACAGATGCCCTCTTTATAAGCGTCTACTTTCCTTCTTTCTACAATAATAATCATGACTCTTGTAAAACCCCTGCCACTTCTGAAGTATGTCTTGGCATGAAGATGCAAAGAAACCATTGTAATACACATAGCTTGTCTTTAATCTGCATGATTTAAAAACCACAACAATCATTACCATTTATAGTTCATAGTTCAATCCTATGCCTGCCTACTCAGAAGTCATTCTCACTAAGCTCAAAGAAATTATTACTAGGGAAACGTGTAGAGGATTATCAACTGGAGAAAAAACAGGCCTATCTGCCTTAAATGGCACTGAAGGCCTAAAAAGCCATTTGTGCTATCAGAAATAAAAGGAAGGGCAGGGGAGAAGCTGAGCATCAACACATCATGAAAGCACTTCATCTGAAGGGAGGCAGGTCCCATCTGGAAGATGAAACAGCTGGACCTAATCGACCCTGTCACAAATTACCCTTAAATCAATTTAGCAAAATGATCATCTACCAATGTCTGCCTTCTGACATATGTCGACCAAATGATGTTAGGCACCTTCTTGGAAAGATTAACCAAGCACATGAATAAAAGTTCAGGAGGATATCACAGAAGCAAAACCCGAACAATGGAAAAGTCAATGCTAATATTACAAAATGTGTTTATGTTTTAATTACCTTATTAGACCTCAGCCCGTTATAAATTGTTTCCAAGGTTTCTTCTATAGGTATTCCTGCAACCCTGATACTGACGTCAGTTTTCACTGGATTTGCTTGGTGACATGAGGTATTCTCAAGTTCTAAAGGCTGAGCAGAAATTTGAATTTCATTTGGATCTGTATATATCGTATTGTGTTCTGTTTGGTGAACATGTGCATGTTTTACTAAATCCATTTCATCAGCAGGTATACCTGCATCTTCATAATAGATATCCATATCCTGAGGTGAAACATCCTTTTCAATCATCCTGTCATGGTTTTCTAATGGTTCATTAATTTCAGAGCTGTTCTTCAAGTCCTTTCCGTCTACAATGATGTCATACTCTTGATTATTCTCCTGGAGCCATTCTGCATATGCTGAGATATCCTTTTGTGAAGAAGTCCCTGGATTAAAAGGTCCATCTCCTTCTTCCTGGTGACCTTCCTGGCTCAACAGAGATTTCCCTCCTCTATGCTTTGTGTGTAAAGTATCCTGCAACTTCACTTGGTTGGGTCTATTAAGAAGGGAGCTCCTTGAGATATTATGTTCACTGCTAGACACAGGAGAGGAAAATGTTCCAAATCTGCCCATCAACTGAATGTTCTCTATGGAAGACAGGCTTCTAATCAGATGGGGGCGTTCTGACAGCCCAATTTGCTTTCCTTCCCTCTCTGTTTGAGGGCTGCACAGACCTGAATCATCATCTTCGGAAGTAAGAGAATTTGTGCCATATTCCTCTGGGCTTCTCACTGCTAAGCCTGTCATTTCCAATGTCCCGGCAACTGAAGATTCACTTTTATTTGCAGAGTCTGCAAAATTTGGCAAGACGAGCATCCTCCAGGATCTCCTATGTTCTTTCTTTTCTGTGTGATACTTTGCTTTGGGCACGCCAGCTGTTCGAATGATGTCACCGTTCAGCTTAAGGGCGTCAAAAATCATTTTTTCATCTAGCTTATTCGTTTCCCGTCCTCTCAACTCAAACCCAGTGGGGGAGGAGAGGACACCGTTGGAGCACAAGGTGCTGAGGTCCAGTGTTCTGTGACTATATGGCAAGGTCCGATCGGAGAATTGCCTGGAGGAAAGGCTGCCTTTGGAACCCGAATCAATCTGCTCATTCAGCCGAACTGTGTCGTAGATTGACCTCTGAGGAACATAGCAGTCCTCAATATTTATATCCTCTTCTTCGTCACCTTTTCCTACACAGGGCGGATTCTGGCGTAAACAGTCCGGCCTGCTCAGTGGCTTTCCCATTTCTGCAGTTATTTACAGAACTTTGCCCTAGTGCTCTTATGTCTTTACTAGTGATGTCGTGCAATACATAGATAAAAAGAGACCAGAATGCCACTACAGTAAACTTGCCTTCAGCAGAACATTTAAGTACATTTTAAATCAAGAACATAACTTATGAGGTGGATAAGGTTATAATCAGTGCATCTATAAAAGAAAAGTATACGTTTACCTGGCTGTGATTTAAATGCTCCCTTCCTAAAATATAAAGTGCCTGAGCTTAAGAAAGAGGGAACAGGAAGAAACAAACAAACCTATCTTAGAACACTTTAAAATACTGCCTCAAGTATATATATTTTTTTAAAAAAGGAACAGCCTCCAACAAAATCTAAGTGGCTCAAATAGTCAGACCTTCCCTTAGATCGCTCCATATCATTTTTCAGGTTAAAACATGTGAGTTAAATTCCCAGAGTGACTCTCCGAAGCAAATCATCTTTACAGCAGGTTCCATATTATCTTCAGGAAGTGGCAAACTAACTGTAATCCATTCAAAAGGCTTGGGAAAACCCGTCTCTTTTATCAATAAGCCATGCTGAAGAAGACTTTTAAGGGGGGAAAAAAAAAACAATCCAGACAAGCTGCAAAATGTGACGACCAAAATGTGACGACCAATGTGACGACCAAGGCACTAGAAAAGTTTTTGAGAGAAAAAATAATTCAAGAAAAAACGTAACTCAGGTACATTCAGAATAAGAGGATCATCTCCACTCGAAAAGCAGTTTCTTTCTTGCGTCTTGAAAGTTCCTGTGCCAAGCGTTCAGAAGTTCCCTATGGAATGTGATGTTTCCTGAGCAGCCAAATGAAAAGAGATCAAAAAAGGCTACAGAAGAAAACTTCTCTCCGACCGCTTGGGCAGCATTCTGCTTAAAACTGGCTATCCTCTGTAAGGCGGCAGCTCAGCTGGAAGCAGCAGCGTTTCTTCTCCTTCCACAAAGGCACGGCAGATTTACATTCTCTTTAAAAAATCTAGCAAGACTTCTGATTTCACTGGAGCTGGAGAGAGAGTGCCCGGTCAATGTTCGGATCAGCGTTAGCTGTAGCAAAGAAGGCATAAAAGGAAATTCCCAGCCATAAATGTTCAGCCATGCTGCCCAGTGTGGCTGGGAAGCTTTCTATCTCTCCCCGGTTTCTTCTGATCTGACAGGCATCGTCCTCCCTAGAGTGAGCTTAAAAGAAACACCCTTTCTGTTCTTCAGGCAACATCTGCTGCTAAACCCATTCATTCCCTGAGCATTATGCTAACAGAGCATTAGCGGGAGTCTGACCTGTCAGCTCCTCTCCCCCCCTCCCTGCCCGCCCTTACGTTTCCTGCCTCATATGGCTTGGCTTAGCCATGTCTCACTTTTACTGTTTGTCTTGTCTCTTTGCCCTTTCAGGGGGGATATACAGAGGAGCAAGTTCCTATCAGCACTCAGCACATCAGATCTATCCCTCTGTAATCCTGACGGAAAAGGGAGAAGGTAATGGTTTGGAACAGAGTAGGAAAGCATGATAATTAGTTCAAAATGTCAAGCCGGGTAACCTGACACTCTACAAGATGGTCCTGGCTACTAGGAACTGTCTCCAAAGCTAAAAAATCAGTTTAAATTAACAGGCTGGTCTTATTCATAAACAATTACTGCCAACATCAGCAAGCATTCTGGAAGCAAAAGGATGCAAAGTAACGTTGCCTTCACTCGATATTTGTACTACACGCACACACACACACACACACACACACACACGACTAAAATTCTATTTAACAACTTCCTCTGAAAAACTAACAATGTGCCCTTTGTTATAACTCAGTTCAGGCCATTGGAAATGGAATTGATAGTTTTGCCCTTATTTTCATTTCCTGGTTCTCAGACTACACTGTGAAAATCAAACAAACGCAAGAATGTAAACCATTACTCCTGACTTGAATTAAAAATGAAAAACAAAACAGAGTGACAGCAATGGGCAGAATCACCATTTTAATTAAGGAAAATAACACATTTCTGAATAAAAATATTCCCATAAAAAGTGAACAATTGTGAAAGACTATTTTTCCCACCCCATGTACTTCTTACCATCTCCTAATTCAGGTCTAATGGACTGTTAAATAATCTTCCAAACTTACATTTCAGGATTGACTTCAGGATTACATTTCATCTGATCATGACATTCATTTCAAGAAAGTCCCATGTGTTTCTCCATCTAACACTACCTACAGCCCCACTTTCACAAGCATTGCGGAGGTTTGGGGGACACTTGCACGAGCGTTGCAAGACTGCTCAGTACCGTTTTCAGCTACTGTTTGAAAAATAATTCTATTTGATTACAATTAACTGCTAAATAAACACCTGTAGATATTATTCTTGATACACATTTTTTAAAAAAATCTCACCAACCCATTTACATTACCTACTTATTTATTTCATTCACATTTGTCCTAATTGTATTTTTAAATTCTTCATATAAATTGCCTTCGTATAAGCAATAAACAGCTAAACATCAACTGATTTTGTACAACAAGGAGAAAGAATGGGGGGGGGGGGGGGGGCAGGAATGTTTTGTTTGGTATACCAATATAGCAAAATGTGCATAGCATGCATGCTTCCATGTTTTAATACCAGCCCTTATAATAGACAAACAAATATTCCAGGTGAGGGAATCTCTATCTGACAATCAAATTGACCCAATATCTGATCATTTATATGACAAAAAACACTGTCAATCGGTTAACTCAAACATTATACTAATCTTCAAATCCCTCTATTAACCATCTGTTATTGTATTTAGTACATAGAAAGTCCACAAACGGCTTCCAGTCTGTTATAAAGCTGTCTACTCCACTGTCTCTAATCAAAGCAGTAAAAGTATTTTGGTTAAATCGAGGTGGGAGAGCTTATAACTATTTATAGAGTTGCTATGTAAAGAGGAGAATTTATCAGTTTTTCATTTTTTTTCTCAGTAAACAGCCCAGATGGATTCTATATTGTTTAATGTTAAATTTATCTGATATTTGGATCCTTTTCTTTACCCTTTTTGTATACAATTTTAGTGTTGGATATTTGTTTTTCAGTTTTTCTCTTTTGCATTTTATTCTTATTGATAAAACAACATAAAAAAGTCCTTAATTAGACTTCCCAAATTTTGGAACTTTATAAGTGCTTAACAATTTTCTGCAGGTTTTATTCTGCTTTGAAAAAGGGTGGTTAGTTCTCTTTTGCAGTTTGAGGATGGAATGGACAACATTGCTTCCTGGCATTTTATTTTTCTCACCCAATCAGACCTGCATTTTCTGGGAAACAGCATTGCTTTTTTTCATATAAAGGTGATGACAGTGAAGAAGGACTGCAATAATCATTATGAAGAGTTGTTAGGAAAATATGAGTTTAGCCCAGAAAGACAGAAATTAGTGAGGAAGAAACTCTAGATTGCCATGCCTTGACTTTCTTTGGTATAAGCTAGAATCTCTGTCAGACCTTCAAAATTCTGTTTTTATGTCATACAACATTAAAGCATGTTTCCAGTAATTCTTACAGTGTCTATTTTCTGACCTGGCCTGTTTCAAGTGGATGACATTCCAATATAGAAGGCCAAAGTGGTTACATTACAATGGCTCCCTGTGAAAGAAAAAACAAGGCAATAGAGTGGGCAGAAATTGGACATATTAGCAAAAGTTTTTCAAATTGTCTTTGACCCTACCTAAAGGCTTCCTAAAAGCGTCAGGAGTCAATCAGTTCATGAAGTGTTTATAGTGATGTGGCCATGTACGGCTTCTAGGAAGGATGTTACAAAACACCTGACGCCACGACTGAAGGTATTCCATTTCTCTTTCTAACCATCATATTTGTGTTGGGCAAAAAGCAAGTTTACAGACATTTACTGGAATGCATCACTGAAAATATACGAAAGAAAGCAATCTTTAATTATCAAGATTCCAATGTATTAATTATAATACTTATTATCTGCTTATGCCAGTTAGTCTATGTGTGTGATATCAAATTAGAGAATTAGAATTAGCTCATGGCACATGTTCCAGCAGAGATAAGTTCCCTGAAGATGGGCTCCAGCACAAAAGCTTAGAAGACTAAAATCTCTGATCTTGATGATCGACCCAGATTTGATCTTGCAGAATTAGAATTATCAAGCAACTCCAAACCCAACTGAGCTTTAAAAGTAAAAGCATTTTGAACTCAACCTCAAAATAATCATAACCATATTGGAATGAAATAGTCTACTTGTGGAGCCCTAGATAATAACTACTCTTCAGCAAGGACTCAGAAATAATTTCTCAAGTCGCCCAGTTCTGTGCTACCATTTGTATGATACTCCATATTTAGGATTGGAAATTCTTATAGTAGTGGTTTTATTTTAGTAACTATATTCTAATTATTTTTAGATCCCATTATATTTGTTCTTTCTCCACACATAAAACTTCATTATATATATATATATATATATAATTTTAAAACTTCTTTTATTCAATATCTTATTTGTTATCTGGCCTCAGGGCTGTAATAAGCAAATCTGAATTTAATTTAAGCCTTAGGTAACAAAACTGTGGCATCACTTTGAAGCAGCTTAAGCTTCCAGTATCTTTTTAAGGACAGCCCCATGTTAAGCATGTTACATCAGTCTCCTCTGAGTTAATATAGCAGACCAAAAAAAAAAGCTTTTGCTTGGTTTCTTCTCTCTACAGCCTAAGGACTCTTCCAACCTACATCATTATCCTGGGTAGTTCTAATGAACAGCTTATGAAATTCAAGTTTATGCCTTGAAGTCCAATGCAGGGTAATTTCTTTTTTTCTCACAGTGGGGATCTTTGGACTCACTAGAGATTAAAATAAATTCTGCCAGACAGCTTTTTTTGGAAGAGAGCCTGGCTTAAAAGATAGAAACCAGAGCTGTGTTCCAGCAGAACTACACAAGCTATTGGCCCACTGCCTTTGCCTCGCCTCACCTCCACATTCTTTTGTTTTCCTGACCGATTGGCACCTTCCCTGATCTTAGGAACCTAACTTAGACAGGTCGTCTTGTGTACATAATCCTTGGCCTGATCCCAAGTTGTGACTCTTGGACAACCCCCTGAAACAAATGCTTGGCTTGGCTTCACCTAGGACTTTGCAATATATGCAACTATGAAAATTTATGATGTCTCTGCCAGCTGTTGACAAGAACACAAGTTATAGCCTCCTCCTCCTCTCTTGTACTCTTTATTGTCTTCCTTTTGGAATTGTTTTATATTAAAGCACTAATCAGAGCTGCATCTGCTTCTTCTTGCATGACAGTCTAATGGGTCTTGGTGTGGGGTGACTGAAACTTAATTCCTTATGCAATGTCTGTCTCTCAGGTTACTATTCTGCCTGCATTTCATCTGGATGTGAAAAGAAGGATGGTTTGAGGCTGCCACTACTATCCATTGTCCCTCCAACTGTTCTTGAAAGTATCTAAACAGGACAGAACAACAAAAGGCGGGGGCGAAATACAGTTTCTTAAAGCATCTCAAGGTCTACTGCAACTTTTAAAGCAGCTTCTTTTTGGGGGGATGGGGGTGAGGGGAATAAGAACCATATTTGGCCTTCACACAACATTGTATGGGATTATTTCCAAAAAAGGGCAAGACTACGTAAGAGATATAGACCTACACAAGCGAAGACTAAATCCCATTTCATTTACATCTATACACAGTCACGATGTTGTTATAATTCACTCAGGATTATATGGGCAGTGCTATCATCCAACAACACAATCAGGAGGCACCTCCATCAGCACTATGAAACAATTCTGCAGCATAGAGAAACCAGTGAGAGCTGCATCGAAGAGTGGAAAACAACAGTACAAGCTTATTGTGCAGAAAACCTAACAGTTTAAAAAGTTTTAAAACATGCAAAAGTTTGCACATGTTTAAAAACAATTTAAAAAAACTGAAAACCAAGGCTAAAACTGTGGATACTCCAAAATCTTGAACGCACACCAAGGCCTGAACTCATCCATCACAAATATGTGAGATGACAGATAATGAGTTAACGGTGGTAACAAATTTGCTGCGTATAGTATTTTGACAGCTTTGTTTTAAAGTTATGGGGGGAATTGTCTTACCTGAAATACTTTCAGTTGTTGATTAATAATCTCTGTTTCCATTCCAACAGGGCCTTGGGACTCTTCGTGTTCTTCAGCTTCCTCAAGCAGTTTGGCAAATCCCTTTAGTTTGCTGTAAAATTCTTCTACACGATTAATAGTCCCTTCGATCTGTTCTTCTCTGGTTTTTGCTCTGTCCAGTAATTTGTTGCACTGCTTATTCAGAGCCTCTAAATCCCTTTTTATACCTGTGAGATCAGGAGACGCCTCTGCTTCACTTGCTAACATCACTTTACATGACTTGTTCGCATTTTCGTTGTTGCTTATCAGTTCCTGCAATTTTTCAAGGAAAACTTTGATAGCCTCTTGTTGGGACTGCAGAGTGACAAGATCCCTGGCCACAGGAGCCATGCTATCCAACTCGTCATCACACTCTGCAAATTGAGAAAACAGCTCTCGAATGGTATTTTGGAAATGGCCAATTCCTTGGAGCTTAGTCTCCAGGAAGGAACATTCGTCCTCAACCTGCTGGCTGACCGTGTTGAATTCTTCCTCTAACGATTCTGCCTGCAACAAGATGTCAGAGACGTTTGCTGAATCAGAAGCATCCACTACCAGGTCTTGGGCAAGTTTTTTTGTCACATCCACTTGTGACTTCAATGTCTGAAGGGCTTTCTGCTGAGTCTGCATAATAGTTAAGTGTTTATTACTGTAAGTCTGAGGTTTAAGAGCATTGTGTATTTCTAACTGTTCCCTAGTGTTCTTCAACTGCTCCTTAATGTCCTGGGATGATTCCTGAAACTCTTTTAACCTCTGAGACATCTTTTCCAAAGTATCTGTTTTAATATGTAATTGTTCTGTGACCATATCCATCTTCTGTATCAATAGTTTCTTTTCCTCTTCAATAATATCCTTATCAGTTTGACAGGCACTAAGAAAACTCTCTGCTGCATTACTTAACAGCTCAACAATCCCTTGGTGTTTGTCCAAATCCTTCTGCCAAATCTTCACCTGAGCAATGGAATTCTCTATCTCAACAGGTTCGATACCTATTTTAATTTCTGCTAAGTTATTTTGGCACTTGGTTATCCAGGGTTGCAGGACCTCCACGTGTTCTTTGTATCGGAGAGCCTTTTCCAAACAGTCATTCAACTTATCTTGCCTTTCATTCACTTGTTTATGCAGCTTATCCCAATTCGCTTTGAGCCTGTTGAGCTGGGACTGCAGTTCTGTTTTTTCTGCCCCTTGAGTCTTCTGAAGCAGGTTTTCACCTTCTGAAATTATTTTTTCATATGAACCAATCTGGTCAGACAATGCTGCCTTAAATTCTTTCTGATCCTCAATTAATGACCGCAGGCTTTCTAGCTTAGTGGAAATGGGAGGAGACTGATTTTGTGTTTGTTTCTTTGTGTCCAGCCATGCTTGAAAGTCTTTAGACATTTGTTGGAATTGATGAGAACTTGCACAAGTTAACTGAAGCTGTTCAATGAGACTGCCTGAAAAAGATTTAAAAAAAAATACTGTTTGAAAATGCTGTAAGCCAAGTCAAAGTTAGAATAGGATGGGTTTTATTTCAGACAAAGAGAATTGTTATTTCTAAGAAATGTATGCCATTATTATATAACAATTTGGATTTAGCTAGTCAAAATGTATAGTATTTGAATAATGTAAGAATCTTTTAAGGGGTAAAATAAAGTCAGAAGTAGCAAAACAATCTTAAATTGACTATGGAGATTCTCAGTCATTTCGGGCTATGATTGTCTCAAGGGTGCTTTTTCAAGAGTCAACTGGAGTTTCTGGTTTTACTTTTTCATCTAACAAGCTTCTTCAAAGAAAAAACAGAAACTTCAGTTGACTCTTGAAAAAGCACCTTTGAGAGAATCTTAAACTGAGATATTCCTGTGAATCAGAGGGGAAAAAAATCATGTCCAGGATTATCATCGGTTTCAGAGGTACTTCCAAGTACAATGTAATAGAAACAACATGTATTGCTTATGCAATTAACTATCTCCTTTAGTCCATAATAAACATGCAATACATTTTACTACAAAATGATAATTACTTAAGCTTTCTTCAAAGTCATGTCAGAGAAAATGCAAATATCACTCGCAATGCTTGTTAAAAGAATTTTATGCTCTGTTAAAGTGTGCTCTGTTTAAATGTGAAATGTAGTACTGCTTCCCATGATATAATTCCTCCATATTCTAAACCTCCCAGTAAATCTGTGTGAAACTCCATTGTGCTTAAAATATATCTACACAGGAGAAATATATGCATTGAGATTTCTCCAATGTTCCTTAAATCAGGGAATAAGGAGAGTGATAGTTCATGGTGCTGAAATAATCTGTTCATGTGTATAAATCTTCTATCAATTGTGTCTCATTCAGTATCAAATAGAGAAATCCAACATACCAGTCAAATCTAGAAAAACAGACCTATCACTACCCATCCACACAATTCAGGCCCCAAGAGATCTCTTTTTTCTTTCAAACATGTCCTAACTATCTGGGGGATAATTGCAACCATGATTTTAGTGTAAGGCTAATTTTCATTCCAAGAAACGGTACATTTTCCCACTATTTAGGATTTTATTTTTTCAACTGCTTTGCCACTTACCTGCTTTTTGTTCCATCTCCTTGAAAGGCTTTAAGACAGCTTCTAATTGCCTGACGAGTTCAGTTCTCAAGTAATCTTCTGCCACCAACGCAGACAATTCTTCGCATACAACCTGAGCCGCATTTATGTGTAACATTTCTTGGTCTATTTCGCCTTTTATTTCCTGAGCCATTTCCAGTTGCTGCTTGACAGAGTCAGGGTCTGCACTTGTAGCCAGGTTCTGGCGGAGTTTATTCTCCAGCGTGCTAATTTTCTCAGAGAGGCTTTTCAGACAGTTCTGGTACTCTGTGCTTTTGACAATGACCTGTTCAATTCGACCACAGCGGCCGCTCAGCTGTCCTGTTAAAGCATCCCATTTCTGTGCCACTGCTGTCAGCTGCTGCTTCACTCTTTCATGAGTAGGTGGGTGTTCTCCTGGCCTCTGCAGGATTCCCTGACCTACTTCAGATAGCTGTTCATACTGGGGTTTCCGGGTATCAAACTCTTTGAGCAGAATCTGAAGAGGCAGAATATGTTAGAATCTGAAGAGGCAGAATATGTTAGAAGTTAATTCTGGACAAGTACAACGAAGAACCATCTTCACTCTAGTTTGTTACTTGAGTTTGACCAAGTAATCATCTCTCATATAAATGGAAGTTGTTCTGCCAAAGCCGTATTTGTACATGCAAATTCATTATTTAGACTTGTCTCAGAAAGGCTATTCCTGTTTAACAGCTTATCTCCTCTCTACATAAAACAGCAAAAATCCAACTGGTCGCATATGGTCTTTTTATTTGTCAGTAAATAGGCTTAATGATAATAAATACTGGCTTCAGTTCTAGTATAGTTATCTGTGATTAAGTTACAATCAACACCCTCTAACAGGACAACTATCTCTAACTTTAATTCCATACTCTTAAGGTTAGTGCTTTAGTCTATCTTGGCCAATGCCATTATATATAATTTAAAGTTTGTGTGTGCGGGGATATATAGACAGAGAGATATTAATTTCAGTAGACCTTTGGAAATAGATTGAAAATACTTAATACTTCCAATAGAATATATATAGCTCAGGGTTAAACTGTGGAGTCTTTGATGCAGGGTTGCTTGCTTGCATTACTACTATTATATAATATTACTCAACTAGGTAATATTATCAGTGCTAGTGAATGTGGGGTTTGCTTCAAGTTTATATATAATAGCTTGCCTTGCAGGATTGGGAGGGTAGTGGCTTTCCTCTTGGCAGTTCCTTGATTAGAATATTGTTTTCTGTATGATTATCTGGCGTTAATGACTGTTTCATTGACTAAAGATTTTTTGTTTCTTTTTCTTTTTTATTATTATAACAATATATCTATATTTTATCATATACTTTGAATGATATGTAGTTGTAGTTATTTCTCTGTGTTTACTGATGCCTGATTTGTCTGAATGCCAAGCTTCCAGGAATTTCCTAGCTTTTTTTTGGATTTAGCTTGATCTAGGATTCTCATAACTGAAACTATGGTTGGGTTTGTCCATGTGTAGTAAGGTTAAGGAATTTTCATCATAACTTCTGACCACCGCTAGTTGGTATTTATGGATGCATTCTGCTACTCTTCTGCCTATATAGTGACTATTACACTCCTAATACCATATGTTGCAGATTACTCTAGCTCAGAGACCACCCACTAGGCTTCCTCAGTGAATACAACCTCTGAAAGACACTTAACATTTTTTAGCAGAGCAAACTTATTGTTAGTTTTTTATATTCATTAGGAAATATGTAGCTTGCAGAGGACAAAAGTATACTACACAAGAGTTATTGATAAATCTATCAGTAAACTTTCTTTGGTTATATTTTGAACAGAAAAAATCCGTAAGTTCCATTACAAAAACAGAGTAAAATATTTACCTGGACTTGCTGCTTCTGTGTGTTTAGCATATTTGGATCAATTGATAGTGGTCCAAGCACACTGGTCATTAATTCTTTTTCAACCAGCCATTGGCTTAACTGAGCCTCAGTTGCCTGAAACTGGGTCAGGTAATTTGATGATTCCTCCATTTTTTTCTGTCTATCAGCTGCTACCTGGCTGAGTTGACTCCATTTGGAATCTATGACAAATTAAACAACTGAATTTTAAAATTGCATCTTAGAAAATGCTTTTCTTCACTAATGGAGACCGGCAGCAAACACTTTGAAGCTGGTAATAATACACTGGCAAAAAACCGTACCGGAAGAGAAAAGGTATATTTTGGGAGATGGTAAATGGATGGTTACAAGCTGTCTGTAATATGTTGGGTCATCCAAACTGGTCCAGTATTTTTCAGAAATTTACTCTTAACTACCCAGCATGTTATTAATTAAGTGCCTAGAGTAACGTCAGTTTCTTCAGACCATCACACTCAAGTCTAAGACTGTTTTATTGAAAATCTCAAGAGTGGAAGAGCATGGACTTCATCACATTCTGCCTATTTATTTTCAGTTTGATGGGCTAAGATACCAACAAATCACCCATGAGATCACCATTCTCAGGACTCATAGCAGAGACTGCAATGCAGAACCTGGAGATTATAGCATTCCCACACATACAAGCAAAAGTGTGGATGTGATATGTAGATGACACCTTTGATATGAAAAAGTGATAACTAGAGAAAGACACCTCAAACAACATTTCAAAGGAATGAAATTCAGAGAAAGAAATAAACAACTTCCTGGATAATATTAAATATTAAATTAAATAAATAAATATCCTCAACTACTCCATTAATCAAGAGTTTTACTACTGGAGTAACAAGCCACCCACAGGAGAAGCTGTATAAAAATATTAATCAGATGACTACAAACATCTGATTAGCAACAACCTAGAACATCAGAAAACAAAAACAGACCAGCTATACAACATATCCCAAAAAATGGATACCCAAGCAAGTTTATCAAAAAGGGGCTGACCACACAACCCACTATATCACAAGCAATACAAGCTAAGAAAAGAAGATCACTGTCATACATTAAAAGAATTCTCAAAAACAACCACAGACTTATGGCATCACCATAGCACACTGCCAATTAAAGTCCTGCAAAATATCTCAAGTAAACCAGGAGATTCAATAGGACATTTTTCAGAAAGACCAGTTGCCTCTTGAAAAAAAGCACCTTTGGGACATTCAATAGGACAACAAGAAAAAAAAACAGGAGTCATCTACAAGATCCAGTGTAAGAACTGTAGCAGCACTGTCTACGACAAACAGGCAGAAGACTAGCAGAACACATCCATGAAGACACAACTAGCAGTCAGAAGACTCAATGAAACCTCCTTAATTTCACAGCACATGGATCAATTTAACCAAAGTGTCAACTAGGAAACTATGAGCATCCTAAAGGTATAGGTAAAGGTTTTTCCCTGTCCAGCTGTATCTGATTCTAAGGGGAGGTGCTCATCCTTTGTTTCTTAGCTGAGGAAGCCAGCGTTGTCAGAAGACCCTTTCCATGATTATTTGGCTAGCATAATTATATACCAAGATGCATGGCACACACTGCCACCTTCCCACAAAAGTGTTCCCTATTCATCTACTTGAATTTGCATGCTTTTAAACTGCTAGGTGTGCAGGAGAGGGGCAAGTAATGCGAGTTCACCCCATTATGCGGTGCTCGACTCTCAAACCCGGACTGTCAGCTTTCCAGTTGACAAGCTCAGCATCTTTAACTGCTGAGCCATCGTGCCTCCTCGTGAGTATCCTAGACCAAACCAAATCCAAAAATGCCAGAGAATTCCTGGAAGCTTGGCACTCAGCCACATCAGTCATCAACAGGCACACAGATGTTTATACAGCATTCCAAAGAGACAATAAAAAAGGTAAAAAAGGAAACAAAAAAACCAAAATAGCTCCTAATCAGCAATCAACACCCAGATAAGCAGGGGTTAACACCAAACAGTCAAGTAGGAAACAATACTCTAATCAAGGAACTACCACCTCAGACAATTATGTAATAAAGAACAACCTAATCAAGGAGCTACCAAGGAGAAAACAATACTTCCACCAACCCTAACAGGGCAAGCTACTGTATATAAACAGAGAGCAAACTCCACCCTTTTCTAGCACTGAAAATGTGACATAGACTAGTAATAAAATGTCTGGAAGCAAAAAACAAAGCTCAGAGAGCAACAACCATTGCACAATTCATTCCTGAGCTACAAATATTCTCCACTATTATAACAAATAACAAGTTGTTTTATCGCTTATCAGTATACTGACTTTTCACCAAACATAGAAGCTAAAATAAACCATGGTATAACCAGTACAGGTAGTCCTCGACTTACAACTGTTCTCTTAATGAGTGTTCAAAGTTACAACGTCACTGAAAAAAGTAACTTATGTCCATTTTTCACACTTATGACATTGCGGCATCCCTGTGGTTACGTGATTTACATTCAGACGCTTGACAACTGACTCAAATTTATGATGATTGCAATGTGCTGGGGTCACATGATCCCCTTTTGCAACCTTCTGACAAGCAAAGTCAATGGGGAGTCACTTTACAACCAGGTTACTAACTTAACAAGTTAGCAGTGATTTGTTTAACAAATGTAGCGAGGAAATTTGTTAAATGGAGCAAAACTCACTTAATAAATTTTTCACTTAGCAACATAAATTTTGGGCTTCTTTGTGGTCGTAAGTTGAGGACTGCCTGTATCCGTAACCATGTTCCTCCTTTTGTTGGAAAAGGATTGGGACTTGCGTTGTGATGCTTAAGCATCACTCTGATATGTCTTGAGGACACAATTGAGTTTTGCCTGAAATTTGAGTGAGTCAAGGAAACTTTAATACTTTACGCTTTTCTGCTTTTAGTAGAATATAAAAAAATATAAAAATAAAAATATATTTTTAGAAAATAGGGCATAACATATTTTTTCTGAATTTAAAACAAAGTTTAATTGTATATGCAATCTCTGTCTATTTATATACTGCTGCAAAGTAATTGTTCTTTGAGGCTGATCTGCTTATTTGCCTATGCGCTTTCCTTAACTTCTTTCACAATTTTTTATATTATTGTTATATATTTATAGCTTCCTGTCCTGCAGGTTTGTATGGCAATGCTCACCACAATCAATGATGTACAAGTTAAAAAGCATTTTTTGAAGTTCAACAATTTCAGGAGAGGTGGGAATGGGAGAATTGTTATGCATAACTTTTTTGTCCAAACATGGTCAGATTCTTAATATCTGGCAAAAATGCCTAAGAGGGTTGTGTTAGAAAAATAGCCAAATGACACAAAACACAGAAAATGCATGAAGAAACATAAAAAGGCTGTTTTCCATACTAACTTTACTGTGCCAATGCCTTGGTCTTAATTAAACTGAAATAGCAGAAGAATGGGGATAGCTGATTAACCTTCTAATATTTTAATCTTGAATAAGCTGCCGAGATTACACTAAAAATGCATTGAACTAGTTTATTCTGAAGTGTTATAGAAAACTTCAACCTTCACAAGAGTAATAGTGTAACACATACAGCTGTATAAATGACAGTGTAATACTAGAAATAGTAATAATATACAAGCAGGTAACGACTGCTGAATTTAAATATATTAGCATATTAACTTTCAAATCTATCCAACGCCTACAGGAAGCAAAAAGTTAATACCTATTTTCTCTAACATTTGTTTCCATTTTGGCACCTCAGAAGAATCAGGGTTTTTTTCCAGCAACTCTGTGACTCTGTCCTTCAGCTCTTGCACTTTACTCTCATTCTGCTTCAATTCTGTTTCAAACAGCTACAACAAACAAAATGAACAAAAACACAAGCAAGTGTGTAATGCTTAAAAGTATATTAAAAAATCAAGATTTTGGCTTCAATTCTGATGACTGGGTGGTCTCTTTATCTGTTTACACAAATTTAATAGTATAATTCAGGCTATTAAAAGTATAATTCTGATTGCACTACAGATATAATTTACTTATTGTCCAATATTTTTTGGGATTTATAAGGCTGCTTAATCACTAAGCAGTAACTCCACTATTTAGCAGATGTCCACAGTGAGTCTGTGCAAAAATGTATAGTACAAGGGTCTTCTATATTATTAAGCTGATCTTTCCATTAATTTCAAAAAATGACTTTACACATTAATTATTCTCCATAGATAAGTTTTGAAGACGGAAGTTACCTTATGCTGATCAACCTTTTCTTTAACTGTTTCGCTGTCAAGAACAGTTGTTTCCCATTTGGCTGCAACGGTGTCCATTTTCTGTAACCATTCCATCATTGAACTTGTTTCTTCTTGAACGTTTTGCATATTTAAAAGCATCGATTCCAATTCTGATCTCTTGTCCTTCAGCGTTGCTCCCAAGTCATCATAACCCTGATTCACAGTTGACATGCTACTTTGAATCGTGGTCAGTTCTGTGAGAAAGGTTCCCACATGTATTTATCTTAAAAACTAAATTACATAATATTTCATCTGAAGGCACAAGTACAATAAAAAGTTTAAATTCCTATTTACACACACACACACAAAACACACACAGAGACACATTTTTGCTTGTTCTGCTGATAATTAAGTATGGATAAATTAATAAATATTGAAAGAAAAATATTTAAGAAAGAACTATTTTCCAAGCTGCAAACTGTTACTGTATGAAGTCAAAATTGTGTTGGTACCTTGTTTTAGGATTATTAATTTCATGACAAATAAAAGTATTTATACTTTTATAGCAACCTAGAACTAAGGAGAAATTTCCCGACAGTTAGAATTATTAATCAGTGGAACAACTTGCCTCCAGAAGTGTGAATGCTCCAAACAATGAACATTTTTAAGAAGAAAACATTGGATAACCATTTGTCTGAAAGGGTATAGGGTTTCCTGCCTAAGCAGGGGGTTGGACTTGAAGACCTCCAAGGTCCCTTCCAACTCTGTTATTCTATTCTATTCTATTCTATTCTATTGATATTTATACCATTTGATATATTTATACCATTATTACCTTCCTAACATATTTCAGTTCGATTTAGCCAAGGAAGATTTTGAGTGTCCAAACTGGATTGGATCATATTTATTTCTTCAAACCAAGAAGCATCAAAGGGCTTTCCTGGACCACCACCACCCTCATTTAACACAAATCCTGTGAAGAAAACTTCATGTCTTATGTTTGACTCCCCCTAGTACCACTACATATGCAAGGTTGCACATTCTTTTGAGTTATTTTGTTTAATCCTAACAGAGGCATTACCTATATATACGGATTTTGTTTTCATGGACCAACATAACTGCTTTTTAATATCAATGGATTAAGACAAATTTGGAATTCTGGATCTTGCTCTGATTCTTAAATAATGATAACCACTAAGGAAATTACGGGATTTCAGGAAATCCATTAAGGGCCTTGGTGGTGCAGGCTGTTAATCATCTAGCACTTAGTGCAAGCTGCCTGCAATTAGTACAGGCTCGAATCCCACCAAGCTCAAGGTTGACTCAGGCTTCCATCCTCTCGGGGTAGGTAAATTGAGGACCCAAGATTGTTGGGGGCAATAAGCTGACTTTGTAAAAATGCCGCTTGGGGGGGCCAAAAGCCCTAGTAAAAGGCAGGCATATACAATGGAATGAAGGCTATTGCTGAGCACTTAGCATGGTGCTCCATAGACTGTAAGCTGCCCTGAGTCTCCGGAGAAGGGCGGCATATAAATGCAAATTAAAAAAAAAAAAAAGGGTGCAAGTTAAGACTATGATAACATTCTAGTATAAATCTAGCTGAAATAAAATTAAGTGGTACTTACCTTTGTTTGTCATAAAACCCTGATTATCAGTAGCTGTTCCATCTCCATTCAGTATTGCCCCAGGTACATCTAAAAAAATGAAAACCCAAGATTCAAAGTTTGTAAGTATTTAAGTAATTCTAAAATTCTTTTTCATCAGATATAAGGACTAGACTAGATTTAACATGGAAACATAAATCATATTCATTTTTTTAAACAAATTATCTTAATTTAAAGATAATGCATTATTGATTGGAAATACATTACCAGTAGAACAGAACCCTCCATTTTCCTCTATCCCATTTTTCCCATTAGGAACAATGGTCAGAAATCATGCGGGGGGGAACCCCTTTGAGTTCCCTCTAGCCCTCCTTAGATAATCTTTTAACTTTTACAATAGATCACATTATAACTGATTCCGATGCTATGTGTGGTTTTACTTGTCTTTGGAAGGATGCATGTGATTATTTGAACAAACTACTCAAACGTTGGAGGGTGGTCTCTGCTGTTTTAAGAATTTCACTATAAGCAAGGAATTGTCCTACCAAGGGATTCCTTCCGCTGATGTAGAATCTTCTGTTTCATCTACATCAGGGGCATCAAACTTGCAGCCCCGCAGGCTGGATGCATCATGCGCTGGCCATGCCCATCCCCCCTCCCTGGTTTAGTGAAGGGGAAAAAAAGTTGTGATAAATCACATGATGACAACATGTCATTGAGAGTTTGACACCCCTGATCTAAATAGTGTTCCCAAGTCATGCTGTCCTTACTGTGGCTTTCACTAAAAAGATACTTACTTGCAGACCAGCAGAAGCCAGCCCAGGCAATCTTAATCAGTAGGCTGGTTTCCACTGGTAAGGAGACAAGTTGTTTTGCTCTCTCACTGTTACTATATTATATAGAGGGAACTCTTCCATTAACAACAACAACAAAAAACCCCTGTCCTGTTCTTCACGTTTAGAATCTAAAGATTTATAAAAACAGTCCATAATTTATACAATATATTTTTATGTCCCTAATGTTTAACTATATTTTTATTTTATTTAAATCTTCTAGGAGTAAGCAGTAGATTATTATCCCCACTGTACATATATTGAAGTGAAACGTGTACAATAATTTGCTTAAATTCAGTGCCTGAAAAGGGCTTTGATCTATATCTTACTGATACCAGTAGAACCATACTTATCTAAAGAGCATCTTAGTTAAAGGGATATCTTTACACCAAAAGAATATAATTATTCATTATAAAATCAGTCCTCCATCAGCATAACAGAAATACAAAAATTCATGTCCAAAACTTGTGTGAGAAACCATCCTCTGCATATTATACAAAAATGCAAGTCTTGCTTGCATCTAATATTTGCTTCTTAAAAGTGGATAGCAAATGCTTATTTGCTTTTTCTGTTCAGAAAAATAAATGCTGATTTATTTTATCAGCAAATAAATAAAAAGTTTTCCCTGCACTTGTTTTTTCTGAGCCACCTGTTCTAATTTCTGAAACAATGAGAAGCACTAAGTTGAAAAATTGCAATCATGACGTAACAAGCATAACTCTATAACGGTCCAAAGGGATCCTAAATATTGTTTGAGATCATTTTATGGCAAACAATATGTGACCAAGGGTGGGATCCGACAGGGTTAACTACCAGTTCGGTCATTTACGAGGTTCGGTGATTTACGATGTGCTTCCCTGCACGCTGCCGGCGCGCGCCTGTAAATCGTCATCAGCACGCTGCGTGCAGAGAAGCAACCTTTCAAAATGTCCTCTTTTCTTGCTTTTTAAACTGCAGCTATGCCTCGCACGACTGCTGAAGTTGAAAAAAAATCAGAAAATAAAGGTCAGGTAAGAGCCCGGGTGGGCATGTGGGCAAAAACATCAGCAGACATAGAACCGGCTCTATGTCTGCTGCTCTTCAGAGCTACTAGTTCTACAGAAGTGGACAGAACCAGTAGAAACCCACCCCTGCATGTGACATAAGAGGCAACCCAAACTTTAATTTTAGCACAATCATCACTTTATTCTGTGATTAGTAAATTTCTAAATCACAAAATTGGTTTCAGAAATGCTGACTTTTAGCTGGGCCAAAGTCAACTTGACGATGCATTACAATATCTATTATTTATGACAGAAATAAGAGCTCTTATTAGTATGTATTGCTTTTCTTTATAAGCAAGATTGCAAAAAATGATTATTTAATGGAGCAGAATTAATTGAAGCCTTGGAAAAGGCCAGGTTATCCACTTCTCACTAGCAGCTGGGAAGTGAGCATTAGTCTAATAGGAGCTAGAACATAAGGAGACAAAATAAGTCAATTAAGTAAGTGAGATACTCTCATAATACTGTAAGACCTTCCTATATTTCACCCTGTGGCAGAATTCTCACTAACATGTCAGCCACTGAGGTTCCACTTTTCAAAGTAAATCTCATACCGAAGTGAGTAGCCCTCTCAGCAGATTTTTGCTATTAAAGTAGCATTTCTTTTACCTGTTAATATGAATCAGCAGATCCATGTGGTCTCTATTCTAACCTTGTCTGAATGGCATCTTTAAACCTAGTGTTCTCCATTAAGCCTTGGACTAAGATCGATGGTGGGATGTTTGTGGAAATGTTTTATGTTAAAGCCATGAGCTTATTTTACTCTTGCTAAAAGTTCATCCCTCTTTTGTGTTTTGCATTATTCCAAACTGTTTAGTGCTCAGTCATTATGGAGTCAGGAGGTCTTACAAATTTTATAGACTGATAACTAGACTGCTAATTTTTTCCTTACTCAGTCAAGATGTGTGGTACTCAAAATCAATCAATATATTCTGGCAGTGAGGCAGAAAAATCTTACCCTTACAGAATAGTACATGAAGTAATTAAGATACACTACATTCAATATCAGCAAAATCAGATACCTAAGGTAGCAGCCTATCTACCTAATGCTAGCACCAATCCAGTGTATTTTAAGCTATCATAGCTGTTCTGATCACTACATAGTAGATGCATTAGCCCAACTATGTGAGATTGTCACTTCTGAGAACTGCAGCCTAGCCTCTCTTTTGAGCACTCAGGCCTAAAGACCAGTGGTGGGATTCAAATATTTTTTTACTATCGGTTCTGTGGGCATGGCTTGGTGGACGTGGCAGAGGAAGGATACTGTAAAATCTCCAGTCAGAGGTGGTATTTGCCAGTTTTCCGAACTACTCAAAATTTCCGCTGCCGGTTCTCTAGAACTGGTCAGAACTTGCTGAATACCACCTCTGCTAAAGACCCTGTGAGAGCATCACACGACGAAGCAGGCCTGTTGTTATTGAGTTGGTGGGTAAACTGTGTCATAATCTCCAGTAACAAGAAAAACATGTTTTCCACAATAATTATGAATGAAGATATTGTGAAGATAAACCTCTGAGTAGGCTTTTTGCTTTTAAACAACATCCTTCTATCTTATCTCATCTCATCTATTGTGGAAGAGAACTCTAGGTTTTCAATCGCCAGCACAGGTACCTACAACAAGGCAAGTTTGCTGAGCTATGGTACCACAATATTTTTTCCAATGCTTACTTGCTTGCACGTGATCCTTACAACACAAATTACAAAAGGGCAAACTTTTCACTGAAATATCCCAATACAATATTCACAATTTGCCTCCCCTGCTTTCTTCCATGTATATCTGCTTCTGATCTGCTGTTTACTACAGGAGCTACAATGAAATTTGAAACAAAACAAACTCCATAGAAGCAGCAAGGCAAAATAAATCAATGGGGCGTTAACAGGGCAAAATAGCCCCAGTAGAATAATAATAATAATAAATATTTATTTATATACCGCTCCTCTCCTGAAGGACTCGGAGCGGTGCACAGCCGTACAGATTAAAACAATAAATATGTGGAACAATAAAACTAAATTAAACCCAACCCTGGCTGTAAACAAATTTAAAAATACTCTAAAACCCTAAAATTTAATAAAAACAAAACACCCCAAAACTAAAATCAGCCCAAGCCGGCCTGGTCAAAAAGCCAGGTTTTCAAAGCACGCCTAAAGATCCCCAGGTCCGTGGCTGTCCGTAACTCCGGGAGCAACCCATTCCAGAGGGCAGACGCCCCCACAGAGAAGGCCCTATTCCTCGGGGTCACCAGCCGGCACATAGATGCCGACGGGACCCGCAGGAGACCCTCCCTGTGGGAGCGCACTGGACGGTGGGAGGAAAATGGCAGAATGCGGTCTTGTAAATATCCTGGTCTGATGCCATGGAGCGCTTTAAAAGTTAACACCAAAATTTTAAAGCGCACCCGAGAGGCCATCAGCAACCAATGCAGCTCGCGCAGGAGGGGTGTCACATGCGCGAATCTTGACGCCCCCATAACCACCCGCGCGGCCGCATTCTGTACCAGTTGAAGCCTCCGGATGCTCCCATTCGGGAGCCCCATCTGGAGGGCGTTACAATAGTCCAGTTGGGAGGTGACCAGTGCATGAGTGACTGTGCATAAGGCATCCCGATCCAGAAAGGGCCGCATCTGTCGAATCAGGCGAACCTGATGAAATGCCCCCCTGGAGACGGCCGTAATATGGTCTTCCAAAGATAGCCGTACATCCAGGAGGACACCCAGATTGCGAGCCCTCTCTGCAGGGGGCAGAATCTCACCCCCAATAGCCAGTGATGGAACTATCTGGCTATATAGGGACGCCGGAAACCACAGCCACTCAGTCTTGGAAGGGTTGAGTCGGAGCCTGTTCCCGCCTATCCAGTTCCGCACGGCCTCCAGGCACCGGGACATGACCTCCACGGCATCGTTGGGGTGGCTTGGGATGGAGATGTACAGCTGGGTATCATCAGCGTACAGATGACATCTCACCCCAAAGCCACGGATGATCTCCCCCAGCGGCTTCACATAAATGTTGAACAGGAGAGGAGAGAGGACCGACCCCTGAGGCACCCCACAATCGAGGGGCCTAGAGGTGGATCCCTCCCCCCCGCCAACACAAATTGCAGACGGTCGGAGAGGAAGGAGGCGAACCATCGCAACACGGTGCCAACCCCCAACCCCCCCAACCGCCGCAATAGGATACTATGGTCGATAGTATCAAAAGCCGCTGATAGGTCTAATAGGACCAGGACAGAGGAATAACCCCTGTCACGGGCCCTCCAGAGATCATCAACCAACGCGACCAATGCCGTTTCGGTACTATGTCCAGGCCTGAAGCCCGATTGGAAGGGATCCAGGTATGTATCTTCATCCAGGTACTGGGGAAGCTGACCTGTCACCACACTCTCTACAACCTTCGCCACGAAGGGAAGGTTGGAGACAGGACGATAGTTGTTCAAAAGGGTTGGGTCCAGGGAGGGCTTCTTGAGAAGGGGTCGCACCACCGCCATTTTCAAGGCAGTAGGCAGCGAGCCCTCCATCAAAGAAGTGTTAACAATTCCCTGGAGCCAACTCCGCGTAACCTCTCTGGAGGTAGAGACCAACCAGGAGGGGCAAGGGTCCAACAAACATGTGGTGTCATTCAGCCGCCCCAGTAACCTGTCCATACCCTCGGTGGTCACAGGGTCGAACCCATCCCAGATAACCGTCTCAAGACTCGCCGCGGTCACCTCCCCCGGGATCTCCCAACTAGAGTCCAATCCGGCCCGAATCTGAGCGATTTTATCGTGCAGAAATCATGAAAACTCCTCCGCTCTTCCCTGCAGGAGATCATCCCTCGCTCCCGGCCCAATCAAGCAGCGGGTCACTCTAAACAGGGCGGCGGGTCGATTTTCTGCCGATGCAATAAGGGCAGAGAAGTGAGAACACTTCGCCACCTCTATCGCCACTAGGTAGGTCCTAATATAGGACCTAACCTGTGTTCGGTCAGACTCGGCACGACTGGCCTTCCAGACGCCCTCCAGATGTCTTTTCCGGCATTTCATCTGCCTCAGCTCCTCCGTAAACCACGGAGCGGAGCAAGATCTCTGCCAGGTCAGAGGTCGCAAAGGCACAACTCGGTCCAGAGCCTCGGCAGCCAACCTGTCCCAGGGGGCTACCAAGTCTGTGGCTGAGTTATGAGCCAGAGTTTCAGGTAATGGCCCAAGCTCCGTCTGGAACCGTTTAGGGTCCATCAGGCGTCTGGGGCGGAACCATCTCCTCGGCTCCATCTCCCTGTGGTGTGGATTGGCGGTACAGAAGTCCAGTCTAAGGAGAGAATGATCAGACCATGACAAAGGTTTAACGACTATATGCCCTAATCAATCATTCAACCACTGTCCAGAGACGAAAATCAGATCCAGCGTGTGTCCCCCTCAGAAAAAGGATGACGTTTTTCTATTCAATTAGGAAAGAAAGTTCAAGTGCTTATAAGAAAGAGTGTGTGATAGGAATTGTATCTTATCTTGCTTGAAACCATATAATGGTAAGCAGGCAATTGGGATGATACCCATGAATATATATCTAAAGAGTAGCAATGAATAGGAAGCTGATGGAGATCATAATCTGCCAATCTTTCAAATTGTCTACTGATCATTTGCTTCAGTCAGCACCATGTTACACCCCAATAAATGATAACAGTGAAAGAATTAAGAATTTGTTTGGGGAAAAATTGGGCCATATTCTGAATGTGACCAAAGGGGGAAAAATTCTATCAGGTGGTATGATTGGATAGAAATAAATAAAAAAGAGAGTAAGTTATTGACCCATCTGGATACCCAAGCGCTGAGAATGTTATTTCTGATGAGTATCTGTTTAGACAAAAGTTCCTGTTGCTTTAAATACATGGTTTAAACATGTCTATTCATACACACCTATGTAGAAAGAATACGTTGAAAAACATGATCGATATGATTGTTTCTGGTAAAAGATACATGTGCAATGATCAGTTCTTGACATGGGATAAGTCATTATTTGGAAGGGCCATGAAAAAAAATATGACATGGATGGAAAGAGAAACAAGAATAAAAGTAAGATGATTGCCAAAAGAAAAAGTAAGGGTCTTGAATGAAAAAGTGTCAGAAAACAGAGAATCCTCCCAAACAGATGGAATGCAAAATGAACCTAAGAAAAGACAATACAGAAGCTCTTTTGGAACAAAGTAGTCAGAATTATAGTATAAAGTATGTATTGCAGTATAAATATACTATAAAGTATATACCAAATATAGGCTACATGATGCAATAAAGAATATGGACATGAAAATGAATCAGTGGTATGTTAAATCATTTTCTTAATCCATTCTGTGCATTAGCATTATTAAATATTAAGTAAGAATCAGACTCATCACCTTCAGGATTACCACAATGATTGTTCATCCCCCATCCCCAATAAATATAGCAATGATTTGGGTGTATTTCTTAGAATGGTGTGGTTTATTAATCATTTTATACTTCATTTCAAATATATCAAACGTTTAGAATTATGCTTATCCAGCCAACATACCTGACTTTATTCCCCATGACTTTGCAGTGGAAGTCACAGCAATAATTAGGTTACACAAAGCATTTCCCCTGCTATTCATTTTCTTCAGATCAGGTGCCTTTGCATTCCATTCATCTTCCAAATCCTAAGGAATGAACATTTTCAATAGTAACTACAATTAACATTTGGAGAGAACTTACTTACATAATATGATTAGATATGACTAGATCTGCCTTTTTCATATCTTGTTTTATCTATTATAATTCCTGTCATATCATGCCTTGTACAATCTATACTAAAGTATTAACCTTAAAAATATCAGAACTCAAACTTCCTTTGAAATTCTGCCGTGTTTGTTCAATACACTGGAAGCTGGTGAGCAAAGGAGAAAGTGGCAGGGACATACAGGTAGTCCTTGACTTACAATAGTTCATTTAGTGACCGTTCAAAGTTACAACAGCACTGAAAAAAGTGACTTATGACCACTTATGGCTGTTATAGCATCCCCATGGTCATGTGATTTACATTTGGATGCTTGGCAGTTGATTCACATGTATGATGGTTGTAGTGTTCAGGGATCATGTGATCCCCTTTTGCGACCTTATGACAAGCAAAACCAATGGGGAAACCAGATTCACTTTACAACTGTGTTATTAAATTTAACAGCTGCAGTGATTCACTCAACAAATGTGGCAACAAAGGCCAAAACAAAAAGTACTTAACAAATTTCTCACTTAGCAACATAAATGTTGGGATCAATCATGATCAGAAGTCTTAAGACTGTACACTACACCTCATCCAATTTGTCTCTTAAAGCATAGTAGGATTTATTTTGACCACAACTCAGAATAGTTGGAAGGTCGTATGTTTATTTCAAGTTGGAAATCACACATATTTTCCATTTTATCTATTCTTCCATTATACAAATAAACGTTTGTACATAATGAGTGGATCTCTCCTTTATTAATGCACAGGAAAATCATTGCACATGCTACACAGGTTTAATCCATTCTGGTCCACATTAAATGAGCAATGATAGTGTTTGCAGCCCCACCAGTTCAGAGACCATTGTTTAATTAATGGACATAAAAATCCTTGTCTGGAAGTACTGCCTGTAAAGACAAACACATTTCATACCTTGGTGCTTTGCAAATGTTTCTTTAAGCTATCAGTATTTAAAGAGGGCTGTACAAGGGGAATCCTTTCTATCGTTTCGTCTATCCATTTCTTCAGAGACTCAACATAACTCCTGAACGCATCAATTTGTTGTTGGCAAGAGGACACATCCTTCTCTCTATAAAATTAAAAACAGAAAGAATGAATTGGGGAAGTAATTGCCTCCCTGACTTCAGAATTAAATATGCAGTACTTTTCTAAGTTAAACCAATTGTAAAAGTTGTATTCAGAGTGCCGATATATATTGAAATAGTTTGATAAAGTTAAAAAAACAACTGGGACAAAAAACTTCTTGAGACTCCATCTGTTCACACAGAGACTGGCAAAAGGTACTACAGATATCCAGATCTTGAGCCCTTAAAAATGTTTATCATCACCTTGAATTACACATGGAAGGAAACTGGCAACTAGTGTAACTGGCACACCAGAGGTGTAACACAGGCATATCACATTGTTGCATCAGTCTATTGAACTGCTGCATTCTGGACCATTTGCAGCTTCTACATAATATTCATAGGCAGCCCACCCCACCCCCCAAAGTGCACTGCAGTAATCAAAGCAGGATGAGATCCAGGCATGATTCAACAATGACCATAGAGGATCATCGAAGTATTATCCTCTTCCCAAGAGAAGCACTCACAATTGCTTGAACCCATTCTTCTCTTAACGTTTCAAAGCTATCACCAATCAGGAAAGACAAAAAAGCAAAGTATAGGGGACAGAAGTGAAGTTATAAAGAATTATGCCCACTTAAGACCAACAGGCTCAAACTCTTACTAGAAACTAAGCTAACTAAACCCAGTAACCTTTTGACAGCCTTGCTGTTGTTATGTAATCATTGTCTTCTATCTCCATTCTAAAATTCAGCAACTATACTCACTTTTCTTGTATCATCTCTTCCATTTCCCTGAATTTCTTTGACAAGGCATTAACTTTTTCTAACACTAATGACTTGTCTCCTGGTAGAGCATGAGGAGAAAGTTCTTCAATGAGGTGTTGCAAAACTTCAAGATCTTTCTTCTGCTCCATCAATTCTGTGTTGGTTTCCTGTAAAATGAAGAAAGAATGAAACTGCTTTATACCTGACTGGATAAACCTAAGATTCAACATTTAGTCCTTGTACTTAACAGCTTCCGTTATCATTTTAGAGCGGATGGTTACTTCACAATTGTGCTTACTCGGTAAAGGTCAGAACAGCACTTCACAAGATTGAAAAATACACTGTACCTGCACACAAAGGAACATTTCAGCAACGTCCTTTCCAGGAATATCAGCCTCACTGAGGGCTTGAGTTTTCTTGTCGAAGAATGACTGAAGTTTGTCAGACAGACACTCAAATAACTCTACCCTGGTCTTCAACTTCTCCATGTCTTCTAGTTTTTTCTTATGTTTATTGTGAGCATTGCAAAACCTCTGGGAAAGCTCATTCATTTTAGCTTCTAAAGAAGATGCGGTTGAGGGATCTGCAGTTTCCATGAATTTCTTCATTTTTTCTTTCATGGCATTTAGACTGCTCTGACGGCCTACAATGTCTTGTTCTAGTGCCTGAAATAAAATTGTTTCAGAAAATGTCCAAGATAACGTGTGTGTGTGTGTTATCTATTATGCATAAAAGGTGATTGCCAGCATAAATGACTAATTGATTTCTAAAGTCAGCTATTGCAGCAGTTCAGTACACATTGAGGTGTGAAAAAAGAGTTGTTACTTAAGGATGTTGATAAAGTACACCTTTGCTTTTGTTCATCAACTGATAGCCCGCATGTGGAGATTATGTTAGCGTATTCAGACTAAAGGATTTGCAGAGAAACATCTCACTTTGAGATATTTGTCAGCCTATCAGAATATCATCAGAACATACATGTACTATGAGCCCTAAAGAAAGTAACTGGGTGGCCTCACATAATAACTATAGTTTCCCCCAAAAATAGTTTGTTTAATAAGCCACACTATCCTAGTTCATACACAAGGTTAAATCATAAACCATGACTAATTATCTGCAAATTCCTGAAATCACAAATCACAGGAGGACAAAATCAAACAAACTGTACTATGGCTTGGTACTGGCCAATTTTGAAGCACACTTGATTCTCCTTTGATTCTTACCATGCTATTCAAATCATTCTCTTCTCTTAGAATTAAGTTTCTCCTATTAAAGAAAGAACTGATTCAATTAAAGCTCTACTTACCATATTTTTGCTAATGACATCTTCAATAGCAGCAGAGTTTAAAGGCACTTGACTGTGCACCTCAAGATTCTTCTCAACACCATTCATCCAATCTAGCATTTCATCTAATCCATCCTGAACGCTTAATGAACGAGTCAATGTTATTTGGAGCTTTTCATTACGATTATTCACTGCTTTAGATAACTGGTTATATTTATCTACAATAGTGTCTGAAAAGAAAAAAAAAGTTTGCTGGATTGGGGCAGTAGATGAATCATATACTCATACACACACATATATAAATGCATAAAGAAATGCTTACATAGTTCATGCTGGTGAACCTTATAAAAGAAGGGGCTATCTTCTATAGAATTATATCCTACAGTCCATCTTCTATAAAATTCTATTAAATGATCCAGCAAAACTTAATTATAAAAGGAAATTTGTCAATCTGAATGTGGCTTCCAAATGTCCTTTAGTAATAAGATCAAACTACAGGAGTCTTCAAGAAAAAATCTGTATGTAAACTTTGTTTACTGTAGTCAGAATACAAGCTTAAAATTGAAATGGCTTATCATGTAAGTTTCTACTTCCCTGCCGTAGAAAGCCACAGCCTGAATGTTGTGCTATTTCTTAGATCAATAGTACAGGATCCTATACTGCATTTATCTTCACAATCAGGATTTCAAGAGTGTCAGATTTGTTCCAGATTTGACTCTAAAAGTACCTCAGAAGCATAAGATATTCAGCTAAACTCATTTGTCAGTTAACAAAAGGGATTAAACTGTTTTTTCTTTTCCAACTATTTGTGTTTTTTTTTTAGTTTTTAAAAGATTCATCTCATTTAAATGAAAATTCTTTTCTCTCTTATTTATTTATCCACAATAATTGGTTTTCCTATATTCATTTTTTCCATTTATGTCTAGGAAATTGGTAAAATACCAAAAACAATGGTTCCTTGGAGACAATCATAATATGGATTATGGATAATTTTGAATCCATGGATTCATAACATGAAATATGGGTGAAGTTTCACATTAGTCACTTTGACAATATATTTCCAGGGTTTTGAGAAAATATGATTCCCTGAGATTTGCAGATAACCCTGGTGGGTCCACCTTGTTAAAACACTACCTAAATGTAGCAATCCTAAGGAAGCAGTGCTAAGGCGAAAAGTCTAGCATTTTAAAAAAAGAGGATTTCACCAAATGTTTTTGAAACTTTCATGAAGATCATTTCCATAATCTCTCTAAATTACCTCACATCCTCATAATAAAGATTGGTAGATAAAAATGGGCTTTTATGAATTACTTCTTCCAATATGCAATATTCATTTTTCTATGACATTACAGACTTATCTTTATATTATATTTATATTATCTTAATTATGCAGCATAATTAAGCATGGGTAATAGAATAACAGACATAAAAAGATTAGATGGCTAAACAGACTTATAGAAATTTATTAGCATTGAGCACTGCAAGGCAAAAAAATAGCAATCTATGTTGACTAAGAGCTATGTTAAACAGATTTCACATAATCTAGGATTTAAAATAAAAAAGTTAAGCCTTAAGTTAGCATGCCCAGTTTTCTCTTACATCTTTAGGTCTTTATTCAAGAATTGCAGTAATCCATATAGTTGTTTGTTAGACAAGACCAGTTATAATTTTTAAAGAAACGCAGAAACTTCAAATATCACCTTCTCTAGATTCTAGAGTTTTAATTTATTGAAATAACAGGGTCAGCCCTAGACTCAAATTTAATTTAACCAGCTATTGACCACACATTTCTTGGTAACAGTCTCTCTATACATTTTGAATTAAGGTATGTCCAGCTAATTCTTGAATGCACTATAAATACATTTTTCCATTTCTTTTTTGCTTAAAATATGAACCAAAATACTACATATACCTGGCTAGTTTTCATGTTCACTAGGCACGTACAGAAGTTCTTTAAATGTAAACTTCTCTTTCAGTGGAAATCTGAAAAAGTTTGTTTTCTTTGTTTGTTTGGTAAACAGCTTTTATCTTGCTAAATTCTCTGATTTTTTTTTCTTGCAGATGTCTTACATCTGGTTGAAAGATATGACTTGTGTTATACAGCCAAGGACACATTTTAATGTAGAGCAGATGCTCTTTCATAATGTCATAAATAAATGTGGAAGGTCATTGTAACCTTCATGTAATTTACTCTTGTATACTCTATGTCCTTCATCTCAGCCCCCGTGCTCCATTTGCACTTCAAACTGGTTTATACATACACACAAAAGTCAGAAAGTTAGCATGAATTAACATTTTAAAAATGATCTGCTACAATCAGATGCAGTTCGACAATATTAGTGCACAATTGAGCCAAACTGAAGCACTATTAAATCCCATGACTTCATATTAAACAATGGCTCTCCCCCCCTCCTCTAAATTTGAATAAAACCTGGACTATTATTTACTATCCGTAGATTGCATGTATCAAATGTGAGGAGCTGGATCACAAATTTGGCCCAGAATTAAAGAACAAAGGTAGACATAGATGAGTCAAGGAAGGTGGGAGTCACAAAGAGCAGATTATCCCCAAATGTGAGCAATGGAAGAAGAAAACAGAAGAGGCTGTGACTCATCTTACCCAGTGTATGCTGGATTTCATCTTTGTCTGGCAATAATTCTCCCCTGGTGTCAAAGAGCACTTCGGCTGCTTTTTTCAATTTTTCTACTGCAACCTGATGACTAGATACTTGTCCTTGAAGCACCTATAAAATTGTACCATTTAATCCATTTATAACTTATTCAAGAATATCTGGTTTAGTCATTGGGTGTCATGTTCGGCACAACATGAACTCTGGGACTGGTGCAACACAAGAAATTAATTTTAATTTTGATTCGAGAAAAGCAGAGTCCTATGTAGCATGTTGCTGATTGCACTCTTATTCAATTCCATGAGGTTAGAAGAATATTTTGCTCTCTGTGACATATTTGTCTTTTCCCTTACCCAGGCTTTTGGTAGAGTCACCTCAAACCATGAATGAGAAGCTGAATAATCTGTTATGCAAATTTTCAGTTTAATAATAGACCCATTTTGTTCATTATGTGCAATATTATAATGACAAGAGGACAACTAGAATGTCAAGCACTTCAGCAACATAAGCCTTTGTTGTCCACTGGCACATACTTTATGCTTCATCTTAATACCATGCTAACACACTCTTCTTCACTGGGAAAATATTTATTATTTTAAAATTACAGCCTGCTAGGAGAGATGTCACTTGGAACAAAAAAGAGACAAGCTGCAACAGAACATCTCTGTCGCTCATCTTTCTCTGAACATTTTGCTTTATGACACATGCTTTATGTCACCTTTATCTTTATTGAAGCTGCATTCTTGTTTTATTTCTTTGGACCTTCCCATAGCTGTGCCTTGATTTATTATTTTGTTATTTTCAATTTCAGTAATGTCTTGACTTTGTTGCATTAAGATGTATTTATTTTTCATTACTGCAACAATAATAATTTCTCCCATGAGGGCTGAGGCAGGTGTTGCTTTGCTTTTTAAGGAAAGCTTTAGAGAATACTAGAAACAAATCTAGGACCCTGGGGAATGAAGAGTATTTTGAACACTTAGTCTTGGTAAAAGGATTATCCTATTCATGCAGCCAAGGTCATTGTCTTGGGTCACTGTCTCATGGGATTAATAAGTAGTTGTAAAAAGCTGCAAAAAGTAGTTTTGGCTTGCTTAAATGACAGATTCAAGCACGTATTTTGTGTATGCTTTCCCTAATATCACTTTCTTAACACATTTTCTTTAATATATACACTTGAAAAAATTGAAGTATTGAAAGGTATTTGTATTTAGGCTATCATTTTTTAAAAAAAAATGATCTTGTAATCCCTTGCATTGGGGTGGAGTCGGGCAACAGAACACAGTTGGAGAGTTTACTGGTCGGATGCCTTTCCCTACTCCTACGTGGAGTTTGCAGCAGACAATTACTTATTGGGCCCAGAGAAAGAAATATCTGCCACTATCTAGGATCCAACTCACAACCTCCTGACTGTGAGATGAGAGCTCCACCTTTAAGCAACCACACTGCTCATTCAGGCTATCAAATAGTTTCAGGAAAATCTGCATTGGGCAAATTGTATTAAAATATGGAGTGTTTTCCTTACTTTACTTTGTAATCTGCCCTGGCTTTAATGCCTTTAACCTAGCACAAGATTTACCTTGGTTTCTTCTAGCTGCCTTTGAAGATTTTTTGGATCCCCAGCAATCGCCTCAGATAGTTGCTTATTCACAGCTTCTTCACAGTCTTGGAGACCAGAACGAAGCCCAGATGCAGCATCTTTGTAATTCTGGTATTTATCTACCAGATCTTTGAGATTATTTCCAAAAATACTACACTAGAAGGACGTAGAATAGAAAACAACATTTAAAAAGAGAAATCATTTTTTAATTATATTTATAGTTAATAGTAGGAATTTCTTCTTGTATGTATAACACCTTGCAATTAGGCCAGTGATAGCTAACTTTTCTGGCATCGAGTGCCCAAAGCATGCGTGCATCCCCAAAGTGAATGTGTGCATGTCTCCCACATGTGCGCACGTGTCCCTGCACATGCACCCCACCCCTTGCATGTGCCCTGCCCCCCAGCACATACATGGCAGACACCCGAAGACCAGCTGGCCAGCAGAAGGCACAGGGCGATGGCTCGTGTGCCCACAGAGAGGGCTCTGTGTGCCACCTCAAGGCCTCATGGTTCACCATCATGGTTCACCAACATGACCATAGGCATTCATTCCGTTCTGATTTTGTCAGAAACTGTTCCATCAATGGATAAAACTTTATTGTACTTAATTTTGATATATGGTCTTTTCACGTTTCTATTGTAATAAATAAACACATGGACATAAACACACAGTGGTAAGATCGATGGGAACAAACTAGGAAATCAAATCAAGAAAATACTTGTGGCTGTTTCACCAGGAAATGCAAAAATATGATGACAAATTGTTTAGGTTTTTAATCTTATTGTAATCCCGTTGGCTGCATTTACATAATATAATTAGTGCATCAATAAATTTCATGTCTATATTTCCACAAAATGCTAATGATTTTATAATATTACAAATTTGTACAGTACAGTAGAAATTTCCTCTTATTCACTGTTTTATCAGCTTAGTAGGAAATTGGTTTTGAAATATTGGCATATAGCATTTTCTTTTAATGAAGATAAAGGTAATAATTTAAGGGAAGTGTGATACTTCCCTCTGTATGCATTGGAAGAGTATTCATTGGAAGAATCTACATTTTAGAAGTTTTCTCATTCTTTCAATTTTTTTTCTCTCTTCTGACCACTGAGCGATTTTTATTAATACGCTTAGCACCACCTAGTGGATAAATGCCAAACTATAAAAGTTAAAAAAAGTGTCTATGAAACTTATAGATTGTAGCAAAGTAATTAACACTGAACTTTCTATTCACTAGAAGGATTTTAAGGTTTAGAAGTGTGTTTAATGAATGCATTGTCTTAATGCACAACTGTTTGGCCTCAAAGCTGCCTAGCAGTATTTTAGTTCAGGCTAAAACAGTTGATTCACCTATACTGATTCATGTGGGTGAAGGCCAAATCATACAGAAGTTCATAGGTTAAAACTTGAATTATACCCAGAAACCTTGTGGAAAACAATCAAGGCCCAAAGCAAAGGTATAAAGTATACCTGGTGCAGAATAGGTACATAAATCATCAGGAAAAAAATCATTCATACTGATTTATGTATATATTCCCCACCAATTTTCAGCCTCATTTTCAGAAATGTCACTGGAACTTTGCTGGCTGTATTCAGGAGTGGTGGCAACTAAATTGCCACACTCACTGCAATAGAGGTGATCCTTGACTTAGGTCCGTTTGATCACTGGTCATTCAAAATGACAAAACCATGAAAAAAGTTGCTTACAATTGGACCTTGCAGCACTGACAACCCAATGCTGGGTTCTCGTGGCTACATGATCAAAATTTGGGCACTTGGCAACCAGCATGTACTTATTATGGTTGTAGCTTCCTGGGGTCATATGATTGCCATTTGAGACTTTCCAAGATAGCTTCTGACAAGAAAAGTTAATGGGAGAAGCTGGATTTGCTCAATGACGTGATCCACTTAACAACCACAGTGACTTGCTAAAGTGATGGATAAAAGGTGATAAAATCAGGCACAGCCCAGCAATAGAAGTTTCAGTACCAATTATGGTTTGTTGAGCCATGGTTTCCCTTAGCCCAATCTGATTTGTAGGGATAAAAAAAAAACAAAAACAGGAGAGCCAGACTTGGAAAACCGTGAAGAAAGGTGAGATATAATGCAATAAATAAAAATAAAAAATCCCATTCGCATGCAATTCGATTTACCTTAGAGTAGAGAGTCTTGAAGCGACTGGTTGCTCTATCCAGCTTATTCTGTACCTCCATGTAAGTTGATGAAGTATCCATGCCTTCTTTCTCATATCTGACACCTTCTATTTTGTTGCAGGACTTAGCCGCCTCCAATACTCTCTGTCCAGCAATGGTGATAAACCGCAGATCCCCTTTGTGAGAAATGACGTCTTCGGAAAAGCTCTTCTGCCTTTGCAGTTTGATGATGATGCCACCAAAGTCAGAGGCTCCGATCTCCAGGTTCTCGAGTTCCTGCTCGGCCAGCTGCAGCCAACTTTCAAACTCGGAGTAATCTGCTTCGAACTTCTCAAGCTCCTCCTGTAGCGAGCGTGTTAACTTCAACTTCTGCTCGGATTCGGCCAATGCAGTCTCGTATTGCACCTTCAGCTCCTTTAAGTTCTTGTGGATTTTCTCTTTTTCCTCTGGCAAAAGATGATGTCCTTGCTTCTCCAGCAGAGCCTGGGCAGATTGGGTTGCTACAATGACAGCTTGTTGCTGTGAAATAATTTTTTCATGTTGCGCCTAGGGAGAAACCCAGAATGCCTGGAGTTAGGCTTTTGTTCTACAGCAGGATACCACTTTTAATAATTCTCTATTCATAGGATATTGAAAATTACTTAGAATCAATAAATGATTCTTTACTATATGCTACCAATGTGCTAATCTCCTATTGCCAAAATGGCCACATGCAAACAACATGGCAAAAAATATTTATTATATAATCCTACCTTTATTACTCTTATAAGTACAGGTAGTCCTTGACATACAAGTAGTCCTTGACTTACAACAGTTCATTTAGTGATGGTTCAAAGTTACAACGGTACTGAAAAAAGCAATTTATGACCAATTTTCACAATTCACTTGCAGCATCCCAATGATCATGTGATTAAAATCCAGACGCTTGGCAATTGGTTCATAACTGATTCATGTGACCAACTTTTGCGACCTTGTGACAAGCAAAATGGGGAAGCCAGATTCACTTAACAACTGAGTTACTAACTTAACTGCAATGATTCCCTTAGCAACTGTGGCAAGAAAGGTCGTAAAATGGAGCAAAACTCACTTTAGCAAATGTCTTACTTAACAGAAATTTTGGGCTCAATTATGGCCATACGTCAAGGACTACCTGCAGTGAATATATAATATCCTTCCTGCTATTTTCCCCACAACAACAACTCTGGGAAGTGAGTTAGGCTGAGAGAGAATGATTGGCCCAAGGACCTCCAGCCAGCTTTTATGCCTAAGACAGAACTAGAACTCACAATCTCCGATTTTCCAGCCTGCTACCTTTATCACTACACTAAACTGACTCATCATATACATTTCATCATATACGCTTTTGGACATACATGGAAGAACGCCTAATAGTGAGGCTCGGGGAAATTCTCCTGTTAACTTATAGGGGCATTGAGATTCCTATGTATGTATCCTGTTGTTATATATTGTTGGAAAGTATCACAAAGAGTTCTTTTCCACTTTCTTCTGACTCTCTTTCCTCTGACCCTTCTTTTCTCTGAGTACCTTCGACCAAGGTAGAAATCAAAACCATTTCTTGGTTCCACTCTTGAACCTCGTAGGTATAATTTCAAATGAGAACTCTTTGAGCCTTGCAATGCATCAAGAAAAAAAGCAGCACTTCCAATAGATTTAGGGACTTAGAATGGTCCCAGCAATAAGGTTTGATTCAGTGGTGGGATGCTGCCGGTGTAACAACCGTTCGGTGATCGCTGCATGGGCGTGAACAGCTTTCCGAAAAAACTTACCGGTTATGTTACTACTGGGGAGTAACACAGCTGAGGAGCGGCAATCTGCTCTGCCATGCGAATCAGCCAAGAGGATATAGGTAAGTACAGCGCAGGGGCGGGCAGGCCCACATGCTCATCAGAGCGAACTGGTTCATTGCCAGCTGATCTTCAGAGCTAGGGGTTCGCCCGAACCAAGGGAATCCCATCCCTGGTTTGATTCCACTAGATATTGTTTTACACATTCTGGTCTCAGTTTTAAGCAGAGTCCAGAATGTGTATTCATTTTGCTCCATTCACATTTCCTTTTTTCCCCTAGAAATGCAATTACTAATAAGTGTATACATTACCTTAGCTTTCTGATATTTCATGTTGAGATTATCATCTGACAGTGTACGTTGTCCATCTACAAGAGTTTCATTCTGTTCTTGGGTTTCTAGCAAGTTGCCATTTACTTCATCTTCCCCTCCAATCAAATCCTCTCCATCTCCTTCATGAAAATGAGTACCATTCTGTTTGATTGTTGGCTTGCATTTTGTATCTCTATGATCAGCATCCTTATCTACATTTGACAGCCAATCCAGAAGATTTTCTATCACATTTTTGCTCTCTTCAAGTTGTTGTCGAGCTGCAACCTGAACAATTGAAGTTCAAACCATCAATAGCTTGCTCAAAAATATTCACAGGTACATACACAAAATGTCCCCAATATATTATAGTAATTCAAATTCTGATTGAAAATAAAATAACTTTCTGGCTATCAAAACAATAAGTCTAAAAATGAATGTGAAAAGAAAAATACTCTTTGATTTTAAAAAAAATCTTGTTCACTGATTTTATGCTTTCTTTCATTCCTTAAAATATTCCCAGTTTATTTGGACACAACAATGCCCAGATTATTTGGATACCAACAGCAACAGCAATACACAGTAGTAGTCCTCATTTAATGATAATTGGGACTGGAATTTCCAACGCTACTGCATAACCAAGGTGCTTAGTAGCAGCCATTCTGGTACTTTCAGTTGCTGTCATTAAGCAAATTCTGTGCCCTTATTCTGTGCAATGCTATGTGTTCACCATTTGAAACCTCCTGCCAGTTTCCCCATTGACTCTGCTTGTCTGATGCTAGCAGTGAAGGACTCACAATGGTGATCGTTTGACTATGGGATATTGCAATGTTGTAATTCCAAGCAGGTTGCCGAGCAACCTGGTTCACAATCACATGACTGTAGGGATGTTGCCTAAGTCCTAAGTATCATATGTTCAACATCATCATAAATTCAACAAGTGGTTGTTATGGGAGGATTATTTGTTTTTAGAAGCATTTGGCTACTTGGAAAAACCCATGGAAGGATAATTGCTCTATTCTGTTCTTAGAAAAATCAAGAAAATAACTGGAAAGCTATTATGTTTAGAGAAACCTCTGCTCTAAGGATGCATTGTGAAACTAAACCACTTCTGGAATGGTTTGGGATTTCTTTTTAAACTGTAGTTTGATGAATATATTTATAAATGAATATGGAAATCTAGATAGGTTTGATGAATAAATGAAAACATGTGCAAACATGAATGAATAATGATGATCAACTCTTTCATTTGTCAAATGATTTTTCTGAAATCTCTCACTCAAATCAACAAGTACACACAACGGGAAATTATGAAGATAAATCATTTTGAAAGGAAAAGTAAATATTTGCCAAAGAACCTTTTCTGTTTCTTGTTTAATAGCTGTTGTCACAGCTTTATCCAACTCTTTTCTGGATTCCTCTGCCTTCTGGCTTAGCAGCAAACACTTGGTTTTGGCTTCATTCAGTTTCCTCTCAAGAGCAGTCTTATCTTCCAAAGGCAGCTTTTCCCCATTCTCTTTCAAGAACATTTCTGTATCTTTCACAATTTCTGCCAAGGCCTGTGTATTTGCTTGCATATTTTTTTGCAATTCCTTGAAGAAGAATACAAATCAGGATATCACAACAGTAATACAAATCAGGAAACCATTTATTTTTTTATTATTTATTAATTAAATTTATTGACCAATCATCTAACCACAGGGCAACTCTATTCAATTTCCTTCCCTTTTTCTGAAATTTTGGAAGCATTTTGGGGAGATTTATTGGGTTTATTAATTTTATTTAAATTCCTAAATCCCTGACTTCCTCAGTACAGGCTGTTCGTTTAAATGAGAATTTGCTGAATAATGCATCTATTTGGGGCTTATGTCACAGGTTTAGCAATAATCCATGGTTTGCATTCACAATGTTTTAGCTTGCCCATTAAGTTAAAACCACTTTAGCCATGGCATGATTAAACACGAGAAGTGATTCCACTCAGTGCAAATTGGTCCTTGGTGCAATCCAGATTGTTTTGTTGCACAGGGATATTCAGTAGGTTCTGACAAGTTCTGGACAACTGGTAGCAGAAATTTTGAGTAGTTCAGAGAAGCGAAAATACCACCTCTGACTGGCCCCACCCCCATCTATTCTCTGCCTCCCCGTGTCCCAGATGATTGGCTGGGTCTTCTTTTGTTGCCCTGTATAGGAGAACAGAGCTGGAAAGCAGGTTAGTGGGGTGGGGAGGGAATGGGATTTTGCAGTAACCTTCCCCCTGGAGTGGGGAGGGAATGGGGATTTTACAGTATCCTTCCCCTGCCACGCCCACCAAGCCATGCCCACCAATCCACACCATGCCCACCAAGCCATGCTCACAGTACCGCTAGTACAAATTTTTGAATCCCACCACTAGTTTGTTGATACTTAATAATTTACCTGTTGCCTGACTTGGTATTGCTGTAATTCAGTCTTGCTATCTTCAATCACAAGAGCTTCTTTGTGGCCGATGATCTGATTTTCTGTCTGTGTGAGTTGATCGCATATATCTTGTAATTTTTCTTGGAATTCCTGATGCTGATCCATCAAATCCTGTTTCGGAATAAGAACAAAGCTGCATAAAGGCACACAAAAGTTGTTGCATAAGTTAATTTTCAAGCAACCACATTGCAAAAACTTTCATTAGAAATTGTTTCCGAAAGTATGCTGTAAACATGATAGCAGTTGCACGCAGTTTAAAGAAATGGAATATAAAAGGCATGGATAAACCTCACAAATGCTGTAAGTAAAGAGACCAGTTTGAGATGGAATCGCCCAGCAGAAGTCTGGCCATGCATTAGGCGTGTGAAAATCCAAATTTCTGTCTTGTTCAAAATCTGTAACACACAAGCATTAATTCTAAAACCGGAATGTCAAAACCAATGTTAGTTGAAAACTATGTGTTAATAGTTGGTACATGTAAATGTTATCAGCATTGAGATTATGTATTTTAAACATTACAGAAGCACACATGCAATAAGATTCATTGGCTCACTTATCCTACCCTCCCATTCTATTTTTTTTCACCTCCGTTATTTTAATAAAGTCCTAGCCTTTTTTTTTAATATGGCTCTTAAACACTATCTCTTGAATCTAGTTGGAGTTGTTGCCTTTTCTATTAGCTCCGTTTTGAAGAAGTCTTCTAACCAAGTCTCTATTTTTCATATACTAGTTGAAGGGCATCTCCAGATGGACAGCTTTGGATACAAAATAAGATCCCAACAATGTATCATTTCACCCATGAAAGAGTCAAAATTATTAAGCTGTACAATGGTTTTCCCATATATAAAGGCATTGATGGTTTTGGCTGAACTTGACAGGAAGACATAGAATTTAATCACCAAACTCCCCTTTTTTTTCTACATACTGAAACCTTAAATTCCAATTTAGATGCCACTGTTTGTGTATTATTGTGGCTTGTTTAAGTTTCATTTGAAGCTAAAACGTTCCTACATTGCAAACATTATTATTATGAAGAGTAAATTTAAATGATCATTAAACTGTTGAAAACGCCTCTCTAGAATTCTGAAAGATAAACCCAGTGTTCAACAGCTTCAAAGTTTAGGTAAACTGTAATTTTGGCACCTTGTTGTTTTATCTAACAAAAGTAAGCATAAGGCTACAGAGAGAAGCAAACCTGCTGATCAATAAGAACTTGAGCTGTTTGTAAGAGAGATTCAAAATGATCCACTTGAGATCTTATTTTTTCTTGCATTTCCTGGAAGTGTCGTTGTGTAGAATTTAAAAGTCTCAAGAGTTGCTTGCTTTGGTTTGGGGAAAGATCTTGGGCATGTTCAGAAATGAAGAACTGAATATCAAATGCTGTGGATTCCAGTTGCATTTTTCTACACCCAAGCTCTTTTTCTTGGTCCTGCAAATTAAGCAAAGAAAGCCAGATAATATTCTAAACAACAATATCAGGAATTAGAAAACCAGTGTCATTAAAGATGTATGTGAACTTGTTTCAGATTTTATTTTGTTCATGAAATTGTCAAGAACTATTTATCCAAACCAACTGCTACCTAGATGTAATCTATTACAACTCCTCTCATCTTTAAAAGGCTATGTTTTATGATGATGAGGTTGTGGTCCAATTTACCTGGAGGATATCTGCTTGGAGAAGATTGATTAAAAATTCTGGAATCAGAATTATATAAGACAAACAATTGGTACAGAAGTTCATCATATTTAGACTGACCAAACTGCATTTTCATAATCCAGAATCTAATAATCAATACTTTGTATATTGAAATTATTCAAAAATTTAAAAGATTTAGCATTTGATTGTATATGCTGAACATGGCTCAAATACATTAACTCAACATACTTCATGGCACTTTTTGTCAAAATTAGCAACTTTAAGATGTAACTTGGGAATTTGGGGAGTTTAAATCCAAACATCTTAAAATTTCCAAGTTTGAAAAACATTGATCTACAGCAGGGTTGTCAAACACATGGCCCACGAGTCAAATGTGTCATGCGCTGGCCACACCCACCCACAGTTTAGCAAAGGGGGGGGGAAGTCATGATACATCATGTGATGACAGTGTGACTCCGCAAGTTTCACATCCCTGATCTATAGTATTAAGTCCACAAAAAGAATTGTAGTATTTATCATCAGAAGCATTCATTGCCATAAAAATAGTAAAGTTGTAACATTAGAGTTATATTTCTCATAATATCAGTGACACTTATTATAGAGTTCAAAACTGAAAATTGATACTTCAAATCTATTACATTTATCTTTGATTTTATTATTTAAGTTACGGATTTTAGAATCATAGTAATAAAGTTATAACTATGCAAAGGCTTTAGCTACTTTATTCTAAATAGTAACATATGGAAAATATAATAACTAATTTATTAAATGGTATCCTTAATATTTGTAGAGGTACACATTTGGTCCTACAATGAATTGTATAAATTATGTTTTACTGTAGAGCTTTACAGCTATTATAATAATTTAGTGCAATCATTACTGCCACCTATACAATATATACAAAATAACTAATTCAGGCATCATTGGTAACCTGGATCAATGATAAGTGAGAGTGATTCCAAGTTGTCATTTGCAATGTCCCATGTCTGGCAGCAGTGGGAGCTTGCTGTCTTTCTGCCTTAAACTCCTTCCTTTTCATATGTATGTGATGTCACAACACAGGTACAAAAACTATGGGGCTTGTATCACAATGGTCCAATGTTGCTTTTATTATTCTATCCCCTGCCATCCTCCCCAAAAAATAACTGTCTAGAACAGGGGTTTTCCAACCTTGGCAACTTTAAGACCTGTGGACTTCAACCCCCAGAATTCCTCAGCCAGCTGGCTGACGAATTCTGGGAGTCGAAGTCCACAGGTCTTAAAGTTGCCAAGGTTGGAGACCGCTGGTCTAGAAATATATGTAATTATCATTAACTGCCAATTTGTTGCCAATTTTATTTAGACCTGCCTGGTGGCAAAATAGGCAGGAAATAAATTTACTAAATAATAACTAATACTTGCCTTGGCTAACTGAAGCTTTTGCTTCACATCTTCCACATCACCAACATTCACCATCTTCAAATTATTCATCATTTCACTTTTTTCAACGATCCAATCTGTGAACTCTTGAAGACTGACTAAAAGTTCCTGATGCAACACAGCAAGTTTGGCCTTTAAAAAAAGTATTTAAAAGATGTATTTTGTGAACAGCTTTTTCAGACTTAAGTAAGAAACCAGAGCATTAGATTATAGCAAGCCAAAGCAAAACAAAATTGCTCTTATATTGTGTCTGAGTTTTGAAGATCTGCAAAAGTCATTTTATGCTATCAGTCCAGACACTATGAAGCCTCCCTTCTAATCCATAACAGTCTTCCCCTATACAAATGGAGCTTTAAGCAAATATTTTTATTTTATTTTATGTGGAGTAATGGAAAGGATATAGTTGGGAGAGGAACAGAAGAAATAAAAAAAGAGACGAAAGGGATAAAGTATATGTAGACCTCGACTTAACAGTTCATTTAGTGACCATTCAGAGTTACAAAGGCACTAAAAAGTGACTATGACTATTTTTCACACTTATGACTATTGCAGTAACCTCAGTCATGTGATAAAAATTCAGACATTTGGCAACAGACTCATATTTATGACAATTGTAGCATTCTAGGGTCAGTAATGACTTTTATGACCTTCTGACAAGCAAAGTCAATGGGGAAGCCAGCTTCACTTAACAACTTACCAACTGCAGTGATTCACTTTAGAACTGGGCAAGAAATGACGTAAAATCATGCAAAATTCACTTAACAACTGTCTTGCTTAGCAGTGGAAATTTTGGGCTCAATTGTAGTCGTAAGTTGAGGACAACCTGTACCTAATTTTATAAGCAAGGTAATATCAATAAAACCATAAATTTGTCATCAAATATTTCACATGATTTTACTCTATTGTATTTTAAACTGGGGATTATTTTAAGATAATGTCCCTGATCAGAGCTTGGGATTCATGTGAATTTTTAAAAAGTAATTAAGTAAGCAAGCAAGCAAGGAAAATATGGAACATGAATTTACCATTTCAGAATCTACAGCAAACACTATTTGCTTTGCTCGGTTTGAAGACATTTCACAGACCACAGAGAATTCCCTCTCTAAGCATTTATAGCTTTCTTTTAGTTCTTCCAGTTCCTGCTGTGCAGAAACATCTCTGGATTGTAATTTCAGAAAGTCTTCTGCCAATTTCATATCTTTTCGCAAGGTGACAGCAAACCCTGCAAGTCCTGATTCAAATGCCTACATGTATAAAAAATAAAGTACAATATATCGTAGTAATATGAAATGAGAATAAAAATAGATGAATTCTACTCTTCATTCTATTAATCAGAATGAATTATATTCTATCAGGTAAAAAATCAATTTGTATTGCTATCCGAAAAAAGGAATAATGAAATTGACTCCTGTGTAATATTACCAATCCTCCTCCTAAAAATTGTAACTTTACACATTAACCTTTCTTTACATGCAAATGATATAGTGCATAAACACATAATTCAAATGGTGAAGACCTAAACTGAAATCCTATCTCAGTCATGTAAGTTTGTATCTTGTAAGCCATGTACATTTGTTAAATAAACAAACATTTATATACTAATCCTACTTTTTATGAAAATCAATAATTTACCTCTAATTGCTCAAGCTGTACTTTTAGAGCTTCCAAGTCATTACTGATGGGCTGCAAATCATCTAAGAGAAATTTCATATCTTGGACTATTATCAAGTGCCTTCTCAGGTTCTCTGTGTACCAAGAACAGGGCTGCAGAGCACTGGGCAACTGGAAACATTATTGAACAACAGGTCATTTTAGCAAAACTATTTATAAAAGCAATTCATCTGCATTTATTATTACTCACATTAAAACAAACGCTTTACAGCTGTAGTTTAAAATAAGCCTTGAGGATCAACTTAATTTTTTACCAGTGATCCTACAATGATAGCAACTTGAGAACATTTACGTTTCTTTATAGGGCATTTAAAGCAATTTCCTACCCGTTTTGACATGTTTAATGAAATGGTACAGCCACTCAAACAAACAAAACATAAATACAACAATGTAAAAGTTGCTGCTCACCGTGCTTGTTGCCACAGATCCTGGAAAAGATTCCTTCACTTCCAAAGCATGATCACAAAAGTGTTCTCCTGAATGGTATAGTTCCTTAGACAGATTTGTTTCCAACATGAAAGTGTTACTGTTTAGAGCTGGGTTCTTTGAGCAGTCAAGTGATTTTAATTCTGATGCATCTTTAGCTCCATCTGGGTTGGGAAATAATTGGTCAAGCTGAGAAACTATTTTCACCTGATTCCTTTCAGTCTGGTCTTTGTTGCTGGTGATTCCATGTTTGCCATTATTTTTATGATTAGAATTATCTTGCTTCAGTATATCAAGGAGGAGATCAGGACTGCTATTATGAAGCCAAATACCTGGGGGAAGGTTGTGTTCATTTGCACTGATGCAAGATGGATTGACCAGAACGGCTGTTTCGGCAACGTTGTTTTCATCTTTGTTATCAGATTGATTAAACTGTCCCTGATGCATAGGATTAACTGTTTTAAATACTTTTTGCATTAAAGCCCTTGTGCCAGTATAACTTAAAGATTTATCTTCCTGATTGTACTGAATGCAGAGATCGTCTATTCGGTTTTTAAGTATATTTGGTAAGGTTTCATGCAATGTAGCAGGGACATTAGACAAATGTATTTTCTGATACTCTATTAGAGGAAAATCAGGCGGATGCGTTCCTTTTTGTGATAATTGCACATTGTTTTTGGTGGCTTTTTGTAAGAAAGTAGAATTATTATCTTGAATGTCCTCTACCTCATCATTTCTTTCACTACTGTGATTAACAAGTATTTCATGCATATTCTGTTTTGTACTAGGCCAGTTGTCACCCATAGTGCCTGAAGTATCAAAAAAGGAGCCCACTGTTTGCAAATGTTCCTTACAACCCATTCCAACTTTGCTAATGGCTTCTTCGGAAGTTTTATCTTCCATAATAGCAAAGCTCTCCGATTGGAGAGTTTCATGATATAATTTGGAATGTTCTTCTCTTCCTTTGGTGTCATTCATTTGAATAGGTTCTGGTGTATCTGATGTCAGAATCCGAAAACTTGGTTCTTTGGAATGCTGTTTCGTTTGGATTTTTTCAGCTTTCATTCCATTCTCTTTATTGCCTCTTTCAATTTCCAGGACGTTGGATGAAACTTCCTGTGTCAGCGCTAAGATATCCTTGGATTTCATACTTTGTGCACACTGCTTTAAGTAAGTAGAAAGGTCAACTACTTTATTATCATGGTCAATAGTTACGTCTGTAGCCAAGCCACTAGGTTCTACAAGGGATTTACCTTCATTTGAAAACTGACCAAGACTAGCTTTCTCCTGACATGAGAAAATAGTTTCACAAGTGTTTTTAATACCCAATGAACAATTCTTTGTCAAGCTTCCATCTGATTCCTGGATACTATCTTCCCACAGAAGGCATACTCCATTTTTATTCTGTTTCCCATCACTCATGTTATCATTTACTCCGTGACTTTTCGTACAACTCAGAAATGACATTTCTTTTACATCATGCCCGATAGCCTCGTTATGCTCAGAGAGCAAGGTGTTTTGAAGAATAGTGACATTCTCGGAAGCCATAGTTTGACAGCAGTGTGCTTCAAACTTTCTTTCTAAGAAAGGTTCTGAAACCTTTTCAGCATCTTTCTGGCTTTCATCTTTACTTTTATCACTGGTTATATTTTGACAGTCATCGACATTGTTTCTTTTAAAACACGGTAAGCCATTTTTCAACTCTACTTGCAAGTTGTAGTCATGATGAGTAAAGTTGTCTTCTGCTGTTTTTAGAAACTGCTCTCTCTTGTCCCCTAAACACTGGCTGCCAGTGCTTATACCCTGGCACTGTGAGTAATGCATTTCCATCACTTCCTCATTCTCATAATCGGTCTCATCAGATGTATAATAATCAAAGTCTACATAATCGTAACTATCAAAGTCATCTTCACTTTCCTTATCCTCATTGCCCAAGTAATTATGTGCAGAAATGCTTTCTTCTTCTGTATCATCAGAATAATTTTCTTCTTCAGGACTACTTTGCTCTTGCCTATCTCGTTTTATTTCAGCTCCATCCAATTTTCTGAGGGAGGTAACAACCTCATCTCTTTCTTTTTCCCTCCATTCTTTGTCTACATTTCCAGCCCCTTCTCCCTTCTCTTCTTGAACAGTGCCTCCACTGAACGGTTCCTTACTCACAGTTTCAGGTGTATCATCATTATCCAATTGACCAAAGCACAGAAAATTCTCCTCTTTCTCATGCAGAAGATATTTTGATGCATCTTCTGTTGGCTTATCTATAGCAATGTTAATACACTGTACATCATCATTTGCTTCTGGAATAATAATTCCCTTATCTGCAGCAGACCTACCCGTATCAACTTTAGCCATATTATCAACAATACCATCACTACAATCATGATGTATGCTGCCATCTTTATGCTGAGCTATATCACAAAGGCCTTGATTATCTCTGTATTTGTTACTACTTTCCGAACGTGGAGTGATACGTTTTCTTTCATCCTGTGTTTCACAAGGCTTACTATTGCTGCCTTCTAGAAATGAGCTATTATCATTCACAGATGGCTCACTAAGTAATCTAAGGTGGCTATCTATACTGACAGGTGAACCATCAAGAAATCCAGAACTGTTTTCTGCCAATCTTGTACCAATATTGCCTTCCACTGGAAGGCCAATGTGAGTGATAATATGATCCATCTGAAAGGGCTCAATGGATGTAACGTCACATTCAGATGATGGAACTTTGTAAGATTTAGCACAATAATCATGCAAAATTTTACTATCTATGTTACTCTCATTTACAGGTTTGTCACTGATATTAATATTGCTCTCCACAGATTCATTTCTTTCAGTTTTAATCTGTTCCTGATTTAGCAAGGTGATGTTGTCTTTCAGAGGTGGATCATACTTAGAAAAAGTATTTTCTATCAGAGATGTCCAATGGCTATTCATACAACTATCTAATAATAGGTTATCAGGATTAGGCTCTCTAAGTTCAAAAGGAAATACGCTGTAATTATTATTATGGGATACAGCAATGATGTTAGCGTCAGACTGTAATATCCCTTTTTCATTACAAGCTCCTAATTCTTCCTGAGTAGGATCTTTTAATGATATATGTCCAGTTTTCACAGTGGTAAGTAAACTATTCTGCAAATTAACTTTTTCTTCATCTTTTATTAATATAATTTCTTCATTATCCTGCAGAATGTGAGGTGGACATTCCTCGGTGTTGTTTGGTAGTTTTCTTTCATTAGTAAATGCTGAAGGATTATTTCTATCCAAAACATGATCTAATTTATCGAAAAGTTTTTCATTGCCACTCTCTCTTTCCCTGTCTATCATGCATATGCCAACTTCATTTCTGCTTAAAAAAATATTTCCTTGCAAATGCTTTTCCAGGGACTCTTTTGCCTCATCAGCTTTATTACATGATTGGTTAACTAAATTCTGGTAAGTGTCTTGAAATCCCCCCCTGTTACTGTTACTAAGCATACTTTGGATATTAGTCTCTTGACCTAAAGCACTGCCAGTAACAGAGTTATGTATTACATTTTTAGGCAGTTGCTCAAGATATGGACCCTCCCTGTTTTCAGAAGATTCACAAAATTGTTCTTTGGTTCCAACTGTAATGCATTCAGAGTTCTTGTCATCCATTAACAAACTGACAGCCTCATTTAAATCACCACAATGCAACAAAAGCCTCTGGCCTGTATTTGCATCCATATAACTGTTTATCATTAGGTAAGACATGAATAGCTTTTGATTCTGTTGTGAGTGGTGACTTGTGGTGTTCAGATGTTCAATGTCCTTTCTTTGTTCACTCTGTGTAGATGCATGGAATTCACAAAACGAGAAACATCTTGAAGCCCTTTTCAACAGGAATGGCACATTATCCCCATTAGGCAGTTCATCAGGAAGGGTAATGTTATTCAAAATGGATAAAATGTTACTATCTATAATTCCTTGCTGAGCTGCATTATTTAGGGTGATGACTTCAGAAGTTTCTGGAATATATAGTGCTGCTATTTTTTGCCTCCCATCTAGAATTTTGCTGGCCAATTCATTAGAGATCATGCCTTGATGCAAAGATATAGATACAGGGAATATTTCACCACTGTGTGGCCAAATGAGTCCTACAAAACCTTGCTGTGCCTCTAACACTAGCAAGGCACAAGTAGAAGAGATCAGGTTGCACTGCACAGCTTCATCTACAGTCAAACGTTTCGGGGAGTTTGGTGATAGGATTCCACCTGTCTGAACTTGACGAGTCAAAAGAGCACGGCCAGTATCTTGATCTATAAATCCTTCCCTCATTGCTTCTTCGACAGTCATCCTGTGACCTGAATTGGGATTAATTAAGCCCCCAGAAAGTAGCTGAGCATCTAATAGCCTGAACATAGTCTCCTTCTCTATGAGTCCTTCATGAGCTGCCCTTGTAACAGTGATTTTCCTTCCACATGTTAGTGTTATTTTGCCTCTTTCTTGAAGAGCCACTGGTAAAAACCTTAACCTTGTTTCTTTGTGTATGACAGTTCTTTCAAGCAATTCCTCAAATGACAATTTTTCTGCAGTGTTGGGATCAATAAGGTCTCTAGATGTATCCTGGCTTTCTAGGATCTTAGCATATAGCGCTCCAGAAATCAGGTTCTTTTGGAAAGCTTTGTGTAAAGTTAATGGTTCTTCTGAGCCGGCTATTTTTAGATATCCTCCAGAAAGCTGGATCTCAAGAATTTTAATAGCCAAAGATTCTGAAATGATTCCTCGCTCCAAAGCAGTCACAACTGGGATTGTGGTTGCACTTGGTTGCGAAATAACCTTCATAGCGTTCTGCAAATCTTGCAGTTCTGATGCAACTTGTTCATCAACAAGTTTAAGGACCTTTGCTTGTTTAAGATCAAAGTTCTTTCCCGAGGTAGATGAAATTAAACCAGATAAAATAATTTGCCTCTGAAGTAATTGGATTCCAGTGTCATAATCAATAAGGCCTTTATAAATTGCCTGGAAGACTGAAAACGTATCTTCGGTAGTCTGATCAATGATGCCAGCTATGACTTTGTCTACCTAAGAACATAAAGATACATTTTTTTCAGTATCCAATAAATATTAAAACATGAAATCTCTGAATTTAAATACTTATCTGTAGACAGCAATAAAAGTCATTTACTTACCAGATTTGGAGCAAGACTGTGAATGTTAGCAAGTCAATGCAGAAATGATCTATGTCAGTGATTCAACTGCACATGGTGCGATACAAGATTGAGATACGGCATGCATCAGCAAACCAAAAGTCTACGTTCTGCACACATCAACAAGGTTAGTGGAATACAAGAGAGCCAATGATCATATAGTGAGTGAAAAAGACACGTTCCCGGAAGACAAACTGTCATGCCATCTATGTGGTTGTGAGAAGTTAAGGATATTCAGAAAATAGTGATACCAATAGTCATGCTACTCATGTTTACAGCATACAGCACTTTTATATCGACACCACTGTAACCACCTAAATGCATTGCAACTGGTTTGCATTGAAAGCCATCAATTAGAAATATTTAATACACATGTGATTCTTTTTATATATTACATATATTTATATATATATTGCATGTATTAACTGACATTCTGTAATGCTTTTTACAGATTGTGATAGGCCTTATGGTATTTATCTCACAATTGATGAGAGTGCCCTTTCAAAAGTATGTAACCAGCTGAAATTTAATGAACTTTTGAAGTAAATATACAAAGTAAGGAGAATGATCTACCAAATTTTTGTAGGGTGTCAGGATTCTGAAACATCGAATTTGTAAAAGATGGATTTTAAAAAGAAAAGTAAGTGATGTATGATTTTTTTTTGTTCTTAGTTCATGCAAGACACAGATTTAAAGATTTATTCATAAATGCATGACTATATTTTCTCTTCTATACATTCAATTATAATTCTTATTACACAAAAATACTGAAAATTCTCATTTAGTCCTCCTTTTGTCTGATGCAGGATTTAATGCAGGATTTTCTTTGAAAAAATTATTAATATACAGTTCTATACCCATGCAGTAAGTAAGATTTAGACAATACATGATCATCAGTAATATTACTTAGGTTTTAGACTACCTTTGCATCCATGTTTTCATCTTCTATATTTCTTTCCTCCTCCAATTGTATCAAACCTTCATTGGATAAGAGTTTGGAACACTCTTGCAAGGACTTTATATGATTTTCCATTTCGTTTTTCTCCTCATTTGTCATTCTATATAAAAAAAAAATAGATTGCAATAGCATAAAATAAGCCATAATTCTGATAAATCTTGGCTTACCAACAACCTGAACATTAAGATAGTTCACTACAACATTCCTCTTTCCATAAGCAACAGAACAAAACCATAAATAATTTACAATCTGAACTTGGGTTCCTAGATTCATCAACCAGAAACAAATCCTATTTAAATATTTTGCTTTGTAAAAGCAGCAATTTAGAAGACTACCATGTTAGGGTTAAAACATTGGTAGTGATACATGAATAGAGTTTTCATTACAGTAGGAATATCACTTTATGTCAGTAAATAAAACCTCATAGAAGAAATAATTACAGGATTCAAAAATGAATTTAGAAACAATACAGCTGCATATGGCTGCCTGTGAAAATAATGGTGAGCAAATTAACTGGATTATTCATTTGTAACTTTTCTTCCTGGATGACACTTTGCATTAAATGTACAAACTGTATTTTCTACTGTGCAGTGCTTTCACAAGTGAACTGCAAAATTCCATGGATAATCTAGGCCTGAAGTATTGTTTACAAAAAAAAGTAGTTTTCTGATGCTACATACTGTAGAGATGCACTGCGACCAGTGTAATATTTCTGAATGTCATGCGGAAATCTGCAAACTTGGTATTTGGAGATGGAGATTCATGCACTTCCATTGCAACACTTCACTAAAAACCATTTTATTTGTTTGGAGAAACTAATATATTTTATTACTTTTCACAAGTAGCTACAAATAGCCACAGCCATGACACAGCCACTTGTGTCATCATGTGTCACATGTAGAATCATGTATGTAGAATCATTTGCTAAAGATGATGCACAACAGAATGCACAAGGCTAACTTAAAAAAACTATCATTAAAGCCAGCTCATAGCTTCCAATATGATGAGGAGAAAATCATCCTCTGCTTCTTCAAGGAAAATTGAGAATGACTGAAGCTGGATTTAACAAAAATTGTATTTGAGAGAATGATCAATGTACCACATGCTGAGTTATAATCAGGGGTGGGCTGCTGGGGGTTCACAGGGGTTCGGGAGATCCTCTAGCTAAGATTCTGCACAGTTTGGAGAACCCCCAAATCCCACTCCTAGCTGGCCCTGCCCACCCCAGTCCTCCCAGGAGTCCCCATGCGGCCTGTTTTGGATACAGGTTAAGTGCAGGGTGCTCAAGGAGGTTGAAAAATGGGCCTCCCTGAAGTTTAGGAAGACTGGAAACGGGCCCATTTCCGACTTCCAGAGAGTCTCCTAAGCCTGAGGAGGCTGTTTTCGCCCTCCTGGACGCTCGAGGAAAGACTCCGGGGGCTAGGAAGAACAAAAACGCCTCCCCACACCATGGTGCAGGAGACCGACTAGGCCACATCCACTCTGGCCACACCCACCCAATCGGGAAGAGAACCCCTTGCTAAAAAAATTTAAGCCAACCCCTGGTTATAATTCCCATTATTCTAAGATTTGAACAGATTGAAGATTAAATCTAAGATCTGCTATTAAGATAATAATTTGTGGGTGTAACGTAATTAGGATCAAGGGAAATTTATAAACAGGAGGGTTGCCAAAAAGTAGGCAGCCACAAGTTACATAATTGTATCATTGTCATTAGAACCAATATCTTGGTTCTCTTTTAATCATAAGCAAGTACCAGCAAAAGGAAAGTCACAATGTCTATGAAGATTCTCAATCATCCAGGTTCTGAAGGAGCTTCTTGAATGAGAAGCAAAATGTTTTTAAGGGGAGAAAAACCAAGAAAGTCCAGTTGTCTTTGGGAAAAAGCACCTATGGTACAGGAAAGACAAAAGTTCCCTTTAAAATTAATTTAAACCCCGTTAGTTTCAGAAATTATATCTGATTTGACATATCAAACAACTAAATGGTGTTACAAAGGTTGAAATAGCATCATTAAATTTCAAAATAAGTGTAACATACTTGTCACCATGTTTTGCTAAAAATATCTGTGTTCCTTGCAAAGCCTCTGATAGCTGTTCTTTCTTGGCTGATAATTCATCAGAAGAAATCTGAAAAATAAGAAAGCACATTCAAGGCTCTAATAATAGACTTAAAAATGTACTCTAAGCAATATATTTTAAGATTAAGCATAAAAAGATGTGTATTTGAAACATATTGCCATTTTGATAATAATACAGTATAGATTGCCATGCCTGCTTTGTCCCTGAATTAACGTCTTGCTTTTGAACAAGCCAGATCGTATTGTGTGTACAGACATACATATACACATACAAAAACAAGCCTGTCACAGATGTGCTAAGATGGGCATTCTTGTATCTTATTTACTTGGGAACAGAGGCCAGGAACTTTAATCAAAACTTAGAACTGAAATATCCCAATGTATGCTTAATTAGGAGAGCAATGATATAGCTTGTTTAATAGAAAAGAAAAACAGTGAATTCTGTATGTAAAGTAATATTAAATAAACGTGTGCTAATTACACCTCTAATTTCCCCCCCTTAAACTGTTCTGGTCTTTGCTTTAGATAGTTTTTAAATAAGCCTATATTGTCAAGTGAGAACAGGCTGATTTATTTGTATTTCAATTTTATTTTTATAATTTTATTATGATATTAAAGTGAATACACTCGATATTCTACCAATAGATGAAGATAATTATGCATGTCAAAAGCTTATTTCTAGTTTTTGTTTTTTTTGTTTTTTTTCATTAGCTGGAGGAATATATGTATCACCAGGCAGGATTTTTGTTTACCTGTTTGAGGGAGGTGGAATGCTGGAATTACTATGGCAAATTAGGATTCTGATATTTCATTTATGACTGATTGTAAGTCGAGTTCTAAATTATACCAGTTCTTCTTACTTAAAAACAAAGACTGAATTAACTTTGACAAATCTTTCCCCAAAATGGACTAGAGCCAAGTCAAAGACATAATTATCAAATACCTTCAGACCTCGGACATATTAATAAACTTTTTTTTTGAAGAACAATCTACAACCTTCCCTTTGGGGTTCAACCCTGAGCTACACATATTCTTTTCTACTTGAATTTGCACTTCATTGCTACTATAAGCCTACCTTGGACATATAGTATCATTGATAGCTTGAAAATGAATGGAAGAACATCAACATGAGCTAGAAGAACTTGTAGATCTGAACGACTAAGCTTTTATTTGCTATTCTCCAGTCTTATCTTTAATTCTCTTTTACCTTATGTGACTGACAGAAGCAAAACATTAGGTGAGATGCAGTCTAAATGCAATTGAAAGTTTACTCAGTTCATAAGCTTTTCAAGTGTTCAAATTAATTTAAAATTATAGTAATTGCCAAATTGTTCTGAGCACTAAGTGGAATATTTCATTTATTGTGGATGGACACTATCCACTAGGTTCCTACAGCAGTCATAAAATATATATGAAGGAATATTTTCTGTAGTTCCAAATATTTTTTTTATATAACCTAACAGTTCTACCAAAAGACCTAATATTGTCATATAAATAAAGGCTAAAACAGCCCACAGCCATCCACAATCTTTATTACTACTGAAAGTATTTCTTTGTAGGTAGCATTCTGTCAGATTAGATTCTTACTATCCTTATCCTGGAACATCATAGCATTTACTTTCAGACAGTCCGTCTGAAAGTAGGGGCAGAAGAACAAAGGGCTATCCTTTTGTTGTTAGCACTGGAAGTAGCTACACCTTTCTGTCTTCTAGAAAGTGACTGCCCTGAATGATCCAGGTGAGCTAATTAAGGCACTAAAATACTCTTTGGATTGCCCATAGTGACAATCCAGGGCTATTCTCACAGGCCATGTTTTTTTAAAAAAGCCACTTCCTTTTTCTTTTGTTTCTCTGAATGCTCGCAAGATTGAACCGTATTTTGAAATTAAGATATAAGTATGAATATCAAAATAGTCTCCTGATGGCTAATTCTGTCAAGTCTGCACTGAAGAGTATGATATATGGAGCACAATGAATATCCCTTGCTATCAAAATATTGTTTTAATATATTCTGAAGGGAGAAATCAGCAGGGGAAGCAGCCACACAAAATAGATCATCATCTCTTTAATTACAATGAATATCCATGACGACATTCCTTTGGATTTCTTAAAAGAAAAATATCAAGCTTACTTTCTTCTAACTATAACTGATAAGATTTAAGTTAAAATTTGAATCCAAATTTATAAAATTTGCCTGTTACAGTAATATTCACTGAATAGATAGAAACTAGTTAAAAGCCTTCTACTCGGGCAAAAAAAATTAAGTATATCTAGCAAAAATATATCTATGATGCTTCATTCTTGGTTGAGAAATATTTTCTGAGGGAAACTTAGAATTAATATGTTCAATTTATGTATTAGGTAAACATTTCAAATTTTAACAAAAGGAGGATATTTTAATTTAGTGTAAATTAAACTTGAAGGAATTTTAGCAGAGTTCATACAACATACTATGCTATGATTTGTTTACCCAGATGTTGCTGAATAAACCAGAAGAAGCTGGGTTCACAGACCATACTCTACTGAGTATGAAGTTGACTCTTCAGAGGTTATGCAACAGAAATCAGTAATGTTAGATATGTACTTCCTATCATTTTGTTGCCCCTATGAAAATATCATGGACTAATGAACTGTACTTTCAAATATACTGTTCTTTACTACGAGTGGCAACCTCTGATTCATATAACCAACAGGCCCTGCTTGGGATGGTTAAAAGATCACATGGATACCCAAAAATTCACATCTTTTAAAAAAAACTCTCCCCACTAATCATCCAACTAGACTGACCTGGTTGACCCTGACATTCGGAGACGTAAGTTATTTTAGCAGTCATAATCCCTGTACCCGATTCCAGATAGTTTCTGGTTTTTTTAAACGCAGCCTCTTGCCAGATACCAGTTGGAATTGAGCAGGTGCCTTCATGGCCCATTTCCAAAATCGTACATCGACAAATGGTAAGTACAAAGTAAGGAAAACATTCTCTAAATGTTCATTACCTTATGGAATCGTTGCAAGTTTATTCTTTGAGAAAACTGATTTATAAATCTAAATAATAGTATATGTTTTATGAAAATTTGAAACCAAAGGAGAATGTGATTGTGACTGATGTAGGGCATACAGTGGATCTTGTCCAAGACCCTTCAGCTTGTTGGTATGAAGGAATGAAATATTGGGCACAAGCCACAGTTGGCTCCTTAGTAGAACCACAGACATGCAAAAATCAAACATTACAGGTCCATGCAGCTGTTTATTATACACACCGAAGCAATGTTTTTAATACCTGCTTCTTAAGAAAATCTGTTTTTTCAGCCCTTTCTCCGCTGCCTTTGTTGAGGCTCCTGGTGATTTCTGTAACCCATTTCATTAAGTCCCCAGTTTTTTCAACATGTTCTTTCTTTTCTTCTTCCATTGATTTCTGATGAACAATGGGCATTACAAATACAGAAATATTTAAAAATGCTGAACATTAAACAATAGGTACAGACCAAACATAACTATTCTGTTAAATAAACTTTATTTTTATCCCAGTTGCTGGTGTAAAATTATGGAGGGGGTGGTGGGGGAGATTAACATTTTTAAAAAATATCTACCGTTATTTGAAGATGTTTTTTTAAAAAAACAACATAGTCATATGATACATTTGAACACATTCTTTTTTACAGAGCTGATTCAATGCGTATGACAGAAATCATTATTGTTCTCTCTTAATAATGGGAAGGAAAACTGTTATTAAACTGCAGCTTTTGAATTAATTATAAACCCAACCTGATATCATGCAGTTAAAGAGGTTACATTTCATTAATATAAAATACCTAAAACCCTTTCCCATAGACAAAAAGTCATACAATTTTTATTCATCAGGCGATAATTGATCCATCATAAAGGAACTCTAGTTTGACAGCTGTTTAGCCATCTCCACTGATAATTTAAGGTTCCAATTAGAAGAAATGTAAAGACTCAAGTGCCAAAATAAACAGGGAAAAACAATCACTTTAATTGCTATAACAGGAGTATGAAACTGTCATTAAATTTTTTGACTAACCAATCTTAAATGTTTAAACTAAGATACAGGCCTCAACGAATATAATTCATTATCAAATACTTAAAATCGTACTACTTTACTTTGACAGACTCAGCTTAATGGAAATTTGCATCTTCTAACCTTTTTAATATATTTTTTTCATATAATTTATTTATGAACCACTGCAAGTTTATAATTCCATGTTTTACTATTCCCTGGAAATGGGCAGTAGTTATGAAAATAAGGTGTCATTATGAGAAATTCTACACACTTAGCTCTCTATTGTAGTTTGGTGGAAATCCTGAAATACATGATTTTTTAATAATTTACACTGATTTGATTACAATGGAATATATTTTAAAAAAATAAATTTAAAAAGTTCAGCTGGAATGGCAAAAACCAGATTAGAATGAAGTGAAACATATCAATATAATTCATCATTTTACAAGCTATATTTTTATTTATAGAAAACAGCAACTGAAGCACAATCCAATCATAACTGAAGTATAGTTACATTATGAGAAAATTAAGCATGAATTTAAATCTTCCACAGAAATCTGTAAAACATAGAAATATCTAACTTTTATTGTGTTCTAAGATTACAAGCATAGAGCAATACTAGATTTAGAGCATGCAAATAACCATATATAAGCAAAGCCAAAATGTGTTGCCAGGAATTGAGTGGTTTTTTCCCCTCCACCATGTTGTACAATTATATAAGTGGGAATTATTTCTATGAGGTGGCAGTTTTGTTCCTTACCACAGAATGGAACTTAGTTCCAGCAGAAGAGAATATCTGTAGCTCAAAGTTGAACTGTGGAGTCCTTGGTGCAGCCTCTGAACTTGGTTGTAAACTTGCAAACATTCAACTACCCAATGAGGCAACGTCATCAGTGCTAGTGACTGTGGAGTATGTTTCCTGTTTACTCTTAAGAATAATCTGTTGTTATGAAAATTTTGTCTCAAAAAATAGATGGCCAGGTTAGCTTAGTTACTGGGTAGAATAATAAAGCCTTGATATACCCGAGGTGATAAGCTCCGAGGCTTCTAGCAAGCGTAGCCCTGTATGACAGTCAAAAATAGCTCCCTGGAGAGCTTCCTGATAGGTTAATTGTTTTTTTGTCTTAGGGCACATCAGGCTTTTTATGTAGAATTTATCATCTTGAGTTTTTGTGGCAGTAACGGCATCAATTAGACCATTCTTGATGGCATCCTCCATTGACAATCTAGAATGAGATTTGGGATCTATCAACCCACCCGTCAAATGCTGATATTCCAAGCAGCGAGTGCCTACTTCTTTGTCTAGAAGGTTTTTATTTATTGCTTCGGTGACTGAGAGAATACTGTTTGATAAAGGGTGCTTAATGCCAGTGAAGACCAATTCACACTGCTGAAGGTGTTTAGCACATGCCTCATCAATTAACTCCCTTTGCAAGGCTTCAGCCACTGGGTACCTTTTTCCAGTCAAGGGATCAATTACCCCTCCTGTGCAGATTTGAGCCTCTAGACACCTCAGCGCAGTGTTCCTGTCCACCAAGTTTTTGCGAGAAGCTTTTACAATAGCCATTCTTTCATTTGTCTCAGGCAGCCAGACCCCGGCAATGGGACTATGGAGATCGGTATGCGGCTTGGAATTGGTCAACAAAATGTCACCAAGTTCACTAGCTGCAAGATGCCCTTCTTTGTACTTACTGACTGAGAGTCTGTCTATTTTGCCAGCAATTAAGGCCTCATCAATATTGAACTGCAGTCCCGTTTTCAAGTCTGTCAGAACAAAGTAAGAAGTTCCACTGGCATCAAAGCACGTGGACTCTTTCCATTGAAATTCCTGTCCAGATAGCTCAAGATATGTACTTTTGTCTATCAGGGACTTTTTATATGCCTCATAGGAAGTCATTTCTGCACCAGTGTTGATGTCAACCACAGATACCTTATGAATCTTTTCTGCAGATGGAGTGCTTATTTTCCTCTCCCCAACCGGAAGCAGGAAGCATTTGCTAGCTACATCAAGCACACACAATTTCAGCAGGTCGTTATAATACATGGCCTGCCTGTTATTGGGATTCTCGAAGCTTTTTTTGTTACTGGAAGGTTCGTGTAAATATTTCAGCATTGTGTTATTCAGCAAGCCTAGCTCAACTGCAATCTCAGGAGGAATACGGACACTTCTGACAGGGTCAATAACTCCCCCAGTGGCAATCTGAGCCTCAATAATGTTTTTGCCCTTTTGCCTTTCTAAAATTCTACTTTCCACTGCTTGGTAAACAGACAGCTTTTTCCCAGAAAACAGATAACCTAAAACTGCCTTTTCTGCCTCCAGAAGTCTAGTTTTCCATTCATAATCTACCAGTCCACTGATGACTGATTCATCCACTGAGAATTTTTTACCAGTTATGGGATCAATGATGAAACCTGTGGCAACCTGGGCTTCTAACAATGCTAGAGCTGATGTTTTATCAATTACTCTTTGTTTAGCTGCAGAAGCAAGTGAGACTTTGTTTTTGCTAGCTTCTATGTACAGCCCAGCTACTGCAGTAGGCTTTGTTAAAAATATCTCAAGGTCTTTTTGAACCTCAGCGATGGCCTTCTTCCCCATGTGGAGCTGTCCAGCTGTGGTCAAGTCTAGAAGCTTAACTTCAATCAACTGCCTGGCATTTACTTCCTCTCGGAGGCCTTGAAATTTTATCTTATCATATTCAGTAGGAATCTCCTTGGCTCGCTTCTCCTCTAAGGCAGTACTGCTCTTTGAAACATCTTCACTCCTAAACCCTTCTGATGCTCTGTATCCCTCAAGAAGTCTTCCTTCATTACCAAATGTCTTGCCATTTTCTTGATTATATGTAGAAGCTTCAGCATGTACACCATACTGCTTGCTGTTCACTATCTGTAAACAGGAATTTTTTTTAACATTGTGAAGGATATTATATTTAGAGAGTAACGTCATATATTACAGTAAGTGGGAGGTAGGAATGCAGAATACAAATAGCAAACAAGCATCAGCTAGTTTGTTAGTGCTGACAACACAGAAGCTGTAAGAGCAGGAAAGCTGAATGGAAACACAGAAAAACAATAGAAAAAGAAAGAATATGTTTTGGTGCATACGATTTAAAAATTGCAGCTGTGATCACTACTCCAGCTAATAGGTAGGTGTCATGATCCACAATAGTCAGACTGTAGCCAAAACTGCACAATTGGTGTGTCCAAGGGAAAGTCATCTTTTACAAATTTACAAAAAAAAATCTATTTAAAAAATCTAAAAGGACAAAAATACTTTTAGTGAAGGGTGAATGTGCCACACAATAGAAGTGACAAGTGGAAGAGAGGGAAAACACGCAGAGGGTTGGGGTGGGATTAGTAGGGAATCCTGAAGAGAAACATTTTTAGGAGAGGGCATTTTTGTTGCAAATCTTATAACGTAGATGTTGATTTGAATTGTGCATATTTATCTTTACAATAACATAAACACATTGTTAGCCAGACATGTAGGTGGAAAGTACATTTAAATAAATATGTTTTTTCTGATACTACCTTTTAAATAAATGGAGAACCTTCAGAAGAAGAATAGAAAAGTGCTAAAGAATGCTTAAAGGCAGAAAGTACAACGAAGGCCATAAATATCAAATTGTATGGTGTACCTCCAGTGGATGCAGTTGTTTCCCTAATCCCATTTCATAATTTTCTTCATGCCGTGAACTGAGGAATTTGCCATCTCTCAAATTATCTATTTCTGATAATCTTGTGGCAGGTTGGTTGTTATCAATGCTGATTTCTAATTGTGTACTTGTTTGGGAAACATACTCCGAATATGATTGTTGGTTTACTCCACTTCCCAAAGAGTGAGCGATTCCAGACAGCTGGAATGGCTTTTCTCGTGACAATGAATCAGTGGAAACCATTTGCATTTTCTGAGCTAGTAGCTGTTCAGATTTACAACCTGGGCTGGTTATCTCAGTTTGCCTTCTCCTTAATAAAGGAGAAGTATTTGTACACACTTTACGTTGTTCAAAATCTCTCAGAGAGGCATCTCCCAAGTAACCGTAGTCAAATCCTTTCAATCCAAAGTCCAACTGGACATTCTTTTTGTTGATCTCATTCTGAAACAAACGCAACTGATTGCAGTGCTCTCTTTTCTGCAGATCTATTTGGTGCTTCAGGTGTTCCATTGTTCGTTTCTGCATTTGGAATTCCTCTTCTAGTTTGCGGTACTTCTGCAAATGTTCCATTTCTGCATGTTTCCCTTGTTGTAGCTGATCACGGCATTTTTGAAGTCTGTTCTGCAAATCTTCAATCTGAATCTGATACATTCTGATGTTTTCTTGAGTCATGTGCTTCTCTTGCTGCAAAGTGATGCATTCCATCCTTATGCCTGAAATGTCATTTTCAGCAATGTTGTGCGATTCCAAGAGTTTATCAAATTTCTTCTTAAACTCTTCGGCAGAATGCTTATATTTAATTGACTCTTCCTGGAGCAATGCCATCTTTTTACGTGCCGTTTGCTCATCTAAAGTCTTCTGGTGGAAATCATCTTGCAGCTTCTTTATCTTATTATTGAGTTCTTGAATATGAGCTTGTTGTTGCTGGATTTTCTGCTCATTCATTTTAATTTCCATAGCAAATGTACTCACCTGCGTGTTTAGGTTTCTTAGCTCCATCTCAGTATTCATGTTATAAGTGATATCCCTGTCACATTTCTGCTTATACTCATTAATTACATCTTTTGCATTGACTAACTCATCTTCTAATCTCTTGATTTTATCCAAGTGCTCTTGCTCAATTATGATCTGTTTGTGCAGTTCTTCATTTGTAACACGGAGCTGCTCCTTGAAGCTATCAACCAAAGCTTTTAATTCATCATTTTTCCTGTCAATAATCTGTCTCTCCAGAACTATCCTCTCTGATTCAGTGTGCACTTCAGTCATCATAAGTTTGGTTTCACTATTCCACCTGGTAAGCTCCTCCACCTTTTGCTTTAATTTTTCTACCAAGTGATTACTGTCAGCTAAGTCATCTTTCAGTCTTTGAATAGTCAGCTGGCTTTCTTTTTCTTCTCTTGTTTTTTGAAGCAATTGCTCCTGCAGTTTTCTAAATTGCTCTTGCAGATTGCTTGCTTCCCCTTTACATGATATAGTTCTCTGTTCAGCTATCATTTTCTCTTGTTGAAGAGAGGCAATTTGTGAACGCAACTGCTGAGCAATAATTTCGATTTCTGTATGTGTCCTTGTCAATTCCTCCAGCTCCCTCTTTAACTGTGCCTTTTCCTTCTGAAGTGACCTCAAGTCTTCTTGATAATTCATATTAATTCTTTTAAGTTCCATGGATTCTTGCATTACTTCTTCAGCTTTACCTGTGGCTTTCTGCAGCTGCTTGTCAAGTTCTTTTAGTTGTTCCAAGTAACCTTGCTCAACCAGTTCTTTCTGGTCCAACTCTATTTTAAGGCGTCTGAGAGAATGATTGGCTTCATCTAGTTTTTCCTTTAATAAGCGAGCTTTTTCTTCAGAGGATGCATTCTGTAGCTCAAGTTCATGAAGTTCATATTTTAAATCCTTAATTATTTTTTCAGACTTCTTGTTGGCCATAGTTAGTTCATCTACTATTTGTTGGAATTCCTCTATGTTCTTTATGTCTTGCTTTTCTCTGAAAATGTCTGAGCAAGTTTCTCTTCCTATTATAGTAATTTGCCTTCTGATGTCAGTTATTTCTTTTTCTCTGAACTTGTTTTTCACTGAACTACCTTGCAATTCGAGATCGCGTTCCATTTCCTTAATTAGTTTCAGAAGCTTCTCTTCTTCAGCTGTTTTTTTCTTCAGCTCTTCCATTAAAGCCTTTTTTTGCTGCTCCAGGTCCTGAAGACTTGTGTCTTTCCTTCTTAAATGTTCTTCAAAGGTTTTTCGAATCATGTTGCTTTCTTCTAGTTGAATTCTAAAAGCCCTAAGGTTTTCTTCAACTGCATTTCTCTGAACCTCAGCTTTCAAAGTGAGCTGTTTCACACGTTCTAACTCCTGTTCTGCAGCTTCTTTCTCTTTAAGGACATCTTCTAACTCCATGGAAATTCGCTTCGCTTCTTGCTCTGCCTTAGCTTTCTGAAGGCAAATCTCTTCCATTTTCTTCTGCTGCTTGTTTAATTCCCTTTCTGCATCTTCTTTGGCTTTTGGAAGTTCTTCCTCCAGCTGCAGCTTCTGTTTCCTTATCTCCTCCAGAGCCTTCTCAAGTTCACTTATTCTTGCCATAAGTTTCTTGTTCTCATTCAACACTGCCTTCTGCTGTTGTTCCAGGTTAGAAAATTCCCCACGTACAAGGGCCTCCTTGTTTTTCAAGGTCTTAAAAGTAAAAGAAGAAAGAAGCATTACCGTTTGTTTTAATATAGTACTGAAACGTGTTGAAATGGTTAAAGCATGGTTGCAAATACTTACACTATTACCTACAGCATATTTCAGCAACACAGACTGCTGCCCACCACCACCAATGTCCCACTCAGAAAGACACCACAAGAGGAAAGAAAAAGCTGCAGTGAGGAGTCCACCAACTGATGTCCTCAAGAAGAATTCTCTGCTCATTTAGGACAAGAGCTGTTCAAGGATTGGAAGTTTCTGCCCCAAAGCAGACTTGCATGTGTCTCTGCTTGAAAGCTACAGTGGAATAACTTCTCAGCAATACACATCATGCAAGGGAAAAAAAGGCATTTCGGCATGTTAGGGTTAGTTGAATACGAAAAGAAATGTTTTAGTGCATAGGACAATTCTAGTTTCAATTTGAAAATACTCTCATAAACTTGATGGCCCAGAAAGCTGACTTAATTAGGGAATAAGCATATCCTCTTAGTATAATAATCGTTATTTAAACCCATGTAGTAAATTTTTCTCATTTTTCTCCCTATCCAAATGAAAACAGGAGAACCTTATTCTAAAATTGTAATGCATTTTTTTCATACATCTGGATATTTCTATTTGTATTATATTAAATTTATATTTCTGAAAGATAATCACACTTTTTTTGGCATGATCTCTGTAGATTAGTTGCCTATCTCTTAATTTTAATTTCATTTTCCCATCAAAGATTCTACTGATTTTTATTATTTTTATTTATTGCTTCTCTTTATTATTTCTCGTGCTTTTTTTTTACTCACAACCAACAAGAGATTCAAAACCATCCCTACTCTTTCTACAAAATTTTTCTACAACTGTTTTGCTCAATATTACATATAGTGCAGTGAATTAAGAAACCTTTACTTGCATGTGACTTCATCCAGACTCCCCCAGATTAATACCATTTCCAAAGACTAAATAATTTGACCTTATTGCTAGCTGTATTGTCAATATGATGTGCTTAATCTGGTATGTCCTCTTTTTGTGGTCACTTTCCAGCCACACATTTTAAAATGGAGAATGGCTACTGCTATTTATTTCCTCAACTTCCAACCTTATAAATGAAGTTATTTCCTATGCCAAATTATCCCAAAAAGTGACAACGATATTTAAAACAGCAGTTTACTGACTGTCTAGGACCAATAAATATGAAGTATGCTAAAAAGTTTAGTGGATAATTCCTGTATATTCTTCTCATGATAACAATAAATAGTGTAACAGAATAAAAGAACTCTGATGAACTGGACCAATCAGTTGTTTACAGAACAGTATTTGTTTTTCTGGAAGGTGACTAAGCAAACTCTTAAGTCAAACTAGACCTTCTGACTTGCTAATGAAAGATTGGGTTTCTCATTACCTGACAGAACAATATATGAAAAAGACAAATCATCAATTCCTTAACAATGCAATAAAATTTACCTTTAACATATTAAAGGAGCTAATTTTATGGATTGCTCTGTACTTGGAAGATTTCTATGAAGACCCAACATCACAGAAAAGTGTTTTAGCAACTTACAGGTGAAAAGTAATCTTTAAACCCGATTAGGAAGTTTTTAAATCAGAATTATTAGAGAGCCAGTATGACATACAAAATGCATATAATATGCATTTATTACACCACTTTCACTACTATTGCCTATAAATAACATAAGCTAATAAAGAAATTATGATTTTGACATTTTCACCTAAAGGCGTAACTGCAAATTTATTGTTCTACTGTTCCTTTGATAATATCTGTTGACTTACCTCTTCTTCCTCTAACCTTTTCAAAGAGTCACCAGCAAACTTTATATACTGAGTCATCAAGGTTACCAAGGCTGTGTAGCGTGTTCGTAAATCCATAAACTAAAATGAAACAGAGGAATAGCTGAAAATATGACAAATAAAGAATGTAGCTTCCATCATGATTTCTGAAAGAAAGGGAAGGTGTTTTGTGATAAAGCTTGAGAAATGTACTACATCTGTCAGCCGTAAGAAAACGGGCTTCAGGAATCAATGTAACAAAGCTGTGGAATAGAATTGCCTCCTATCTGTCTTGGGTGGCCTCAAGTAAAGACTACAGATGATCTCAGAAATGAAAGATGAGGAATCATTGCATGATGACAATTAGCATTTGGTGGTTAAAATGCAGTATTGAAAGTAAACTCTTCCTGTAGCCTGGAGTTTGATCCTGATGGACTGAAGGCCAACTCAGCTTTCCAGTGTTTGGAGGTCAGTAACATGAAGATCCAGATTGTTGGGGACAATATGCAAGTAATGCTGACATTGTAAAGTGCTTAGAGAGTGCTATGGGGTGGTACATAACCCTAAATGCTACTGCTATCATGGAATTCATTTCTTAATTCTTAAATCCTCATACTTTAAGTCCTCATACTATTAGCTTTAGATATGCAATGCAGCCTAGCAGTGTTTTCTAAATGAGACTTCTTATCATTCAGTTCAGTGGAAAAGGAGATTTAAGATCCCAAAGGCATAACAGACATAATTTGCATTAACTCATTTCTATATACCACCAATACATAGGATATCTCAAATAATGTTCCTGGTATTCATTCTCTAGGCTCTTCTAGCCACTGCAAAAGAGGCTGTGTTGCAGGTACCCTATATTTATATTTAGTCATCTACTAAAGCACAGAACAGACTTCTTTTTAAAATCTGCATTGGCAAAACTCATATCATTACCACTCTGGATAAAGTTGAAAGAGGGACTATTTATATCCACCTTCTGCATGTTTTACTGTTTTCTGGCCTTGTAATAAATGGATCTGTCCTGATGTGCTTAAGAACTGTATCTAGATCACAGATATCAGAAAGGGCAAGTCAGCTTTCAGAAACTGGAGTGCTGAGCTAAGCCTCAAACCAGCTCTGGCCTTCTGGAGTTCATGCAACACACTTCCCCTCAACGTGAGTTAATCAAGTATGTCACAGAAACAGGCCCAACATAGTTAATAACTATTACTACAAAAATAAAACTATGACATACAGCAAAAGAAAGAACTATGCGTGTTAGACCCGTCTCTTATTTCAAAACCAGTTTGGTGTAGTGGCAAAGATGCTAGATTAGAAACCAGGAGACTCTGAATCCTAGTCCTTCCATTGGCATGGAAGCTGGCTGGGTGGCCTTGGACCAGTAATTCTCTCTCAGCCTGACCACTTCACTTATAGTTGTGGAGAAAACAGGAAGTGGAAGTGACTTCAATTAAACAAAATAAAGATGCGGGTGTAAATATTACTACTAAATAAATCTGAATTATTCAGGAATGGGATACATCATTTGCAGAAACAAAACTTTAAAAATTGATCATTAAAAAAAATCCTAACTAATCTTGATGAACTATGTTCTTAATCATTTTGATGTCCTGACTCCAAGTTTCCTTAGGTCTTAAATGTTAATGAATGACAAAATGATGAGAAGGAAGTGGCTATCTGCAATCTCATGTTGAAAAAAAAACCTTGATCTTCCCTACATGTCAAAGACCTCACTGAGAGACAACGTCAGATGAACATCTTCAAAATATGCCCTGACGTTTGGCTGCTAGGGTAACTTTCTTCATCTGGCTTCTGTTTATGTTCTAATTAACTGGGTACCACTTTTGTGTAACTTGGTTGACGGCTCTCCTTTTACCAATCTCTGTCATTTAATGTTTTGTAATGTGAATTGCCCTGTGAAGGCTAGGTCTGAAAATGAATAAATAGCACATAAGTCACTGCTTAAACAAACAACCTACCTCTTGTATAATGAAGTCAGAAGAACTCTGCATCCTTCTGCGTTTTACAGGTGATTTTTGCTGGGAATCAACCATGGCTCTGTATGTCATTGTTTGCAACTCATAATCCTACCAAAAAAAGAGAGGTGGTGGGTGGGGTATCATATGTTCCATACTAAGGATTCTTCTGAGAGTATAAACACAGTTCATAACAAAAGGCCATGATACGAGTGTAGTAAAACCTGAACGTAGCAAAGGCTGAGCAACCAGAGCTGAGGAAAAGCAGCTTCTGTCACAATATTGCATATTGCTTTGGTAATATAAAAAAAACATTGTCTTAGGATGACGATGTCATCCTTGCAACACCAATGAAGATCCTTATGCAGTGGGGATAGGAGTAATAACAGGAGAAAGTAACCTCAAATTTCCAGGCAACAACTATAGCAAAAAAACAACTGTGACAAGTTTAATGCAGGGGTCTCCAACCTTAGCCACTTTAAGACTTGTGGACTTCAACTTCCAGAATTCCCCAGCCAACCATGCTAGCTGGGGAGTTCTGGGAATTGAAGTCCATAAGTCTTAAAGAGGACAAGGTTGGAGACCCCTGGTTTAATGCATGTAGTTCCTGACTTATGCTACAATTGGGTCTAGAATTTGCTTTGCTAAGTAAGATATAGTTGTTAAAAGTGAGTCGCGTCTGGTTTTACAACTTTTGCCACTTTTGTTAAGAAAACCACTGCAGTTAAGTGAATCACACGGTGTTAAGTGAATCTGGCTTCTCCCACTGATTTTTGCTTGCCGGAAACTGGTTGGGAAAGTTGCCAATGGCAATCATATAACCCCAGGATGCTGCAATAAATACATGCTAGATGCCAAGCGCCCAAATTTTGATTAAGTGATTTTGGGGATGTTGTGACAATCATAAATCACTTTTTTCAGTGACATAATTTCAAACAGTCGTTAAACAAATGGTTGCAAGTCAAGAACTACCTGTACACACAATTATTTTCACTTCAGTAAGTAAACACATACAATTTCAGGTTTACCTTCACTGCAGTTGAATACTGCTCTGAGTATTTCTGGCATTCATCTAGCTTGTTTTGTTTCATCTCTATTTCAGACACCAGCATCTATAAAATAAGTAGTGGCATTCAATATACAACAATGCTTTATAAAAATATTTTAAAGCATACAATTTCTAACCTCATCTTCCTAAACAACTTAAGTAAACCAATAGAGAAAAGCACTATGTTGCTTAGATATACTGAATCTATTTCTTTCATCTGTTAAGAATTACATATGCTATCCAACTATCTCAAATTATATGCTGACAGTACAATACAGCATTTAAAATGAGACTGTTTTAAATGGTTGAAATGAACATTGCTATTTAGCTTAACTGGACGTTGAAAATGCAGGATAAGAAGAGTATTGAGGCTTTTGCACTTTGATTTTGGAAAAGACTCCTAAAACTGCCATGGACAGCCAAGAAAACAAAACAGGAGATCTTCAACCAAACCAGCCCGGAGTTCTTACTTGAGGCACAAATGACCAGAATCAAATTATGCAGGAGACCTAGCAATCTGGAAAAGCTCTAAGGCTGGGAAAGATGGAAATAGAAGAGAAGAGGAGGCATTCAGTTACAGTGACGATAACAATGAGTTCACTATGGGAAGACCTAAAAAACCAGGTTAGGAACAAATCTATGTGGTCGCTAAGAGTAAAAAAAATAATTCAAAGGTGCACAATCAATCAATCAATCAATGAAGCTGAATTATTAATTTGGTTCATTTAAGCGATATTACAGAACTTTTCATGATTGTACCTTCTGCTCATTTAGCTGTTTCGCCAGAGCTTTACTGTTCTGGGGTGGGTTTTCTTGAAATTTTTGCTGTGTTTCTTCAACTTGCTTAATCCAGTTATCCAGTGCACCATAAGTATCTCTGTAGTATTTTAGAGATTTATTGATAGTCTCCAAGTCACGTAACCTATAGTTGACACAAGAGCCATTCAGAAATGAACAAATGGTTATTTTAATGCAGTAACTGCTTTTTATAAAGATGTAATAATACTTGGCACATATTCTCCAGTTGTACAACACCTTAAGATAAATCATATTATTTTTCTTCATGCAATAGATTGTTATTAACACAGGGCTGAAGCTGAGAATCTGTGCTTGCAGGAGTTCACTAGCAAATTCATGGCAAAAAAAAGATGCTGGTTAATTATCTTTCATTAAGTATTTTTCTCAGGATTAATATAGAAGAACTACAAAACTAGAAAACAAAATTCTGCCATTTCAGTGAAAGCTTAGCTTCTACAAGTGAGCTAACATTATCACGAAATTATCTTTTCTCTGAGATACATACTAAGGAACAGGACATCTTTCCATAAAGACTAAAATCAATATAGTGGTCCTTATTCTGTTTTTTTTTTGTGGGGTGGGTGGGTGGGCACGAGGCCTCTGCTTGTCCCTTGCTTGAAATGTCAGGCAGTAAATAACTTCAGATATAAACAGGAATGATTAAAGACACTTTAAAATTATCCTGCAGTTCTGAACCACTACCTCTAGAGTGTAGAAACCAGAAATAAGCAGTCAATATTTCTTCATGAGTTCATTTAAATTCAAGTGCATTGTAGAAAACACTATTCTGTCAATTATATCATACTGTATTGCAGAAGAGCACATGGCAAGTTTTATATACCTGTTTTCGAGGCAAAGATATAAAAATCACTGACTAAGGAATAGTAGGCAATAATTAAATGTTTTGCTAAATGCAACTGAATTAAAATGATAGGAATAATTAGTGGGGCTGTGCAGTGCTTTAGATTCAAAAGAAAAACTGATGCTATAGTGGGAGCTGGGACACTCATGCAGCATCCATCTCCAACTCATCAGAGGAGCTGCATCTTTTCCCAGGATCATATGGCTGATCAGGAAAATAGATGTTTAAGGAATTTCATATAGGTACTACACTCATAAAAATTGCAGAAGCATTCATTACTGGGAAAAGCCACCAAACTACTATTGCTTGCAGTGATTTCCATTTCAGGGCCTCCAGATTGACTAATTCAGTCTAATTGTTTATTTTAGAATACAATTAATTTTGAAACCAATATTTCAAATGTTAAAAGCTTACCAATTACTTTTAATTAATGTCTAAACACTTTTATACTCTAAAAAACTGTAATAAATAAATTTCCTTACTCCCTATTTCTTACCCATTCATGAACTTAAGCTCAGCATTATTCTAATAAATGGCAGGCCCGACTGCTTTAGGCCAAATTTGATCTAATATCACCGTAGGAACAAAAAGGGCAATGATGAATTCTCTCCCTAACAGGTAATTTTCCTGGAGACCATAATTTCCTGACACTTTTCTACTCAAAAGAGTTGTTGAGAAAAGTGGCCTGGGAGGAAAGTGATATGAGGAAAAGAGCAAGCACGGGGCTAGCTTTTACTGATAAGACAGATCTACTGCCATTCTGCACACTATTTAGAGCTGACTATTTTGTCACATTCTTTCCAGTATTATTTCTCTCACTGTCAAAGTAACGTCTTCCAAATTAATGGCAGCTAAATGTAGTCGGTCTCATCATTACACACCTTGACAGTACAGTATCATGCAATAAGATTATTTTATACACCCTTGATGAGTTTAGTCTTGTCAACGCAGTTTTTAAAAAGGTAATACCAACCTGTTTTCAATCTGAGAATGCACATTTTGCCATCTCTCAGTTAATTGGTCTGCTTTTTCTTTGTGCCAGTCAAAGTCAAGATCACGCTCCTTGTGTGTTTTAAACATCTGATCACTAATTGCTTTCGCTTTCTGGAGTTCATCTTCTAAAGCATGGAATACTTCTCTTTTTTCATCAACTTCGGATCTCCATTGCTAATGAATAAAGTATGTGATGATAAACAGACAACATTGTTCCTAGTGGCATCTTCCAAAATGCCAAATTCAGGCTTCAAACCCAACCCTCCCCAGATGTATCTGATTGCAATTATTATTTTCAAACAATATGGTCCATCAATATGCCAGATAAGGACAATGAGATCTATAACTCGCACATTTATGGATTAGTAGATAAGAGAGGACTACTACATTATAAATAATCATGGGGATATATCTTAGTATGTCAAACATACTCACTTTACTAAATATATATGAAGAATATTTACAGTATTCTTATCATGTAGCATGGAGATACAATTAAGTATTCCACAGTTTATTCCACGTGAAGCTAATATTTTTCGATGTTCCCAAGCAGGAGGGAAAAATGAGAGCAAGGAAACAGCCTAGGGTACAACTTCATTGTTCCTGGAGAATGTCTTTATTATGGATATAAGGCAAGAAAAGGAGAATAATTTTTTTTTTACCAGATTACTTCAACTATTTTTGTCTTTAAGGCCAGAAAGTGGAAGAAAAACTTCAATATTTAAAATTGGCAGATTTGGATTGTCCTTTATGAACAGTCTATGTTAATATGTAGCTCAGCTTCTAGTAAAGGGGTACAATGGAATGATATCCACAATCATTTGAACGGACTATATTTCATCAGCTATCTATCTATGATCCCAATTCTACTTTCATATTTGAAAGTATTCACTCTCTCAAAAGTCACTCATTATGTAGCTTGTAATATGTTTTATCTTAATATGAATACCAGTACCAAATCAATACCCATGTTCATACCTTCAGGGTACCCATCAGGTTCTCTATATTGCTCTTGTCAGCTGTTAATGGGTCTTCTTCACAAAGTTTAGTTTCGTACTGTTTTACTAGAGCTTCAGCCCCTTGAGTGTTTTTGAGCACCAAATTGACAGTTTTTAACCTGAAACAAACAAAATGTGTGCTATTCATAACCTCAAAAAATAACAATAAAGTTTTCAAAATGTTTTAATATGGTAACTGAATTCAATTATTTAATTTTATCCTTTCAAAAGAAGAAATCTGCCTTTCAACATTAACATTTTCATACAGCTATGTTCGCGGCTAATAAATATTGCTACAATAAAGATGATTGTGTGTGCAACAAAAGGCCTTTCTTACTTTTCTATGTAAATGGAAGACATGGAATACACCTGATTCATGTTTTGAATTACAAGATTAAGTTCAGACCGCAGAGTTGGGACTGAAGGGGAACCAGCAGCTTGGCTGAAGAAATCATTGCATTTATCTGTGATTGTTTCCAAATCATCTTTGAGCCGATCCAGCTCCTTTTTGAGCTTCTACAGGAAAAAGAAAGTGAGGTTTATTTCATCTACAGTAAAGGGTTTTCATAAATCATATTCTTAAACTAAGGGAAGGGCATAAGTTGAAGTTCCTAAGAACCATAAGCCACCACTACAATAGCATATTGCTAGACTTGGAGGACTGATTAACACCTATCTCCCTGCCAGCTTATTCCTTCCTTGTTTGTATTAAGGCTAATGAGTTGGTTGGTTAAGGTGCCCATCGTATTTCTTTTTTGTATGTATTTGTAAATGAAAGCACAACAGCATATTACATTTTTATGCTAATGTGGCTGAAAGTCTACATCTTTTTTTCTCTCCCTATTTAGAAACCTATCTCCAACTCAACATTAATTTCCAATGTAATGGTTTAGGCCACAGGCGTCCAACATTTGGGCTTGCTCAGGCTGCACTGGGTGAAGTGGAATTATCTTCAGCCATTAGAGTTAATGTACATAAATAACAAATTTCCTTTATTATTATTATTTACAATCTTGTCGGGCCACATTATCAGCTGTCCTGAGCCATATGCAGCCTGTGGACCACGGTTGGACACATCCAATTTAGGCCCCTGGGGTTTCTCACCCCCCCAAAAGGGGGTTATGTAAACAATTTGGTATGAAACATTAGGCAACAACTATAACATTTCTAAATCCATATGCAAAAGGAGATAGAGAACTGTTTTTAGTTTTATTTCAGTTGTATTTCAAGAAATGTCATGTGGAAAGTATGTCCTAACTAAACATGTTTCATATTGACCAAATCGTCATTATCTAAGTTTGCCCACTATGCTACATTGCAAGTTGCAGAATGTTAAAACCAATTATGTTCACACATTATAAGCCAAACCTTATAAAGTTGCCTCAGTTTTTGCACCATAATTTGTGTTTGTCTGAATGATCAATGGGGTCAAATGAAACTTTCAGAGAATTTACAAAGCAAGGAGGCCAGTGGTGGGATTCAAATTTTTTTACTACTGGTTCTGTAGGCATGGCATGGCTTGGTGGGTGTGACAGGGGAAGGGTACTGTAAAATCTCCATTTCCTCCCCACTCTTAGGGGAAGGTCACCACCAATTCTCCAAACTATTCAAAATTTCCACTACTGGTTCTCCAGAACTGGTCAAAACCTGCTGAATACCACCTCTGAAGGAGGCCCAGTTTTGTTTCTTAAGAGTAATGATAAGGATGGAAGGAAATGGTAACAATCTGGATTGGAACTGCACCTGATTAGGAAGATAAAAATCTAACAGGATCACTAAATAGTTCCCTGGAATACAGGTAGTCCTTGACTTATGACCACAATTGAGCCCAAAATTTCTATTGTTAAGTGAGACATTTGTTACATGAGTTTTGCCCCATTTTATGACCCCCTTGCCTCAATAGTTAAGCGAATCACTGCAGTTGATAAATTAGTAACCCAGTTGTTAAGTGAATTTGGCTTCCCACATTGACTTTGCTTGTCAGGAGGTCACAAAAGGTGATCAGATGACCTTGGGGCACAGTAATGGTCATAAGTATCAAGCAGTAGCCAAGTATCTTAATTTTGATCACATGATCATGGAGATGCTGGAAAGGTCATAACTGTTAAAAATGGTCATGTCACTTTTTTCAGTGCCGTTGTAACTTTGGTCAATAAACGAACAGTTATAAGTTGAGGATTACCTGTATTTCATATGAATTTTGATGGTGCAGAGAAGAATTCTATTTATTCTCCCAGAAGACTTTGATTCCAATCTGTAACAATTTGCACTTATTCCGCATATTTAAAAAAACAACACCCTCAACAGATGTAGCTTTATCCAATTAAGTTAATGCAATAAGTCATTTGAACGTGTTCATGATATTCAAAAAGATAGTTTTCATCAGCAAATTGAGAAGAGTTACCTCTTGTTCAGAGATACGGAACACACTTTCAGGGAGGTCATCCCTCTCCAGAGGAGTTCGAATTTGTCTAATCAAACGATCTTCACAATTCTCCAATCGAAGTCTAATGTTTCGAACTTCTGAGATGTATAAATTATAAATAGATTCTTCGTGCTCCTCTGTTGAAACCAATGCACAAAGGTGAATTAATCCAACTGATTTTATTTCTTTCATCTGCTACCATGGGATATTCTACAACTAAAGTTTCAAAGTTTAGAAATATAACTCTCCTTGAAATCCAAAATTAATGTGCAACCAACTGTTCTGGATAGCGATAATGAGAAATACTGGATGTGATAATAAGGTGGTGTGAAAAGGAAGGAATGGTGTTATGTATTTTTTGTTTCTAACCTTTTCTACCACCTTTAAAATATCTTTTCTATTTGACAGAAATAAAGTCATCTTGAATTTCGGGTATCACAAATTTCCCAGAAACGTTAACATTACAGAAACAGGTTGCTTACGAATTAATCTTTATGTGTAAATAATGTAACTTCTCTTAAATGTTCTTATTCTTAGCTTTTTTTATGTATCCAAGCAATAATCCAAAAATGGATCTTAAGAGCAACATCCTGCTTTTGCACACATAAATTAGATGTGCAACCTATTACAACTAGCTAACTCATGTGAATAATTGATCACATGACAAGGAAACCTGGAAAGAAAAGATACAGGAGACAGTAGTCCCTCTTTTCTGTTACTGGAAACAAGAATCTTTAGCTTTGCACTAGTGTTGCTATAATCCAATTAAAACAGTGTAGTTGACAAGAGCAAAGCTGAAAATATCACATCTAAAGCAATACATCACATCAAGGACTTTATAACAATCTCCTTTCTGAGATGATTAATATACTTACCTCTCTCAGCAGACTTAAGTAGCTCTTGGTAGTACTGCTTGCATACATTTACTTCCCTTTCCAACTGGGCAATGTCAGCAACAGAGAAAATTTTGGATTCCTGGCTGTCTTCCAAGAAGTCATCAAAGCGAGACTGCAAATTGCTTAAAACCTGCTGATGTTCACCTGGCAAGAGTGTTTTGATCTAGAAAATGTTTTAAAATTGGAGTCAAATTTAAAATCTTTCCAACAATTGGCAACATTCCTTCCCTTTCCATGATATAAACATAAAGCACAGACTGCTCTTAAAGCCCTTATTCATAAAGCCCTTAACCCATCAGTTACTGAAATTTTGACTCAATAAAAGCCCAGGAAATATCAAGCGCTTGGGAAGTCAGAAGATCCAGGCAGCTCAAATGGGTATAAAGATTTATTGCAAGCTTAAGCTCTCTATAAGAATCCAAACTACTAACAGCCAAAGCAAATTGGCGGTAGAGAAGAGTCAATGAAAGTCAAGGTGGTCTGGACTTAGTTCTCTTGTGGGTGCTAACGGACTCAAGATTGATGATGTGCTTGACCCCTCCCTCAGGCTCAGCCTAGTCATCTCCTACAGGGAGGTGCCTCTCAGGAATACAATGCCTACAGTATATACGTACAGTGTATATAAAGACAAACATCCATGGAACCACATCTACTAGATATTGTCCCAGGTCAGAAGTTTTTTAGCAGTTTTATAGAAAATTCCAATATAATATTGGTACATCTTTAGCATCGTGTCTGCTGTATAAAATATGATGCTCTTCCCAATCTTTACTTATCATTGTAAGTGGTAAAACGTAAATTCTTCATTTAAGGCCATATTGCTGAAATACTGAATGCTGGGTTGGGGAGTGGGGAACTAACTATGTATCGAAATGAGAGTTGGAATACATGAAAAACTTACTGAGGCCACATTACTTGCTCGAACAGTTTCAATTTCAGTTGTTAAATAGTGCCAAGAAACTACACTCTTCAGATTTATATGTGACTCATGCCACAGAGCTAGGACATTTTGATACTGCTGCTCAATTCTGAAATGCATAAAACATAAGGGGGTTAAGTAAGCAATATCACAAAAGAGTCTTAAGAATATACTGGTAATAAATTCCCTAGAATGCATGAATTTTTCAGAATGATTTCAAAAAGCAAGTGACATTAATATGGGTTCGGTGTGTGTACATTCTGCCAAATTCCTACCTATTTGCAGTGTCTATGGCTTCTTTGTTGGGAGGTGGGATGGTAAAACAAACAGAGGGAACCATGGCCTCATTGCCACTTGGGCTGATCACTTTCCATTTTGCTCGATGAGAGTTGCTTGCCAGGACACATTCATCATCCTTGTAAATAGTTATCTAGTTGTGAACAGAAAAACAGAACTGAATGAGCCTTTCTCAAAGCACCTCTGTCAACAACTGATGCAACAAAAAGAACAAAGTAAAACTGATTCAGCCCCCAACTGTGGCAATAAACTCTGTGGGGTATGGAGGAGACTTCCAGGAGTTTGTTATCAATACCCAGCCCAGGATCTTCTTCCTCCCCGTAACTGATTCGAAGATGGTAAAAGCTTCCAACCTCAATCTGTCGATAGTCACAGATGGCCTTAACTGGGATGGACGTTTTGAGGGAATTTTCAGGATTCCTCGGTTTTAGCTGAACTATTGTCTTTGCTCTGCCCACAAGGCCTGCCACGGTGTTCTTGTACTGCAGGAGCTGTTCTTTTTCTTCCTAGATGCCAATTTAAAGAGCAAATGTTAAACATTAAGCATCCTTTTCTTGGAAGTGTTTTAAGTTTTCTTGTTTTTTTTTTTTTTCCCAGTTTGGTTTCTTTTCCAAGATGTAATTCAAATGAGGCACAAGAGACACCCTGGCAAAAAGCGCAATAACTTAGAAAGTATTAAACATACTCGAAGAGTAAAATCAGCTAACATATTGACATTCCTACCATAGACTCTTGGATCAGATCTTCTAGTTTATGAATGCTGCTGGATCTATCACAATTGTATTTTCGATGTACAGCATCTCGTAAATTCTTCAAGTAATCCAGAGCCTCTTTGGCATCACTGAAAAACTAGAATGAAACGAAGTTTTCATTTAATAAGGCACTGTTGAAAATATGTTTATTATACGGAGAGAAGGGGGAAAGAGGGAGAAAGGGAGGGAGGGAAAGAGTTTTGCAAGTCTTGTCACTCCCACTTTCAGTTTGAAATAAAATTATAAAACCAGAGAAACACCTGAATTGTTAAAACAAGAGGTTGGGAAAGAATCAAACTTTAAATGTCTTTAGGACAGCAAACAAAGAGATGAAAACAGTAATGGTTACTGACTTTTTTCCACAAGATTTATGTACAACATACTGGACCAACAGAATCACTACTGGAATAACATAAAAATTGTCTCTCTGAAACATCTGAATTAAACGGGTAAAAACTGTATCTTTATCATAAAAACATTGCTCTACATTGCTTAGTTGAGAACCACATTAGAATTTCCTTCTTGGTGGTATACAGCTGAAATCTGCAATCATCCACAGCATCTTCAATTTAATCCATACCTCAAAATATGCAGTGTTTTCTCTTAAATGCTGTTCAACACATTGGCAGAGCTGTAAAATCCAGCTCCACTGGGTTTGCATTGCAGCTCGGTAAGCCTGAAGGATACAAAAAGAGATAAAAAACCATGTGTGTCTATGCAACCCCAGCCCTAGTTCTCTCTAATGAGAGGAATTGATTTTTCCCTCCTCCATCCCTAATGCCTTTGTCTCAGCAGTATGCTGTAGAACAAAAGCATCCACCCTCTAAAATATAACGAATAACATTTTCTGGAAAGTTAGGTTGACTGCCATTTAGAAACCAAACACCTTGGCTACAATTTATATTATTGGACAATGGCTGCCTGTTAAATTGGCTAAAATTACTGACCCTTAACAAAGAAGCAAAAAAGCTCGCTATAGAATCCAGTAGAGTGAATTGTTTAATAACAAGGACAGATCATAGAGCTAATCTACTTCTAGTTTTTAAGTATTGCTGCAGAATATCCATTCTGACAGAGATGCACAATCAATTAACCTATGGTCAGTTCTAAAACCGAGAGGTGTCCGTATCAGCTAGCTATAGTCTTTAGTTGCAAATGGTTATATACAGCAGTGTTTCTCAACCTTAGTAAGTTTAAGCTGAGTGGATTTCAACTCCCATGGCTGGCTGAAGAATTCTGGGAGCTGAAATCCACTCTTCTTAAAGTTGCTAAGGTTGAGATACAGTATATATCTTAATTCTAGTCCATTATAAATATAATGTCCAAGTAAGATCTGTAATAATATATAATTGTGATGCATAACAACAATGAAACATTTACAGGGAGAAGTTCCTTGCTACATATGAACAAGGAAAATACTGCCCCCTTCTAGTTGTACTAGATTCATTCTTACTCAAAACGTTAGATGGTGCTATGGTATTGGAATTCTCCATGGGGAAAAAAGAGTGCTCTGCATTTCTTTGTAAATAACTCAAAACAATCACCAGTGAAACACAGCCAGTGAGAGCAAGAAATAGAACAGAAAACAATAGAATATTCAGGAATAAATCACAATGGGTTAGATGGAACCCTAAACAGGAGTGCCATGTTTTGTAATCTTGTTTCTTTCATTTTAGGACATTAGCAAGGTGTCATGCTGCACCTTAAAGTCTAATAAATGCACTGAGTCATAACCTTTCACACTCAACTATATACCGCAAGAAAAAATTATGTGCAGCAATAACACAAAATGGAAAAGCAGAACCCAGACATAAATATTTATCTGCAGCTCTGTTGTGTACAAGATGAAACCAGTGATGCCTGTTACTGAGTACTGCTAGAAACAGAAGCACAGTAGAAGACTAAACAGGAAAGAATATCACAAGATTGTGTATCAACTTTCTCTAAGGTTTTCAACAAAAGTCAGGGGAGGGGGGGTATTGGGAGTTGGTGTTAGAATAAACACCACAAACATACAACCAATTGGGGAAGGTTGCAATTCTTCAGCAAGTTATTTGAAACTGTTGCTTTAAATTTGGAATCCTACAAAAAGTGCTTCTAAAGCCAAATTTAATAACCTACCTCAATAGTTAATCTTGCAGGGTGGTTTTCAAAGAGCAATTGTTCTGCTATTTCCTGTACTGATTTAATAACTTCTTCTTTCTGGTCAAGTTCTCTCATCAGATCCTTTCAAATTAAAAAGATGGAAAAAACTTTTGGAACCTGAAGCAAGTAGAAAATATGCTCAGTTTTATTTTTAGGACATTACTAAATCTTACAGCATGATATTCCTTTTTCCTTGCTATATTTGTGTTTCTTTCGCTCCAGTCATGTGCAACTTCTGCCTCCTCCTTTTCATTCAACCATATAAGTTCCCGAGTAGCACGTGATACAAAATTGTGAAGGGTGTCGAGGTGTCTTTCCTGATTTCTGGACGCATTCTTGGAAAGACAAAAAGAAAAAAACAAAGTTTAATTTTGCTTACATTATCAAGGAACATCCCACTGAGACCTGGACTTCTTGACAATGATCTTACCAAGAGTTTTGCGTACTGGCTCTCCAGTTTGTGCAATTTTTCTACATAGCTGAGTTTGAGGGGAGCAGTCATTTGGATCTGCATAGAACAAACTGGATTAGAGGTTTTTTTCTAAAGAACAGCTCTAGATACACAACAGTTAACAGAAGGATTACGCATTTCTTGTTATTCATTTAACTAATATAACAAAGTGATCCTTCTTTAAGCCAAGTGCAGTTATACAAAAAGTTAAAATGCATGTTTTAAAATAGGTAGAGTCACAAGGTGTTTTTATGCTGTACCTCACTGATTTTCGCTTCTTTAAGACTTGACTCAAATTCTTCAATAGCTTTGTGAACATTCTTGTGATTTTCAACATGGCTTTCAACCCCTGGCAAATCTGAGCCCCATTCGGCTCGGTCAAGTTGTACCTGGTAAAGGGAAGTTTAAAAAATTAAGCTTGATCCATTGTATAAATAAGAAAAAACGATCAAGTGCAAATGAAGACCATACATGTCAAGATGTTACCTGCATTTCATCTACCCATCTTAAGAGGTCCTGTACAAATTTCATATTGACTTCTTCTTCTGTTAAATTCTGATCAATAAAAGCTGATTTCATCAGAGGTTTGCGAATCTGTGTCAACTTGAGTGTTTGAAGTCCACCTGTGTCAACTCCAGTTATGTAACTTTGAATTAACCGTGGTGGGAAGCCCGGAGTGTATGCTGGGGTAATGGTTGGGGTCAGTCTTGGAGAAAAACCTGATGATAAACCTGACGTCAGACTGGATGAGGTCAAGGAGGGAGACAAGCCCTGATTTAGTCCAGCGTTTAAATTAGGGCTTAGGCTTGGTGTAAATCCTGAGTTTAAGCTTTGTGTTATTCCTGATATCATCATCTTCGTCTGTTCCGTTGTTAGTATTCTCCCCTTGTTGTAGATTGAGGAACACTCTGCTTTTAAGGCCATAAGGTTATCTCGGAGTTTTGCAACCCTACATTAAAACAGAGAAAAGCATTCACCATAGAAACTGACTGGCTACTACCTCAGAATTTTCATGAACAACAATAATAGAAATCAGAATTAAATAATTAAATTAACTATCATAATAAAGGAGTCAGATCAATTTATTCCAATAAATCCTTTTATAATCTGCACAAAGTTGATGCATTCATGCTATAATGGTACTAAGGTCATAAAATGTCAAGCTGTATGTTTTTGGTTGTAAAAAGTAATCATACAACAAGACTAATAAGCCCCTATAATCAGTTTTATTTCAAATGCAATTCCTGAATATGGTTGGAAATATGCTCTTTTCATAGGAAAATGACAGCTTGTTTAAGATACATTTGTGCATCTTTGAGAAGGAAGAACAAAAGTGACTGTAAGAACAGGAATCAAACCATATAGCTACTAATGGGGAAAATGCATACAGCACCAAAATGGTTTTTCTACATACTGGTAGCAATATTAGTTCACATTTGATAGTAAAAGTTAACCTGCTGTATGTGAACCACAAATGGTCCCTGGAAACCACATAGAGCAGACTGTGCTCTCTCACTAATATGAGGTCTCAGTTTGGTAGGCTGTAGGGAATGGCTTTTACTGAGAAAAAAAAGAAGAAATGGGGGGTTTTCATTTCATCCAGCAAAAGGACTGAGAACAGCAGTGTTCCTGCTGGTACTGGAGTTACCTAGGACCTGGTGGAGATTTTACAGCTGAAAAGTTGTCGAATCCTGATTTACAGAAGCACTTATTTATATATGTTTATATTACTGACAGCATCTCATAAAAGTAGCGGAAGATATTGCTAGACACTTGCTGAATATGTGATATCCATACTTCTTGCCATACGATAGAATTGTCTTACCCTGGGTTACAGGGCAGCTGAAAGGATTTCAGAGATCAGATTTTAAAGCAGAATTATCTATGCCCTACTTTTTAAATCACCTTCTAGCTCAAGCATAGATTAATGGATATCCTAATTAAAGTCAAGATTAGCAGTGCTTAAATAAATTGTTTAAACGATTTGAACACAGAATTAAGTAAGCCAAATCAATTTCTGTTAAAGTTGCAGAAATTCCCAGGAGCAGAATAGTCACTGGCATGAGACAAACTAGGAGCTCCTATTCCTAAATAGTAACCTGAATGTATGTACCTTTGGACTAATTGATCCGCCTGATAATATTTTCCATCAGTAAGAATCTGGGCGTCCATAACTTGTTGGCGGAGAAGATTCTCACATTCAAGTAGATAGCCTGCGATCTCAGCTTCGTTCTGGAACTGCAGGCCTGCTTCTAATCGTTTCCTATCCTAAGTTTAAACAAACAAACAAAAATAACCACACATGTATTTAACTAGAAATTAAGGTTCTTCTACACTAATAACCTTTTTTGGGACAGACAATAATGATGCTCATTTAGAAATTTTTTAGATGCTTATGTCTGAAAAATATGTTGTAAGATAAAATCAATTATCATTAAATATATCTGTAACAGCTTAATTTTAAACCATCAACTATTTATTACGTCAAGCCAAATTTTCAATATATATTGCTCTCTCCAAAATCAGTAGTGTACATAAATAGTAGGCTCCCCATTTAGATAAACAGAAATACATACCTGCACATATAGAACTATTTTGAAAAGCTACCATCAATATGATTAACATTATTTTCCTATATTAAAATGCTTTGCAAAAGATTGCTTAAGCAGCTGTGATTGCTTATTTTCTAAAATGAATACAAAGGAGGTTTTTTTGACTGAATAAAACACAAGACAACTGGATTTTACATTTTTCAAGATGAAATTTACTGTAAAGGCAAAGGTTTCCCCTATTCAATCATTTTCAACTCTAGAGGGAGGTGCTCATCTCCGTTTCTTAGTTAAGGGAGCCAACATTGTCCAGACATTTCTGTAATTATGTGACTCTCAAGGCACATGGAACATTGTTACTTTCCCACTGAAGTGGTACCTATTTATCTACTTGCATTTGCAAGCTTTCAAACTATTAGGTTGGTAGGAGCTGGGGCAAGTAGTGGGAGCTCACCCCATTGTACATCATTTAAGTCTCAAACCTGGGCTGTCAGCTTTCCAACTGACAAGCTAAGCATTTTTAACCACTGAGTCATTATGCCTCTTGAAATTTACCATAAATACATGAATTTTATAATGCAAAAAAAAGTATAATCTCTTACAAGACTTTTACTTGTACAGGACTGTTAACTTCCTTGACTTTTGATATATTTTCAAGTTTAAAAAATCCTTAGTTATTCTTGAACATTAAAAACAAATATCAAATTCAGGATGTATAGTGGGAACACACTCTGTAGTTCTTAACTTGAAATATTACCTATTAACACTAATGCATATCTAGCAATTGTTTTTTTCTTTCTGGCAGATACAATATTCCTGAGCATTCTCTACCTCCTCCAGATTAATGACAGTCCTCAAAACTGCAGTGAAATTATAATAAGCATATACTGTGTTCCTTTAAAAATGTTTAGTAGGCTCTGAATATATGTTTTCAATGCCTTATTGACATAGAGAGAGACTGAAGCATTTAGTACAGTAGTTTATACTACTTTAAAACGTTTTTAACCCTGAAAGGTGGCATCATATGTAAAAGATGAGATTCATGTTTAAGTCAATTCATTGCATGTGTGATGAAATATGATGTATTTTTATGGTACTCCAAAATGAGCTATTAATAAATACAGATAATTCTTCTCATCTTCCAAATAATTTTTTAAAAGAGTTTTCATAATTCCTGTTTTAAAAATACAAAGCCTGAAGCCATGGAGTGTGATCTATTTTGGCCATAGAGTAAGTACCTAATCATACAAGATCTAAACAAAGATGCTGTTCTTCTACCTTTTATCCAATAATCCCCATGGGTTTTCAATATGGAAAAAAAAGTCAAAAACTAGATATTCAAAATTACTTACTGACTGAGTAGCATTTCGAGCAAGCATTAGCTTGTCTTCGCAAGTGAGGCTGTCCCGCTGAACTCTGTTTGCAATTTGCTGCAGCATATCTAACCTAAAGACATCAAAATTAAGACATCAGGCTGATTATACCCTTTCTCCATACAAGAAAGTAGTATTAACTGTTACCAAATAAAGCTGAACCAAATTCTGCAATGTAATATCAAAACTTACCTGGATCCTTCCATTGGACCATTGCCGAAGCTTATACACGAATTAACAAGAGTTGGACCACAGTTAACAGATACGAAGTTTTCATTAGAATCGATGCTGGTCCGGGTACTAGTGCTATTACTAAAAGAGTCACTACTCTGGTAGCCATAACTGTTAGCATTCATTTTTCATCGTCAAAAAGCTCCTTGGTTGTTTGAAAACTGAACATAAGCAGAATGTCTGCAAAGGTGCACGGCTACCAGAAAGGAGCTAGCTTTAAGAGCAGTTCCACCATTGCATCCTTAAATAGGCTTTAGCGTGCATATTCAAAATCCTGTAAATATTATTCCTCTTCAGATTTTGCCTTCAGCTATATATGCCAATGTGGGCTTGGCTCACTCTCTTTAAGTGCCTGTACAAGTAGGGACTAATCAGAATGATTAGGGCGTTAACACTGAAGGAAAAGTGCCAAATACCTTTAGGTAACTGTCATCCAATCCCAGAAACCTAACTGATATGGGACAGGATAAGAAGATCTTGCTTTAAAAGATTTGCAACTCCCAAGTTGTAAACAAAAAAATCGATCAATAGTCATTCTATAGAGTTGTATTTTTTAATGAAATGATTCATTATACTCATATTTTCTTTTACGTGGGTCTTTCATGTAGGTCTGTCTTCATTTTGATCCAGCTGTGCACCAACTGTGTGCTTTCGATAATTGCTTATATTATAGCCAAAACAGGACCGGCACTACATTATCTTGCACAGACTACTTTGCAAAGTATTCAAATTAAGAATGTATTTATAAATGTTTTTGTTCTATTTAAGCAGATTCACTGTGCAATTACTGGGATAAAAGAAGCAAAACGAAGCAAAAAGTTAAGGAATCAGTTCTCAACAAATAAACCAGCAAACATGTGGAAAACTCTTAAAAACCTCACTAGCTTCAGCAAACCTCCTTCCCAGGCAGAAGGAAATCAGCAATGACCAGAATGTGTTTTACTGCAGGTTTGAAAGGAAACTACAGCCACCTATCTCCACAATCTCCATCTCAAACATACCAACAACAGCCATATCTCCTACAACTGACTCCAACCCATTGGTTTCACAACCTCGGGTGATTACAGAAAAAGTGCAAGATCTATTTCACAGACAAAAGCCAGGAAAAGCACCAGGGCCAGACAAGATAACTCCTACTTGCTTAAAAATCTGTGCTGACCAATTGGCCCCCATCTTCATCCAAATTTTCAATAAATCACTAGAGATGTGCTATGTTCCTTCTTGCTTCAAGCGCTCTACTATCATCCCAGTGCCAAAGAAGCCCTCCATCAAGGAACTGAATGACTACAGGCCAGTTGCTCTAACTTTGGTAGTTATGAAAATCTTTGAAAGGTTAATGCTGTTCCATCTGAAAACCATCACAGATCCGCTGTTAGATCTCATGCAGTTTGCATACCAAGCAAATAGATCGACAGATGATGCTGTTAATATTGCTCTGCACTACATCCTGTAACACCTTGAATCTCCAAATACCTACACAAGGGTCCTCTTTGTAGACTTCAGTTCAGCATTCAATACCATCATTCCAGACACTCTTCTAAGTAAATTAAACCAACTAGCGATACCTGAACACACTTGTAAGTGGATCACAAGCTTCCTAACAGACAGGAAGCAGCAGGTGAAGCTAGGCAGAATCACATCTGATATCTGTACTATTAGCACAGATCCCACCCCAAGGCTGTGTGCTTTCCCCACTTCTCTTCTCCCTATATACCAATGACTGAATCTCAAATGATCCATCTGTTAAAATACTGAAGTTTGCTGATGACACAACAGTCATTGGTCTTATTCGAGACAACGATGAATCTGCATACAGACAGGAGGTTGTACAACTTGCCTCGTGGTGTAACCGGAACAATCTGGAACTGAACACACTCAAAACCGTAGAAATGGTGGTAGACTTTAGAAGAAACCCTCCCATACTACCACCTCTTACAATACTAGACAACACAGTATCAACAGTAAAGACCTTCAAATTTCTAGGTTCTACTATATCACATGACCTAAAATGGACACCTAACATCAAACTGCCCAAGGAGCTGCTGATACAGTTCTACAGAGGAATTATTGAGTCTATCATCTGCACCTTTATAATTGTCTGGTTTGGTTCTGCAACCCAACAGACAGACACAGACTTTAGAGGATAATTAGGACTGCAGAAAAAACAATTACTACCAACCTGCCTTCAATCAAGGACCTGTATACTGCATGAGTCAAAAAGAAGGTTGTGAAAATATTTACAGACTCCTCACATCCCGGACATAAACTGTTTCAACTCCTTCCCTCAAAACGACGCTATAGAGCACTGAACAACAGAACAACTAGACACAGAACAGTTTTTTCCCAAAGACCATCACTCTGCTAAACAAATAATTCCCTCAACACTGTCCAACTATTTACAAAGTCTGCACTACTATTACTACTAATCTTCTCATCACTCCTTATTGCCCATGCCCTCCTACTTGTGACTGTATGACTGTAACTTTGTCTCTTGTATCCTTACAATTTATATGGACTGTTTCTTAGTATGATTTGATTGTTTATTGTACCCTATGACTATTATTAAGTGTTGTACCTTATGATTCTTGATTCTCGATAAATGTATCTTTTCTTTTATGTATACTAAGAGCATTTGCACTAAGACAAATTCCTTGTGTGTCCAATCACACTTGGCCAATAAAAGAATTCAATTCTATTCTATTCTATAAAAAGATCAGAATTGCAGAGTCAATGGTTATTTTTGCAATTGGCTAGTGAGTGTCTAGGCTTGGACATTCATGTCAGTTTACTGACTGCTATAGTTTTTTCTATAAAATGTGGCAATGATTCCTTTAACTGTTTGGCATTAAAAAGATTTTGAATGTGTACAGGCAAAAATGCCAGCACAGCCAGGTGTTCTGGTTTCTTGCTGGCAAGGAGTATCAACATTATACAGTATATCATTAGAATTCTATAGTCTTTAGTTTGTTAAGGAAGTTGAGGCCGCTGCTCCTTCAGCACTACTCTTCCTTTAACAGCAGATGATTTTATAATGAATCTTATTGTTCAACAAATCCCTATTCTGTAACTGACCTCCAGTTTATATTAATGCTATTCTAAACCGTTAAGATTAGGCTTATCCTATATAAACATTGTGAGGATAGCAAAGATGGAGCAAACTCAAAACTCTTTGCTCACACCTAGTTATCTAGATCAAATGGAAATCTAGAAATCAAATGGATTTTTGCATCCCCAATACAGAATATCTAGCAAAGATTGGGCTATCTCACTCTTTAGCTCTTGCCCACTAAAGTTAACAAATGCTACAGCAAAGCTACTGAGACACTTTCAACTACTGACTGACTGTGATGCAAATTACTTAAAGGTAACCTCCAAACTTTGAATATATCTATACTCCAAGAGAGGCTACACTGATTGGAAATTAGTGATATATTCCATGATGCCAGTGCCTTATACATGCCTCTTCTCAAACATAGCTAGTGTTTCCCAATTTCCCCTCAAACAGAAGCTCCTTTAGATAAGAAAACATACAAGATGAAAAAGTTAGGCTTAACGATGAGAGGGAAAATAATACTACAACTTGGATTGAGGGCATACCACCCTTTTCATGAACAGCAGGGATGAGGAATTTCTAGCTGGCCCATCAAATTAAACCATTTCCCCACAGACCTCAATCTCTTCTCTCTCTGCCCATCAAGTCCCTTTCCTACCAAGTATGACCACAGATTACCGCAACTTTTTGTTTTCCTAATAAACACAATGCATACTGAGGGAAATCATTAGCATATGGAAATGGGAGGGATCCCTTTGGCTACCATGTAAAGAAGAAACAAAGCCCTGAATGAATAGGATAATGCTTTTGCTCTCTTACTTTGTTAAGCTGAAGGCAAATCTGGACAAAGTCAGAGAGATCAAAAGACAAACTAAAGGTTTCTTGGTTGGGTCATCTGAGAGAGAAATTAATACATAGATAAAATATTAAGAGGTTATGGTCCACAACTATTCAATATATATATATAGAGAAAAATATTTTGGTACAGGAAGGACAATATGTTAATAATAGATGCTGGGGACAATCTAACTTGCTGCTGAATACTCAGCCATTACTAATCTCTAGACCTTTACTGGCTTACTTTCTACATAATGGGTACTGCAGTAGCAACAAACATCAAGATTAATGATGGTATCTAGTCTTTGCCTGCAATTTTTTGTTGCTTTAAGTATTCCACAGGATACCCTTTAATTCAACATTTTCCCCAAGATAAATGTTTTGGGGAGGCTCAGAGGTGGGCGAAAAAGTCCAATTTTGACTGTGTCCAGCCAGATGTATTTATAGTACTTGTATGATAACATAAGGAAACATAAAGTTCATGTCACCATGCTAGTGACACAATTGTGCAATTATGTCGTGATTCTGACTCAAGTTACATAATGAACATGTTACGTCCCCTCCCTTTATTTTTCATATAAATGCCCATGTCCGGATTATATGCCCAATAGAGGGATTCCACTTAAAAATATTTGCAGAGTTTAAATTCCATGTCTTTCTCATGCATAGTTTTTAACCATTACAACTGTAATAGTTAAAACAACAAAACTGTAGAATTTCTATGCATGACAGCACATATCCAGCTTTAGGATTCAAACGTATGCTGCCACAAAATGGTGGTCTAACTCTCATGGCTAATGGGACAGGCTTTAATGGGGAAATCTGTAATACAAGGGGAAAACAGGTGGACAGATAAATTCAAGGATAATTCAATTGCCAGATTGCATAGAATTTGCAACATTGCTCCTTTGCATGGCACTAAACTAATAAAAGTTGTTTATTATAAGATACACAAATACATGTATACACACCGACGCGCACACACAGAGACAGAGATCTGGTATAAATCATAACTCTTGAAAGGCAAGGATCATGACCATGGTAACAAGTAGAATGGGCACAGACATTTTCTCATATATTGGCCCAAGCAAGATTTTCATTTTTTCCTTGAAAGGGGACAGGGAATTCCTTATTTTTCATTGTTAAAATTATTTGGGTGCTGAGGATACAGCTTTCATTTCTGCCTCAGACTAGCAGGGGACATAATGCGAATTCTCAGTAATTATCCAGGAGGCTCAAGCAGTCCTGAAAAGACTACCCAGATTGCACATGGCCTTGGGGAGTCAGCCTATTTGCTTTGGTTTCATGGCACACAATGTCCTTGGCATCAGTATTAATTTCCTTGAGCAGACACCATGGCACAAGGCTTTGATGAAATCTACCAAGACTGCCCTTCCAAGGGATTTGGTCTGCCATCTCAGTTGGGGGTCACCAAAACTCGGGATAACCGGCACTTTTGTTTTTTTTTAACCCTCTTAAGGCATCTGAGAAAAAGATAGTGGGAACCCACTCAATACTGTAAATGCTGTAGCAAACTTCGGAAAGTATCATCTACATTTTGCTGGTCTGCAACCTTAATAAAAAATTGATTATTTACTCAAACGTTGGTCAGGATTGAAACATAAACCTTGAGAAAACTGTATAACTGTAAGCAATGTTTGATAATTGGAATAAGTGTCCAAATTCTGATGGGCAAAACATCATACAAGGTTACAATTACGTATTTGTTATACAGAATTCTGCATAAGCTGCTTGATAATTATGTCAATAAAAACATCAGTACAGATATTTGTTCAATATAAAAGCAATATCCAATTAATGAGCTCACCCAACAATTCATTTCTACAAAGGAAATTTTGTTTTAAGATTAAAGTGTCTCTGTCTATTATGTAATGTATCCTACTGAGCAGTTTCAACCTGGCAGGGAAACATGCTATAAAACAAATAATCAACCTACCTTTCAACTTCTGGTCGAAGCATTTTCTCTCTTTCCAACATAGCAATAATTAGCTTTCCCCATTCTTTTTCAATGTCATTTGGATGATAGCCTTGAGGAAGCTTGATACGCCCAAATTCAATCCAAACCTTTGAAGGCAAGGAATAATTGCATAAAATTGAGAAACCAAATCAAGCATAAAAGTGAGAAATAAATCCAGCCTGCACCAGTCCACACGATATAGCTTACCTCTAGTAGTTTATATAGATGCTTGATTTTTGATTTGTCTATTTCCTTTGATGGAATTTCTGTTTCTTTAAATTGTAAATATTGGTTATAAAGTGCCTAAAGGAAAACAAACATAGAAGTCTTTACTGAGATATTCTGGTTTACTAAGGTTTATAAAAACTTGTCATGCTCATCACTTTGAAACCAAATTGTCTAACTTACTTAATAATAAGAACGAAATACATGGATTTACAAGAAAAGAGAGAATTAAACCGTCTGTCTCCCATTCAGCTTTCCTATGGCCATCTTCGTTCTTTAAGTCCAAGGTTAAATTAAATCTTCTACCCGCTGGTGTTCATGCATGTAATCCCCATAGTTAAGTGCTGCAGAGAATTCTGTTTGATGTCTCTTTTATGAACAGGACAAGAATCAAAACCACTAAATTTGGGTTAGCCATGGCAGTGGCTTGCGCAGCCTCAGATTAAAATGAATTCTAATGCCTCCAAGCCAGGGAGATGCCCTTCATTGCTTAATCTTTACATGAACACTGTTTAGATTTGTAGCTCCTTCCCAAGATTCTAATATCTAGAATCACTGTTTATACATAGTTGACCAGAAATTCAGGTTGTTTTTCCATTGCCATGTGAGTAATAGTAGATTGACTGAGGATTTATTTATCAAATTTATATAGCCACCCATTTCAAGATAAGGACAGAAGCTAATCCATTGGTGAGAACTCCATGCATAAAAATTATGCTTATAGGAAAATAACATGAGAGGGAGAAGAAATGTAACCTAACATTCTCTCTGACATAATAGCTTCCAGTATTTTTACATAAAGGGACATGTAACACTGCAAACTATGCCAACCTCTTAAGTTCCCAGAAGAGCTATACTGGCATATTTAATTCACTCTCTTCTGTACCCACTCTGCATTGTGCTGGAGCTGGCTTTGGGCAGATTCTGTCTTTGGAAAAAGGCAGATCCTTCTTGAATCAAGTATTTTATGTTTCAGCATTGCCATTTATATCATTTAAAGGACATGGCAGTTTTGTGGATCACTATAAATGAATAGGTAATTACTCTAGATAAGTAGTAACCAATATTTTTTAAAAAGCTGTATTCTGGCAATATAAACAAAAGAAAAAAAATCACCTTGAGTTCTACAGGGTTGTTTGGAAATGCTCTGTCACTCATTATTGTGGCATGGTGCCTAATCCATTGGATGAGGTAGTTCACCATATTCTGGTATTCAATCCATTTGACTTCAACATCCTAAGAGAAGCAATAAAGTAGCATACCAATTGTAAAGACATGGCTTGTCGATTGTATCTGTTGCACTATAGATAAGCAACCAATCAGCTCTATCTAACTTTGTCAACAAAAATTACAATTTAAAGTGGCAAAGTCTCCTTTTACAAGCGATTTTTGAATAACATTGCAGCAACTGGATCTTCGAGCCCTATACCTCTTTGGCTTCTGATTCAAATTCTCCTCCTCTCCTATACCCAATATGGGATTTTGCTCATTCTTCGCCCACTCTCCTTTATAGCCCCTCTATATTTGTACCCATGTATCCCTCTGTTATCTGATTTTAGTTTTCTTATCTACTGTTCACCTGATTTCTAGCTTATACTCCTAGCACTTCTCTTGCTTACCTTGAGAAACAGGCCATCCTTATGGTAAGCATTCTATTTTTTGTTTAGGCCCTCTTCTGTCAATATCTCTCTCTTTTCCTTTTTTTTTCTCTCCCCCCCTCCACCCAGTGACCTGTTTTTAACTTCATAACTCTATTTCTATGACATCATGCCTTTATGCTTTCTTGGCTATGCTCTAGTGCAGGAGTCCCCAACCTGTGGGACGTGGCCCACTACTGGGCTGTGGCCTATTCAAAACTGGGCCACGTTGAGTGGTGGACTGGTGCGCATATGTGTGTGCACACAGCTCAATTCACATGGGCAGATGATGACACCTGCAGCCCAACTCGTGCGTGCGGCAGGTGTGCGCTCATACAAATGAAGCTGTACGCATGCACCTACCCTTCACACAAAACCATCCCCTCTCCCCACCCCACCCTATGCTGGGCCCCCAACCCAGAAACATTGGGAAATGCTGTTTTAGTGGGTCAGCTTGAAGAAGAGGCCCCAAAAATTACTCATACACCTAGTTGCCAATTTCATGGTATACATTAATCAGCATCATGTCCATGAGAACTCATTTCAAAATGCCTGGCTCAATAGCCTAAATATCAGGTAAACCCAACAGAACATGGCATCTGAAAGTGGATTCACTGTCCCTGCATGGAGGAAGTATGACCAAGTGGAGAACTCTCACTTCTTAGTACTATCATTTTATGACCTCTTGTTATTCAAGTTGTTCTCTACAGTGAATACCAGTTATGTAAGTTTTGAGCTCCAGTGAGATAGCCACACTCTTAACTTTAGATAACGTTTCAGTATTGCTGCCTAAAAATTGTTGTGAGTATATAAAAATTACTTTCTTACTTACGTGTGCACTGATGCCTTCACCATCTTCAGGTACTTTGGGAAATGCATCATAAAGTGATGATACATAAGTGATTACTGACTTCTCATCTGGCGAGGAGACATCGACATCTAAAATGTACAAGTGGACACAGGCAATGTTTACAATACAGGTACCACAACATCAGGCTTCCTGTCATGCTTTTTGAAGCCTGTCAATCAACAATATTTTCAATTCATCAACTCACCTTCAGGATCCAAAAGCCTGGCAACTCCGAGTTTTTCAGCTACAAAAAAAGCATGCTCTAAATTTGCAAGGTTGCTTTGAACAGCAACAGTATTCATGTCTACCAGGTCCGGCCTGTAAAAGAAAAGAATTTAATCTGCTTTTGGAAGACAATTATGTGAACAGTGATCTTCAATTTTTTTCTGGGAAATGATGAAGGTTTTCAAGGGAAATGATGAAGGTTATTACTTCAGAGGAAATGAGCCCTACATTTCAGCTTTTCAGGTCCCAGACAGAATAATCTCTCTGGAAAAAAAATGACTTAAGTTTATGGAGATACGGTTTTATCACAAGGGAAAGACAGAGGAGTGGAAACTTTTACATAAAGACACTTGTTGAGATCAGAATCCCTTGTCACCCCAAAATGACACCTCTGGATGTCTTACAATTACTCAGAAGTGCCTTACCTCTTTTGCTCTTTCTTGATGGGAAAAGTGGTGGGCAACATTTTGAGGGGAGGGGTGGATCAAAATGATAAAGTCTTGAAATTACATTTTATGATAAAATTGTCTTACTACAATGAAATTCCCTGATTCATCATTCTTGCCAGCTTTTTTCTATATCTTTTATGTTTTATTGATTTTACTGCAGTTTCTTTGTCATGTCACCCACAATTATTGAGAGGCAGGCTGCATACAAGTGTTTGTTGTTTTTCTTTTTCTCCTTCTCCTCTTCTCTTCCTTCTCCCCCTCCTCTCCCCACCTAAGTTCTGCTTCAGCATGCTCACGAACAATAAATAGTTCATTTTCTCCCTATCTTGTCACTTCTTCCCAAATGAGCTAAAGAGAATCCTGACCATTCATGTGACAGAAAAACATAAATGGGAGGAAACAACCATCAGAAGAAAAAAAAAAGGAAATTAAGACAGGGGTGGATAACATGATGATGGATCAGATGTTTTCTGTATCTGTAACTCCAACAAGCCCTTGTCTCTAACCATGCTAAACAGAAATAGAGTCTTAAGATACAAGTGCTCTATAAAAATTAAGGAAATACAGTTTTCCAATTCCAAAATGAAATAAAGTTTAGCCAGCATCCTTTTCCTAATGATAGTCAACATAATTTTAGCTGGGATATAATTAACTTTAAAGTTACCCCTACTCATCCAATCATTAAAGACACTAACTTTTATTCTTCCTATGCTTTTGCTGTAATTCCTTAAATAGTGGAAAAGGCTCTGATTTTTTTTTAAAAAAGAGTACTTCAATCAAAGATATCAACAACAAGCCCAAGCCCTGCAATCAATACCCTATTATCTCCAATCTCCCCAATTTAAAGTTATTTCCTTCAATTGATTTAGGAAAACATTATCTTTGTATACAACATTCAGATAATGAATAATGAAATTCATTATAATAATAATGGACTTAAAATAAATAATTTGTGTCACTAACAGATTGATAAACAAGGATGGTTTTGAAACAAGCAAACGTATTGTGAAGCTGCAAAAAGAGGGAAATCTATCTAAAACATACAGATGTTCCTCTGATTCTGCTGACTTCTGTTGCTTGTAATGAAGCAACTTGTGATATGCAAAACACAAAACTATGCCTATTCAGCTGCCAGTTTTTCAAAACAAGAAAGGGCAAGCTGTAATACATTTGCTATCTTTTTAGTGGGGGGAAAAATGCCACTACCACCTAAGCAGACTGCAATGCAGAATGTTTTTCTTTAATTCAAGAAGAGGCAAGCTGAAATTTGCTCTATAACAAAAGAAGGCGACTCCAAGAGCAACCATGTTTCTGCTACAAATTTCAAATCTATTATATCCAGTTGTTGCATGTAATGAAACTCAAATCCATTCAGTAAATTACTTACTGAAATAAATACATAGGGAAATGTCCCCCAAAAGAAAAATCAGACAGAAAAAAATTGTCTCTTTCACCTTATTATTGGTACTAACCATCATATAAAATGTTAGTATTAGTTACAATTATTTTCAGCCTCATTTTATAAATAAATAGTGTATGTCTAAGGTAACTTTGGTACCTATCCTAGAGGGATATTTAAAAATCGCACATCTATATATTTATACATGAATAGCATCTTTGTTAATTATTAAAGCTTTCCAGCTATGATAAAACACATATAAAAAACACATGTATGATGTACTTATTCTACATATGATAAAAGATGCATTATCCAGTCTTTATAAAAGTGTGAGTCTTCTACAGCAGATTTCTCACTAAACCAACTTTCCTGCCAGAGAAAATATATGAACAGAAAGAAAGGGAAAGAAAGAGCAGGGAGAAAATGTAATCAATCGCTTGTATTGTGATTGTCCTACTCAGAATAAGGTATCCTTCTTCCAAATATTATTTTGATGTTGGCTCTTTTAAAATTATAGTTATCTAACCACATGGAATAGGAAACTTCGGTATAAAAATAGATATCTAACAAAGTCCATTCTTTTTGGACAACAATCTCCTAATAAGAAAATTCTTCAGACACTCTTAGTGTCTTCGTTAAGAAATACTTTTCAAAAGAAACTTTCTATAAACCTGGCACTTATACATGAGCTATTGTCTAAATCTCACCGGTACCACATAAGCAGGTAAAATCTAAATCTGGTACAGATTGGGAACTGCCATTTTAAGAAAACTGAATACATACATTAAAATCTATGCAGGCAAAACATTTTCTGACTTAATACATTAATGGGGGCAATACATCTCTCTAGTTTTCAATATAGTAGTGTTTTTTTCTAGAATTCTCAGCCTTATTTTAATTTCAACTATAATTCTATTTATTCTGATATCAATGAACACAGATTAAATGTTTATTTGGCTTTGGAATATAAAAATAGTCTGTATTCATCTCTGGCTCTTGTTTGTCAAATGAAGCAGGCCAATAGTTCCAGTACCAAATTAAAAATAAGAGAAGATAATGAATATTAATGGATTTCATAAGGCCTCTTACAGTTGGTTCCAAGTATAATAATCCTAAAGGAATAGTTACAGTAGTGTCACTTATTAATCTAATTAAAAGGAACAAATCTGTATTTAGACAAAATTGTATTGATTTCTACTGTAGTCTATTGCCTGCTTTTTCCACATCTATTATGTTTTAATGACCTCTTATAAAATCAAATTGTGTAAAATAAATAATCAAACATTGGTCATTGGTTGTCCATCCTTCCATCCAGACTTAAAGGCCATCTCAAATCACAAATTAAACTCTAGACAGTTTACAAAATGGAAAAATTAAAATAACAATAGCAACATACTGAAAAAAATTACTAAGCATCCTCTTTGGGAAAAACAACAGAACAAACCACATAATTGGGGGCGGGGGGAGAGAACAGGTTCAGAATCTACCTTGCCCAGGGCAAATCTTCACAGCTTCATGGAAACATAGCTAAGTTGAGGTTGTATGGACTTCAGCAGGGCAGACACAGCTACTGGGAACCCTGCCAGATGTTACTGGATAGACAGGGAAAACCCATAAATGTTTAGCCCTTAAGCTATGCAGGACTTGATAGGTGACAACCAACACCTAGAATTGCATCCAGAAGTCAACTGGTCACTAGTGCAAACTAGTTTGCAAACTAGTGGTGTTAAATGGGCAAAACAAATAAGCTCATACCTTCTTATACTAACACATTCCTGAACAGCTGTACCTTCTGTATGGTCTTCAAGAATAGTTTCATGTATAGGGTATTGTAATAATCCAAACAGGTGATGACTAAGATATGAATAACCATAAAAAGAGCCTCCCCATGTTCCACTGAGGGAAGTGTAAAACTATCAAGAATCAAAAATTCCTCTAAAGAAACACAAAGCCACTTGATCTCATCAGGATTTAATTTCAGATTGCTGTTCCTCATTCAGACCCTATTAGCATCCAGAGAATGTGTAATGCCATGTTGGAAGGACCTTAGGAAACAGGACTAAGAGCTGTAGACTAGATAATGGTTAGATAAGAGGTAGTTAAGTCCACAGAATGAATGTGGGCATGGCAAACTGCTCAGAAGGGACATTCCCTAGTGACTTGGCTTGTAAAGGTAAGAAGGAAGAGATGTATTTTCAGATTTGAAGGAATCTGTTAAAGTAACTCTAAAATAAATTAGAGCTAGTGCTTCTGGGTGTGTTTCTTGCCTGGGTTACCTTGTAAGTCTGAAACAAGACTGGTTGTTAAGTGAATCTGGCTTCCTCTTTGACTTTGCTTGTCCGAAAGTCACAAAAGATGATCACACGACCATGGGATACTGCAATTGTCATAAATATGAGTCAATTGCCAAGTATCTGAATTTTGATTATATGGTCACAGGGATGCTGCAATGATTGTAAGTGTATAAAACGGTCGTAAGCCACTATTTTCAATGTCATTCTAACTTTGGCACAATCAGTAAACAAACTGTTGTAGGGCGAGGACAATCTGTTTATATGTGACTGAGGTAACCAACCAGACTAGAAGCTTTTATAAATGTAATAATAATTTATATATCTGGAGATATAAAAATATGGCTGAACAAGCAATTTGATCACGTAGGATCATCTATAAGTTTTTTTACAAAAATATTCCTTTGTTATATTTGATTCAGTAATAAACAATGAACAGTAAAATGTTTTAAAAATGAATTATTGATTGAGTTGGAATTTTTCTAAGTACCTTAATAGTAAGAGATAATTTATTGTGCAACTGTTTCATACCAAAAGATAGTAATAGGTCTTTCACCTCATTCCCAACATCCTCTATTTATATATATATAAGCAAAATACCACTCATGCATCATTACAAAATCTTCAGAACTGTAAAGCCTATAAACTTGAAATTTGGCACATATGTTCCTCTTGGCTTCTAGGTGTTCACTAAGAAAGGATTTTTTGAAATGACCATCAGAGCATTAGTATTTCGTATATTATTAACAACACGCTCTGATGCTAAGAAGTTCTACTCCCACTTCCCACCTGAAAAGAAATCTGTTCCAAATGCAAAACACAAGCAGAGGAGAGGAGTTTCATTTTTAGTTTCACAGCACCAAGCAGCTTTAGTACAGAATAGTTGAGCTAAGCCACGCCCATGCTCCTTTGCTGTCTCCTTCTTGCTCAAGCAGCAAATACTGTTTCAGTTTCCAAACAGCCCTCAATTCTCTCACACACTGACAGGATGATAGCCAGATGAATACCGATGGATGCTGGTAGGCAGAGGCAGAATTCCCCCCCCCTTATTTTCGTCCCAAAAATCTAAGCCCGATCACATAGTTTTGTAGCGAAGCACAGATATCGAGCTAGTTGCTTAATATATTTAACAAATATATTTCTAGTGGATAAAGGAAATGAAATCCCTGCTTAGCACTCATAATTTTTTTATATAATTCTAGTATCAACTGTTTTGTAAATATGTTTAAAAGTTCCTTAACTGATTTCCCAATTTATAATCTTGTTTTTAACCAAAGAAGTAAAAGCAATAAACACAACTACCTATATATCACGGGGATTTTTACTAGTAAGTATTCATAGGCAAATATCCAGCTTATTCTTCCCTGCAGGCAGATTTCTCTCATGTACAGTAACTCTGTTGGAGAGCAGGTAGGGACAGTAACCAATCCAGACCCACCCAGAATTAAGAAGTTAATACAAATGAAGTTTGTTAGGCTATAAGAGTATACTGTGTGTACCTAGAATACAGTTGGTGTTGTTTGGCTCATGTATAATGTCTGTTTCTGTTCTAAGGGAATGAACACATGAACACTCAACTAAAAGCCTAAGCTAACAAAAATAGCCTCAATGTATAGTACATACCATAACCACATATCATAGCCAGATGTTAAACATAACTTCACATTACCTTCAGATCCTATGATATTTTTTAAACCCCATTATTTTGTCAGCAGAAAAACTGGGCTGGGAATGGAAAGCTTTCGTTTTGATCACTACAATTAGCTCTTAGGACTTACACTGATGAAACATACACCTGACCTCTGTACTCATAAAGGGTAATAATGGACTGGCAACAGAGACATCAATGAATTTCTCTGAGGTGAGGAACAACTCAACACACTCAAACACCATGTCCCAACATGCGCATTGTTCTTCCTTCTAATACATTATGACGTATTAAAGTGGTTTTGCCCACCTTTAAGTGAGAGGCACCATTATCAAAAATTATTATCATTCCATTGTGTGATGCTGAGTTTGCAGATTAATTATGCAAAAATCAGGCAGGCAAAGTTTATAATGCAAATATAACTCCATCTGAGGCAGAGCTAAACCTGCTCTGCCCTGCATCTGCTTACTGACTTGTCGTGGAATTTTCACACTACTCAGGTTTTTTCTTGGGCGTACCTCATCCAGGGCAACAACAATTAGCATCTTTCAATTATTATTATTATTATTACTATTAATTATATAATTTATCATATGTTTTATTTTTGAGACACAAACTGTAAAATTGGATATTTTATTGATACCTCTAATATTAATGGGAGGCAGGGGAGATGTTTGTAACAGTAGCCTAAAGAAATTTAATTAGTATACAGGTAGTCCTCAACTTACAACTACAACTTCTGTTGCTAAGTGAGGTGGTTGTTAAGTAAGCCACACCAACTTTTACAACCTTTATTACAGTGGTTGTTAAGCAAATCACTCATATCATCATGTGCTTGTTAAAAGCAAATTCACGCTTCCCCCATTGATTTTGCTTGTTGGAAGCTAGGTGGAAAGGTTGCAAATGGTGACCATGAAACCCTGGGATGCTGCAACCTTTGTAAATACAAACTGCTTGCCAAGTGCCCCAATTTGGTCATGTGACTATGGGGACTGGTCATGTGAGGACGAATGGTTAAGTCTGAGAACAGGACATTCTCAGCACTGTTGTGACTTGGAATGGCTGCTAAACAAATGATCCTAAGTTGAAGACCACCAGTGTAGCTGAAAAAAACTAAACGAAAAGGGCTTCATTCTCTTGATTGGTATTTGTTCAAGATCCATCACTCACATTTATATAGCAAGCAGGGTGCCAGTTGTACTGTATGGAATCCACTTGACTCCACCTGAAATTTTGTTTCTTTCTTCAGTCTGAAAGCTTTAATGTTAAGTGATCCCCTGCAGCAGAAAAGTGGAAACTAGCTTCTGTTCAGTGAAGCAAAGCTTACAAAATTTCTCTTCCTGGGCAGACCTTTTATTTCCCTGCTCCGAGAAGAAGCAAGAATAAGTTGCACGGTAGAAAACAGCAAGCAGAAACTTGAAGGTGCATATAATAGAGGCCTTCTTCCTTTCAAACGTATCCCGTAGCAATCCAAGGCTTGACACTTAGTAATATTTTGTTTCTTCCCCATTTTGTAGCTACAGGCAACTGACATGCTGCGGCAAATGTTGGCATCCTTGCTTCTCCTATCCTGGAGGAATGTATTCAAGTTAGATCTTGATAGCTTGCAACATGTTTTAACAATTGCCGTAGTACAGAGCGTACAGCCCTTGCCTTGTGGGCTGGCATGAGACCAATGTTCCAGACCAAACCTCTGCTATATATGACTTGTTTGCCTTAAAGCAAGACTTGCATCTTGCAAACTTTCCCCACCTAAAATTCTTTGCCTTGATTTCTGCCATGTTTTAATGGATCTGGCAGCTCACACAGCTCTGTTTGCCTCACAAAATCATGGAAAGCGTGATCTCCACTTCTGAATAGCTTCTCTTCCTCTTCTCGGGGATCGCTACTGGTTCTCATCGTAAGCTCATCTTAAAGAGCCAAAGAGCTTCTCAGCCGGGCCAAAAAGACTCTGAGTTAATCTCTCATCTGCTCAATACCATTGAAATCTCTTGAGCTGGGATTTTTATTATTTCACTGCTGTAGATAACATTCCCACGTTTTTCAATAGCATTCCTGTAGTCTCCAGCTATGTCTGCTGCACAACAGACCAGGTGTGCTTGCTGCTTAATCAGTTTATTATAAGCTATGTCCTGTGCATCTCCAATTTTCATTTTATTGCCACACAGTACTTTCATGGCTGGTATTTATTGTTTTCATATGGTTTTCCTGACTGTTGGCTCAGACATTTCAAAAAAATTGGTGAAAAGCTTTGCTTGATAAACAAGACACATTCCATTCCATATTCATGAGGCTATGTGCATTTTTATATCATGTGCGTAAAACCTATTCAAACTTGCTGCATATAGATTTCATCCTCAAGTGAAAGGAATAATGAGTAATAGTATTTTTCTGCATTCAAGCCTTCTAAGCTTAGCTTTTTCTATTATTACTGTATACATTTATACTTTTGGGGGTGGAAGGAAATCCAACCTGATTCATTTGAAAGCCTTTCCATAATATTTTCCTGGTGAGGTTTTTACAAGATAGGTTGGCAGGTTTTAATTCAACTCTCTCCATTTTTGTGGGATTGGGACCTCAAGCAAGTACTGGACCATATAAAACCAGACATAATCCTAGAAGCAAAAATCACAAAATTCTACCTTACTTATTTAAGAGATGTTGTGTGAATTAAGTCACTGGAAAAGGCAATGGTAAAAAGGAATCAAGGCGGCCAAAAATCATGGTAGCTAGACACCATCAAAGCCAATAGCAGCCAGAACAGAGGTGGTATTCAGCAGGTTCTGACCAGTTCTGAAGAACCAGTAGCAGAAATTTTGAGTAGTTCAGGGAACTAACAAATACCACCTTTGACTGGCCCCGCCCCATCTATTCTCTGCCTCCCCAATCCCAGCTGATCGGCTGGGTCTTCTATTTTTGCCCTGCACAGGAGAACCAGAGCTAGAAAGCAGATTAGTGGGATGGGGAGGGAATGGGATTTTGCAGTAACCTTCCCTTAGAGTGGGGTGGGAATGGGATTTTATAGTATCCTTCCTCTGCCATGCCCACCAAGCCACGCTCATAGAAATGGTAGTAAATTTTTTTGAATTCCACCACTTAGCCAGAGCATAAAATAATTGAAAGAAGCTATACAAAAGTGGAAAATGTGGAGGGACAGAGAGGGGAGGGAGTGTTGATTCATAGCATTGAGAAGCAGTCACAATCAAGATCATGTGAAGTGTTAGTACCGCCTTATAATACCTTGGTGACATCACGCTTAGAATATTACATCCACTTTTGGTCACCCTAGGCCAAGTAACAATTCTCTCAAACTAAATACTCTGGAGAATAACTGTGCCTTAATTTCATTTTTAAAAAACAAGACAGAGGGCGTTAATCGAATCTCTGGTGCAGCCTTCTTACGACCAAAAATCTCCCCATCTGTCTTCTTTCTCCTAAATTTCATATGTAGGGGGAATTTTTAATATTCCTAGATGAGACGTTCAGTCAGAACTGGTTTGTTCTAAAATTATATTTGGAGATATCTGGAGTCAAGCCAAGAAGTACTTTATAGTTCAAAATCAACACTCTGAATTGTATTCAGAATCCTATTGGAAGCTAGTTTAGCATCCACAATATCAGAGTTAAGTGGCTATATAGAGGACAATTCATTTTACACTAACTGTAACTTCAAAATAGCCTTCAAAGGCAGAACCTTGTAGAGTTCATAACAGTAGTCTATCCTAAAATTCACGAAAGCACAAGTTACTATTGCACAGGCTTCTCACTTTAACTAGAGCTTCATTGGACCAATTCAAGGAAGTCAAGGAGATCAATAGCTATCGAAACTGACAAAATGATCTTTTTTTATATAGAAGATAAAAAGGAAAGGAAAGAGAAATGAATCCTGCAAACCCTAGGAGGAAGAGAACACTAATGCAAGCTCTCTTCACTTTCCCTGCTGACAGATTTAGAAAAGAAAGGAATCCTTGTTAATACTGTGTCCCCTTCTCCTACTTTCCAAAGCAATTATGAAAGCTACCATGATTGATGATATTAAGGCTTACTATGAGTTCTAAGGGGATTAGGAAGAACATACTCTCCCCGCCAAAAAAATCAGGGTCACAATAAAACTCAACAAACAATATATTATGATTCATACCTTTTGGTGTATCTTACCTAATTTCTCTCAATTACCCTTAAACATTTTCTGCTGATGTTCTACACACATTTATTTAGAAGAAATTTTGCCTATTTCTAAGGGAATCCCAAAATTTTATTTGCTGTTCAATACCAGGATTGTTGGAATTGAAACAATAAGACAGAAAAATCCTGAGAGGCACAATGTGGTTTTATTTGATTAAAACTGTGTGCTTTCTGAAGATACACGTGGTCTTTTTGTATTTTGTTATGATGTTGCTGCACAGTTACTAATATGAACCAATACTATACTGAAATAGGATAATTATCTTTAGATTCCTAAGAGGAGCTCAAGTTGTGCCAACAAATTACATACAAATGTTAAATTGACCTTCTAAATGTCACCAATTCTAGAAATTTATTTATTATATATTTTAGTTTAACTTATTTTATATATTTTTAAAAATATCATCAAAATGTAATCCCAAAATCTCACTGATTTCTGAGAAAACATACGTAAGAACATTGTATTTGCTATTCTATAACATAAATTAAAATTAAAACAGAACAATGAAAAAAGCTTCCAAAAATGCATTTTAACTTTTTTGGAACTATATTTTGTCTTTTCCTACTCCATCTCAATCAAGTATTTAGGATGGGACAGAATTGCACCCCTACAAAATAACGTAACTGAATTGAATGCTATCAATAACCCGCTGTTCCAGTTCAACAAGAAGACAGATATAGCTATTACAGAAGACCCATGGCAACAGGTTATACATGTCTTGTAACACCAATCTTCTTAATGATGTTGAACTTCAGGTACTACTATAGAACTACCAGATAAAAAACATACCTGATATATAATAGCAATTTGATATTTTGTGGTTGCTGTTCTACCAGTGACTGACTTATTACAAATTCATTTCGTGAAAATTTTTATTCTATCTTTATCAAATCAGTAACTTTACTACAATCCTTCCAATTTGTCAGAAGTGCTATGTAAGATTTTATTTAACATTTATAATTTCAGAGATACAGCATGGAGACGAAACAACCAGGAGACAAAACAACTAACTAGTTCAAGGAGGAATTTCTGTTGGCTTGAGCAATAAAAATAGCCCCAACAATTTTCTGAAAGCAAAGACAGGATAAATAAAGAACATGTTTATTCAAGGAACACTTTCTAAAACACCGAAAGGCTCAAACTTAATCCATTCATAGTCTAAACTTAAATGCCAATGCTTGCAGTTTTTCTGCAGTGTAGCCTTTATAAGAAAAAAGGGGAAATCATGTAGAGATCAACAAATGTTAACTTTTTTCACCTCTTCTGCTCCTTCCACTCATTATAAATAGTTGGCTGCTTGCTCCCTTCCCCTATAAACACACTTAACAAGCTACCAGTATTTTAAAGGTTTTTCATATCTGGGAACATGATCTCTGTTATCCTGTCATCTGATGACAAGGAAACAGCCACTGTGATACCAGCCTCCAGGAATGTCTTCAGTTCCCATAAAGGACAGTCTTTAACTCAGAGCTATGTTTGTCCCCATTAAAAACTACAAAAAATATTTTTAGAGGTCACCTGATTCTGACAACCCAATGTTCTCAACTAGTGAGCACTCTTTGAGCTGCCTCTCTGGCTTCTAAGCTATCATCAGACATTGCTCAAAAATGCTCAAACACATACTTTAAAGACCCTAAGTCGTGCTTTTAAAAATGCATAAATACAATTAAAAGCTGAACTTCTTAAGTAAACTACCATGAAACCTTAATTTAATTCACCCCTATTTAGCAGATTTTTGGATGTAACAGACTACAGCTCTATATAAAAACGACCCCCACCCTGCAGAATAACAATTTTCTCTGCATCTTAGGTAGTACAAACAAGGCAGTTAAATGTAGATAAAATTTACTTTTAATTCTATAATATCAACCATAATATATGCTTTTCACTATGGCTTCATGACGCAAATCTGACTTTCAAATTTAACGGATATTTAGGTTCAACAAATTCTATCCAAATGATTTGTTTCATTATGCTTCCAATACCTTGGGATTATTCATTTTAGATATTTTTTGCTGAGATTTTGACCCACGTTTGGACAACAATATTAAGACCCAGGAAGGTAAATTCCAACTAATGTAACGTACAAGATATGACATCACAGTCTTTAAGATGATTATCTCTTTGATTCGCAAAGACCATTGTCTAATTGTTACAATGTATGATGCATGCTTTACCAAACAAACCTCAGGTTGTAATGATAAATCTTTGCAACTTTCTAATTCCTCAGAATAATTATTTCCACATACGTTTTTAACAAAAGTGCAAATACCTGTATTTATGAATGATGGCATTAAATAGTTTCCCATCTCGCCAACAGGTAGTGAAATTTTCACAACGAACTCCAGCACAACCTTCTGTTATCTGTTGTGTCCAAAGAAGCAATCGCTCTTTAGCAGACATATCCTCTGACTCTCCAGTAACATGGATATCAGAAATCTGTATGAAAATAGGATAGATCACTCAAATAAATACAGAATAAAATTACTAACAGCAATACAATCAGCCATACCTGATGTTTTCCCCAATCTACTAATATTAGAGTGGAGAAAATATCATTACTGTTGAAAGAGTTGAAATAACTCCAAGTACAATCTTGATTTGTTGGAACAAAACCTCCAAATGCCACAAATACCTCAGTAACATTCACTGAAGAAAGCAATTATGCCTGGAAGAATTAATGGTAAAAGGAAACCAGGCTGCCAAAGATGGCTGGACACAATCAAAGCTGATACCAGCCAGAGCCTAGAACAGTGATGGCTAACCTTTCTGTCATCGCATGCCAAAAGTGCATGCATGCCTGCAACCATAATGCAATGCAGACACAACCCCCTGTGCAACTCCCGCCCCCCTGCGCATGTGCACAGAACCGCCCCCCATGCTCCCCCCACCCTCTGCACATGAGCACCCATCTCCCGCATGTATCCTGCCCCGCATGCATGAGCAGCAGATACCCAAAAATCAACTGGATGACAAGAAGCACGTGCGCATGCACAATGGAACTGAATTGGGGCAATGGCAAGGTGGCTCTGCATGCCACTTCCGGAACACGTTCCATAGGTTCGCCATCACTGGTCTAGAATAACTCAAAGAAGCAGTGCAAGATCAGAAGGCATGGAGACACCTGGCCCATAGGATCACCAAGAGTCTAACATGACTGAATGGATAACATCATCATCATCTTCACCTTAGCAAGAAGCCTTATAATGTAGCTGAATTGATTCAAGAGCCTCCACTCTGCTGTATACACATACTCCTCATTTAGCAACCAAGTTCTATTCCAGCAACCAGATCATTAAGGGAAATTGTTAAGAAAACACAGCAGAGATCAAAAGAAAGATGCTATGAAGATCACTAGTTGTGTCTATCTCATTCAGATAAAATTGTTACTCTCTTGTTGTTATTCCCATACTGGCACGCGTTGTTTGTCAGGTGCACCAAATTTGGTTGCAAATTCATACACTGGTCAGAAAGTGATTTTTTAAAACGCTTTTTATGAGTGCTGCATTTGCAAACAGTCACTAACTGAGATGGTCACTAAACAAGGAATGGCGTACTAGGGAAAAGTACTAATTCAAGACTATCCCTGGGTGGATAGTCACTAGGAGTCAGATGGTATATGCATTTTTTATTATTATTAACACAAGGACCATAAGCTGATGATTCATCAGAAAGCAAGCACAATGAAATCCTCCTACTGTTTTGTCAGGTAATTTAAGAGCATAATTAAGATAAAATACATTAGAGCATAAAAGCAAATAAGAACAGGAACAGTAGGCCTAAAGAATTCACTGGAACATTATCTTGAGAGAGCAAGGTAATTGGAATAGTGCCAGCAATATATATTAACATGAAGTAGAAAAACATTTTGGGGTAATAATTTCCTGTCTTTTTAGAAAAACCAGAGTGAACCTCTCCCCCACTCCCGCCCCTCTAGTTTTTATAGCACCGCTTGATTATAGTGTAAGAATTCCATTTTTTTTTCAATGGCTGAAGTGAAGTTCTTTGAAGATGAAAGAAAAAGAGATTCTGAAATATGTAGCTAAGAAATAGTTCATTTGTTGATAGAGATTTTACTGCTTTAAAATATTCAAGAAGATTTCTCCTTGGAAAATCAGATCACTTCAAAGCCTTTCAGCCTGAAGTAGCTAACAGAACGGGAGAAAATTTACAGTACCATTTTTTTAAGGTTTATCTTTTTATTTGTTAAATGACAGCACTTAGAAGACTTCAGTTTATCTCTGATAGATTAAGTTAATATTTAAGTGGAAGATTACTAGGAAAGTTAGAGTTGAAGGCTAGATTGACAAATTGCAGAAGTAACCCCCCAAAAGACAAGAACAAATCATTTCTGTTCTGATGCCAAGAAAGCTATATGAATGAGTAAGTCATCAGAAGTCAAACTTTCCTTAAAGATGGTTTACTGTTTTACCTTTATATGCACAGGGAGATTTAACCTCTGACAGACATCAAAATAATAACAACAAAGATTCTTTCCTCTTGCTCACTCCCTAACATAGAATTCTTTATTGGCCAAGTGTGATTGGACACACAAGGAATTTGTCTTGGTGCAAATGCTCTCAGTGTACATAAAAGAAAAGATACATTCGTCAAAAATCATAAGATACAACACTTAATAATAGTCATAGGTGCAATAAGCAATCAAATCATACAAGAAACAGCAATAAAAATCATTAGGATACAAGCAACAAGGTTACAGTCATACAGTTACAAGTGGGAGGGAAGGGGTGATAAGGAGTGATGAGAAGATTTAATAGCAGACTTTGTAAATAGTTGGACAGTGTTGAGGGAATTATTTGTTTAGCAGTGATGGCGTGTGGGGAGAAACTGTCCTTCTGTCTAGTTGTTCTGGTGTGCAGTGCTCTATAGCAGTGCTCTATAGGGAAGGAGTTGAAACAGTTTATGTCCGGGATGTGAGGGGTCTGTAAATATTTTCACAGCCCTCTTTTTGACTCGTGCAGTATACAGGTCCTCGACTGAAGGCAGATAGGTAGTAATTGTTTTTTCTGCGGTCATAATTATCCTCTGAAGTTTATGTCTGTCCTGTTGGGTTGCAGAACCAAACCAGACAGTTATAGAGGTGCAGATGATAGACTCAATAATTCCTCTGTAGAACTGGATCAGCAGCTCCTTGGGCAGTATGAGCTTTCTGAGTTGGCGCAGAAAGAACATTCTTTGTTGTGCTTTTTTTGACGACATTTTTGATGTTAGGTATCCACATGTATTTGGAAATGCACAATCTTTGCCATAGAAAGAATGATCAAATACTGGATGTTTAAATCAGTTATGTAATGGTTATGGATGCTGAATTAGAAACTGGGACATTCTGAGTTCTAGTCCTGCCTTAGGCAAAAAGCACTGGGTCTCGGTGTCTCTCTCTCTCCCCTTCCCAACTAGGAATTGTGCAATCCCCATGGTCACATGATCAACATCCAGACACTTGGCAACTGAATCATATTTATGACAACTGCAGCGTCCTGGAGTTACGTGATCACTTTTGCCATCTTCTGACAAGCGAAGTCAATGGGGAAACCAGATTCACATAACAACCATATTACTAAGTTAACAACTGCAGTCATTCACTTAACAACTGTGGCAAGAAAGGTCGTAAAATGAGACAAGACACACTTAACAAATGTCTCACTTTGCCCTAGGACTTTTGGGCTCAATTGTGGTCACATGTTGAGGACTACCTGTATTGTAGATCAATGTATTCTACAAATATGTATCACATTTTCCTTTCCCTTATGCCCTTTTAATATAGTTAACAGCAAAGCCATTCCCCTATATTCTGACAAAAACTGAACTGAAGGAAGCATCTTTTTTACCGCTCAGTGCAATAAGAAATGGACTAAACCTTTGGCCTACTTTACAGTTGAATGACTTTCAACAACTGTGTACATTGGAAACAACACAGGAGAACCAATTGCTTCCTCTTCAGAAGTATTTATTTATTTATTTAACTTTTATACCACCCCCTCTCCCAAATAGGGACTCGGGGCAGTGAACAGCCGTAGTAAAACAACACAGTCCATAAAATTTAAAATAGAATTAAAATTATTAAATTAATGGCTGAATTTAAAAATAAACCAATAAAACCCGATGAAAGTTAAAATTTAGAAATTAAAACCCTTCTAATGGCACTAGGCCAGACCGGCCTGCTGAAAAAGATGGGTCTTCAGCGCGCGCCGGAAGGCCAGTAGGTCAGTGATGTGACTTTTGGAAGCAGCAGAATTCTCAAGACAGTCAGTCACTTCTGCATTCACTCATGGACATGGCATGCACCAGCAACCCAAACAAAACGAAGGAATTTAAATTGCAATTGCTAAAGATTTGCTAAGGTGCCAAGCCCAGGCTCATGAAGGGATTGTATTTCCAAATGTCTCTAAATTACTCTTCTCCCTCACCCCTACAACAGTCTTCAATGCACAAGATTTATTTTCCATCCCCTTTCATACAATGGAGGATATTCATCAAAACTTCATGCCATTAAAACCAGATCTTCCGCCACTAAGGACAAACGGCAAATGGAAAATGTGGGAGAATCCCTTGAGATCAGTTTGCTTCACAGGGTTAAAAAAAAGCAATCACTCTCTTCTAACAGAATTCCTTCATCTTTGCTCTCTATCCAAAACGATACTCCAACTTAGGGATGGGAGAGGGGAAGCTGGGGGAGGAATTAAAACTCTAGCTTTTCTTTTCCCACCCTCCCTAGTCCTACAGTCCTATGGGAGAGAAGGAAATAAGTCTGCGAACAATTGGTTAGATTAGATAGAAAATTAAAGTAAAACTGCTGATATACTTGACAGCTTGAATTCTCTTCCCTCTTTCAACTCATCAAAAATCACAACAGCAACAAAACTAAAAATTAATTCTTTTGCATAAGCAATCCTAGTTTACAGTACATAATCTTTCTCCTGGCTTACTTATTGGGAGCTAGGCCTATGAGAGGGATTTGAAAAAGAGCCTGTTTTCTTTTAACAAGCATCATTCCAACAAGCTACTTGAAATGTTTGGTTTTGGAGGGTTTTTTTCCCTATGGAAATCTGGGAGGCATGTGATGAAATTATAACCTTGAGCACAGCAATAATAACTCATAAGTTGAATAGCAGTGTCAAACAGAAACCTTTTGTAGGAAGTTAACACCCACCCCTTTCCTAGAAAAATGAAATATCCTAGGAAATATTAAAAAGGCAGGATATTTTCCCTAAAAAGAGTAGAAACTCAGAAGCAGAAATTCACCTCAGAGAGGCAGAAATTCAGGGCCCCCCCACCTTTGCTAATGGGCCATTAAGGCCTAGGTCAGAGTATTCTACATAATAAAGGCCTCTACCCATCTCATCACTTGGCCTGAGAAGATTGTATCAGCCAACACTCAGGTGAAGCCATGTGGTCCAGACAAAGCCTACAAAGTTAGTTAAGATGCCCACCCCTGGGAGTTTGACAATGGGATACATTTCGTGCACAGGAACAGGAAACACTAAGGTGGAGCCCAACAGAAGGTATGTAAGGGTCTTTCAGCATCTTGGCCCTTCTTTTCCTTCTCCCAACATCTTGAAGCATGTGATCATCCTTTTCACTTTGGAGCTCCAAGCCATGTGATCCTGTCCACCATTAAACCATCTTTCCAAACAGCCTCCATGTTTCCAGTGTCTTTTTCCCCACTTGGAACTGAACCCAGAAGGATAATTCTTCCAATACTTTGAAACACAGAGAAGCACTTTCTAGTGGCAACAGCTATTCAACAATGCAGCAGACTATAATGGGAGATGATGGATTCTCATTTTTAGTAGAAACTGAGAATCCATCAGCTGCATATGCTGCATATCACCCTTGGGGATATGCTGTAAGTGTACTTGGCAGGGGGTTAGGTTTTGTGCCCCCAAGATTCCTTCCAATCTTTACATTCCATGATTCAATTCTATAAATCCCTCTGATTTATCCTGAAGGAAAAGGATTTTTAAAAAAGCAAGTTTCTCTCGTCCCAGGAAAATGCTGCACAAGTTACTAATGGGCATGGTTGACAAGGGACAAGCATTCAGGATGCATTTTGCAATGCAAAGCTATTTGAACGGTAATTTAAACAAGTTCATAAATCTTTGCCCTTTGATCACACCATCATAAAATAATGCACTAATAATTCACTGCTGCCCTGAGTCCTGAGACAGGATTCAGTTTCAGGTAATACTTTGGCAAGGGTTAAATCACATGGAAATGATTCAGCACAGATCTTTGGAGCAAAGTACAGAAGGAATGGCCATTTACAAAGGCCAAGGCCCAAGATATTTACCTTGTAGGAAAAGCCCATGCTAAAAGAGAGAGAGAGAGATATAGCTTGAAACAAAAATGTATATGACCGAAGAAGTGAGGGGTTTTTGTGTTACTGTTGTTGTTATATCCATACAAGAACAGGGAATTTCTCATTTTGGAATTAGATATGTGTAATTCTTGCATAAAGGCCATTCACTTGCATATTGTGCATCAAAACTAACAGTGTAAGAATAATTAAATGACCACATATGAAGAAAAAATCATGATGTTATTATGTTTACCTCAAAGGAAGAAAACCTTGCATTTTATATTTTCCAGTAAATGGAAGTTTGACAGGGAGGACAAAAACTTAACCATTAGCATATTGTTGGCAAATTTAAGAAAAAAAAATCTCATTTAAAAATGCATATTGGTGAATTAATCTCCTAATCTTCCTTTCACATATAGGTTACGTATGACAGCAAAGCCCTGCCTGCTACTCTACTCTCATTCTCTCTAAGAGAGATGGGTGGTTCCAAAGTGTGATGAATAAACTGAAGCTTAATGGGATGGTAACAACAGCATACCCCAAATCCCCTCAGAGCTTACACACATATTTGGGATGCACAGTTTTTGCACTGTATTCCCTCAAGTATAACAATATATCCAATAAGCTCAGTGCACACAATTTAGTTGAAAGATATTCAAAGTGTAACAGAGGTAACTGCTTTTAAGAGGGGCTTGCTAAAAAAAAATGTATGTTGTTATTTTTCAAAATATAAAAAAATTCATTGGAACCATTATTCCAAATCTCAGCAAAACACCACAATTAGGACTTTTAATTTAGTGGAATTTTCAGCATGCAAGAGCCAACAAAAATTTTGCTAACCTAAATTAAATACTATAAAGTCTTCATTATTTTCTATTTTTGCCTATCACTTTATATTGGCTTAATTCTGTAGCATATTTACCTTGCTCCTGTTGTGTAAAATGGTTGAAGTTGCATTTTCCACTGAAAAAGGCAAAGCTTCAGAATAAGGATTTACTTGCTGTGAACACTTCTGAGCATGACATTCCAAAAAATGCAAATTATATTTATTTTTCCATTCTGAGGCATCCCCCACAGTTCTAAAATGATCTTTGTTTAATGCATCATCTCCAGAGTGTTTGCTTGATTTGGGCTCTTTTTTCAAATGAAGCAATTCTCTGTTTTTCTGGAATGCTAATTGTTTTAGGATCCCATCACAGAAATATTCCCCTTCCTTTTTTTCTGGGTTTACCCCTATTTCTTTCAGCAGCGTTTTTCCTTTCACTTCTGCCTTACCAACAGTTCTTTTATAAGCATCATCTCTAGTGCATGAATTACTGATGGTCTCTGTTTTAAGAAGATCAGCTGCAACTTCGTTACTCACAAACCGGTCAGTTCTTTCCTTCAGAAACTTCTGTGCAACAGACTTATCCAATGACAGTTCCTGGGAATATTTTGCTCCCTCTGTAGAATTCTTTCTTTTGCTTTCTTCTTTTTCACTTTTTTTCTTACTGTTTTCAGGGGGCTTTTCTTCCCATTTCCTTCGAGAACTTCTCGTTAAGAACTTTCTTCCAGGAGATTGTTTTGAAGGACGTAAAGGAGCTCTCGCAGGATCCAAACTTTTTTCTTCTTTGTCAGTCCTGACACATCCACAGAGATTCCCCATTTGGTTCAGAATGTCTCACAGCTACACAGATGTTGCCTTTTCATTAGGCTGACATGAATATAAATATTTCCAGATAAAGATACAGACTTTCTGCTAATAGCCTGATTATCTTTTAGCCTGCAACCCCGTCCTCAGGATGTAGCCATCTTGCTTATGAGAAATGCATACGCAATAAATGTTGTGGCACTGTTCCCAAGCTGGGCCTGTGTCTGATTAGACACTGAGGCTTATTTCTGGCCACCAATCCTCTTAAGCAAACATCACAGCCTCAGCACTAAACTGGAATGCCAACAGCATTCTGCAGAAATGACATAATATATATTAGCAATAAAAGGCCCAGTGTAGATTTGAACTTTACCTCATTACGAACTAAACAAAAAGTCAAAACCAGTTTGAAACTCTTAACCAGCATTTAAGTTCAAAAGCAAATGCCACCATATATAAAAGACTTGATTCAAAAGATAACTTATAAAATCTGGTCATTAATGTAAGATAGTAATATATTTTTCCCTCCAACGAATAAAAAAAATGTGGGGATTAAGAAAGCACTATACAAGTGTCTAAACAAAAAATTTTAATATCTGATTTTGGTCAAAGATTTGCAAGAAAAAGAAAATGCAAGGTTTAGAAAATTAATTGTATCCTGAATATGTTTTAGGACACTGAATGTGCCTCCTTATTGATGGATTGGGTAGCCGTATTTTCCTTATTTGTATCTCGTCTTTATTATTTTTACAAATAACCCAAAGAGGTGAACATACTGTATCCAGAAGCACACTTTTCTTCTTCTATTTTCCTGACAACAACAACCCTGTGAGGTGGGTTGGGCTGAGAGAGAGTGACCGACCATATCTCATACTTTTTATTCTGGTACCTTAACGTTACGTTACATTACGTTTAATCTGGCAATATTCTCAAGATTAGAAGTCCTAACTTGCATAGAATAGCATGAGCATTTTTGAGGTATTTCAAATGCAACATAAAAATAAATTAAATGTAACAGAATGAGATAAATGTGTGTGACAAAGCAGGCAGAGGTAGGTAAAAGTATGAATGAGTGCTGAATGAATGTGCACTGAGTAAAAGAAGAGCACTGAATTGGTTTGTCAAATCGAGAGAATAAATGAGGATCAAGCCACACAATTTATGAAGAGTGAATGGGTCATGGTGAAGGGAAGATAAGAAAGTTATTAGTTGGGTCAAGTTGATGAAATCTATGATTATATAGGTGAGAAGTTAAAGAACAAAAGTAATGAATGAAATGTTGTGTGAACAAAGTAAAAACAATAATTGTTCATGTGTACAGAATGCAAAGGCAGAGTGAAGATATGTGTGGACTAATTTCTTTTTTCTTTCTGATAGAAGAGTATTTTGCAGTTCAGGGTTGAACTGCGGGGTCTTTGATACTCCCTGAGATTTTTTTCTTTCTCTTATCTGACTGCTCATATTTCTCTAAAACAATAATCTGCAGTTCTTATATCTATCATCTTGGCATCATGCACATGCATTTAAAAACTTGTGGGGACTTTTTTGGACTTGAAAACAAGAAACATTTGGGAACTCTTGCTTACTTTTTAAGACAAATAAAGAGCTCATTGCCTTTGTTAAAGCAACGTGGTTATATAGGCTTGCAATTCTCTGTCATGTAGAAAACTCATCTGATGTGAGCTCACTTTTTTCAGAGTTGATGGATTTTATATTTTTGAAGAAATAATATAAATACATGGATAAAAATGAAACAGAGAAAGTAATTTCTTGTTCAAAACTGAAGAAATGTGTAGAATACTTGGGTATCTTATGATTTATTTATCTTTATAATTTCTGTGCAAACTTCTCCTGTGCCTTCTAATTTTTCTTTTTTATATGTTGTCTATGATCTCCAGCTAGTTTTACACATTCATACCTATATACATACAGTACATACCCATCACATTATACCATTTTGTGAGAAACAGTGCTATGCAAAGCACAGAAAAAATAATAGTATGCTAAAAAAAATATGAGCAGTATTTATGACCTAAACAACATATTTTCAACATTTTTAGTTCTTAAATTACAAGGCAAGTAAGAAATCCAAAGAACTCAGATTTCATATGGATGTGGTATGCTATAAGTAATTCTGGCAAGCTTCATTCCATTTTATCTTCATCCTATCAATTAACCTTCACTTGGACACTAGATAAAAGTTTTCCTGATGGTGCTCGCAATAATCTTATTTGAGATCCCTTAGAGAAAAATTTAAGTCCCATTTTAGCAATTCCAATGCTGTGTGTGTCTGTGTGTGTGTGTGTGCACACGTGCGTGTGAGAGTATCATTGAGTGCTCCATATGCAGAAAACAAATTGTTCTCAGTATATAAAAAATGAGTTATATAAATATATGACATGGGAGTTGAACTCTTGATGACATAGCCCTACCTATTTAATGGATTGTAAACTCACAAGATTAATCGTTTCTTTAATGTAGAAGCTGTTCCTATATTACTATGCAACAATGAAAACCCTTTCTCACATTCAACACTCCTAAAACATAAAAATATAGACTTATAATTCTGGATGCACTTTGTCTAGGTATCTCACTCTTCACCACAATATGTAGTATTCCTGTGCATTATCTTGGTGGGGAAAAAAACCTAAAAAAACATAATCACTGCTTAATGTAATTTACAAAATGCACAATGGGGAAAAATGAGGGCCCAAATATTCATAACAGTTATATTGTGAATATTTGGGGGCCTACTAGCATGTACCAAATACACTATGTAGTAACAGTAACATCAAAGGATATAATGATTTGATAAAGAAAAGAGAAAAGATACCAAAGTTACATTACTATCTATATTGTTAGGGGAAATATGCTGACTCTGTAAACCAGGGGTCCCCAAACCTCCGGTCCATGGACTAGCACTGATCTGAGGCATGCCAGAAACTGGGTCACGCATATAAGCGAAGCCCCATCCACAGGATGCAGGCAACATGCAAAACCATGCCCTCTCTAGTCCGTGGAAAAACCTCTCTTCATAGAACCGGTTTCTGGTGCCCAAAAGGTTGTGGGCCACTGTTGTAAACCATTTAGTGAGGGCTGTAAAGCACGATGAAACGGTATATAAGTCTAAGTGTTATTGCTAGTGCTACATACTAGTAATATGTCATTATTTCATTTAATATCCAACACTAAAAACTAAACTGAACACCATATACTAAGATACATATTGTAAGTTACCTAAAAAAACCCCGGTGTGTACATGTATAGAAAATTAAGAGAAGAAACCCCATTTGAGCGAATTAAAAAAATGAATGGAAATTGCTGAGAAATGAAATGGTTTTTTTTCTTGTTCAACACTTCTATTTCTTTAATAATCTAAAAAATAATATGAAGATACTATCATTATTCAAAGAAGAGTCATAATGTTTTTTAATTTTTTTTAAAAAAATACAGATTATTCATAAGATTTTACTCTGCAGACAAGGAATAAAATGAGAATATGTAATTATTAGGAGGTGAGGGAGAGATCATCGCTTTCCAGTTTATTTAGCTGCTAAATGAACTGGAAAGTGATGATCTCTTCCTGACCTCCTAAATTTTAGCATCTCATTCTAAGAACTTAAGAGGAAGAATGAAGCAAACAAGCAAGAAAATATTTTAGAGAGGGACAAAATGGTTTGCCCAGGAACGAGCTCTTCTGATCTGTAACAGAAGCTTAGGAACTCAGGAACTGAAACAGCAAACAGGATGGAGTTGACGGTTATATTTATAGTCTCTTTACCTCTGCTGTTTAAAGTATAAATGGAACTACCATTCCATGCTAAAGCTAACAGGACTAAGACTCCCTTGGTGTATCAAATCTGCTTCCCTTGAGGAAAAATAAAAATAAAAAACCTTTTGCTTCTGTATTTTGCAGCTAAAATTGGCAGGATTCTCCATTGCTTTCTATACAGACAAAGCTGCCATTCCCCAGTTTACAATAAGTACTATTATGTACACATGTACAATATATTCTATTATTCTTTGTTCCAGATTAATTGAATATGTATCATGTTCAGTGCTCTCACTTCCACTATTCATCTTTCAAGAACAAAAAAAAGTAGTATCAACAGGAAGAATCAAAAGATCAATATAAATTCCTGATTTATAATCTGTACTAGGATTTCTCAAACATCTGACAATGATTTTGTCTCGATTAAAAACATTTTGCCACTTTCTTAAAAGATAATGTTTGTGCCAATTTATGTACTTTTTAAAAATGATTTGCCTTTTGCATGCATAGCCTAGATTTGTTTCGGCAGATTTGTTCAAGATGGGTAGCAAAATTTAAAATATATTTTAATATAAAAAATTGGAAATGTATGTTAGAATACCAATAAAATTATTACTGAAATTATACTAACAATTCAAATCCTGGCAAAATAGCTGAGAAAACAGGGATTAAGCACATCTCCCAAGGGAATGCCAGAAAGATGAAACCTAAGCTATAAGTTCCACAGGGCCTTTCCTGCTGACCTTAACAATGAATATCTTCAAAGCAGGAGACACAAACTTGTAGAAAGATTAAAGCCAACCCCTTATAACCAACTGCCCAATAATCAACTGCCAACCAATGCAAATCTTTCAGTACAGGCGCTGCACAGTCCCTGTACCTTTCATAGTTAACAGCCTAGCTAAATAATAAGAGATGGTTTATAAATGTACAAATAAACTATTGTTTTGGCTTTTATGGTATGGAGAGAAAAACCTCTCTTTCAATTTCTCTTGACTAGGAACTATAGCCATCTTTTGGATGATTCAACCAACCAAAAATATGAAAGTCAAACATCTATATACTCTCTCTATAATTCTCAACTTTCTACAATATCCTGTCCATGCTCATACCTTTGATAACTGCATCCCCCAAATAATGCATTATAGCTACAGTAATGAGCAGCTATCAAGTTAGATCCTTATGGCGTGCATCAACTCCGAAGACCAAATTTAGATAGAACTATGCCATAAAAAAGACACATTTTTTCAGTTTGCTCCCAACTATTCCAGTTTTCTCTCAAAACAATCTGCTGAAGAAAATGCTGCAAAGTGCAGAAGGCCAAAGATGATGCACAGCAGAGAAACACAATGCTGCCCCATTATGTGTGGATGCAACAGAGGAAAATAAGCCTTTTTGACTGGCAAGGTGTTTAACTTTGTTTTCATTATTCCATCCACAATTAACAGTCTCAAAAATTATTCCACTTGATTACAGCTGATAAACCATGCCTCCAAGTTCAAATCCTTAATAAATAAAAGGACTTGACCCACATTCCCAAAAGGGATAGGATGCCTAGAATTAATGTTATTAATAGTTTTAAGATCAGGAAATATTACTAACGAAAGTTGTAAGAAATTTCCCAAGCATATCATCAGGATCAAGCAATTGAACAATTACATCAAACAATTTAACATTTCTCCTCTCTTGCACAGGTTTATCCTGGCCAGGAAATCAGGATTCACTCATCAAGAAGTGATCTGTCAATGACAACAGAGACACAAGGTTCCTCTAATGGACAGAACTTTTTATGTACTCAGACAGGCAAATCTTGATTCCTCATATTTTGGGGACCTCTAAAAATGCTACCAATTAGTAAAATTTATTGTGACATAAGGAGAACATTAAACCTATAAATTAAGACCAATCATTTGTAATTGTTAAGGTTGGGGACTTGCACTGGAGAAATCCAGGTTTATGCAATCTGAGCCAAGGGAAATCACCCTGTCTTTCTTTCTCTCTCAGCCCAACTTATACCATGATTTTGTTGTTACTGTGAGGAAAGATGGGTGGGAGAAGGGAGTGCTTTGTACAGTATATTACCTTGAGCTCAGGATCAAAAGGGGGAATATAAATCAAATGAATAATGTAATTTAATTACATTTAATATAGTGTTAAAGAATTCACATCAAATTTATTGGATGCTCCATCTCTGGAGGCTTTTAAGAAGAGATTGGACAGCCATTTGTCTGAAATGGTGTAGGGTTCCTGCTTGAACAGGAGGTTGGACTGGAAGACCTCCAAGGTCCCTTCCAACTCTGTTATACTGTTAAATGTAGTTTTCTTTGGCAGATCTTTGAGGAAGCAGTTGCTCTGAAAATAGCCTTCCTACCTAATTCTGGCCTCTGAGAAATGGTGCCCACTTGCAACATAGCACCATGTTACCTTCACTATATAGGGAGATTGAGGGACCGATCAGCTGGCTCTTCTTCCTGAACATTTTTTTCGGAGCTCCATCCCTCTGCCTCCCAATACAGTGGAAGCCATGTAAGCCATCCCAGAAGCAGAAACCATTTTGGAACAGCTGCAATTCATTGCAGCTGCTCCAAAATGGCAGCCACTTTGGAGATGGCATCATGCGGCCTCCAGGGAGACAGGGGGCCAGTTCTTCTTTTCAACTGTGATCTCCAAAGCTCCAGAGAGGAGAGCTCCCCTACAGTGGATGACTCATGATGTTGTTCTGGAAGTGGGTGCCCTGTGGCCTTCACTGTCTGGGAAGACGGTGTGGAGGGGCCAGATCAAAGATCTACCAAAAAGGAAAGTGATGGGGAATGGGGAGACCCAGCACCATGAAAAGCAGCAAGGTCAAGACTTGCAGGGACACAGTGGATTGGGAAAGTAGGCCCCATGCCTCAAGGAAAACAGTAGGGCATAAGTGGAGTACAGGATGCTTCATTCAGAGGATGGGGGAGGTTCCAGGAGGCTCAGGGCAGGCCACGTGTAAGCTGGGGAGGTGCTGCACTGCAGGCCTGGGCTAAGTGCAGTGCGAAGACTCCCAGGGCCTCCCCCATCCCGAGGCACCCCATGTTCTAATTAATTATTGCAACAGAGAAATCAGGGATTGGGGTTATTAAGTGAGGCAATTACTTGGGCACCTCACTTAATTACTGACATGACTTGTGGCAATAATGGGCAGGCTCCATTACATTCATAAGTTGAGGTCTACTGTAATAAAGCAAACATTTGAGGTAATTTGTGGTAAGAGTTCATATAAAGAGAAACCAAAATATACCATTTTAAAGGTTATGCATAAGCTGTTCTTTTAAATTGCCATCTAATAAAATTCTAACACTAAAGTTAGCCTTCCAAAAGCCTCTTCTCCAATGCCAGGCTAATTGCCACTATTAGCTGAATAACACCATCAGGTAAAGTTTGAATCCTATCATACCACTGTTGAAATAATAACTTGGCTCTATTATTTGTTCTAAGCAAACATTTGCTTTTGTAAACAATTGCCTTTCATATACTCATTATGAAAGCTGAATAATGAAGAGGAACCAAAAAAGAAGAAACAAGTCTTTAAATTATGGATCTAGATGCAGTTACTAAGAGTATGAGGGACTGCAAGATGAACCAATCATTCTGCCTTGGCCTAGATAAACGCAGAATAGTCCCTTGAAGTGAGATTCTGTAAGCAATTATTGACATATTTGGGAGATGCAGTGAAAATATTTCTCCTTTCTGGTTCCTACATTTCTGACATGAGGGATAATAAATTTATTTATTATATATAAAGAAACCATGAAAAGAAAATAATATAATATATTATTATATATAAAGAAAATAATAATATAGATAATAAACTAGAAAAAGTTGAACAAAATAAAGACAGAAGAGAAAGTGAATGGACAGTATTTATCATGTGGACAGATTTCTATTAATATGACAAAACCAATCATGCATAGCTAACAAAGAGCCATTCATTCATCTTCTAACCAGCATTTTATAGAAACATATTCAAAACTAAATGATTTATAAAGCCCGAGTATTCCCTTATAGATAATTCTTCTTTAGCAATTGCCTTATTTAGCAACCATTTGCAATTATGACTATGATGAAAAGTAACTTTAGCACTAATCCTTATATGTAAAGCAAAGAAAGGCTGCTGTACAGTTACAAGCACAATGACAGTTTCACTGCTTCATTTATCAACCAAGTTGCCAATCACAATTATGTAAATGAGGATTACCTATACCTTGGAAATTATGGAAAATTACAATAAGATATTCCAACAGCTTTTTCCATCTCAGCTTCACAGAAATTCAAGTAAGCAAATGAGAGGGGAATAGCAATAGCAAACATTTTCATTACAGACAATGGCTGCACCTGGATCTAATCAACCTAACAATACCCAGCTGCAAGAACAAGTACTACAGAGTTAATTTAACAAGAGGCAGTTCCATCTGAAACAATTTACACCATATATTCAAAGAAAAGGTTTTGCAATAGAATCTCCATTAATGCAAAAACATATCTTGTGTATTTTATCATACACTAAAACTTCTAGGAGAACTTTGGAATATTAATGATGAAGTAAAAATTCAAAAGGCTCTGTCTTTAAATATGTGGGACAAAAGATAATGAACAGAACAATTTGGTCCAAAGTCTAACTATTATATCAAACTGTATGCAATGGGGGCAATATACTGTATAACAAAAGAGGGGAGAGAAGTACAGATAGATTTGGACATAGTCAACTAAAAGTTACCTTGAGATATGTCTTTCTTTAACTGAAATCAAACTACAACTGGATTTTATACAGTTTGAGTCTCTCTTTGCCTTTTTGCAACCCCTAAGATTAGTACTCCTAAATTATCAAATTTAATTTGCCTTGAAATTTATCTGGAAAAAAAATCAAAATATTATATCGGTATCCCAGAGATATAACAGACCAACGTAAAAGGAGATGGGAGAGTGGGAAAATATGGGGAAAAATTTGTACCCTTTGAAAGGCTTTTTAAAATGACAGTTCGCTATAATATGACTACTTCCAGAGAGTATAGCAGCTTTTCACATCCTAGAGTAAGGATTAAATTGCAGGAGTTAAATAACTCCATCTCAAGAACTCTAAGAAGATCAGTGACTGACCTTTCCTCTGGCACTTTGCATGAATGCTTGCCAGCCCAAATATTGCTCCTCTTCTCAAACTGAACCAATTCTAGAAGCTGCAAGGTGAGACTTTCCTTCTTTAAAGATTCATTTCTTTCAGATCCAGATAACTGCAGACAAAATACAGACTCTCTACCTGCAGGGAATTATTGATTTCTACACACGGTGATATGTGGGAAAAAGGGCGTTGGTACTTACCTGATACTCCCGTTCTTGGTGAGCTGCGATGAGCATCCGTAGATTGGGAAGTGCTTAATCTCCTGCACGATAGGCTGAGCTTAATTAATAGGACGCTATGGATCCACCCCTGTCTGCTGCCCAGCGTCCCCAGTTTTTTGACGAAGACGAGGAGATGAAACCCCGCCCACAGGAAGGGCAGACTAATTGAAATGAGAAGTCAACAACAATTATATCGTTGGTTGGAGCAGGAACAAACAGACGGCCAATGGGAGGGGACGGATGCTCTTTGCAGCTCACCGAGAACGGGCGTATCAGGTAAGTACCAACGCCCTTTCTCCATTGAGCTGCTCCGAGCATCCATAGATTGGGACATACCAAAGCTTGGCTGTCCTACGGGAGGGAGTCCGTCTGATTTGGAACTCCCTCTCTGTGAGAATGCAACACCCTCCTGCCAAAGGAAGCCTCAGCAGAGGCAAATGTATAAATTTTGTAATGCCTAATAAAAGGCGATGGAGAAGCCCATGTAGCTGCCCTACAAATTTCAGTAATAGGAGCCTGCATGACCCACGCTGCCGAAGTTGCCGCACTCCTAGTGGAATGTGCGGTGATACCTTTCGGCACCTGTAATGAACTAGATTCATACGCCTTGGAGATCGTGGCTCTCAACCATCTGCCTATAGGCGATGGTAATACCTTTTGGCCTTGAGTGGAGGGTTGAAAGGACACAAACAAAACCTCCGTCATTCGGAAGGAAGCCTTCCGGTGAATGTAGATGCTGACGGTCCTGTGGACGTCCAAGCGGTGCCATTGGTGCTCCAGGCCCCTAGAAGGGTTGGGACAGAAATTCGGGAGGGTTAGCTCCTGTGCTCTATGAAAAGCCAAGTTTACTTTAGGAGTAAACGTCGGATCAGGTCAAAGCACCACTCTGTCCGCATGGAAAATACAGAGGTCCTTACGGACCGACAAGGCTGCTATTTCCGAAATGCGTCAGGCAGATGTGACTGCTACTAGAAATACCACCTTGTAGGTGATATAGCAGAGGCTTGTCAGTCTCAGGGGCTCAAATGGGCTGCTAGTGAGAGCGGAGAGTACCTTATTGAGATCCCAGGTGGGATAGCAGTGGATCATGGGAGAGCGTAGATTCATTGCGCCCTTCAGGAAACTCTTTATCCTTGGGTGATGAGAAATAGATGAAAAACCAGCCCATCTCACCACTGAGGCAATAGCTGCCACTTGTCTCCTCAAGGTGTTTGAGGAAAGCCCCCTATCTAGGCCGTCCTGCAGAAATTCCAAAACCTGTGTAACCTCCAGGTGGTTAGTGGTAGCCACTGAGGTTTGGGGTGCTGGATCGGTCCCTGTGTAAGGTGAACCTTCCGAGGTGGGATTCTCCAAGGTTCAGCTACGGACAGTTTCTTGAGGTCCGCAAACCACAGTCTCCTGGGCCAGTGTGGAGCCAGCAAGATCAACTCCGATCTCTCTTCCAACAACTTGCGGATTACCTTGGGTATCAGAGGAATAGGTGGAAATGTGTAAAGAAGACCCTGGGGCCACTGGCAATGGAGGGCGTCAAAGTTCTCCGCCCCTTGAGTGGGATACCTCGAAATGAACCTGGCGAACTGTGCATTTTGGGGAGAGGCGGACAGATCCACAAGCGGGAGGCTGAACCTGCAAACTATCTCCTGGAAGAGATCCGGATGCAGGCGCCACTCTGACTGGTCGACCGTGGCCCTACTCAGCCAGTCGGCTGTCGAGTTTGCCGTCCCGGAAATGTGTTCCGCTACGATGGAGCTCAAATTCCTTTCCGCCCAACTGAACACACTCTCTGATTCTGTCATGAGCTATCTCGAACGTGTACCCCCTTGCCTGTTAATGTGGGCCTTGGTTGTGACATTGACCGTGAGAACGAGAATATGACCCATGCGCACGTGAGGGAGAAAGTTGTGAAGGGCTAAATGAACTGCCCTGAGCTCCAACCAGTTGATGTTGTATTATTGGTCAGGTACTGACCACAGTCCTTCAGTCAAAATGTTCTGGAAGTGCGCGCCCCAGCCTGACAGGCTGGCATCTGTAGTAATGGTCAGCCTGTGGGGTTCTTTCAGAAGAAAACCTTTGTTGATTGTCGGAATGGTCCACCAATAAAGAGAGAGACGAACACTTGTAGGGACCAGCATCTTGACTCTGGAATTGCTTTGCCCTGATCTTTGGTAAGGAAGTAAAAAACCATTGTAGCGATCTGGTATGGAACCGAGCCCAAGGAATAATAGAGATGGAGGAAATCATTTTTCCTAATAGCTTGGACAAATCTGGAAGGGGAACTCATTTCTGCGTTCTGACATTGTGAGCTAAGGACCTGATGCTTTCCAGTCTCTCAGAAAGGAAAACTAGCCCCTGTACTGTGTCAATTATGGCGCCTAAGTGGGGTAATCGAGTAGAAGGAACCAAATGGCTCTTTGCCCAATTGATTGAAAAACCTTTCTGTTGGAGAACCTGAAGTGTTAGTTGCAAATCCAATTCAGCCTGTTCAATGGAAGAAGCTAATAGTAAAATATCATCCAGATAGCAGTGTAGCCGGACGGAGAGACTCTGTAAGTGAGCGGCCACAACAGCCAAGACCTTGGTGAAGGCCCTTGGGACGGATGATAAACCAAAGGATAAGGCTATGTACTCAAAATGCCTGTTATTATAACAAAACCTGAGAAATTTGAAGTGAGAGGGCCGAATTGGAATGTGGAGGTATGCTTCTGTCAGATCTATGGAAGATAAAAAGTCTCCTTCCCTTACGTCAAGAAGAATTGACTGCAACGTGTTCATCTTAAATTTACGATAAACCAAGGAACGGTTTAATCGCTTTAGGTCTAGTATGGCCCTCCATCCCCCCGAGCTCTTGGGAACGACAAAAAGAAGGGAGTAAAATCCCTGGCCTCGCTGTTCTGTGGGAACAGGTTGAATGGCTCTGATTTCAAGAAGATGAGTAATTGCCGTCTCCATAAGGTTCCCTTTAATAGGATCTCTGGAGATAGGGCATCTCATAAAAAATTTGGTGGGGTGGAGGAGAATTCAAGTGCCGGGCCAAATCTAACCGTATCATGGACCCAGGAATCCGATGTAATGGAATCCCAGCTATCTGCAAATCCTTTCAATCGATCTCCAATGGGAAGTGATTGACTGCAGCTATCTTGGACGCCTGAACCCAGGCCCCTGAAGGATCTCCTCCCCTGTCCTCCACGGCGGGATCTATCCCCGAAGTCGGGCCCCTCTGGCTGTCGGCCTTCTTTAAAGTGAGAGGCCCTCTGGAACCTATTGGCGAACGATCCCCTGTAGAAGGGACGAAAGGAACTCCTCCGAAAGGGCTGCAAGGACGTGGGTCAGAGCGACGGAGAAGGGAGGGGAGAATATTCTTTTTATTGGGGAAGATGCTAGCTTCCACTTGTTTTCGGAATCCGCCTGCCAATTTTTGAGTCATAGCAACCGACGGGCCGCTGTCTGGGAGGCCATGGCTTGAGCCGAGAATTTTACTGAATTGAAGGTGGCATCAGCGGAGAACTCTGCGGCCGCCATTAACTTGGCAATATCCTGATGGGCTCTGAGATTGGAGCTGGGAATAATGTCCTTCAGGTGGCGAAGCCATCTGAAGGAAGTTCTGGTAAAAAAGGATGCAGTGGTAGCCGCCCTTATCGCCCAAGCATTGGAGAAATGAGCCCTTCTAAGTGTGATTTCGATTTTTTTTTTTTGTCCTCAGCCCTGAGGGCATCCTCTGATTCCGTGGGAACTGAGAAGGGGGAAGCCAAAGAAATGATGGGATCATCCACTGTTGGAGTGGTGAGATGGTCTGAAATTCTGGGTCTAAACTGAAATTTTTTTGTCAAAATTTGTAGGCGGAGGATGTGTTGAGGCAGAGGACCATTGTTTCTGGAGTAAATCGGAAAACCTTTTGGGAACAGGAATAACCTCAACTTCAGTGGCAGGTTGCGAAAAAATGAGGTCGTCCACCTGCTCTTGAGGGTGCTGGAGCTGGGTAGGAGAAGGTTTGTCAAGGCGAGCTGTGGCTCTTGCCTTATAAAGAAGGGATTTAAAGAGCTGGGGATGAAAAAAGACCCGTGAAGGAAGGCTGGTCGGGGCGGACCTCTTCATCATCTGACATACCCCCTCCTGGTGGTTCGGCGTCCAGTGGAAGGTTACTATCTTGCATGGAAACTGAGTATAAACGGTCCGAATTGAGGTCGTTACAACCCTCAGCAACAGGAGGAACATGAGATACTAAGGAAGGCCCCGATGGAGAAAGTACCTGCGGGTACTGAAATTCCAACCTATCCAAGGAGCGACTGATTGGTTGTCAGTCTGACAGCGTTACCTGTCTGGTCCTGTCGGATTGATGAAGGCCAGCTGCAATACCCCTGCTAATCACCAGTTCCATCCAGGACCTCAGCGCTTGAGGGACTTCTTCTGGGAGAATCTCTTGTTGTCTTAAACCAGCTGCTGTCAGTGTAAACATAGCTTCTGGAACACTCCTGGGCTGGTTAGAAGTACTGGGTCTCGTGAAGCTAGATGGGCGAGATGGCAAAGACAAGTCTAGCGATGCATGAGTATCCAGAACCTGAGTTCGAGGGGGTGAATTGCGTGGTAGAGAGACTCTCTCTCTCTGCCTAGTGTGTTTGGCAATCTGCCTCTTTCATGCTTTTTGGCGCCTGGAGGCGTCTTTATCTGCGGCCTTTGAAGGTTTACCGGGCTTTTGGGACCTGTCTTTGGTCCTAAGATTGCCCCCCCCCCCCCGCTTGCCATTGCAGCAAAAAAACAGTAGAACTGAGCAGAGTAGGTCAGAAATGTATATATATATATATATATATATATATATATATATATATATACACAAGGATATAGAGATGTAGTAATTTGATATATATGTAGATATATGCATATATATATATACAGAAAATCGTATTGTCAGAGGACACAGCCAGGTTCCTGCAGCCGCACGGTGACAAGTAACCCGCAAATAACTTCTCCCCTTTATTTTATTTTATTTATTTTTTCATTTTTTTTTGTTTTTTGTTTTATTTATTTTTTTGAATTATTATTTTTTTTTAATTAAATTTATAAGAACTATATACAAGTCAAATTGGAAAACTCCACCTGTCAAGGATTGAACACAAATTTTGTCCTCAGATATCCCACAGCCCTCGGGCCTTGGTAATCAAATCATGTGGAGGCAACTATAAGTGCTTGAACTCAATGCAAAAAAAAAACCCCTTCCCTCAACCGGAGCGAGAGAAGAGAAGAGGCTGCAGTTATGCTCCTTTGCTGAGGGGAAAAAATTCCTCAGCAGTCTGCAGGACAAGGTGGAGAGGCCTCACAAGACACGCGGTGAGGCCAATAACAGGGGAAACACGCGCACAACAATGGCGGACTGTCCCAACGTAAGTATGGTGCAGAGCCAATTGACGCCAAAAATAACAGCTGCAGAGTCGCGCTGCTGCAATGCCAAATGGAGGGGGAGGAACGCTTCAGCGTCCCCACCCCTGCGTTCTGGGGAGGAATTGAGAGACCGCTGCCCAGTTCTGCTGAATGGCAAGGAAGGGAGAAGGAAATGGCAGGGAACGAGCTGCTGAGCTTCGGAAGACCTGCGTTATCAATGCGATCTCCACAGAGCGCTGGAGACGCTCCGCGATCGCTCCAACTGCAAGTTAGAGATCGCTGTCGGCTAGGGAACAAAGAGGGCGATTTTTGGCCAAATTAGAGAAAAAAGCCCCTCCAAGGATTACAAGGGTCATCTCAGTCGTCCTGCTCCGAGCAAGGAAGCTGCCTACCGTCATGAGGCTGAGCAAAAAACTGGGGACGCTGGGCAGCAGACGGGGGAGGAGCCACAGCATCCTATTAATTAAGCTCAGCCTATCGTGCAGGAGACTAAGCACTTCCCAATCTACGGATGCTTGGAGCAGCTCAATGGAGAATATTAAGTTTCATACCTGTAATCAAGTTTTTAAAAGACATCTTGCTTTTCAGAACTTTTTTTAAAATTGCGGTTGCAGGAAAGAAAATGCTGAAATCTTCAAGGAGAAAAATGATACATAATTTAAAGATGCTGAAATTTGTAGAATAGGCTAGAATGGTTAGGATACAACAAAAGATTATAAAAGGCTTGAAAGCAGAAAAAATGGAGAATGTAATAATGAAGTGGGGATATAAGATCTTTCAGAACATGAAATGTGTCCAATTAAAAAGCAAAGCAAAAACATTCCATTAAAAATACACCAGCCATCATGCTTATCGAGCAACGCCCAATACTATATGCTTTGATACTAAAATATGTGATCATATGTTTGACAAGAATTTGACAGGCATGAAAGGGACATTTCAGAACTGAAGTGGTGTTCAAATGCTACATCAGTAATGGTGGGGGAAGGCCTTCAAAAAAACTAGCAACCAGTTCTCTGCCTGGTTGATGGGTGGATGCGGGCATGGCCTAGTCTTCCTCCTGCTTTTCGCTATCCCTGGGCTCTGGAGGTTTTCCTCGAGCTTCCAGGAGGTCAAAAATGCCCTCCCTAAGCTCCAGAAGCCCTCTGGAAATACCCATTTCCAGCCTTCCGGAGCCTCTGAGAGGCCCATTTTTCGCTCTCCCCAAGTCTCCTTGCAAGCCCTGCACTTACCTGGGATCCAAAATGGGCCATATGGAGACTCTTGGGAGGGGAGGGGAGGGGAGGGTGGGCCCAGCCAATTGTTGTAACTACTGATTCAGTGAACCATATGTAAAATCAAATCCGGTTCGCCCAAACCAGTGTGAACCAGTAGCAGCCCACTCCTGTCAGTGATGTGTTTTACATTTATTGCTTTTTAAAAAGCTAGCAATTCCTCGCTGTCATAATGAGAAATGCAAGTCCAAATACTATTCATTTAGCTACTGTTTTAGATATGCATGAATCGCAAAAATGTAAAGACAATGATTTGAATATCCTGCATATTTTTAAATGACTGACAAAAGTTAAAGTGCTACACCATGGTTCCTAATAAATTGTTCTTGTTCTGGCAAATAAAATCTAAAATGTCATACTGCAGCTTTCAGACACTGAAACTGAGAAAACGTATCTCAGATCAGGAAAATGTATTATCCACTTCTGCAAATTCATTTGGTTCAGCAATTCTACTACCACCTGGTGCGATCTAGACACAATCAAAATTTATAAACAGAAAGTGATGGGCATGTCTCTGCTAAGAAAGGACTAGGGATGACATGATATCAGACTTTCAATATTTGAGCGGCTGTTACAGGGAAGAGGGGGTCAATCTATTCTCCAAAGCACCTGAGGGCAGAACAAGAAGTAGTAAGATGGAAAATTATCAAGACATACAACCTAGAAATTAGGAGAAATTTCCTGCCAGTGAGAAAAATTAATCAGTGGAACAACTTGCTTTTAGAAGTTGTGGGTACTTCATCACTGGAGGTTTTTAAGAAGAAATTGGCAATCATTTATCCAGAAAGGTACAGGGTCTCCTGCTTGGGCAGGGGGTTGAAACAGATGACATCCAAGATTCCTTCCAACTCTGTTACTCTGACATACTGTTCATTTTATGTTTGAAATTGTGGAAATTATGCTAATTATAATTATGTTACAATTAATGAATTACTCATTACATTCTGTTGCGTGCCTTTCTGCTTCCTTCCTGAGCTTCAAAATAAATAATCAGACCCATCTTGCAAAGGAAAAGGCACAAAAGCAGTATTAGCTTCCAAAAGATGCAACCATTTCTATTTGAATACCTGTGACAATTCCAATGTATTCACATTTGAAAAACATAGCCATGGTTCATCAGAAAGAGTTATACATTGAAGGTTGCAGCAATGGGAGGGCACCTTACCTGAAAGTGCAAAATTATGGTCCATATTAATCCCAGTGTCAATTTAGGATTCCCATCTGTTATGTCATCATTTCGAATGTTCACCAGTTTCACCTGTTGTGGGTGAAGGGGGAGAAATGTGCAAAGGAATTGAAACAAATGCAGTAGACAATGTGCCATTTTTCTCTTGTATATGGTTGCAGTGAAGAAAGATCAACTGGCTGTTGGTGCACTATAATTCTGGTTTATCCTGTTCCTCTTTCTCCATGAAGCAGAGGATGCCTCTAAAAAAAGCAGAATTCTTCTAACAGGATAGATATTTTTATTTTTGCACAAGGATAGCTTCAATTGCAGGAGAAAGTTGGCCGGTTAAAACAAAGGAACCAATTATATTAATCTTTTCAATTGATTCTATTACTATTACTAAAGATACCTGCATTTTAGCTTTAAGAGCTAAGATTAGTAAATTGGAACTCCTAAGCTACAGCCAATTCTCAATGCCACCAAGAGATTGAACAATATCTGTTAAATTGACAGGGCAGGATTAAAAAGACAAAGTCTAGACTATGGACCCACAGAACAGCTTTGATCTCATTCACTGCAATGGGCAATCAATGTTGTGTTTGAAGCTTCATTCTTGTCTGCCAAGTCAAAGCAACATGTTGAAAAAGTATCTGGAGAATTATGATTTCCCAATGGAGTGTAGCCTGTCACTAACAGTCCTTCATCTGTTTAAGATAATCCACTCTGGCTAATGAATAATATTAAATATAGTCCCAAGATGCAGCATTAAGTTTTGGCTATATTCATCAAACCCTTCTGTCCTAATTTATAACATTTTCCAAATACTTTGAATTTGCCGGTCTATGACGTTATTCAAATTAATTGGTTGATCTGATTAGAAAGGCTTTGAGAGTCTTAGTAATATACCATGCTTATCTCCACTATTATTACTTTTCAATTAGGATGGAAATTATATGCTTGAACTTAAACACATGATGTTCAAACCATCTGAAAAAAAAGTACACAAAAAAGTGTCTGTGTATGCACAGTCCGAAGCAGCTATCAGAGTCTTTAAAAGGACGTGGCTGCTTTAAAGATTCAAAAGAAGATGCATCATTCATTCTCTCAACACTTTCCAAAGGGTTCTTTTAAATGCTTTACACTCTTGTTATGCTGGTAAGATATAACTCAGCACAACTCCCTGCTTGTGGGAAGGTTTCCCCAATATTCCAAATGTATCTTTATGTTGTTTGAACATATGTTGGTTTTGGGGGGTTTGCCATTTCAATTTTTCTACCTCTACTTCTATTTGTTTTTGCTACAAATGTAACTTTGACACCAAATATTCCTAGGAATCCAGAATCCTTGCTAAACATAGAATCTAAATATTAATGAGGGAAAGCAGACAATATTATCTTTTCTCCTGCTTGGAGTATTTTTTTTCCATTTTCATATGGATTGCCTATTTAGTTTCTTCCTCAAACTTTCAGTTCATTGACCTCTTCATGAAGTTCAGATTGTTCACTGACCCTCAAACATTACATGAAAATAATTTAATACATACTACTTTAACTAATAGTACTACAAATAATAATTTGTTAGCACTGACAAAATCACCATCAATTAATTGTAATTTTATTTGGAACAGCTTACATCCTGAAACAATACCTGTAACATTATCAAACAGCAATATCAGCCTATCCCAGATTCTGGGGATACAAGTAGTCCTCGACTTAAAATCACAACTGAGCCCCAAATTTCTGTTGCTAAATGAGACATTTGGTAACAGTTTTGCTGCATTTGATGACCTTTCTTGCTTGTTAAATGACTCATTGCAGTTGTTAAGTTAGTAACATAGTGAATCTGGCTTCCCCATCGACTTTGCTTGTTAGAAGGTTACAAATGGTGATCACCTGACTCCGGGCTCTGCAACCGTCATAAATAGGAATTGCTTGCCAAGCATCTAAATTTTATCATGTGACCATAAATTTGAGAAATGATCATTTCCCTTTTTTCAGTGCCACTGTAAATTTGAAGAGATCACTAAACAAACTGTTGTAAGTCAAGGACAACCTGTATTTCCATCAACCTTGGGAGTTGATGTTGGGGAACCCTGATTTAGTTGCTGGTGTGCTGTTCAAGACAACTTTGTAACTCTTTTTCTATAGAGACAAATATATTTTAATGTTTAATGTTAACATCAGTTTTTATATTTCATTTCTAAATTTTTTTAATGTAGATCTCCTATGAAATTAGTCAATCATGCAACAAGACAAAGGAAGAAATAATAATCTTTTCTTGAATGAACCAAAAAAAAATGGAGGAAACAACTGAAAAATATGACAGAGTATAAGAGAAGTTGCAAGTGAAAGAAACCTTTTCCTGGTCTCATAAAATTCTAATTCACAGTGATGGTATCCTTATCTGGAACTGTAATAATTTCAATGAATTTTTAAAGAATTCTTATTTCCTCCCACTGATCTGCTCCCTAAAATGGAAATTTGTGGCGACTGAGTATAGTCGATTGTTTACTGTTCTCTTCTTTGCTAAAACAAGAATATTTAATCTCAGATTAGTTATAGAAACAAATCACAGTAGTTAAATTTCTACTATTTATTTCTATTCTTGGTCTGCTCTTAATGTCTGGCTTTAACTCTCTTCTACTAGTTCTCACCAGAATTGTTTAGCATACAGATTATAAGGTTCATGAAGAGAATACCAAAGATGAAATAAACACTTTAAAACAGTGGTTCTCAATCTGTGGTCCATAGCCTGGGGGGAGAGGGGGGCATGACAGCTTGAAGAAATGTTATGATTTTAATCTTGAGTTAAGTCTTGGGGGGTCTGTGGCCATGGTCCATGGCAGGTATTTAAAGGGGGGCCGTGGTAAAGAAAAGTTGAAAATCACTGCATTAAAAGATTTCTCTGTTAGCCCTTGCTAACATGAAGTATGCAGTGCTCAATTCAGAATTATGCCTCAAAAACTATGTTTTTGCCAGTACGTTCATTTAATCTAGCCTATTAATAAAACAACCTTATTCACAATCACTCAGCATTTGCACTTACTGAATCTGCCAACATGTATTCCTAAAGTAGATGAGATTTAAGTCTAAATCAAAATTCACATACTCTGATATACAGTAGTTCCTTTCACTTCTGAGCTACAGAATTAGAAAAATTAGTAATTTTGATTTTTCCTATTCTGAAAGGAGAAAAAAACAAAACCAGGTCAACATGATCTGTGATTCAGTACATTGCTAAAGAAAAAAGATAGATGAAGAATATTAGAATCCCTAAGGACAGCCAATAAGATTAACATTATCAATATAATAGGTAATACATATTTTAACACAGAGATAAAAATTGAGAAAATATTGTTTCAAAATCAATGTTTCAATTTTGTTTCTTAAATGTGATATCTTACCTGCCGCCTTTTCAAATAATCAAGTGCAATTTGGACATTCTGTAGTCTGTGAAATCTCATCCGTCCTTTCTCTCTGGGCTAAAATCAGAAAACGGAAGATATAAGAATTTCTGTAAAGTTCCACAAATATTTTCAGACGTTATATTTCTGTAATATTTTTAATATTCCTGAATATCACAGGAAAGGAAAATTATCAACAACCAAATGAAGATATTTGCATGAAATGTAATGGCTCTGGAGAAAAGCAACTCAATTTTAAACTTTACAAATGTCCTTTCCCTCCTGTGGCTTCTTTCTTTCCATGTGATTCATTAATGGATAAAATAAATATAACTAAGGCAGTAATATTGCAACTACCAGACCTATGTATTGAGCCAGCCTAGTCTAATATGATACAGGTTTCAGTTTCATTAATTTAAATGACAAATTAAAAGTGTTTGAATTCTTGCCAACTGAAATTAATGGGACTTAAAAGTACTTCATTTTTACTGCTCCTATAAGCAGTTTAAGCAGAAATTATGATCCAGCTCACCACACCAAACCTATAAATTTCTTTTAAGGTTCATTTAAGCTTAATCAGCGTTTTTGGGAATATGATGTGAAACATGTTGAAAGCAAGTTTCACATCATATGACTTATAATAGTTTTTTTAGTGGTTGTTTAAACTTACAACATCACTGAAAAAGTGACTTATGACCATTTTTCACACTTACAACCATTACATCATCCCCATGGTCACGTGATCAAAAGTCACATACTTGGCAACTGATTCATACTTATGACCGTTGCTGTGTCCCAAGGTCACATGAACACCTTTTCTGACCTTCTGACAAGCAAAATCAATGGAAAAGCCAGATTCGCTTAACAAAAGAAGTTACTAACTTAACAATTGCAGTGATTCACTTAACAACTGTGGAAAGAAAAGTCATAAAATGGGGCAAAACCCACTTAACAAATGTCTCACTTAACAACAGAATTTGGGGCTCAATTGCAGTTGCCAGTCGAGGATTACCTGTACTTTGCTTCTGGAATGAAAATGCTTCTGGAGAGATTTCCTTTAAAAAAAGCTGTTCTTATGATAACCCCCTTCTCAAACTATCCTATCTATCCAAACTATCTCAAATTTACTAGTATGTTAAAGTTTTAAAAAACTGTTTAGAAGGTTAAGCAGGTAAGTTATCAAGAGAAATTGTCAAGTAGTTTCAATCAATAACTATATTTAACTTCCTGTGTAATTCTAGTTAAGTAAATACAAACTAAGTAAAAATAGTTACTTGCTAAGATACATCAAAAATATATCAAAGGCATGAATCTCTAAACAGGGAACAGTCTACCAGCACCAGTAAATAGCAAAATATAGCTAATGTTCATTCTATCAAATCCCAGTAAATTACAGAACAGTATGTAGTTTGTTCTGACCTAAGAAATCATGTGAAGTATATATTACCCATATAGTACAGATTTTTTTTAAAGAAGTTGAAGTATAAGAGCTTCATTTTGTCATCATGACTGTCATATTAATTTCTTAGACTGAGGCACTGTTTCGTGATTTTTTTTTTGGTTTGCATTTTGGGATGTATACTAAGACCTTATATAGAATAACCAGAAAGCTGGTTCTCAAAAAGAGACACAAGGGAAATATTCATGAGAATTTGGAAAGGCACACAAAAAAGTTTTTTGAATCAGGTTAATATATACCCATCAATTTTTGCTCAGGGAAAAGTTGGATTTACATAACCAAATATCAATGCCTTCCAGGAAAACAAAATCTTATGGTTGACCAATCCTGAACATATTGCTTATGTTTAGCCATCAAATTACATATTTTTCTATCCCAGAACCTTAAGCACCATCATAAAAATGTGCAATCTCTTTCTTAAAAATACTTACACAACATGCATGAAGAAAGCATCAGTTATTATAGAAAACCAAAAATATTCAGCAGATTAATGATAAACGTGGCAAAATGCATGCAGTTAGTATAAAAACCACAAAGAGGAAAACTCAACGAAGAAAAAGGTCCCGTACGCTTAACTACCCGAGAATAAAAGTGGAAAAGTTGCATTTACAAATATCAATGCCTTTTTTCCCGACTTCAGATTTTTCACAAACTTTTGCCATAATGGACAGAACTCTCTACTGTCCCAATTCAAATCCCTTGTGAATTTTGTAATGCAAGTATATTGGCATATTGAAATCAAAATCACAAACATGTGAGCGATTTCACTAAATCTGTAGCAATATCTATCCATCATTATTTGTACAGTTGGTGCATCTTTGCAAAATAAATATATGTCCTCTAAATTTTTGCCATTTAATAAGGGACATACAGTATAGTACAATAAAGAGGTAGCTATTCTGGCAATTTTTTTAAATAGCCTTCCCAATGCAGCTCATGGGATGTATCCAAGCCATTGGCACCACTCACATTTTTCTAGATTAGAAGCATTCCCCATAATGTCAATCCCATCGCCCAATTCTTACTAATGAAAATGTTGCACACCATCACAACTGAACATTACTTTTACATTAGCAGTCGGCACTCTTCACAAACTGTATTAGTAGAGTTATGGGGGTCGGCACCTACCCCCTTATCCTCATCCTCCTCATCCTCATGCTGTTCAAACGGGCATGCTTCTGTTGAACTCACCAACCGTAAGGTCTTCAAAAAATCTCGCTCCCTTGGCTAATAAACACAGACAGGAGACAGGAGAGCAAAGACACAAGACAGACCACAAATGAAGAGAAGAATATGAATGGAAGAACATAACGAAGGAAGTAAGTGCCAAGCAGAGGAGAGAACGTTCACAATGAAAGGAAAGGACATGATATCAGAGGGGAATGTTAGACAATTGCAGTGGGAGCAATACCAAAACACAATTATTTTTAATTGGAAAAAGAGTATTTTGCATCCCTCACATGTTGGATGATTTTTTAAAAAAAGAAAAGAAAATCAAAAGGCAACTATTTAGAAAAGATTGTTTTTCTAGAGGAACAAAAAAAAAAAATTAGATTACTAATCATGAGACATTCTGATCCCTCTCCCCCAACGCCTCCCAGTTGTGGAAACAATGTATCAAAGAAATACCGAATTAAGATAAGAACAAATATCAATTAAATCTGTAAAACAGTTGCATTAAAATTAAGGAACTCACTAAAGTATCTCCTGAAAGGACTTCCAAAAGAGAAATCAAGTTATGTCCATCTCTCAGATCTTCGTACAGGTCATTGACATGTTTTCGAACCTATAAAGAAAATAAGATTAAAAGTCAATGTGTGGTCTTTTTCCAGGAGAAATATTTGTATACATTCCCGCTGAATCCAGTGACATTTATACCAAGGTAAGTGTAGAAAAGACTATAGTCTTACTGTAAGAAATTGTGTTGCAAAGCCCAGGGAATGCATCCATACTAGGGGCCATCTTAATGTATTGAAAAATATGGCTCCTAGAATATAACTTCCATATGATAATCACTTGAAATTATCATCCTCCCCCACCTGCCAACAAAGACTTCAAAGTGAAAAGAGAGACTATGGGATGCAATAATGCATATATACCATTTCAGTATTATTGCAATTAGAATAAAGAGTCCTTGAAATTGAGAAGAACCATGCCTATTGTTTATCTGATTAGCAGGTAATGAGGTAAATTATTTTTCTATCAATTATTAAAGAATACTTTGCAGTTCTAAGAAATCAATTAGAACATATGGTTTTACTATGTTTACCAAAAGGGAAGAAAAATGATTGTAAAATTAAAGATGAAAATTATTGTGTTATGATTTACAATAGGACCTTGAACTACAGTAGTCCTTCCATTAATAGTTACCAATAGTTACTTACAAACAGTGCTATTTGGAATCCCACCCCCACTCCCACTATTATCGAGAATACACCAGTCATCCAGATCATATTCTTGGGAGCTCTAGTGGATTTAAAGGATATGGGAATGGAGAAAAGTCACAAACATACAGACTTCTGTTAGCAAGGAGTGTCATGAACAAGTCCTCTAGTCACACTGTGTTTTAATAGAAACTTAGAAAGTCAGAAACCCAGTTAATTTATTTAATTCTGCAGTGGGGTGTGTGTATAAAATATTCCAGATTATATAGACTTGTTATTAGGCGAAAATCATAGCCTCCAAGTACACTCTAACTCAGTGATGGCTAACCTTTTCCTCATCGTATGCCAAAAGTGCGTGCGAGTGCTTCCACTAATAATGCAATGCACGCGCGACCGCCTGCGTGCATACCATGTGCCTTTGTGCATGCGCACATAACTGCCTGCATGCGCACCACATGCCTGTATGCATATGTGTGCGACCTCCCACGTGCACACTATATGCCTCTGTGCATGTGCGTGATCCCCCTGCGCTGTGCACCTTTGTGCATGCGCACCCCATCCCCATGCAAAGCATGCCTCTGTGCATGCACATGTTCCCCTGTGCCCCTCCATCCCCTGTGCATGCGTGTGCAAGTCCTGGGTGCACATCTCCCGCACATGCGTGGCAGATACCTGACAATCAGCTGGCTGGGTGGGGGGAAGCGCGCATGCACAGTGAGGCTGTTTTGGATGACCTTTCATGTGCTGGCAGAAATGGCTCTGCGTGCCACATCCGCGTGCCATAGGTTCCATCACAGAACTAACTGTTCCATCACAGAACTAACTTATTTCTAGAAGCATGGTTGTTCCAGTGGTTCAAACTGGGCAGGAGGTTAGCAAGTCCATGTTTGAGACCGAGAGCTGCCATGGGGCTGAGCTCTCGTCCTTCACTACAGCTCGTGGTGGGGGCATGAAAGGAGTCCCCAATTAGGCATTCCCAGGGCAACAGTGATGTCAATGTCTAATCCTTTTAATCTGGAAGCGCTTCGGTGCTTCTGACACCAACATGGAAACCCTTTAGTGCTTCTGACACAAGCACAACTATTTGAGTTAATTCCTGTATCATACAGAGGTGGTATTCAGCAGGTTCTGACTAGTTCTAGAGAACCGGTAGCGTAAATTTTGAGTAGTTCAGAGAACCGTCAAATACCTCTGATTGGCCCACCCCCATCTATTCTCTGTTTCTCGAGTCCCAGCTGATCGGCTGAGTCTTCTTTTGTTGTCCTGCACAGAAGAACGGAGCTGGAAA